>CM060911.1:296386219-297008956 GCA_030737875.1 Allium sativum | reverse complement strand
CTCAAATCTTTCATATAGGATAGAGCATATATCTAGACTATAACCGAACTACTAAGATCTTTAAAGTTTTTATGTACATTCTGATTCTTGCATGACACCACACACACTTGTTAATTTTCACCAGGGCGAGGGGTACAGGTTATGTCACTGCGATGTCTAATACTGGTGTATTAAAGTATAGCAAACCATGCAAACAAGATCGAGGACCGGGAAACTTCTGGAAGCTGAGTCTTCCCCGCCATCGTCTCACCCTTCTGATTCTACGAACAATGCCAGCTCCAGAAGCAGCGAGCTTGAGACTACCGAAGAGTCAGTTCCTTCCCAGTCGGGGAGCTCACCTGAGGTGTCGGAGCATGGGGGACATGTTGAGAGGCTACATTCTCCAGTCGTACATGCCGAGATGGAGAATGTGGATATTATGGACGGCGGCGAGCCGCCTGCCCCAGTAGCTCCGGACATGCTACCTGACGCAGTTATTTTAGACAATCCACTGGACTCGGTGCCATCACATTTGGATGCCACGGCAGTTAGGAAGTTGGCATTACGGTTTAGCATCCCGTGCGAAGAAGCTCATGCCCCTGGACCGAGCAAAAGGGCCCATGCACCACCAGAGGGCTTTACTGCTTGCAATTGACATACTTGCATTGCGGGGTGCGTGCCCCCGACCAATGACTTTATTCGGGAAATGCTATTATACTTCTGCCTTGCCCCTTTACAGCTACACCTGAATGCTTATTCTTCGCTCATGAGTACTTGTGTTCTTTATCGAGAATTTCCACACCGGGATCCTACCGGAGAGGATATTCGGTATCTCTTTCACTTTAGGCAATCAAATGGTGGATCGTCCTCCCAATGGTTCTCGGAAGCGTCTCCCACTACTAGATTCTTTGTTGGAATGTGGCCCAGGCCGTCCATGATCAAGTACGATTGGTTCTTTGTTCGATGTCCTCCCGGGTTTG
Source organism: Allium sativum (assembly GCA_030737875.1). Classification (NCBI taxonomy): domain Eukaryota; kingdom Viridiplantae; phylum Streptophyta; class Magnoliopsida; order Asparagales; family Amaryllidaceae; genus Allium; species Allium sativum. The sequence goes on along the minus strand of CM060911.1, from coordinate 297,007,997 downwards.
CGAGGAGGTGGATACAAGGGAGTGAGTACCTTCGATCTCGTTTTATAACGTTGTCGGGTTTCGTATCTCACTGTTTTCTGATTGTGGCAGAAAATCCAGAGGCGCCTACTGGTGACGAGTATAGGCAACATCTCGATGCTCTAAGAGCTATTCCTGAAGGCTCTCGCAAGACGGGCGTTGTGGTAGATCAGGACCGCTTTCGGCGTGCTGGGTTGCTTCCGGCCAGGTAAGCCATAATCAGGCCTGCCGTGGCGAGTGGTGCATTGAAAGGGAAAATGACGGAAGGCCCTACTGTTTCTGGTTTGAAGAGGAAAATAGCTTCTACCGGGCCTAGACCAAAAAAGGCCGTTAAGTTCCAAGAAGATGTTGGCGATAGCAAAGTTGGTAGCGCGGAGACGGCTGCTCAGGATGAGGGGCTAATTGACGCTTCTGTCCCGCCCTCAGTGGGAGGGACGGGAGAAGAAGCATTGACCAGCCCTCAATCTCCTGTGACCTCTCTAGGTTCTACCGCTTCCCTCGAAAAAGTGGACCAGTTTACTGGTCTGGGTACCGTCCCTATGGACTTGTCTCTGTGGCCGAGCGCAGCTAGTATGGAGAATCTAGCTCGTGTCGCGGAGGGGCTACCTCCCTCGATTGGGGAACAATCTTGTCTGTTGAGAGAACACTTAGGCAATACACTTATACACACCACACTACATAGAAGAGTGCCTGTGCGTGTTGCCTGAGTGATTTTGCTTCATTTCTTTGATAGGTGACATGGCCAGAGGAAGTGGAGGACGAGGTCGCAGAGACCGCCATCGCCCCGAAAGTGCTTTTATCAGCTCCTTTAGGAGGGGAGCTAGTTTATATGGCAATGTTCCGCCCCCACGGGGTCGCGAGAGCGGGAGTCATCACTAGGATAAGCCTCAGTCTTTCACTACTCCTCCCCCTCCTCCCTCGATTCGGGTGCCCAAAGGAGATTCACAGCTTGATCTAGGAGGGTCGAGTCATACATCATCAACAACTCTGCTCATCAGTGCTCCGTTGGCTCCCGTTCAGACTTCGAAGGGGAGAGAGACGCCGCTTGCCCAGCCGAGATCGGATAAGGCGACTGTCATAGAAACACAGAATTTGACGGAACCCCAAGTCCAAGAGCTTTCCCTAGAGGAGAAGATGGCATTCTTGAAGCATCCCTTCCCTCGTCTTTACTTCGACGAGCTGCCATCTCTCCTTGATCTTCGTCCAGCTCCTGATAGAGCATCCGGAGAGATATGGATGCACGTGGAGGCCGCGTATCACTAGGTCAATGAACTTACCAAATACTCTCACCACTTATCGGACCTGATTAGGCAGAAGAACCTACACCTCCTGAACCACCAACTAACCATTGATGCTGAGAAGACATCTGTTGCTAACTTGAATGCCAAAATCGGTAGGTCTTCCTCGTTCTCCTCCTTTCTGGTTTATTAGAAGTCTTTTGTTCTTGTATCTTTAAACACTGGCTTACTGGTCTCGTGGTCTTTCAGCGGAGCTGAAGCAGGGGTACGAGACACTCAAAAAGGAGGCCGATGACTCTCGCTCTGTGTTCACAGAGACTGTAGCCGACTTAACCACCCAGAACATGACCTTGAAGAAGGAAAAGACTGAGGTGGACCAGGCTTGCATTGAATTGGAGAGAGAAAACGCCAGAGTCTTCCAACTTCAGTAGGATAACAAAGCTTTACAAGCGGAGAATGACCGCCTAAAGAGGGAGCTTGAGGCGGCGAAGAAGGCGAAGGAGGACGCGGAAGCCAGCAATCGGGATGTGCTGGGCACCGTAGAAGGATCGAAAGCCCAGTTCCATAGAGAGGTGGAGCAATTAAAAGATGAGTTAACGGATGTAGAGTACCGGGCACAGTCATCTGTGGAGAAAGACATTGAGGACATGCTCGTCAAGGTCCTAAAATTCTGTGGAATTTCTTGGATGGATGACTACCCCTGTGAGCTAGCTCGAACCTGGGAAAGGCTGGTTCCGTACGAGACCTTCCTGCGCGAAGTGGATGTTGGGACCTTGGATGAACGAAAACTTATGATCGATCTCTTGACCGAGGAGGAGCGCAAGAAGTTGGGGGAGGGTAGGAAGTTGCTGCTTGAGGATGCGGGGAGAGAGAGATTGGAAAGGCTTGCTGCTGAAAAAGGGAAGTTTGTCATCACTGAGAGCATTGTGGTAGCGGAGTATCCTGTGGAGGGAAGCTCTTATTGGTCATCCGTTCCTGAATCGGTCACGGCGATTGACCCGACAACTCTGACTCGGGTTTCGACTGAGCATGATCCTAAGCATATGGAGCCAGGAGAGATTGGATTTACTCTGCCCGTTATGTCGGGTGCCTTTTCCATGCTTCCACACCACCCTTGGCCGGAGGTAAAGTTCCTTTACATTACATCCCTGAGGATGACGTGATTACCAAGTTTGCGGACTAAAAGATTGTGTTTTCATTGTGCAGTCCCTTCTGAATCGACTAAGCATTGAACCCTGCCCCCGTGATTCCCGAAGTGACTGAGTTTGGGCTCGGACTTGAGGGGGTTCAGTTTGGAGAGATCGGAGATCATCTTAACACCCTTACGGGGGTAGGGGTAACTCCCAGCCTCTACGACAGCCTTGTTGATGAAGGAGAGGAGGTAGATGGGTGGAGTGCGACTGCCTGAAGTCCGGTGGAGGCCGATGTGTCCTCGATGGCAGCAATGGTGAGTGCGCAGAAAGCTAAGATGGTGGCCAAAAGTGAGGAAGTGGAGGAAAAGTGGAGGCAGGATGAAGCTACCAGGAGGGAGGTCATAGCCAAGACTAGGGAGGATGCCGAAAAGAGGGTCGCCACGATTGTTGCTCAAAGGAAGGCCGATGATGAGGCGGAGAAGAAGAGGGCAGCAGACGAGGCTTAGCAGAAGAGAGAGGATGAGGAGGCTCAGCGGAGGGCCCTCGAGACTCAAGAGAAAATCAGGGTCGGCGATCCAGAGAATGAGTCCCAAAAGCTTATTGAGCGACAGGCTGCTAAAGAAGCCAGGGAGAAAGCTAGACAGGAAGGGAAAACTATCCAAGAGACGAGTGTCGCAGTGATAGGTTCTGCTAGCGGGAGTGCCCCCCTATCTCTGCCGCATATTGCCCCTGCTGACATCAGTGAGATTTCTAGCAGCGACGGAGCGGACGAGAGGCGTCTCCCAGCTTCTCACGAGTCGACCACCTTCCAAAGGAGCCGAAGTGGAAAAGGCGGGTCTGGCAAGAGAAAGCCTAGCTCCAAGGATGAACCTCGAGTGCCGAATCTGCAAAGGAAAGGCATAAAGACAAGAAGAAGAAGCACGGTTAGCGTTAGTTGCTTAAGTGTAGGTTTAGTGCTCATTTTGGTAGTGTAGGCTGGTAGTTTACGTGAGTTCGGCCCTCGCTTTTGGTTTTTCAAGGCATGATGTGGTTCTCATGTACACCCTGTCATTAGAAAAAAAAGATATCGGCTATGTAGTTGGTTGTAATGTATGTGTGTGTGTGTTGTAACGAAATATGAATTAGTAAGATCGCATTTTATGTTAAATGTTCGGATGTTCTTCCCATGTTTCCAGGCGTCCCATACTTGCATAGGCCTGCTTATCGTTACACTTAACAAAAAAGCGATTGTGAGTGTTGTGCCCTGGATTGACGGTTCCAGGGAGGAGTGGTAGTGCGCAGGCTTCTAGTAAGTTCCCCTCAGCTCAGGAAGCCCGTAGTTTGCGAAGCCAGGCTAAGTGCCCTGCTGTACTTGGGTTGCCCGGGGTTAATCCCAAGTGTAGCGAAGGCGTGTGATGTTGCCTTGTGCGGTCCGTCCGGTGTAGGCTCTCACGTCGTTCATTTGGTTGAGGCGAGCCTGTAGCCGTCGTTGTTCGCCTGGAAAGAGAAGCCCGGATCATCAGCCCGTAGGGTTTGATCGTAGCCGTGTGCTACCCCTTAGACTTGAGAGCTTTGGGGAAGTAACGATTTAAGGGTTGGTCTCAGTGCTGCGCCAAGATTCGACCATCACCCGTAGTTCAGTGGGAGTTTGTATCACCCCATCTGGCTGTTGGGTGGCCCCAAGTCGTGTGGGACTTGGGCGAACGATTTATCCTCAGCTTCGGCCTTGGGCCTAGGTCCGAGTTAGAGGTTATTAATACTCGGTCGCGCCATGGGCCGACGACTCGAGTAGCGTTGCCGGCTCCCGTGCTTGGGGTGTCGGTCGGTGCCAATGTGATTAGGCCGTGAGGTTGGCTCGTGGCCCGGACGGCGATGTCGGTCCCTATACTAGAGGTCGACACAGCGGTCGGGAGTTTACACGAAAGCTAGCTGTCAGGATTAATCAAACATGTCATGCTAGGAATAAACACAGAAATAAAGAGACAGAAAGATGAACATCATTCCCACTAATAACTTTTGGCATGAATAGTCATTACAACGCCTTGAATTGCTACAAAACATCGCTGGAAAGCATAAACAGCCATGTACTAAGTTATGTGAAGTAGCGGCGGAGATGTTCACTATTCCAAGCCCTTGGCAGTTCAGCTCCGTCCACGGTCGCTAGCTTGAAAGTTCCATCGCTAAGCCTTCGTAGGATAGAGTACGGGCTTTCCCAACGGGGAGAGAGGCCTGTTGGTGGAGGGAATACCCGTTTTAGGACGAGGTCGCCGATGTTGAGGTCCTTGTGGCGGACTCGAGAGCTGAAGTACCGGGCCACTCGTTGTCGTTAGGCAGTGGCTCGGAGGTCGGCTTCGTTCCTCTTTTATTCAAGCAGGTCGAGTGATCCCATAAGTAAATCTTGGTTCGTCTTTGGATCAAAATAGATGACTCGATGAGACTGAAGCTCGAGCTCGATGGGGATGACGGCTTTGGACCCGTAGGCAAGGGCGAAGGGAGTGTGCCCGGTCGCTGTCTTGTGGGTTGTTCGGTAGGCCCATAGGGCTAAAGGAAGTTCATCTGCCCACATGCCTTCTCGAGGCGCTTCTTGATGATGGACTTGATTACTTTGTTAACTGCCTCAACTTGTCCGTTAGCCTGGGGGTGTGCTACGGCCGAGAACCTTTTTTCGATGTCGTGTCGCTGACAAAAGGATTTGAAATCTGTGCTCTCGAATTGAGTGCCATTGTCTGAAATGATGAGCTGCGGGACCCCGTATCGGGTGATGATGTTGCGTACCACGAAGTTGATCATTTTCTTGGTAGTGATTGTGGCGAGGGCTTCGGCCTCTGCCCACTTGGTAAAATAATCGACAGCGACGACAGCGTACCGTGCCCCGCTTTTGGCCATGGGAAGAGTCCCAATGATGTCGATTCTCCACATGGCAAATGGCCATGGGCTGGTCATTTGCGTCAGTTCCGTAGGCGGGGCTCTCGGGGTCTTTGAGAAGCGTTAGCATTTATCGCACTTGCGAGCATAATCGGTGGCGTCCTGGTCGAGCGTGGGCCAGTAGTAGCCATGTCAGAGTATCTTCCAAGCCAGGGTTTGGCCCCCGTTGTGGTCACCGCATCCTTCATGTACGCTGACTAGAACCTTGATGGCGTCCTCATGGGCCACACATCTGAGTAAGGGGACAGAGAAGCCTCTTCGATAGAGTGCCCCATCCATAAGGAGATAGCGGGTTGACTGACGGGTGAGCGGTCGCCTTTCTTTGCAGCTTTCTGGGAGGATCCCCTATCGCAGGTAGTTTTTGATCGGTGTCATCCAAGATTCCGGCTTGGGTTTGGTGTCCGTGGCCGTACTGGTTGGTGTTGGCTTGGTACTGGGGTATTGAGCACCTCGACGGGGGCGAACCCCAACGGCTGTGGATCCTCGGAACTTGCTAATCTGGCCAGTGATTCGGCCCTTTCATTTTGCTCTCTCGGAATGTGAGTGATAATGAAGTGGTCAAAGTGAGTGAGTAGTTTCTGTACTTGAGCTAGGTATAGAATAAGTCTTTCCCCCTTAGTTTGGAATTCTTCCTTCACCTGGTGCACAATGAGCTGTGAATCGGAGAAAATTTGAATAATCTTTAGATTGAGTTCGATCGCGATCCTTAGTCCGGCTATCAATAACTCATATTCTGCATCGCTGCTGGTAACGGGGAAATTTAGCTTTAGAGCATAATGTATCGAGCGCCCCTCGGGAGTGATGAGCACGATGCCGACTCCCGAACACTTGTTGCTGGAGGACCCATCCACAAAAAACTTCCACCTACTGTCGGGGGCCTCAGCATTCTCTGTTGAAGTTTCCTCGGGGACCATGAACTCTACTATGAAGTCGGCGAGGGCTTGTCCGAGGATGTATCGACGGGGGATAAATGTTATCTCGAACTGACTTAGTTCCATGCTCCACTTTAGCAGTCGACTGGATGCCTCGGGTCGTTGTAGAACTAGACGCAGCGGCTGGTCAGTGAAGACCTTTATGGGATGAGCCTGGAAATACGGGTGAAGCTTCCGAGAGGAGATTAGTAAGCAGAATGCCAGTTTTTCGAGCTTCGGGTAGTTCTTTACCGCCCCCGTCAATCGCTTGCTTATGTAGTAGACAGGTCGTTGAATGCGATCTTTGAGGCGTATTAATGCCGAGCTGATTGCCTACGTAGAAACAGCCAAATAAACATATAAATATTCATGGTCTACAGTCTTAGACATGATAGGTGGTCGCTCTAAGTGGTCCAAGAGTTCCTTGAATGCGGATACGCACTCAGAGGTCCACTTGAAGTTGCACTTCCCCTTTCGAAGCAAATCAAAGAAAGGGATGCACTTGTCGGTGGCTTTTGAGATGAATCGACTTGAAGCGGCGACCTTTCCGTTTAAACTTTGAACATATTTGATATTTTCAGGGACTTGGATGTCCCGAATGGCTTGGATTTTCTCGGGGTTAGCTTCAATGCCCCGGGCGTTGACGATGAAACCCAGAAACTTTCCAGAAGCGACGCCAAAGGAATATTTCAGAGGGTTGAGTTTCATGTCGTATTGACGGAGGACATTGAAAATTTTAGAGAGATCGTGGACGTGGTCGCTAGACACTTTTGATTTAACTAGCATGTCATCCACGTACACCTCTATGGATTTCCCAATTTGATTTTTGAAGAGTCGATTAACCATCCGCTGATACGTGGCGCCGGCGTTCTTGAGGCCGAAAGGTACGACGCGATAGCAACAAAGTCCGAGGTCGGTTATGAAGGAGGTATGGTCCTGATCGCGGAGATTCATCGGGATTTGGTTGTAACCGGAGTAGGCATCCATGAAAGATAGCAATTGGTATCCAGCGGTTGAATCGACTAGTCGATCGATCTTTGGGAGCAGGAAGCTGTCCTTGGGACATTCTTTGTTTAAATCAGAAAAGTCGATACACGTTCGCCATTTTCCATTGGCCTTTTTGACTAGGACTGGATTGAAGACTCATTCGGGGTAATTGGCTTCACGGATGAAGTTGTTGTTTAGCAGGCGATCTACCTCTTCCTCGAGTGCCTTGGATCTCTCGGGTCCAACAAAGGGCGCTTTTGTTTGATTGGAGGCATCGTAGGATCTATGCATAGAGAGTGGCCGGCAATTGCCGGGTCTATGCCTTTCATGTCGGAATGAGTACATGCGAATACCTCCAGATTACCCTTTAGGAAGTCCACAAGATCATCTTTGACTGTTGCGCGAAGGTGTGATCCTATCTTTAATACTCGCGACGGATCGTTGAGACTGACGGGTACATCTATTGTGGGCTCGACAAGAGTAGGTCTCTCGTACTCGGGCTCTTCGTCTTTCCTTGGAGCAAGCTCATTAGAAAGACAGGAATGGCGTCTGAGTCATGGCCCAGACGCTACTGATTGCTATGCGGAGGCGGTCTTGGCGCAAAAGGCTACGGGCGTTGTCTTGCCCTTGTCCTTATTGCGCGCGTTCTTCCATTCTATTACATAACATTTTCTAGCATTGACTTGGTCACCTCTAATCGTTCCGATCCCGTTTTCTGTTGGAAACTTCATCATGAGCGACCATGGTGATAGGCAGAAGCGAAATTATGTGAGGAATGGACACCCAAAGAAGATGTTATGGCAAGATGATGTCGATAACCACGAAGGTGAGGATTCGGACTCGCCTCCAATCCCCTGTACCGAGTTCGACGGGTAGGTCGATGAATCCTACCTGACAGCTGGATGCCCCATTAAAACCGTGGATCGTGGAATGGCATGGTTTGAGATCTCTTTCCTCTAATTTCATCTGGTCATAGGCAGCTTTGAAAATGATGTTGACCGGGCTTCCTGAATCGACCAATACTTTTCGAACAGTTGTAGCGCCAATTTGGGCAGTGATGACCAAAGGATTGGTGGTCGGGATTTCAATTCCCGTGGACTCCCTTCCATTGAAGATAATGTCATCCTGCATGGTTTTTTGGAGCTTGGCCGGGACAGACTCATCGGGAGCAGAGCAAGACTCGTAGGTTGCATGCTTAATGAAGCCCACATATTCCTCCATCTTCCGGAAGCTGTCATGCGTGGGGCCAGTCCCACCGCATATAGTGTTGATCATGATTCCTCGTCTCGAGTTAGACGGTCCTGCGGCTGTCATGGCGGCCGTCTGAGGAGTTGGCGCTGGAGGTTTTGGATTGGTTTCGGGGGGAAAGGGCTCTTGGATGTATTGTTCAAGTTGCTTTTCTCAGATAAGCTTTTCAATTGCATCCCTTAGCTGGCGACATTCATTCGTATTGTGCCCATACATATCATGATATCGGCAGTACCTCCCCGAGTTCTTCTCGGCATCGGTTGACTCCCTAATGCGGGGTTTCTTGTATGGAAAGGTGTTACATGTCTCTAAGTAGATAGTTTCTGGATCTTCGTTTAGCGGAGTGTATGACTCGTAGGCTTGGTAAGGGTCGGGCTTCCTCGGCTATGTCTGGACCAGATTGTTGCTTCGGCCACCTTGGCCCCCAATGTTTGGTCTTTGTCTAGGTGGATATGCCCCCGTGTTCGGATTGGAGGGTCCTCTCGCTTCTCGCCCCTAGGACGGTTATTGGCGGTGTCCGCTCGAGGGATATTAGGGCGACTGGTCTCGGAGATGCGGTTCCGTCTTGCTTCTTCTTGGCATAAGAACTGCCCCGCTTTCTCATAGAAAGCATCGAGGCTTTTTGGCTGTTTTCGGTCGATCCATGCCCCAAATTCAAAAGTTGGAAGGACGCTTGTAGCTAGCTAGAAGAGTACGGTGCGCGGATCCGGATTCTTGACCTCGGCGAGGGCGATGTTGAACCTAGAAAGGTAGCTTTTGAGTGACTCTGAGGGCCCTTGGTGTAGGTTGGAAAGGGTGAGGGCATTCTTCTGAGTCGGGATATGCATCCTGAACTGCTTAACCAACTGTGTCACCAATTGGCCAAAGTTGTTGATGGAATTAAGCGGAAGGTGAGAGAACCATAATAGAGTCACCCCTGATAGGAAGACTGGAAAGCATTTGCACTTAACAGGATGCTCGCCTCTGCTTGAGTCCATTTGCCATTCATAACGATTCAGGAAAGCACAAGGGTCAGTGGTGCCGTCATAGAGCAGCATCTGCGGCATGCTGAAGCGTCGCGGCCGTTCAGCTTCGTTGACTATTCAAGTGAAAGGGTTGCGCCTAATGTGCTCTTCCCATGAATCATGCACATTCCCTCCCGTCTCCCTCATGATTCTTCGGACCATGTCGGGAAGAGAGGTCGGATGGGGTTTCGCCATCGGGACCCATGGATTTTGGGGAGGTTCCGGAGTTCTGGCGCGAGGGCGTCTTCTAGGGTGGATGTCTGGATCGTCTTCTTCCATGTCCTCGACATCTATAATAGGATCCTGGTGTGTGTGATGATGTGGAGCAGGGTCACGCGGATCCGGTTCCGGAAAGGCATGGGCCGTCAAAATAATAGGCTCATTATCTCGACAGTCAACGGTTGAGTCTTGTCGAGAAGGAGGTTGGTTAGTAGGAGCGGATCCTTCATTGATGACTAAGTGAGAACGGTCCCGATATTGGGCGCCCTCGCTATAGGTAACCGTGGTCCAGTCGCCGTTGCCATTAGCATACCCATTGCCATGGCCATTGTCGAGGACGTTTGCTCGGACGACGACGTTGTTGATGAGACTAAACCTCCTTCTTTGGTGCGGGCCCCTATACTCGGAAGAGGAAGTTTCCGATGTTAGTGGTCGAGGTCGAGCATTGTTTCGAGCTAGTTGTAGCCGAGCGACGATGCGCTGACTTTCCTGGAGTTGCCGCATAAGGTCGATGTTATTCCTTAGCTCTTGGTTAAGCTCGATAGCTATATTTTCATACTTTTCACTAATCATGTTGACTTGCGCTTGGGTTGCGGGAACTTCAGGGTACGCAACTGGAGGTTCACTTTCATTAGTAGCCGGGATGTCCGCCGGTCGAGGTTGTTGAGATGTACCGGCCTCGACTGCAGCTGAAGAGCCGATCATTGCATTCTTTGACTTTTTTACCATCGTAAGCGGACTCGACGGCAGGTTAAGTAGGGAACCTTAAGCTCGGCGAAGTCGAGATGGTAATATGTGAGAAAGACGCAATATCTGAGTTTTCTCAGTGAAAGCACCAAAATGTTGACGACAAAAAATGTCGTAAACACCAAAGATTCCCAATTACTAGGAATTATAAATATGGTCGCATAGACAAGAACATAAAATAGAACATAAGCAGTAAATAACACAAGGAATTCATAGTGGTTCGGCCCCAGTGAGGGCCTACGTCCACTTTGAAGAGTCGTTGGAATTTTATTGATCACTTGGAAGACTACAAGGTTGAGACTATCTCATGATATCTCATTACATTCACTTTTCATGATATATGATGTCATAATCATCATATATTGAATAAATAAGGAAAAAGACAATTTTGTCCGTCTTTTTCCTCAAAGAGCAGATGCCATTAATGAAGCTCTACGGAGGTTTCCAAGCTCAAGAATCCAACCCTTTTGAAGTGACAGGAAGTGGTTAGGTAGGGGTTAGGCAGAAGTAGGTAGAAATGGGGACCATCTACAGGAAATTCGCGCCTCCAGCTGTCGGCCACTGGAAATTCGTACCTAGACAGAGGTGCGAAATTTCACACCTGGTAGGTGCGGGATTTCGCACCTGGCTTGGTGCGAAGTATGTTTGGTGAGGGATGTGGTCGAGGCTCGTTGGCGCAATCTCTCTTCGGTCTTCCTCTTGCACTTCCTGGGCTTCGCCCTTGGCCTTGTCTTCACGCGATGAGTTGAGTACTTTTGGCAATCGAACCAAAAAGGCCGGTTAACATATACCATTATCCAAAAGGTATAATTCTACATCCACTCACGTGATAGCTTTCTAATCCTTTATTCTGATTCAGATATGTGATTCTGTTGTCATCCTAACTGAATCTAATATTTAAATGACCACGGATTTATAAATCTGATACTAAAAGAAGAGGGAAAGAAGGGAAGAAACCTAAATAAATCAGGTTCATAGGACGTAGCTTACGCTGATTAGAAATCTGAACACCTAAGTTGTAGAATTACATTCTATGTCTTCAAATCTTGAATCAGAATTTCCTAAAGCTAATTTTCTAATTTCTGAAAGATTTGGAGAGGAAAGAAAATGGCAGAGCCTTGGTGGAGCCTCAGAAAATCTGAGTTTGAAGTTAGGCCCTACTAGTCGATTTATATGAGTACATGAAATCATGATCAATCGAATTTTATAACTTAAAATATGAACCTTATAATTCAGAAAATACACGTCACCATTATGCGGATCTGACCCCCAATGTGTCGACCCTGTGTCGACCTACCTTAGAGGTGGGTCGACCCTAAGGTCGACACATAGGTCGACCCAGGTGTAGCCTGGGTCGTCCCATCTCTTAGGTCTGAACGTATTTTTCTGCCATTTTAATTTCTGGCTAACGTTAATTACTAATGGTTAATTTAATTTTTAACATAACACATCTGAATTATTATTTACTAATTATAACTCATCTCCAATTTTGAATTTCAAATTTGTGTGCGTATATACGCATATAACCTTTCAATTTCTTGTCCGTTAATAGTTGCTGAATTAATGTAATTAATAACACTATCATTTCATTTTTTTATTCCTTTTAATGCATTCTAATTTCATATATAGCTAATTGCTAGTTCATTTTTCATTTATTATGCATTTATTACTTTTTGCACTTAACTTGCACTTTTTATTTCAACACTTGAATTTGTGCGTGTGTGTGTGTATATATATACATGCAATCTTTATTCTTTCTTTTCGAAATTCTAACGGCGTTATTCCATCATTTATTTTTACCCATTTTATTGTTAGCACTTTACTTTTGGATTTCTCATTCATATATTTATTTATTTATTTATTTTTTTATTTGCACACACATACACATATATTCACATATGCATGTATACATATATTTTTATACTCATCTAGATGTATAATTTTCCTTATTTGTACATTTATACATATTTTTCTTTTAGAATATGTATTTCTTTAGTCGTCCCTCTAAAATAAAAATATGGTGCCAGCGGGACTCGAACTTGCACCACTCACCTGGGAGAGACATATCCATACCAATTGGGCTACATAAGCTTTTGTTAACAAGACTAAAAATAATGGCGGTCATTGTTCTTTTTAGTGTTGTTATTATATCTTCTTTTCAAGTTTGTTATAATATTTCATTGAAAGATATCTTTTTCATCTTAAATCCATTTTCTATAAACCATATATCGAAATTGTTCAGAAAATCACCATGGATACAGTGACGCTATTTCGTGACAAAATTAAGAAAGCTTTTCAAATTTTATTTTATTATTTAATTAAAAATGTGGGGTGTTACACTTAAAATTCAAAATCAATTCAAATTAAATTCTAAAAGTCCAAAATCTTGTGTCTTTGTGTTTGTATAGAGAAGATCTACTATGGCTATGAAGATGGAGGGGTGAGGCATCATTTTAGTGTGCTCGACATTTTTTAACAGCAAATGGAATAGGCTAGGATTGGATTTTTGTATATTACAGAAACTAATTTGCGAAATGGAGTTCACATTCGAGTTTGTGGTGAAGTGTAGCTTCTTGCATGAGTTTTAGGCAAAAAATGTTGCATGGTTATTATATGCGGCGGAGGGGGATCGGGGACGGAAATTGCAGTGGGGATGCGACCATGAAGTGGTGGTTTTGAGGTGGAAGAGATCGGAAAGGAGATCGCAACTCTGGTCTCGTTGATTGGTTTTATGGAGCATGGACATTGTGAGGGAGGATAAAAGGTGGAGGTATTTGGGTTTTAATTTACCGGAAGGTGCGGGTTTTTGAAAGTGAGGTAGGGGAAGAGAAGGTTAAGGGTAATTAAGGTAGTTATTAGTAATTAAATATTGTTAGTGATCTTTAATCCATAAGAAACATGTAAAGTGTGTATCTTACTTGTTTTAGGTTAGATTTGAATGTCGTTAGTTGCATTACGATAATGTCAGCAATACCTACGTCTAAAAAGTGGATTGATGTGATTTGGAGCTATTTATAATTTTGTCTAATTTCAAACGTCTGTTTGAAATTAGATAAAACGGCGTGAAATGTCGATTGGAATGGATGGTGAGTTAACTCTCATGCTTTCTGAAATTATGTGAATGTTGTTATTTTATATAATAATATTCACTATTGTTAATATATAAATTGTGTTTGGATGATTTATTACTTTATTGGTGGCTGTCAATATATATAATTCCCATCTGTGAACAGATAACCTTTGACACTGCCTGCTTTTAAGCAGAAGATTCATCTTAAATGAATTAGAATAGATTTTCTAATTTATATGCATATATAAACTGATATATGAGCTATGATGCAGGGGGGACAGGTTGGAGGGATCTAATAGAATTCCTTAATGTTTTGGATGTTACTTACTTTCATATTGTGCACATATGAACTATCTAACATAAGTACCATAGAAATCTATTTGGATGATGATCATTGAACGATATTCAACATTTATGTGTTATTGATCAATAAACAGTATTGGTCAAGTGATTGATGGTAGAGGGCCTAAAATCTATGTATTTAAGATGTTGATTCACCGTTAGGTGAATCGACTAAGTTTGAAGTTATAAATTTTATTCTTATAACAAAAACAAGGTTTAAATTTAATTTTATAATAGTTATAAAAAATAAAAGTTTTACATAAAAATCAATATTTATAGTTGGATTTTATAAAGAAAATATAAAATGATTTATATAGCGAAATTTTTGGTTTTTATATAAGTTTTATAATTGTAAATTTTTAGAGAGGTTAATAAAATACCCTAACTTAGACGACTTCATTATTATCTAGGGGATGATACTAGTTTGAAATAAGAGTAAATGTTAGAAATTAAACTTTTATTTCCATAAAAGATATTATGAACTTTAATTTGCAAAGTTTTTAACTTAAATAAATTTGTTTGAGTTTTATAGTAAACAATGCATCCCATGACATTGTTTTAGTTGTGTATGATTTCGAAATATACTTATATCTTTCGTTTAAGTATGTAGCGCTATTTTCCAAAATAGGGAAAATAATATGGTTTGGGAATACGATTATTCTAAGAGATAAATGTATGGCTATCGTTTACAAAGTAACGAAAACAAGATATTTGTTAATATAATTATCTCGTTGAGATAAGCATATGGAATCGATTTTTAAGAATCGATGAAATGATTTTAATGAACGGTTTTAATTAAAAGAGCTTGTGCTACTGGCGTACTTAACCGTAATATTTTGTTTTGATAGTTAAAGAACCGATAATCAACAAATTCCCTTTTAACTTATAATGTGTTGGTTCGAGGAACCGGGGTTGGAACTGGATCCAAAACGACTTCAAACCGGTATTGTGTTCTAAAAAGGATCTACAGGTATGCTTATGCGCTTTAAGATCATTTGAAGGTGTAGGTCTTAAAATGGAAAGGACTGCTTGTTTACGTCTCTAGTTAGCTACCAGGATTATACTTGTAGCGGTAGTCTTACGTTTTTGGGATTCTGCAAGATGCGAGGACTTCTTTTTACAAATCCTAAGGATTTTCCTGCCAGGATATAAGAAAAGAGTACCTTCGGTTTGTCCTGTTCCTAAGCAATACTTATATGGACGAAATTATGACATTGCATTTATCAAATCACGTACATTGATTTTTACAAACGTACATCTATTTGGTGGTGGAGACGGCAACTTCTCTTAGCTTAACACCCTTCTCTGAGAAGTATGAGCTTGGAGGTTGTATTTGGTAGACGTCAATTAGTGATTAATGGA
Organism: Allium sativum; assembly: GCA_030737875.1. Lineage (NCBI taxonomy): Eukaryota > Viridiplantae > Streptophyta > Magnoliopsida > Asparagales > Amaryllidaceae > Allium > Allium sativum. The sequence goes on along the minus strand of CM060911.1, from coordinate 296,992,814 downwards.
ATGTCGATGTGGAATCCAAAGTTAGGAATGTGCCATGTATGAAAGGTAAAAACGTAGCCTCTAGCCTCATCAACCAATAATGACTAAAACATGAGATATGCTTTAGGGATAGGTAGGTAGCGCCATTTAGGGTATTGTCACCGCCGATCTAGAACGAACGAACCTTTTGATTATTGTATGCTGAGAATTGGTTGCCAATCACAACCAAGGGTTAAAATATTCGGTACAATCCATAGAGGGGATGGTTGGTCCTTATTCGCAAGGAGTTTATGCAAGGCTCTCGGTACGCTTATCTAGAGAGGTACCATGATAGGTGGTACCCCGGTGCCTTGTCATTGTATGGAAATCAAAACTCCAATACGAGCCTGTATGGAACTAGTTCTACCAAAATATGTTGAAATGTGAGATGTAAGAATTTCAGAAATATTTCTTTTTTATTTTAAGATGATTTATTAGACAGTATTAATATCATTGGATTTGATATAAATGTGTTTTGGGTTATCGTAAGGGAAAAACATGTGTCATGTTTATGTGCAGTCGTGTCTTATAAGAGTTCCATTCTTTAAAGGATTTATAAAAATAAGCAAGTTGTTTATGATGTGAGTTTTCTCATTGAAAGTATCCCAAATTGACAATCCATGTGATTTTGCTTTCCATATAATGGGCTCGGCCAGACCGGGTACATTTTCCAGATTGCATTGGGTTTTGCTTGGAGCTACAGTAAAGGAGCTAGGGTCGAGGCGTATTCTCGTATTTTTTGTATTATTTTATTTCTTCTGTGTGTGTTATACTTATCAACCATTATACATGAATATTGTTATGATTGTATAGGCTAATGTATTGTGTACTCTGATTATTTATTCATGTATATATACAGTTTTCTCTTGTGTAAAGAGTATAGGTACATTATATTTTATTCATTCCACTGTGTTATTCTGTTCTACTCTATTTTTGTATTGTTGGTGTTCTTCTTCTTCTATTCTATCTTTCTGTCTTCTTCTCACCCTCTAACTTATTTCTTCCAACTTTCTGGGTTTTTGACACTTGAGTTTAGGCACATGAATACCAAGAGTGTATTAATATCGAATTTTCTGGTTTGTTACACTTGGTATCAGAGCTTAAGGTTAAGTGTTAACCTTGGCTCTGTGGCATAAACTCAATAAGAGATAAGGTAGTGGATTGCCTTATTATGAGTTTGAGAGAGAGAGAGTATGTGTGTGTATGAGAGAGCATATTTGTTAGTGTTATAAAATATTTTTGTATTATGTTGTTTATCTGTTGAGTGACATATAAATTCCACATTGACGTGTTTGACTGATGTGGTTGATTGGGATTTCTAAACACTTAGACAAGGCAAATCAACATAGTGTTGTTGTTTTTTTGGCAGAGCCGACGAGGTTGAGTGGATCCATATCATTTTATTAATATACCGAAGATGATTAATAGCAACAAAGAAAGAAAGAAACAAAACAGAATAGAGAGCATATACAATATATTAATGTTAAGAAGAAAACAACACAAAAACCAAAAGAACAAAAACTGCAAGCTGCAGTAGCTTCGCTTCAGCAACAACAACATTGACTTCCAAAAATGCCAGGATCATAAGTGAATCTTAAGAACTTCAATCCTTCTTTTAACTCATGCCAAATTAGTAATTTGAACTGGACATGATTTATGACTCTAAGCAGATCAAATACCCTCTAATTTCTTTCTTCCACACTTTATAAACACATTTCTTCAGTACGTAAGTGTATATCCTCGCCTTACTGTTTGTGCCCTTAACTTTATGTCGTATGTCTTCCCATTCCGTGAGACTGGGTTGCGGCACATTCATATCACCAATGTTCATCAGAGCATTATTCCATAACTGTTTGATAACACCACATTCGAAGAATAGATGGCATGCAGTTCTAGCTTCTGCATTACAGAATACATAGTGTTCATCAATAGCCATCCCATGAAGTGCCAGTTTATCCCTCGTCAAAATAGCTTTGTTTTTACTTTCCATAAGTAGAAGTTTTCTTTACCAGCGTTATCTCTCCCCCATATTTCTTTGAGTCATCTGCAATTACTCAAGTTAGTAGTACCAAAGCAAATTAGCATACATACTTTTAATTTGGAACCGCTCACCTCTCCATTTCCAGTGCATATTTGAATTAACACCAGTATTTACCCATGCACTTCTGGTACTGTTCCACGTATTCAAGATGCTTTGAATGGATGATGCATGCAAACACAAGCAGTTGCCAGTGATAAGATTCTCAACTTTTCTATCAAAGGGTATCCCAGTTTGCAACTTATCAAGATATGATAGAGAACTATCAATAATCTTGCCAATGTCATACCATGGATCATACCAGAATTTGCCATAGTTATATGCAAGTTGCCCAAACTTAAAGTATGGAAGATAGATTGTCTTAAGCTTGGGCAGACATCTCCAAGTCTAACTCATGTTATTAGTAACGTTCATAGTCCATGTACTTACATTTTTTATCACATGCTTGTATGACCAGGAGACCCAGAGACTATTCATTTTATTCAATATGTCATCCAAATGTTTGCCAAAAGCAACTTTATTCCATAAGCACATATTGATAATGCCAAGCCCACCTTTGCTAATATGATATTCAAGCAATGCAAAGGAGGTGGGTGCTAGATATTTCAAGTGAATGTTTCCTTTCTAAAGGAAGCACATGAATGCAGTTCTAATCATGATAAGTAGCTTTTGAGGTAATATAAATGTACGAGCCCAGTACACATGCATTGCAACCACCACTGGTTTAATGAGTGTTACCCAACCAGCTTGACTAAGCAAACTGATAGACCAACACTCAAGTCTTTTAGTTATTTTTGAAAACAATGGGTTGCATTGAAGTGTGGTAATTCTCAAAGTTTCTAAAGGCAAGCCAATATATGAAATTGTTGCATCTTTTTGTCTTAACCCAGTTTGAGTATGAATTAGTGCAATCTGTGCTTCACTAATGCTAGTAGCCAGGAATTCAGATTTTTCCAAATTAATTAGAAAGCTTGTCATACTATAGAATTTATCCAGTGCGATCATTATATTAGCAAGAGAGTTGTTATCAGGCTTACTGTAACACCCCGTGAATTCTATAACGTTAAGCTTCATGAATTAAAGTATAATTAATTATAAATGATGAAATCAAGGGAAATGGGTTACGCCATTGCGTTCGTCTCGAAATTCTGCTTGAGATAGAGTTCAAGTTTGCGTAAAACGGATATCGTATGAAGAAGATATGGACGAACGAAGTTGGGCGAAAAACCAGAAAACGGGTCAGAATGCACTGGCGCACTTGGGAAGTGCGCCAGAACAGAAATGAACTGGCGCACTTGGGAAGTGCGCCAGTACATTTTTAGCCTGGCGCACCTACCAAGTGCGCCCAGGTCAGAAAGACCTGCTGGTCAGGTCCTGGCTGGCCTGGTCAGGGTCTGGTCGAATTCTGATGCTTGGCTGAGTCACTAGGGCTTACGTGTCACCTCTTGATTGGCTCTTTGAACTTTGTATGGTCTAGATTCCTCCTATCTTCATCTGACAGCTCAAAACAATTTAAAATTATATAAATACAACTCAAGTCTAACCCTAAATTCACACAAATAATAGAATACAAAAGCCGTCATGCTGCTGGAGAGGAACTAGGAATGGCCGTCAATTAGAAAGCCTAGAGACAAGCCAACAAGCCTAAGAGACGAATCAAATTAAAAGAAGATCAAAGCTTAATCAAATCATTCAACGCAACTTTGCTACCCAAAGGAGAGCATCTCCAAATCAGAATAACAGAAATCAGAAAACAAGAATTCATCACACGTTGTAAGTATAGTGACCTTTCAAAATATGAATAAAAACTGTGATGTGATTCGATGTAAATGAAAATAGAATCGTGTTGTTATAATCTTTGTGTATTTTGATGGTTCTATCATGACTTGTGTATTGATGTTTGTGGCATAAATTAATTGATGCAAGCCTATTGAACAATGGTATATGAAAAACAATGGCACTTGCAAGCTTGTGGCAAAAACTAGAAATTTATCCCTTTTTGTATATGTCGATGGCATGGACTATGTATATTCCCTTAGTCTAAATTAGAATTTGTGTAAACATGTTATAGACCTTTTATGCCTACATGACCCAAAACCTATGATATCATCCTTATGTTTATTGGCAAGTATAATTAGATCTATGTTTGCAAGAATAATTGGATCTATGTTTCATAAACTATGTAAGTTCATGTTTATTTGCAAAATATAATTGGTTCTATGTCAAACATCGTTTGGGTTTCATAAACTATGCAAGTTCATGTTGAAATAGGCTATATGATTAGATGTAAAAATTGTACATTTTGATGAATATATAACATGCTAGTTTTGTGATTGATATTATGCCAAGTTAACATGTTTAAACACAAGTTTGTATTTGCCTAAAACTATGCCATTTCATATGTCACCTACTTAGTCAAACTTTGATTCGAATGCAAGTTCACATGACCCATGTTATATGTTAGTTGAATCGCCAAATTGCAAGTTCATGCGCCACACACCTTTATGTATTACATGTTCATGATTTCCCCTTTTCCTCACGTTTATAAAGTTGGGCTGAATTGTGACAAGCCCAACACATGTTATAACATTGTGAACAAACGGGGGTAATAACGTTGGGTGTAAAATATGAAAATATATGTTGGCATGTTTGGCACATGCCAATGATTATGACACATAAGCGGTATGAATTGAAATACCCAAAAATAAAGGATATGACATTTACATATAGTTGAAAAGTAATAAAATATGTAAATTTAAAAAACACGATATGCTTAACCCGAGATTGGATTGAGTTGTGATGTAAACCTGCCCGGACCCGCCCGGCTGTCCAGTAGTCACAACAATACCTATCCAATGTGGGTGGTTAAGCATTTAGCCCAATAAGGACCCGAGGTTAGACTGAGCTACAGTGTAAACCTGCCCGGAACCGACCGGCATATCCAGTAACCGTAGCAATACCTGTCTAATGTGAGTGGTCTGGTGCTCCTAAGAGGCTAAAGACAGATGGTAGGGTTAAGTTAACTATAACACTTAACCAAATTCAACATGTTAACAAGAATTGATGGGTGGGGTTAGGTAAATACAGACACTTAACCACTTAACATGTTTGACTAAAAAATCCTGGTAACGAGGGACCCGTTTCAGCAGTAACCCAAAGTTAGGTATCAACGGTACCCTGAAACTAGGCAGGGTGGGGCACGATTACTGGGCTGATTGTAAGCGGTCAAACGACAGCGGTGGGTGCACAGTGCAGGTCTAACGGGGTGCGGGCGTGCACACACTCCGGAGCAGACAACCAGGGCACTGGGGACACCAGCAGTATAACCTATGTCTTCTAGTTTTGTGTCGGGGCCGCCACCATGGGTCTTGATACACCCCATGGTGGGACCAGCATAGGTATCTACAATTCTTGGGGGTCGTATGACACATGTTAACGCGAGTAGGAGCCGATCTTTAATAAGAATGGGGATCACTTCACCCTCACCATGGGGTGCCAGTTAGAATAAACTCGAGTAGGTGCAGAGATATAGTATGGGTGTGATAGTACATTCGACACTTCCTTAGCCTGTGACACTTTCCTATTTTTAGTTTATATCCATCATATCCTTTTCGTATTCACATATTGAAGAGTTACTAGATTTACTCAGGCTTTATGTCTAACCCTATTTTCTTTTCGTCTTCTTTTCTTTCGTCCCCCCCCCCCCCAGATCCACAGGGAGGAAACAGCTCAACTCAGTCAGGCTCTTTACAAGCACCAAGAACGTAGATGTATGATTTGGATCTTTCTTGCTCGGATAATGGCTTTGGATATCACTATGGGGATTTTTGTCACTTTATTTATGTTTTCATGCTTCTTTAATAATCAAGGCAGTTATGAGGTTGTAATGTTGAAAGTATTTTGAGACAATCATGGAAATCTTTGTTTGATACACGTATTGATGAAATAAAAGTTTGTTTGGTTTCCGCTGTTTAAAATATGTGTATTTATATCTGTCTTGAGTTCATCTGTGACTTTTACTTATAAACCTCCATCAAAGTTAAGGCAATCCCTTTGTGAGTGACCTTAATGGAGGTGGGGTGTTTCACTTGGTATCAGAGCATAGGTTTACCAGACAAGATAAAAGTTTTTGAAAATTGTTTTCATAAAGAAAGTTTAAAAAAGCATTTATTTTTTAGAAAAAGTGTTATATTAATAAAAAGACAAAATCCCCCAAAGCCATGTGACCTATCTATCCTTCTCTATCCTTCGTTTTGAATCTTTCCTTTTCTGTTTCAGCATGTCTGGAGACCTTAACCTTCCAGAAGGAGTGCCGATTCCCGGCTGGTTTAGGAGGTACTTAGAAGCAAGGGCCAATGGCGCGGGCCCAGCAGACATCCCTCCTCCAGTGGCCGCGGTTCCTCCTCCTCCTCTGCCTCCTCTTGGAAATGCCTTCGCAAAAATATGTAGAGACTTCAAGGCTATGGGTGGAAAATACTTTTATGGGACAGAATCTTTTGTTGGAGCAAGAAACTGGTTAAAGGAGACTGAGGATTTGTTTGTCATCTTTGGAGTGGATGACAGGCAAAAGATACAACTTGCGGTGTGGTTACTTAAGGATGAAGCTTCCTATTGGTGGGAAGTTACTAATGCTCAGAGGGCGGTGGAAACATGGGAAGACTTCAGGACAAGGTTTGAGATGAAATTCCTCTCCCAAGCCGAAAGAAGCCTGCAAATGGAAAAGTTTCTAACTCTGAAACAGGGAAGCATGACGATCAGGGAATATGTTAATCAGTTTAATCAGCTGGCCAGGTTTGGGCTAGACTTAGTAAACACCCAACACAAGAAGGCACTTTGCTTCGTCAAGGGTTTGAATGAGCCTCTACACAGCCTTGCCATGACCCATGTATCCACGGGTGCGACTTATGAAAGCCTGGTGGACATGGCGTTGCTACACGAGGAAGACCACGGCAAGAAAGAAACTAAGGGGGAAGAGAAGAAAGAAGGTCTACAAGCAAAGAAAAAAGACTTCAAGAAAGGAGGGAAGAACAATAAGCCCCATGAGAAGAGAAGGTGCAATTTCTGTGGCATTGTGGGCCATATATCAAAATACTGCCGGAAAAGGAAGGCGAAGATGGGTGGTTGCTTCCATTGTGGAGAAACTGGACACCAAGCTAAGGACTGCCCAAAGAAGAAAGGGCAGGGACAGAAAGCCGGATCCACTTCAGGGGGTCAGGTTCATGCGCTAGTGGCACCTCAGTAGGAACGAGGTAGTAATATTTCTGTAGAAAGTGTAGTCTATCTTTATGATCATCCAGTTCGTACACTTTTTGACTCTGGCGCATCACACTCTTTTATTTCATCTGCCTTAGTAGAATCTCTGCATCTAGACACTAGTATGGTAGAAGATCCCTTAGTAGTTTCAAATCCAATTGAGGGCTCCGCTTACTTGTCAATGGTTTGTTTGGGTTTGAAAATCTCTATTCTCAGTGTTGAGTTTAGTTGTAATGCTTTTGTTTTGGGCTTCTCGGGATATGGTTTGATCTTAGGCATGGACTGGCTATCCAGTAATAGTGCCATTCTTGACTGTGAGAAAAGAGTAGTTAGACTCTTGACTCGGCTTGGTAACACTCTAGAAATTTCTTGTAATCCCTTGAGTGCTGTTATGCTTAGTTATCTAGAGTCGCTTGATGCTTCTGATGAGAATTTGCAATCAGTTAGAGTAGTCCGGGAATATCCGGATGTCTTTGAGGAAGTGAAAGGCTTACCTCCGAGGCGGGAAATAGACTTCCGCATATATCTTGTGGATAACGCAATGCCTGTAGCTTTACCTGTCAGACACATGGCTCCAAGGGAGAGAAAGGAGCTCAGTAAGCAGGTTAAAGAACTTCTCGAAAAGGGGTTCATTAGACGGAGCATTTCGGAATGGGGTGCTCCAGTGGTGTTCGCAACCAAAGCAGACGGTTCTCTTCGCCTTTGCGTCGACTATAGGGAGTTAAACAAATTGACCAAGAAAAATAGGCACCCTCTTCCCCGAATCGACGATTTGTTTGATCAGCTTGTAGGTGCGACGGTCTTCTCCCAACTTGATCTGGCAACTGGGTTCCATCAGCTAAGAGTAACTGAAGACAGCATTGATAAGACATCGTTCAGAACCCCAGACGATTTCTTCGAGTGGCTTGTCATGCTTTTCGGCTTGACAAATGCACCCGCTTATTTCGTAGACCTAATGAGCAGGGTGTTCAGAGAATTCCTCAACAAATTTTTGGTCGTCTTCGTAGATGATATCTTAATCTTCTCAAAGAGTGAGGAAGAACATGCTCAGCATCTGAAAGAAATCATGGATACTCTCCGTGCACATCAACTAAAAGCCAAATTCTCCAAGTGTCACTTCTGGAGAAAAGAAGTAAGGTTTCTTGGGCATATAGTGTCCAAAGAAGGGTTGGCTGTGGACCCCCCGAAAGTGGTGGCAGTGCAAGATTAAAAGACACCAAGAAATGCAACCGAAGTTCGAAGCTTTCTTGGGCTAGCCGGTTTTTATCAAAAGTTTATTAGGGATTTCGCGAAAATCTCAGCCCCACTCACAAGGCTAACAAAGAATAATTGGCGTTCGCTTGGGATTTGGACCGTGACATTGCTTTCCAGCGATTAAAAAGGGCTCTCACAACAGCCCCAGTTCTGACCTTGCCAGATGGAAGAAAAATGTTCACAGTATACACGGATGCATGTGGAACGGAACTAGGCGCTGTTCTAATGCAAGAAGGAAGGGTAGTAGCTTATGGCGGAAGACAATTGAAAGTTCATGAAAATAACTACCCAACCCACGATCTTGAGTTGGCCGCCATCGTCTTTGCACTTTAGTCTTGGCGCCATTATCTCCTAGGTGAGAAGTTTGAATTATACACTGACCATAAATCGTTGAAATATCTCTTCTCCCAGAAGGATCTTAACTTGAGGCAGCAAAGGTGGATGGAGTTTCTTGTCTCATATGATTTTGAAATTTCCTATACTCCCGGAAAAGGCAACGTGGTAGCAGACGCATTGAGCCGAAAGAAACTGACCCTAAGCCCTCTCTTTGTGGAAAGGCAAAACTTGGAGTATATAGCCAGTTTTAACTTTAGGCCCTCCTCGGATTTTGTACCGGGTTTGTTAGCATCTCTCGAAGTACGCCCCACTCTCTTAGACTCAATAGGGGCAGCACAACGTGAAGACCCTCAGCTTGTTGATGTGATTGATAAACTTATTAGGGGTGAGACTTCTAGTCACCTCAGTAGATACGCCATCGATGATAAGGGTTGGCTGAGACAAGATGGAAGATTATGCGTCCCACAAGCAAGGGAGTTAACAAAGAAGGTTCTTGAGGAAGCGCATCATTCCAAGATGACTATACACCCTGGCGGTGATAAGATGTACAAGGATATAAAAAGGACTTTCTTTTGGAGCGGCATGAAGCAAGATGTGGCAGATTTCGTTTCTAAGTGCATGACCTGCCAACGGGTCAAGGCGGAACAAAAGAAGCCTGGAGGACTACTTCACCCTCTAGAGGTCCCACAGTGGAAGTGGGATAGCATTTCAATGGACTTCATTGATGGACTGCCTAGGTCGAGGAGAGGCAACACTAGCATTTGGGTAATAGTGGATAGGCTTACTAAGAGCGCCCACTTTATACCTATCAAGAGTAGGAGGACTGCCGCATCTCTAGCATCTCTTTATCTCAAGGAAATAGTTCGACTCCATGGGGTACCCTCCAGCATTGTTAGTGACCGAGACCCTATCTTCACGAGTGAGTTTTGGCGGAGTCTGCAAGAAGCTGTAGGCACACAGCTATGTTTGAGTACGGCCTATCACCCCCAAACAGATGGCCAGACGGAAAGGGTGAATAGAGTTTTAGAGGATCTTTTAAGGCTTTGCGTTCTTGACTTTGGAGGGACGTGGGAGGATCACCTTCCTTTAGTGGAATTTGCCTACAACAACAGCTACCAAGCTACCATCGGCATGGCACCCTTCGAAGCCTTGTATGGAAGACCGTGCAAATCACCAACTTGTTGGTGGGAGTCTACAAGCTTATACTTGGGCCAGACATGATTCGGGAAACTTCAGAGAAAGTGGACTTGATACGTAGGAGAATGAAGACAGCCCAAGACAGACAGAAATCCTACGCCGACAAAAGAAGGACCGACCTTGAGTTTGAGGTTGGGGACAAGGTTTTCCTTAAGGTATCCCCTTTAAGGAACGTCGTTCGCTTTGGATCCGCAGGAAAGCTAGCACCAAGATTTGTAGGACCGTTCCCTATCATCGAGAAGATTGGGAAAATGGCTTATAGAGTAGATCTGCCTGAAAGGTTGGCTGGAATTCACAATGTCTTTCACGTTTCTCATCTCCGGAAATGTCTACATGAATCAGCGGAAGTGGTGGAGCCAAGCATTCTAGAAGAAGACGAAGTGGAACGCGAAGCAACTGTGAGGAGAGTTCCAACTCGAATCGTAGGAACTGAAATCAAAAAACTACGCAACCGCGAAGTGAAGCTCGTTAAGGTTCAGTGGAGCGACGCCGAGGAAGACGCGACTTGGGAAACTAAGGATAGAATACGCGCGGCATACCCTTTTCTTTTTGAGGGTACATCTTTGACCTCTCTTTTTCTTAAGTTGTGCTTGTATCTATGTTTTTAGGTATATCTCCTCGATATTATTCTTTATCCTTAGGTAGAAACCCCTTTGGATGTAAACATGTATTTGAAATATGTTATGGTTGATGGCTGCAAGTGGTTGCTAGTGGTTGCTTGTGGATGCATATACACACACAATCTAGGTCTTAGATCGGCTCAATCACTTCATACTGCATATGCATATATGTATTCTTATTTGTATATGGTTGTAAACTTGATATGTTGTCATATGGTCGTTGCATTTGTATGAATAGTTGTGCACTCATGTAGAATTATGAGTAGGAAGAATTTGCATACATAATGGATTCATGACACTTACATGATTCGCATTAAGGAGGTCAACTGAATCAGTAGACCGCCTGATTTCTGCATTAGATAAGGACATGTACACACACTATGCATATGATCATGAAGCATTAGAAGTCTTTTAAGGACAGTGGATGCCCGTGTTGGTTGAGTAGATGGACTGTTGGATGGTAGGATATACATTCTTCCTAACTTGAAGATTTCGGGGACAAAATCCTTTTAAGTGGGGGAGAATGTAACACCCCGTGAATTCTATAACATTAAGCTTCACGAATTAAAGTATAATTAATTATAAATGATGAAATCTAGGGAAATGGGTTACGCCATTGCGTTCGTCTCGAAATTCTGCTTGAGATAGAGTTCAAGTTTGCGTAAAACGGATATCGTATGAAGAAGATATGGACGAACGAAGTTGGGCGAAAAACCAGAAAACGGGTCAGAATGCACTGGCGCACTTGGGAAGTGCGCCAGTACATTTTTAGCCTGGCGCACCTGCCAAGTGCGACCAGGTCAGAAAGACCTGCTGGTCAGGTCCTGGCTGGCCTGGTCAGGGTCTGGTCGAATTCTGATGCTTGGCTGAGTCACTAGGGCTTACGTGTCACCTCTTGATTGGCTCTTTGAACTTTGTATGGTCTAGATTCCTCCTATCTTCATCTGACGGCTCAAAACAATTTAAAATTCTATAAATACAACTCAAGTCTAACCCTAAATTCACACAAATAATAGAATACAAAAGCCGCCATGCTGCTGGAGAGGAAGTAGGAATGGCCGTCAATTAGAAAGCCTAGAGACAAGCCAACAAGCCTAAGAGACGAATCAAATTAAAAGAAGATCAAAGCTTAATCAAATCATTCAACACAACTTTGCTACCCAAAGGAGAGCATCTCCAAATCAGAATAACAGAAATCAGAAAACAAGAATTCATCACACGTTGTAAGTATAGTGACCTTTCAAAATATGAATAAAAACTGTGATGTGATTCGATGTAAATGAAAATAGAATCGTGTTGTTATAATCAATGTGTATTGTGATGGTTCTATCATGACTTGTGTATTGATGTTTGTGGCATAAATTAATTGATGCAAGCCTATTGAACAATGGTATATGAAAAACAATGGCACTTGCAAGCTTGTGGCAAAAACTAGAAATTTATCCCTTTTTGTATATGTCGATGGCATGGAATATGTATATTCCCTTAGTCTAAATTAGAATTTGTGTAAACATGTTATAGACCTTTTATGCCTACATGACCCAAAACCTATGATATCATCCTTATGTTTATTGGCAAGTATAATTAGATCTATGTTTGCAAGAATAATTGGATCTATGTTTCATAAACTATGTAAGTTCATGTTTATTTGCAAAATATAATTGGTTCTATGTCAAACATCGTTTGGGTTTCATAAACTATGCAAGTTCATGTTGAAATAGGCTATATGATTAGATGTAAAAATTGTACATTTTGATGAATATATAACATGCTAGTTTTGTGATCGATATTATGCCAAGTTAACATGTTTAAACACAAGTTTGTATTTGCCTAAAACTATGCCATTTCATATGTCACCTACTTAGTCATACTTTGGTTCGAATGCAAGTTCACATGACCCATGTTATATGTTAGTTGAATCGCCAAATTGCAAGTTCATGCGCCACACACCTTTACGTATTACATGTTCATGATTTCCCCTTTTCCTCACGTTTATAAAGTTGGGCTGAATTGTGACAAGCCCAACACATGTTATAACGTTGCGAACAAACGGGGGTAATAACGTTGGGTGTAAAATATGAAAATATATGTTGGCATGTTTGGCACATGCCAAAGATTATGACACATAAGCGGTATGAATTGAAATACCCAAAAATAATGGATATGACATTTACATATAGTTGAAAAGTAATAAAATATGTAAATTTAGAAAACACGATATGCTTAACCCGAGGTTGGATTGAGTTGTGATGTAAACCTGCCCGGACCCGCCCGGTTGTCCAGTAGTCACAACAATACCTATCCAATGTGGGTGGTTAAGCATTTAACCCAATAAGGACCCGAGGTTAGACTGAGCTACGGTGTAAACCTGCCCGGAACCAACCGGCATATCCAGTAACCGTAGCAATACCTGTCTAATGTGAGTGGTCTGGTGCTCCTAAGAGGCTAAGGACAGATGGTAGGGTTAAGTCAACTATAACACTTAACCAAATTCAACATGTTAACAAGAATTGATGGGTGGGGTTAGGTAAATACATACACTTAACCACATAACATGTTTGACTAGAAAATCCTGGTAACGAGGGACCCGTTTCAGCAGTAACCCAAAGTTAGGTATCAACGGTACCCTGAAACTAGGATGGGTGGGGCACGATTACTGGGCTGATTGTAAGCGGTCAAACGGCAGCGGTGGGTGCACAGTACAGGTCTAACGGGGTGCGGGCGTGCACACACTCCGGAGCAGACAACCAGGGCACTGGGGACACCAGTAGTATAACCTATGTCTTCTAGTTTTGTGTCGGGGCCGCCACCATGGGTCTTGATACACCCCATGGTGGGACCAGCATAGGTATCTACAATTCTTGGGGGCCGTATGACACATGTTAACGCGAGTAGGAGCCGATCTTTAATAAGAATGGGGATCACTTCACCCTCACCATGGGGTGCCAGTTAGAATAAACTCGAGTAGGTGCAGAGATATAGTATGGGTGTGATAGTACATTCGACACTTCCTTAGCCTGTGACACTTTCCTATTTTTAGTTTATATCCATCATATCCTTTTCTTATTCACATATTGAAGAGTTACTAGATTTACTCAGGGTTTATGTCTGACCCTATTTTCTTTTCGTCTTCTTTTCTTTCGTCCCCCCCCCCCCCCCCGAGGTCCACAGGGAGGAAACAGCTCAACTCAGTCAGGCTCTTTACAAGCACCAAGAACGTAGATGTATGATTTGGATCTTTCTTGCTCGGATAATGGCTTTGGATATCACTATGGGGATTTTTGTCACTTTATTTATGTTTTCATGCTTCTTTAATAATCAAGGCAGTTATGAGGTTGTAATGTTTAAAGTATTTTGAGACAATCATGGAAATCTTTGTTTGATACACGTATTGATGAAATAAAAGTTTGTTCGGTTTCCGCTGTTTAAAATATGTGTATTTATATCTGTCTTGAGTTCATCTGTGGCTTTTACTTATAAACCTCCATCAAAGTTAAGGCATTCCCTTTGTGAGTGACCTTAATGGAGGTGGGGTGCTTCACTTACAGAAGATGATTAGATCATCTGCAAATATTAAAGTAATGATTTTAGGGTTCTTGCATTTGGGATGCACTTTAATAAGATCTTTATTAACAAGTTCATCAATCATGCGAGTGAGCAAGTCCATAAATAAAATAAATATGCAAAAATAGGATCTCCTTGCCTTATGCCTTGTTTACTCTTAAAGAAGCCAACAGGTGTGCCATTGATATTTATAGAAAAGTGTGGTGTACTTATACAAGAGTAAACCCAAGCATTAAAGCAGGGAGGAAATCCCAAGTAGCTCATGATCCTAGAGATCGCAGTCCATTGAATTGTATTAAAAGCTTTACATATGTCAAGTTTAAGCATTATACGAGGAGAAATGTTCTTAGTTTTATAACCTTTCAACAGCTCATGAGCCAATAGAACATTATCCAAATGTTTCTACCCGGTAGAAAAGCAGATTAATTAGAGGATATGATAGAGGATAAAACATGTTTTAACCTGATGGCGAGAATCATAATACATTTATAAATTGTGTTGCAACATGATATGGGCCTAGAATCAGTAATAGAGCTAGCATTAGTAATTTTAGGAATTAAAGTTATGATAGTGTTATTGAATGACCCCATCAGGTTCGCCCTATTGAAGAACTGATGTACAGCGGAACAAAGTTCTTGCGTAACCACATGCCAAAAATTTTGATAAAAAATGCATTAAAACCATCTGGTCCACCACCAGAATTTTTATTCAGGTAAACATAGCACTCTTGATCTCAATATCAGTAATGGGAGCACTCAAACTAGTAAACTGATCCTAAGTAATATGAGGGAGCAACATTGGGTTAATATCATCATTGTTAGGAACAAAATTATTAATATTACCAAAGAGCTCCGTAAAGTATAGGACAAATGCATGTTAAATGTCTAAATGAGAGGTAAAAACATTAACATTCTGATCAGCGACAAATATAATATTTTCTGTATTTTGTTTTGAATTCAATGCTGCATGAAAGTATGCAGAGTTCCTATCACCATCTTCCACCCATTTAATTCTAGCTTTTTGTTTCCTTGTGAGAGATTCGTGATACAGAGCAGTCTTGAGGTTAATTGAGTACTAAGTTTCTAAAAAGGCAAGATTGGAATTGGTAGGGTCATTATTCTTTTGAGTTGAATATCAACCATAAGCTGCATCCAATTATTAGAATGGCCACTGCCACTGCCAAACTTGTTGCTAGCCCATGTTTTCAATGCATTTTTAACCATTTATATTTTTTTATGGAGGACAAACATAGGATTACCAAATGAAGGGAAATTCCAATCCCTATCAACTTTCTCCATGCAATGTGTGTCCTCAACCCATGAGTTGAAAATTTTAAAACTAGTCCTCCTATACATAGTATTTTCACCCAAATGCAAAATATGAGGTGAATGATCAGATAAAATAGGGGGAAGTTCATTGGTCAAAGTAAGCCATTTGTTTATAGCAACAAAATTACAAAATGCATGATCAATTTTGGAAAAGGTTCTAACACCATCTCTCTTGCAATCATTCCATGTATATTGAACTCCAAAAGAGTTTAATTTCAAGCAAGTCACAGTCGTTCAAAGCAGTATTTATAAGCCTTATTTCAGATAAGGTGACAGGTAAACCCTCCTATCTTATCATTTAATCGAAGAAGTGAGTTAAAATTACCACAAACTAACCACGGTGAGTGTTTTGTCTAAAACCGGACAGTGTTTGAAACAGTGTAGTTCTAGCATTAGAGGAACTTGATGCATAAATGATAGTGAAGTAATATGAAGTTGTTGTTTGTATATGCAAGACATAACAGTGAATGTGTTGATTCGAGGAGGTAATTCTAGAGAAATTATGTACAGATGGGTCATATAAAATAAAAATTCTACCATAACTAGCCTCCTGAAGGTTTTGAATGTAAAGCCAGTCAGAGTTAATGTACCTTGCAGCCCTCAAAGTAAGTGCCTTATCTAGCTTTGTTTCAATTATAGCAATAGCACTTAGGTTATATTTCCTTATAATATGCTTGCATTGATCTAGCTATGTCTTGATGAGCCCCTTAATATTCCAAACACAAAGGTTTTGTTGCATTGGGAGACTCAGTATTTTTAATGTTTATTGTCGAAGATCGAGTCAAGACCTGATTTGAGTCTGCTATTTTGACTTTTGAGCTGTTTTGAAGTGCATTCTTAGCTTTAGCTTCATCATACAAGTGTGATTCCGAAGGCTCTTTATGGCCAGGTGGGGGAGTAATATTATTGTATGGGTTAGTATCATTCTTTCCTACAAAAGTAGAGGAAGTGGTAGAAATTGTATTGTCACTTTTGCTGTTATCAAGCACAGTAGTGCCTTGAATAGTTGATATTAATTGATCAATAGCAGCATCCCCATCATTTGTAAAACCTACCGATGTAGGCACAGTTGTAATCAAAATTGGGTTAAGTTCATGAATACCATCTTCATGGTTACTCACATTCTTATGTACTACAATACAATTATGAGTAAAATCTTTTCTTTGTTTGACTACCACCATATTCTGATTACTGTTAGTAGTTATTATGTCTTGGTCATTGTTCTTTGCATTAAAGCTTCCCATGTCTAGAGGATTAATTCCTGGTTCCTCCACTTTTGCTACTTCATTGTTTTCATTTTTGGAATTAATAATCTATTCATTACTCATGTCGGGTTGCTCCTCATTGTTTACTATGATTTATTGCTTTGTTGGTGGTTGCCAATATATATATATATATATATATATATATATATATATATATATATATACTGTGAATGAATGACCTTTGGCACTACCTGCTTTTAAGCGAAAGATTCATCTTAAATGAATTAGATTAGATTTTCTAATTTACATACATACATAAAAGCTGTGATGTAAAGGGACAGATCTAACATGATTCCTCGATGTTTTGGATGTTACTTGCTTTTATATTATACAGATATGAACTATCAAACATAAGCGACATAAAAGTTTGATTTGGATGATGATTGTTGAATGATATTCAATATTTATGTCTTAATTAATCAATAAACAGTATTGGTTAAGTGATTGGTAGTAGAGGGCCTAAAATCCATCTTTTTAAGATGTTGATTCGTCGTCACGCGAATCGACTAAGTTTAAAGTTATAAAATTATTTTTATAACAAAAGCAAGGTTTTAAATTGTATTTTATACAAGTTATATAAAATCAAAGTTTTATAAATAAATATACATATTTATATTTGGATTTAATAAAGAAATTATAAAATGGTTTATATAGTGAAATTTTTGGTTTTTAAATAAGTTTTATAGTTGGAGATTTTGAGTGTTACAACTTAACCAAGTTTTATAATTAAGTTTCATGAAGTTATAAAACTCTGTTTTATAACTAATTGAGTTTTAGGTGATTTTCGGTTGTTTTGAACAAGTTAATAAATAGTTTTGTTAAACTTGTAAAACGATGCAGAAATGATATTGGATTTCAGAATTGAAATCTATGGAAGTTAAATATTCATAAAAAGGTTTGTAAATGATTTAAGTTGATTTTTAAGCTAAGTTTAAGTGATTTGATTTTAAAATCAAACTGCGATTTATATGATCTAAAGTTTATAAAGAAAAGGAAATCGAGTTTGTGATAAGTGTTTGATTGAATTTTCATAAAAAAAAATTTATAAAGGGTTTTTATAATAAATTCAAATTTTATAAACAAGGTTTATAAAAGAGATTTAAAACTAAAGCAATTCTTTTAAATGATGGTTTACTCAACAATTGAATTAAGTAAGAGTGATTATAAGTGAAATGAGATTTTCAAATGCAGGAAATGGTTTCAAAACCCAATTTAAAGTGAACAGTAAATGAAACTTATTGTGACATTTACTGAAAGTCGGATTTTGTGTTAACAAACATCTATCTATCTTGAAGATAAGAATGTTGTTGAGTCATCACCTGAGAGGTAAATAAAATACCCCAACTTGAACAACTTCATTATTATCCAGGGGATGATACTAGTTTGAAACGAGAGTAGATGTTGGAAATTAAACATCTATTTCCATAAAAGATCTTATGAATTTTAATTTGCAAATAAGTTAAATAAAACAGTTTGAGTTTTATAGTAAACAATGTATCCCATGATATTGTTTCAGCTGGATATGATGTCGAAATATACTTATATCATACGGTTAAGTATATAGTGCTATTTTCCAAAATAGGGAAAACAATATGGTTTGTGAATATGCTTGTTCTAAGAGATAAATGTATGGCTATTGTTTTTCATAGTAATGAAAATAAGAGAATTGTGAACATACTTATTCCATTGAAATTAGTATATGGCATCGATTTTTAAGAATCGATGAAATGATTTTAATGAATGGTTTTAATTAGAAGGCCCTATGCTACCGGTGTACCTAACTGTACTATTTGATAGTTAAAGAACCAACCATCGATAAATTGCCTTTTAACTTATAACGTATTGGTTCGAGGAATCACGATTGGAACTAGATCCAAAACCGCTTCGAACTGGCTTTGTGTTCGAAACTGAATTTGTAGGTATACTTATGCTTTTTAAGATGTTTCGAAGGCTTATTGACGTCTCTAGTTAGCTACCCGAATTATTCTTGTAGCAGTAGTCCTTATGTTTTAGGATTCTGCAAGATTCAAGGACTTTTTGTTACTAATCCTAGGGATTTTCCCAACAGGATGTAGTAAAAGAGTACCTTCGGATTGTCTTATTCCTGAAAAACTTGTATAGACAAATGTCTAACATTGCATTTATTAAATCACGTACAATTATTTTTACAAACGTACATTGATTATTACAAACATACATCTGTTTGGTGGCAGAGAAGACAATTTTTCTTAGCTTAGCACCCTTATTTGAGACATATGAGCTCGAATGTTGTATTTTTGTAGAAGCTAATTAGTGATTATTGGAATGTTGATGTGGCATTCAAAGTTACGAATGTGCTATGTATGAAAGGTGAAACATAGCCTCTAGCCTCATCAACTGGTAATGACTAAAACAAGGGATATGCTTTAGGGCTAGGCGAGTAGCTCCCATTTAGGGTATTGTCAACGCTCGATTTAGAACGGATGAACCTTTTGATTATTGTATGCTGAGATTTGGTTGCTGATCACAATCAAGGAGGTGAAATATTTGGTACAATCCAGAAAGGGGTTGGCCAATCCTGATTCGCAAGGAGTCCATGTGAGGCTCTCAATACGCTTATCTAGAGAGGTACCGTGATAGGTGGTACCCCGGTGCCTTGTCATTGCATGAAAATCGAAATTTTAATACGAGCCTATACGGACTTAGTTGTACCCAAATATGTTGAAATGTGATATGCAAGCATTTCAGTTATATTTCTATTTTATTTTACGATGATTTAATAGACATTATTATAATATCATTGGATCTGAATAAAAGTGTACTGGGTTATCGTAAGGGAAAAACACGTGCCATGTTTATGTGTGGTCATGTCTTACAAGAGTTTCATTCTTTAAAGGATTTATAAAAATAAGCAAGTTGTTTATGATGTGAGTTTTCCCACTGAAAGTATCCCAAACTGACAATTCGTATGAATTTGCTTTTCGCAAAATGAGGTCGGTCAGACCGAGTACATTTTCCAGGTTGCATTGGGTTTTGCTTGGAGCTGCAGCAGAGAAGCTACGGTCGAGGTGTATTCTCATATTTTTCGTATTACTTTATTTATGTTGTGTGTGTGTGTTGTATTTATCAGCCATTGTACATGCATATTATTATGATTGTATAGGCTGATTTATTGTGTACTCTGGTTATTTATTTATGTATATATATATACACAGTTTTTCTCTTGTGCAAAGAGTATTGGTAAATTATATTTTATTCATTCCGCTATGAGATTTTGTTCTAGCCTGTTTCTATAGTGTTGGTATTCTTCTTCTTCTATTTTAATCATTTTTCTTCTTCTCACTCTCTAACATCATTCTTCCAACTTTTTGGGTTTTTGATACGTGAGTTTAGGTACGTGAATATTGAGAGTGTATTGGCTTCGAAATTCGAAGGTCGGATTTTTCTAGTTTGTTACAAGTGGTGTCTAATTTGTCAAGGTGTTAAAATAAAAATGTGCAATGATATAG
Source organism: Allium sativum (assembly GCA_030737875.1). Taxonomy (NCBI): domain Eukaryota; kingdom Viridiplantae; phylum Streptophyta; class Magnoliopsida; order Asparagales; family Amaryllidaceae; genus Allium; species Allium sativum. Next base: position 296,972,453 of record CM060911.1, on the reverse strand, counting down.
TAAAATGGAGTAAGATCTAATATATGTTTTGGCTATGTTTATTTATTCATTTTTTATGACTATATTCTCCTTGTATACTTTTGATGGTCAAAGAAATGCATGCTTTGATTTACTATGCATATGTTAATAAACTCATTGTCAACAAATATTCAGGTTGTTATCATACTTTGGTTGTAGTATAAACTCAAATAATAACACAGAAAAATGTTCAATTATATGCATCCAATTATAACCTATCCAACACCACTTCAGTAAGGAATAAAAATAATGGAAAAAAAACTTGAAACATACACCAAAGTTGACCAAGTTAAACATTTGAATATAAAAGTTTTAATGAAAATCTCATTTTGAATTTCCTTATTGGCTTGAACGGCCGCTTCTTTGGATTTTATCCTTGTTAGGGCTTTGTCTCATGGAAAATGATTTGAAATGATATCATCATGATAACCGTATGTTAAGGCTGGAGAATTACTAGATCAAGTGCAATTTAGCGGTTAGATTTCGAGGTGACGAAATTTTGTTGGAAACTAGATTGAAAGTGATAAATTTGAGCTTTGCGATTGTTGTTTATGGTTCTTTTATCAATGAACGACATAATGAATGCCTGTTTAAAAAAATAAGGTAAAGGAAGGGTGTAAAGGATTAAACAAAATATTTCATTATATATAAATAGAGTAAAAAAGGGTTGCATGAGTGAAGAACAGAAGCAAGTGAATGTATGTATATAATAACACCTTTTCATTTAATTTTATAAGATAATTTTGGATCTCTTTACTAATTAATGTAAAGTAGCCAACCTCATTAATTCTGGTAAATTAGGCTACTATTTCATTAACATCACATCTGCACTTATTAAATCTACTACTTTCAATGTTTGAAATGTTATAGTACTTCATAGGAAAGTTGAGTTTCAAATTTAATTTAATCATCAAATAACAGTTTTGTAAGCTTTCTAACCATATGCATAATTCATGAATAGAAGTAAACTTTGAAAATCATATTCATTTAAATTGCATAAAAGTAGTAAAAAAATTAACTGAAAAACTTATGAACGTTTAACTACTATAAGTGTACTAATTAATTATTAAATACTTAATTTTTAAAATATTACGCATAACGATGGTGTAGTTCAGAATTACCTAATAATCAAGCTTCGTTTGAAAACCACGTGGACGTATATTCTTGTCAAACTCGAACTTCATACATTTATTTCAAGTTTGTCGGTTTTGTGTCTGAATTTATTACATTTAGTTTAGTGATATAAAGCATCAAAAAAGAAAGGCAACTCTACTAACATTTCACGACATCATAATTTAAATGGTGTGAAACATTTATTTTCGAATGCATTATACTAATGCAATTTCAACTCCATTTTTTGGATGTGGTTAAAGCTATAATATATCTGTTTACTACAATTGAAAGGCATAATATTTTTCTGAGGAGTTTTTAGTATTTCTAATGCCTAAAAGTTACATCTAATAATATAAAAGTTAGCTTCATGGGTATTATGCAATTATTCTTTTAATATTTTAATGCAATTTTGAAACGGATTTATCTTTCTATATTTAAAAAAAAACAATAGTTCTAAATAGTTAAATTTGTTTTTGGCAAGCTTAACATTCTTAAAGGCCTGAAGCCCCTATGAGAGAAGCAATTAATTACATAGTTGTTATATATACTTTAGTGTAGTTTTAAGATATACTTGTTTTTATTGCATTTAGAAGACGCATTTTAAATCCTTGTAAGTTGTCTTTGGCAGTTTTAAAGCTTACTAAGGCACTCTTTTTTAGGTGTTACTTTAAAAGTCGAACCTTCGTCCAACATCTGTGTCCCAATGGCTTGACACATCGATTATGGTTTTTATGACCGTATGTTCTAATTCTACGTTGACTTGTGGTATTACCACGTACTACAATCTCATTAAGTACCTAGCTTAAAAAGAAAAAAAAAGAAGGAATAAAATACTCACTTTGACGTATTTGAGCTTTGTAACCAATACCTTTATAACCTCAAGAGGGTGTCTTACCTGTTACCATCTGACTTAATCATCATATGCATATATTTTAAGATAACTTTAGATTAAACCGTCTGTTAATTTTTGTGTAATTTAAAAAAACGTCATTTTGTTTGTCTGTACAATCAAAACGGACAATCGACGCAATGTTTACAGTAAAAATAACAACAAAAAAGTCAAAATTTTGATTTTTGCATTTTTAAGTGCTTATCGTACGAAAAATCATAAAATTCGCGATTTAATGATGGAAATTAATAGGTTAGCAAATGCAACATTACAATTTTTTCAAATATTTATTTATATAGGTTGAAGTTAAATTTTGGAATGATGCACCAGATGAACAATTTGTCAATTCTAGTTATCAATATGTTTAAATTTCCTTAATTTAATTACTCTTTTATAAAATTTATTCAAGATATAATTGCCATAGGAAAATACAGTTAATCTGTTAAATAATATTAAAGCAGAAATTTCCTGCTCTTTTACTAATTTAAGCATTGCTCATTCTCACTTTAATATTCTTTGGATTTTTTTTTTTTTTAAATTCGTATAATCTATCTTTATTGATAGTTGACTTGAAAGCGCAAACTATTGGTCTGACCGTGAACATTCAAAATTGCCCTTAAATACAGTTACCTTTATGTATCCTTAAAAGTTGAATCTTAGAACTAAACTTTTTTACAAATTTAAACTGCTTTTCTACGAACGTTACCAAATTTTCACTTAAAAAAATCTAACAAATAAACATTCTTTACAACATCATCTTTTATCAACTAACAGCACAAATAAATATTAAAATTAATAAACATTAGATTTGTAAGTTAGAAATAAAACTTCAAATTAACTACACATGAATTCAACGTCGAAGTATATCTAAATATTTATACAAACCATTATCTCTTCAATGAGTTAAACATATACAATTTTTAAAAATATAATTCACGTGCAAATCATGTACCACGATCACGTGTCGTAACGCTCGTCGATATAATAATTATTACAAAGTTCTACTAATTATCTTCATTGTCATTTTACATTTAAATGTTAATAATTAATAATTTCTTCAATTGCTTTTTAACATTCTCTTTAATTTTATAATGTTACTTCACGTAGATCTATGTATTTAAATTAATTAATTATATAAATTTAAACTTTTAAAAAAAAATAACTACTATTTATTATTTGGTACAATGGGCCAAATATTTCAACTAATTGTATACCTCATATGTATTGAAAAAAAACTATTATTTCATTCAAGCACATATATCATAAAATTTCCACAATCATATACAAAACAATCTTAAGTCCATCTGAAGTATTTTACATTCACATTACATGTTTCTTTCTAAAACTAGTGCTTGCTAAACTTGTTATAACATTACAAAAATAGATAACATTCTTTCCTTTAAAATCGATACATCACGTGAATTCTTTTTGGCAATACCAGCCGGTTTTTAGAGTGAGCTGTAACACTTTCTCATTATAACAAACAATGAGTAAAAATGTAACAGCAGATAGGCAGATTGCCCATCTGCTACAGATATTTTTATCTCTAGCTACTTAAATTGTAATCTAACACCACGCAGGATGTGATCAGTTACAAAATAGCGCCAAGCATAAACAAATTAATACATTGCATCAATTGCTGGATCACTATAGTACAATTAATATACACATGACCCATACAATACACACCGGAGAAACCTAAAAGTCCTCAAACACTATAGCCTGTTCCAACATACACTAGAGCAGGTCAATTTGGCCTAGTTAGTATTTGTGTTCTCCAAGCCATAAGCACTGAAATTCTGTTATCACCAACAGATCATTATATCACTTAGAAACCAAGAGGCAGACGATTGAATTGAAGATGCAGAGAATTGAATTGAAGATACAAAAAATTAAAGATAGGCTCAGTTTCACAGCATACTACTAGTAACAAGTATCAACACCACTGGCATAAATCGGTTTTTTCATGTATACCAAATACAGATCACTATTCCACAAAGAACGACAGCCGAAAGAAAGCCAATACCAACGAATCTCACACTACCACCTAGAGGAAACCACCAAGACGACACACACACAGACAAACTCGACCACTTTCAGAGAAACCAAAGACCAGCATCAACCAAGAGACTCAAACACAACAAACCAAACACCAAGCAGAAGCCCAAAAAACTTACCGAAACAGCTTCAACAACTTCTAGCTCGTCACTAGCAATGGAGCCAGACCGAGGGGGAGGGCAGCCAGAGGAGTAGACATTGTTGAGCACAATCTCCTACCATAACGACCCTAGCATCGAAACCAACCTACAAAGAGAATGAAACCTAAGGAAAAACCAAAGCTATAAACGGTGAAAGGCATAAAGGACAGAAGCCAATGGAGACTCGTATGTGGAATCAAGGGACGCTAGATCTAGGGTTAGGGGAAAGAAGGGAAACAAGCGAGGAGGCTGCCTAATAAGTGGAGATAAGGGGAGAGAGAGATGGTAACATCGAAGGATTTGAAAGTCGATTGAAAGCTCGAAGCAAAATCTGGTTCTGGAGGACGAGCTGCTAATCCATAGTGGTGAAAGCTAGGGCAAGGAGGGGGTATGAACTATGAAGGAGAGCGGTGGCCGAAGGGAATCAGAATACCTTAGTTAGAGTAGATCAGAAGTAGTAAAGGAAGATTGATAGATCTGAAAATGAAAGGGCAAAAATCAGAATATCGTAGTCGCCATGGGGAGTTAGAAAGCTCTTCATTGAAGATTAAATATAAAGCCCTACTCCAAAGAATAGAGCCAAACCCGATCTGTCCGCCATAACTAGGTTTGTTTTTATTTGGATAGCCCCTACAAGTCAGGCAGGACCCCTTACTAGCGAGCCACCGTCGTGGACATCATCATGTGAATTATTTATCATTAATAATATTTATTTTTGTTAAGAATGATATTAAATTAATGATCAGCGATGAATATCATACTTTATATTTTGAAATAAATGAATTTACATAAATAGTATCTTCTCCAGAAATGTTTATTGTTACCTATGTGTATTCACAATTTACGTTAATTAATTGATTTAAATATAATATTTTCGGATTATTGTTGTTTTTCTTTTGTATTTATTGTCTTGCTGAAGTAGATGTTAATAGTTTCTTAAGTATTTTTACTACTGAGGTATGAGACAATAGTATAAAAAGAAAATTACTATTTTTACAAAAAATATATATAATTTGTAGTGTTTCTTTTAATCAGTATTTCATGTTGTTGTTAAATAGATATTTTCTTTATCACTTTGATAATATTATTTACTAAGTTTCGATGTTGACATTAACTGCAAGAGCTTAAAATGCATATAATTACACATTTATTGCTATTATAACATAATTTAAGGTATTTTTTTTCATTTCTTAGAGTAGTGTTTGTGATACAATATATATATATATATATATATATATATATATGTATGTATGTATGTATATATATGTATATATATATATATGTGTGTGTGTGTGTGTGTATCACCTATGTTTTAAAACTGTACCAAAAACAAATATAAAATTCAAATGTATGTAAATATTTATCTATTGAAATATGTTAAGTTATTAATTTTAAAATTAATTTAGAATACAATCTTTCATTAATTTTCTTAACAAATATTAAATGCTAAAAAGTAATAAATTAAAACAAACTCAGCATTATCTACAAAATGATAACATTTTTTTACAATAAAGTACATAAATCACATAATAAAATTACGTACTTAAAAAATATCGAGGTATATACACTATGTGGTTATCTTAACAGATTCAGCATAAATTACACTACAAATTCAAATGTTTAAAAATATGTATAAATCATACCATGCGCAATGCACATGACACACACATTTATGCTATAGATAAGATTTGCACTTATGGAAATTTTCTCTCTTCTTAATTATCTCATGCTATTTAATTTGTAAATATTTTAACAATAATTTATGATTTTTTTAAATTATCATTGTTTCATAAATTCTCGCCAATCATATTACATTCAAATTCTCATCTTTGATAATTTATATAATCAAATACCTTTACTTAGCTTTATACAATATTCTACATTTAAACTCATATATTTAAGTTACCATTTATTGTTTTGTCTATTAAATCATGAAAACAACAATATCAATATGCATATTATATTTATGCTAATAAAACAGGTTTTAGTTGTTCAAATGTAAGAACATATCGAATAATAAACATTACATGCATTAACGTTGAAAACGATTTTAGTTTATGTTTTGCTTATCTCAACAAATGATCTACTAAATAAATAATAAAACGGTTGAGAACTTACAACCCTCTCATTAGCTGGGAAGTTAGTTATTGAAGTTTTGTCCCCTCTCTATATTTCTCGTGTATATTTAAAAATAATTATGTAAGTTATCATTTTTACATAACTATATATAATGCTTGCTAATTATTCTCATGGATTTACACTTAAATACTTACATTTTATAATAATGGAAGTTAAAAGTTTTGTTCGATTTTGATCTTATTATACTGCACTTAGGTCTAGATATTAAAAAAATTAGTTCAAAATTAAATATTTTTTTAAAAATAAATTTGGACAATTGTATCATTTTGTCTAATAATTCTTAAAAGCTATCCATTTTTATATGCATGTTAAATCAATTTTTAGATCGAATATATATTACATAAATTACTTGACAAATGTTTTATATGCAAAAAATGATTAAATGTTGATTTATAGCTAATAAGAAAACATATTTATCATATATTCAATAATTTCTCTCTTTATCAATATACATGAATATAATATTTTTAATATCTCACGCGTGGGATGCTATCTATGTTCATCTTCGTCAATCAATATCCAAAACATGAAAATTAGTATCTTAGTGGATAAATAAAATGTACTAAAGACAAATTTACCCAAATCAGACAAATTTGGAAACAGAAGGCTCAAACTTCAGGTCGTCATCATCATCTTCGTGTGAGCAGCAAAGCAAAAGAGACTCAATTAGCTCGAGATCCCTTTTCTATTTTATGTCTTCGATCGACCACTCAAAATTTTATAATTCATAAAGTATCGAATATTAATTCGTTTCCTTGAAGCAGCAGCATAATCTATGCACTATTAATTTCACTTCCAATTTTGCCCCACTCATCATGATTAAAACGAGCTACCTTTGTCCCCCAGATAGCTCCTTCTAGGGTTCTACTTTCTTGTGTAATTTAATATTAGTTTGTGGTTTTATTGGATCTAGCAGAAGAAGATGTCTTTATTTCGGAAGTTCTTTTTTCGAAAACCCCCGGATGGCCTTCTTGAAATTTCTGAGAGAGTTTATGGTACGACTGCAGTTACTGTTTTATGTTTTTAGCTGTCGCTGCAATGAGATTCGTTATGCTCAGATTTTCAGCTAGAAAATGTCTGAATATGTGCTCTGCTAGGATAGAGCCGCTAAACTATATACTTCTGTTTATGATATAAATAAATGGATAGGATTATGAAATTGATTTTTTTTTTTTTTTTTTAATAACTTATAAAGGTTAGCAATCTTTACATGTTGATTACTTTGTTTTGATTCATTATCACTTGTTTTTCTACAGTACAATGTGTTTGATTTGTTAGTCGGAGTAAGCAGAGTCTAAATAAGATTCATAAAAACAAGTTGCTCATTCGTACTTTGCTTGAATCTATGGATCTCTGTAATAGTAAATTGCTACTACAACTGCTAACTATTCACACGCCTATCTCGGTTGTAGTATGTTAGATCGTTTATAATGTTTGATAATACAACACAGTACTTACCAGTGTGACCCTAGGGTATTTATACATGATTAGAATGTAAAAAAACAGTATACTGCTACGGGCACTAAATTGGCAGGTTTTGTGGTACTAAGATGCGTGCATTCTCCACTTTTGATTACTGTAATTCCTATCTTATCGATTGTTTTATGTGATTAGTCAATGAAATGCATAGATGTACTTCCCTCCCATCTTCGTACTTGTTTGTATGATTTGTTGTTGTCAACGGTGCTACCGCCGTTCTTTGTCTTGAAGGATGTTGTTATATGAAGCAAATTAGTTGACACTCTAATAGTAACCAAATAACTCGGGTTTTAATTTGCGCACAATGAAGCAAAAATCACGCTGTACAGTTCTAAGTGATCAGTATTACTCATCAAGTCACGACAATTTCTATAACTGGAAATTGTAAATAATTTCACCTCGGTTTCAACACGAGATCAACCAACTGTAGTAAGAAACAGTACATCTATTAATTAATTTTATCGCGAAACATATATGAAGAATGCAAATGTATGCTTATCCCGTTCTTGTTATTGCATAAATAAGCAAGTAACTTTTATTTAGCATTGATGTCACACGTGCGTGTCATACTCTATACATACAGGACCAATGATCCACCTGTCAGTACTCATAGCCAACTTCTTAATTTACCGAGCGTTTGAGATTACTCTTTCCCCCATTGCATGAACTAAACCAAATGCTGGATATACTCCGTTATTGACCAAACATTTCTGTTTTAGGACTTAATGCAGACCCCCTTAGTAAATAACTTATTCTTGTCCATCGGTTATGCAAGTATATATCTATTTCTGGTTATATAGTTATCATTAGCTTTATTAGAGCATTGTGCATCATCTTACTTGTATCTTCCTTGAAAAAAGGAGTATGATAGCAAAGTTGACAAGTAAAATCATAGTGCCTTGAATAAAGGTCCACTCCCGCAGTGCAGTTGATTGATTGGATTCAAAATTGCTGATATTGGCTTTCATTACGTTACTTGGAGTTATTAGAGTGTCTGCCTAGACTTTTGCACTCAGCTTTTTTGGAGAAAACCTTCTTATTTTGACTTTGGCGGACGTAATGAAAGCCAAATAAAAACCCTCTTTAATTCCATGTACATATGCATATTGCGCACACACACACATTTACCAATAATAAAGGAAATTATACCACACTCATTTATTTATATATTTTTTTATTCAGTATGCTAAATAATTATTTTCTATTAAAAATCTACTCAAAACCATTTCTTCTAAATAAGTTCATAATCACAAAAAATTGCATACATGAGAAACAAATTAATTAATTTTTTAAATTTAACAAGGGAACTACAGTAAAAAAATAAAATTTCAAAATAAACTCCTTCTCAAAAACTTGTTTTTTTTATTTTAAAAAAATAATTTTAAGTTTTGGGATATTTACGGAAAAAACAATGTAAATATTTGCAGAGAACTAAACAAACATTTGCAGAGTTCTTTGCAATTATTTGTAGCTGAAAAAAACTGTATTAATCATACAAACATGCGATTGATATTTATTTAGAATTATTTTTCAACAAAAAAATGTTTTTTTAACCATAACCAAGAACCGAGAGGTAATTTAAAACATGTTTTTGGGAGGAGTTTCTCGTGTATTAAAACTGAAAATAAGGAGGGATCAATTTCCACATTAAATAAACTTCTATATGTTATATGTATTTTGTCATTGTCTTAATGCATTTTTTGGGTCTTTTTTTAAAAATATACTTTCCAGGAGAACCCGACAGACCGGTGAACTCGTAAGGAAAATTAAGTTGTGTATGTCCGCTTCAGCTCATGATATCTATAAAATATTTTCTATTTCAATCTTAATTTAGTAATTTTGCTTGGTATTCAGTCCTTATTACTACTAGTAATAATTTTATTATTAGTATTACTACTACTACCATTATTGTTTTTTTAAATTTCTTTATCTATTTTACTATTTGTTATCATGTTTAATTATTTAACTTCAATTTATTTTTATCTTTCTATTTTCACCAAGTTCCATTTCTAGCTGATCCCAGTTTTTTTGGGAATAAAAAGCTTAGTTGTTGCTGGTTTATCTTAATATAGTAATTTGATTTGTATAATACAAAATGATATCTTAAGTGATCATGTACAGGATAAGCGATGTTATAACATAGTCTACCTGTACACAAACACACACACACACACACACACACACACACACACGCTTGTGTGCATTTTGTTACTGTTTTAATATATTTTTTGTACTTAGATGTAAATTTAATAAATTTGATTCGTTTCATACACAATGATGTAATGTGCATGTCGGTTTACATGTGTGTATGTGTTATGTACAGATAGATCATATTATAATATCACCTATCCTATTCACGATCAATTAAGAAATCATTGGATTTAGTAACTTGAGCGAGATGGCTTTTATCCGCTATAATCAATTAGTTACCATTAGCTTCATATTGCATATTGGTCGCTGGGCCATCCTTTAAGCACCCAAAAATTTCATTTATTATCAAGGGAAATTTACTTTATTAAAGTTAATTGCTACTTACTATCATTTTATATGCTTTTTGTGGATCAAAAGATATCCGGTATAATTATCCAGGATGATTATTTGTTTTATTATTGTCTCCCAAATCAGCTGGTCCTCGTAGAAGAGGGAAACTTTACTATTTTTATTCTGTGTTTTTCTACTAGTTCTTCAACTAAATATTTCACATTTGTTTAATGATGCTGCAGTTAAATACATCTTTTGTTACGGAAACATCAGTGCATTATCAGTAACATTCCATGTGTTTAAAGTCGGTTTCAGTATATGTTTGGGCATGAGATATATATATATATATATATATATATATATATATATATGTATGTATGTATGTATGTATGTATGTATATAAAATATGTGTATGTATATTTTTGAAGATTAGGTTGTTACAGTACAGCAATATAAAACACATTTTGGTTAGTATGTTCCTATATTAAAAAATATATTTCAATACCTTGAACCTAGTGTCAGTTGTGAGCGCAATAAACAAAATTATATTGTTTTGACATATCTAAAATGCTTATCCAAAATTCGGGTATTCTTCACAGAATGTTTTTCTTTGCATTTGAGGTCACAGTTAAGTAAGATCTAGGAGCATGGTATCCTAAATGTATTCCGATTTTACTTCTTTTTAGCTTTTACTGACTTACAAAACAAATGATTTTTGTTGAAGTCTTGTTTTGGTACCCAATGACGTCAAGATTTAATTATGGAAACATTCAGTTTCATATTGAACATCAAGCCTTTCTATATGCTATTCTGTGTTTATTATGAGCTGCTTACATATATTCTGCATGTAACATTTGGTTTTGTGTGGAAAATCTCATAGGCTATTTATTTTGTGAAGCAGTTACATTCAAACAAATACATAGCAGTATGTAACTAAATTTGTCTGCTTATATGCATACCTTAATAATTGAACAAGAGGTACTTCAGCTCTTATTTTGTCGGAGGTTAAGTTCAAGCCTGTCACCATTCACCCAAGCCTGTCACCATTCACCCATACGGCCAGCTGGACCCTAGTGAACTTCTCATCCTAGTAGTTTGTCAGCGTATAAAATTTATCATGTTCTGCTCTCTGATTTTTAACATGATATCATTTTCTTAAGTATGCTTTCTGCAATAAATCCACAGTATTTGATTGCTGCTTCAGCACTGATGTCATGGGAAAGAATGAATATAAAGAATACATCGGAGGTATTGTATCTCAACTTCACGAACATTCACCTGATGCCTCTTACATGGTCTTCAACTTCAGAGAAGGCGAGAATCAAAGCAAGCTGAGCAAAATGCTATCAGAATATGATATGACTGTCATGGATTACCCTCGTCAATATGAAGGATGTCCCTTGCTTAACATGGAAATGATACACCATTTCTTGAGATCCAGTGAAAGCTGGCTATCATTAGGCCACCAAAATGTTCTTTTGATGCATTGTGAGCGAGGTGGATGGCCTGTTCTTGCTTTCATGCTAGCAGGACTTTTGATATATCGGAGACAATACACTGGTGAACAAAAAACTCTGGAAATGATATATAAGCAAGCTCCTCGCGAGTTGTTGCAACTGCTAACTCCATTAAATCCATTGCCTTCACAATTGAGATATTTACAGTATATATCGAGGAGAAATGTTGGCTCTCAATGGCCCCCGCTAAATAGAGCGCTCACTTTAGATTGCGTTATTCTTAGAATTCTTCCCAACTTCAGTGATGGAGGGTGTAGACCGATATTTCGGATTTATGGTCTGGATCCACTTGTTGCTTCTGATAAGACTCCTAAAGTCTTGTTTTCAACACCAAAGAAAAGCAGGACTGTTCGACTTTACAAACAGGTAACTTCATGTAATTGTCCTGTATTGTCTTTCATTTTAGTCTGCGGATGTATACACTAACCCCTTTAGTAGCTTACTAATTGTGATCCATAGCCTGAAAAATTAAGGTGTTGGGTATAATATCCTAGTATGCCGCAATTAAGTTCCAAACCTTCTGCAGTCAACTTGTTCTATGTGGTTAAAAATGTATTGGTTACAGATTTGATAATTATTTATTGCGCTTAAATACCAAGATTTCTTCTTCTGCTTTTTCTTAAAATAAAATAAATTAAAATAATAATAAATGAAAAACTACATCCGCATGTACATTTAATATTTTTATAATAAATAGGTGGAACTCAATGTATCTTTATTAATAGTTGGCTTGAAGCGCAAACTTTTGATCCGATTGAACTTCCAAAAATATCCTTATGTATCTTTATCTTTATACAATGCTTAAAAATTGAATCTATCAATTAATCATTTCTTACAAATTCAAACAGTATTTTCCAAAATATACTTAAATATATGATATTTTTATTAGTAGCTGGCTTGAAGCGCAAGCTTTTGGCCCGAGCGCAAACTTCTAAAAATACCTTTATGTATCTTTATCTTTATATAATGCTTTAAAATTGGATCTACCAATTGAACATTTTTTACAAATTGAAATTGTATTTTCTCAAATACACTTGATATATGATATAACAAATAAACATTCTATACAATATTTTTTTTATTAATTAATAACACAATTCAAAATTAAATCTATTAATGAAAAATTAGACATCGTACCGGGTATCCTAGAAATGAAAATTCAAACAAACTACACATGATTTTAACGTAAAAACATAAATTAAAAGTTCGTGCAAATCATTTTATTTTGAATGTATTAAACATATACAGTTTTTAAAAAACATGTGCCATAATCACGTGCGAAGCGCATGCCCTAATGCTCGTATTTGATATTTTAATTTGGATGGATACAGGCAGATTGTGAGCTAGTTAAAATCGACATACACTGCCACATTCAAGGTGATGTCGTGCTTGAGTGCATCAACCTAGATGATGATCTTGACCGCGAGGAGATGATGTTCAGAGTTATGTTCAATACAGCTTTTATCCGGTCAAACATTCTAATGCTCAATCGAGATGGAATCGACATTTTATGGGATGCGAAAGACCGGTTTCCTAAAGAATTCAGAGCCGAGGTATTGGTTCAAATACTTTCATGGATATATCTGTATTTCTCTAATGATTATAATGATTAAACCCTTTTGTTCGTTTGAAGGTGCTTTTGTCAGAAATGGATGCTGCAGCTGCAGCTCTTGTTACTATGGAGCTGAATAGTAACGAGGATAAAGAAGGACTTCCGGTTGAAGCATTTGCGAAAGTACAAGAAATCTTCAGTAATATTGATTGGGAAGATCAAAAAGGAGATGCCGCGTTTCATGTTCTTCAGCAACTAACTACCTCCAATGCTCTTCTAGAAAAACTTGATTCAATATCTTCTCAAAAGCTTGACCTTGAACTTATCCCTCACAATGTTAAACCGAACGAAAAGCAACAATCTCCAGATTCAGATTCCAAAACTCAGAATATCAAGCATCAAGACTTGAATATCGCCCTACAATACTCTTCTTCTCCTAAAATTCTATCGCACCGATTTCCAAATTCCCAGTCGAATCCAGTTTTATCTCACAATTCATTGCAGAGCTCATCTATACCTATGTCTAGATTCCACAGTGCACCTTCTGCACTTGGTATCACAGCTCTGTTACAAGATCATGCATCATTTATGAATTCCGAAGTTGCTCATTCAGTATCGATGTCTCCAACTGCTCCATCAGTTGCTACCGTTTCCAGTTCTGGATTACGCGAATCCGCTTCTAAAATTACTTCACCTTCATCTGTTTCTGAAAATTCTAAAAGTGTTTCGCCAACACCCACCGAGGGACAATATACCGTTAGACCTAGTAAACCTTCACCTTCTCCTCCTCCACCACCTCCTCCTCCACCTCGTCCACTATCAGAGTCTAACACTGTGCCTAAAATACCGACTAAGTTATCTCAGGCACCTCCGTCTCCACCTCCACCTCCACCTCCAGCAGTTGCACCGTTGAAACATGTATCATCACCGCCACCTCCTCCACCGCCTCCACCCACCATACAAAAAACCTCATCAACTCACTCTTCTCCAAAGTCTCATACCACTTCTCCGAAGACCAAGCCAGTGCCACTTCTGCCTCAGATTTCATCATCAGCTCCTCCCCCTCCTCCCCCACCTATGAAAAAATCTTGTGGACCACCACCTCCACCTCCTCCATCACGCCCAGGCAATGCATTTTCAGCACCGCCTCCTCCTCCACCTCCTCTTGGTGCTTCAAAGCTTGCTAATGTTCCGGCCGTGCCACCTCCTCCTTTACCCATTTCATCTCTTAAGACACCAAGTGGCAAAGGAGGTCCTCCACCTCCACCTAATGGATTTAACGGTCCATCCGGCGGTGTCAAAGGACGTAACTCGGCTCGTTCTAAACTAATACCTCAGTCGACGACCAAGAAAGCTTCTTTAAAGCCACTTCATTGGGTTAAAGTGACAAGAGCAATGCAAGGAAGTTTATGGGCTGAGACACAAAAACCTGATGAAGCCGCGAAGTAAATATGTATATATGTTGTAACTGTTGCGTTTGGTTAAACGAGCTAGTATTTATTGTTTTTCTTATTTTACTTAAGGGCTCCAGAGTTTGACATGACCGAACTTGAGAACCTTTTCTCAGCTGCAGTGCCAAGTTCTAGCATTCGAGGTTCAGGTGACAAGTCAAACGGCCGACATTCGCTTGGGCAGAAATCGGAAAAAGTCCATCTGGTATGCCTTATTTCATTACCTTTGTGGAATTTGTCTTAAATTTTATATGAGATTTCCAATCGTTTTACGAGTTTTAACTCTTAGTGCTTCTTCTAGCCACTTGCTTGTATAATGTAAATTTTTTGTTTAAATTTTTTCTCCAATGCCAATGTTGCTTTAATTTGAAGCCGAGTTGTAAAAATTCAAATGATGACAGGTGCAATGTTTAGTTCCAGACATTACTCTTCACAATATAAAATTTGGCTGAGATCTGAAGTTTTTTAACTAGCTAAATTGCCTATTTGACATATTGACTACAAATGTTGCACTGGGGTACATTTTCATTTTTAATGCCTTGCCTACTTCTTTCCTATAAAATAAATTTCGCATTGTAAAATAACCTTGTGAAGATAGGATTCAGTTGGCATTTTATCTTATTTACATTGGAGATGTCTCATATTCATATTTTTTTCTTCCTTGTACTTCAGTTGTTATCTGGACAAACGGCAAGTCATATGACATGTCTAATAAAAGAGACAAAAATAAATAAATAAATAAAATGATTTAAGGTTGACCACTTCAACTCAAGATAGTCATGCCATTATCATGTTCACTGCTGGCAGCTATGACTGCATGGCTGTTTGACCTTGGCATTTGCTGAGATTGCTTGTTGCTATATCTACCCTTCGTAAATTTTGTCAATAAGAGGTCAGGTTTATTGGTGACATAAGAATTAATGTACTTTTATGTATTGTAGATTGATCTGAGACGAGCTAACAATTGCGAAATCATGCTTACCAAAGTTAAGATGCCACTGACTGATTTGATGGTAAGCACCCTAATGACTGACTAACTTCCTATGCATTTCCAATTAATTTTATTGTATTCGTTTTATTTGCATGTTATTTCTACATACTGATATTTCACTGTGCTCGTGTAATAAGGAGTTTGTGCAGACATGATGATCATATAGGTTATAGGTGTACGTTAGTATGATTAATAATTCAGGTTTTCATTTTGTCATGTTGGTAAAACGCCCATAAGCTTTGTCTAAGTTTTTGTTATTTTCATTATTATATTGGAGCAAGACCCGTTATTCGGAGCAAAACCCATTATTCAACACTGAATGTAGATTAAGTTTCACACCCCTATATTCTTTTACAGAGTTCAGTACTTGCACTTGATGATTCTGCATTAGACGGTGATCAAGTAGACAACCTCATAAAATTTTGTCCAACAAAGGAGGAGATGGACTTGCTTAAGGTATGTAGTTTATCACGGTACTTGATTTGGACATTATTTTCTTAGCAAAGCCACACAAGAAGTTTGATATTGATTACCCTGTTCTCATACATGCATAATGAATTTGTACCAGGGTTTTGGTGGAGATAAAGAAAACTTGGGAAAATGCGAACAGGTTGGTATATTTCTCAATCCATATTGTTCGAGCCAATAATTGTTTGACCGATTTATGTTTCCATTTTGTACTGCTACTTGACGATACTTCCCATTTTTACCTTCTAGTATTTCCTTGAGCTGATGAAAGTTCCAAGAGTAGAATCTAAATTACGAGTTTTCTCTTTTAAGATCCAATTTCGTTCACAGGTCAGCATTAGTATATTTGGTTTTATCCACTTAACCATTTATTAAGTTTCATCCTCCTTGCATTTGTATTCATTCCAGGTAGCCGACTTGAGCAGTAATCTAAACATTGTAAACTCTTCTGCCTCGGAGGTACCGCAGAAAAAAGAAAACTCTTGATGGTGACTTCATAAGTGTCCTATTCAAAAACATTTAATTTATTTTTTTTGCATATCAGATTAGAAATTCTGTCAAATTGAAAAGGATAATGCAGACCATTTTATCTCTGGGAAATGCATTGAATCAGGGAACTGCTCGAGGTGAGTGAGATTTCAGTGTAATAATTGTTAGTTGATTGATTTAAGCACTAAAATGCATTTTATTGCAAGTTCTACGTGCTTCATGTGCAAAAGTAGGGCTATTGATGGATACTCCAAAAATACGAAATCCGTGATATCTTGAAAAACGGATGCAAATACGAAGACATCCACATTAGAAAATTATCCATATGGTTTTCTCAAGATAATGGTTTAAATAATATGTATTTGTACACAATAAAAGATATTTATTTATTGTTTTATTGAGTTAGAAGTTTACATTATATGCACTAACTGCATATTAACTGGTCAAAACTATTTATCATCGTCATATTTGTTTATTTTTAATAAGTTACTAGTCAATGGGATTGAAAAATACTTATGTTAAATTAAGATTTCTATAATGTTTCTTGATTTATCGGTTGTTAGCGGATAGAATAATTATCCAATATCCGTAAATGATTTCGGATGCAGATAACGATGTAAATATGACACTATCTGCATCTGAACGTATCTGTTGATACTTGATAGCCCTATGATAACTATCCGATAACTATACATTTACAAGTTGAATTCCCACTGGATGTTTAGTTGATCATTTGTCTTGAGTGAAATGTTAATTAAAACTGTCATTTTAATGTTGACTGGTTTTTTTCTTTAGTGGGTGGGGTTTGTGGGGGGAGGGGTCATCATTTTACCACGTGTGGCTTATCCTAATATGCTCTACCGTTTGGTCTAGAATCAATTGATGGTGTGCTTATAGACAATATAGAAGACTCGTGGTGGTGTGGTTTTACGATAAAATTTTGAATCTATTTTGCTTCCATAAGGTAAATTTTCACATTACAACACATTGTTGGGACATCCTCCTTTGTTGGTAGGTTAGTGGGGTTCCTTATTCTTTTTCATTACGTAGTTGGGCATATAACCTATTTACAAACTACGATATTGCATTGTCCAGTTATGAATTCAGACTGTATTCAGTGTTTGCAAGAAATCATTAGTCTTAATCGGGTATCTGTGAGTCTCATTAACTGCATGCAGTTTCACTTTAATTTTGTTTTAGTAAGTAAATACATATCTGATGGCATGCTAAGTATGTACTCCAAGATACAACTACTTTGATGATTTCTTTGTGTTCAAAACTAGTTAGTGCTACAGACAATGTGGTTGTACCTTTATTTGATTTTCATTCCACTAGTATACATTGCTTTAGAAAATTTGTGCTTTTTTGCCTTGCAGGTTCTGCGGTTGGATTTAGGTTGGATAGCCTTTTGAAACTTACAGATACTCGAGCACGGAATAATAAGATGACTCTCATGCATTATTTGTGCAAGGTGTCTTTATTTGCTTTTTTTTGTGGGGGGTTGGGGGGGGGGGGTGGGTGGGTGGTACATTATACTCTAATAATTTATTTTTAGGTTGCATAAGATAATGCCGGTTATCTATATAATAAAATTCCCCCCCTAGACAAACCCTTAGACAAACAAGGAGACAAAGAGCGGCTGAGATTTAATCCCGCAAAAACAAATCCACCATCTAATTAAAACACATCCCCTATAATTGAGGAACGGTGGATTTTGTTGCATGATTGTTTGCAGTTATTTGGATTGAATTGGCATTGAAAGCTTGCGTGATATATGGAATCAATTTGTATGATTTTATAGCCCTTTGAATGTATGTCGTATGTTTTCTTGCCCCAAAAATGTTGATCAAAACTGGAAACAATTCAAAATAGTTCTTGCCCAATACCATTTCATGTTTTTTTATTTTATTTTTGAATGGAATTTTTAGTGATTGAAATTTATTAAGTTATAGTCTACAGCACAGCTGAAATATAATAATGTATTAAAACTTGCTATAAAAGATTGATCTATACCGTTTTCATTTTCTAAAATATATGTTACATTAAATAGTTAAGGTTTTAGGAAATGGAGTAACATGCAAGTTGAAATCCGCTTGATAAATTTGTCAGTTAATTGATATTTGACATTAAAATATTGGACCACATGAAATTTTCCTTATACTCTCAACTTATTTTTTTAGTCTTTAAATGCATCATATAAGTGGTACTTGATTTTGGTAAATGATGTTCAGTTTGTAATCTAATTTTATCAGGCAAGTGGCTTAGAGTTTGATTTCATTTTTTTATGAACATTAAAATTAGTAATCTTCAACATAGGGAAATTAAATTTCTCTTCCTTTAATGTGCATTTTCCTTTCTTTACATTAATGTTATCCAATAAAACCTTGATTATATCCTTTGTTGATTCAAATCTATTTTAATCAAATGCAACCAAGGAATACAAAGAACATAACTGATATCCTTTGTTGATTCAAATCTATTTTAATCAAATGCATCCGAAATTGGCGTTGTGGTTTCAACTTTGGATAGTTTGGCTTACCAAATTTTGGTCAACATGTTGTAGTTTTCTGATATAGGTGTTTTCTTATTCCACCTATAAAAATTAGGCATTTTTAAAGAAATAATTAGTTCAATAGGATTTGAGCTTTTACTCTTGCTAGATTTCCATTTTCTAATTTGGATTCCTAAAAATATCATATAACTCCTTAGAAAGTTTTGAAATATTGCTATAATTATTTTCTTTATTTCATATAAACTATGTTTTTTTAATGTTATTTGTCTTCTTCACCCATATATAATTTGACCAAGTTGTTGTCGAGCAACTATGTAAAATCATAAATATTTGTTTCTTTGCATATTATTTAACACCATACTTTTGTTTTCAACTTTCAGTATTCCACCAATTAGGAATTGCTATTTATGAATCAACTTGCACTAATTCAGAGTTTGCCTTTTATTACGGTACCTATATTATTATCAGTATATCTTATTTAGCACTTAATAATCTTTTCATTACGTAAATGGATGCAAACATATGATATCACAAGCCTATGAAGCATTAATTACTCAACATCAAATATGAAGTAAAATTGGAGTGTTGTGATCACATTACACTTCACAGGAATGTCTAATTTGCAAGAACAAAAAAAATACTTTATCATTCATATACACATTTAATTGTTTAGAAATATCATTTAACTGTTATGTTATTAATATACTTCAATGCTTTTTGAAATTATTCCACGAAATGTAATAAAATTCTCTCCATGGAGTTTTAGCAAATTGTAAGAGCTAGAAATTTTTATATGATTAATGTCTTCACATAGTGTATTTATGTTAATGTTCAAAAAGATGCATGGAAAGCTTGCAAGCCCAGCAAGCAAAAGGTTTATGAGACAGAGCTATATATCTGTTTACATAATATTTGTGGCACAACGGTCCATACGCGAAGCGCGAGCCGTGATCATGCGTGAAGCGCATGCCATCATCACGCGCAAAGCGCGTGCCTTGATTACGCGCGAAGCGCGTGCCATCATCACGTGCGAAGCGCGTGCCGTTACGCTCTTCGCGCGAAGCGCATGCCGTTACGACCACGCGCGTGCAAACTACAACACCCCGTACTCTATGCTCCCGTGCAAACTACAACACCCCGTACTCTATGCTTCCGTGCAACGCACGGGTTTCCACTCGTAATACTCATAAAGATTAACTGTAATTTAAATAGATGGTTTCACAGAAATAAATCAAAGAGGCAAAAGTTATTGGGTGGAATTACTAGAGTAATAAGTTAATATACTTATGATAATTTAATAGATAATATCTTAGCATTGGATTTATGATAAATCAGATTGCATGACATTGATGAATAAACAAATTGGTATTAATTTGTTACAATTGGCTTTTCTCAGTTTAATCTACGCATCCACTCCATCCCAATGCGAGCCACACCTAACAATCTCCAACTTGGCGAGCATTGCTCAAGTCACCTTGGAGTTATACCTTGAGCTCTCTTCGCAGTTGGTCAGGCTACTACCAATAGTTCTCATAAGCAGTGGTTGCAGACTGCTTTATAAACGTATCTCCACCTTGACGAGCATCTCATGCTCAAGCCCCTTTGGAGCCATGCTTCAGTCATGCTGCACATACCGGTCCCCTTGAACCATGGAGCTCCGATACCATGTTAAGTTTTTGCATTTTCTGCGTACAGTACGCGCTTCACCGTGTCTATTTGGGTCAACGATCGAAGTCTCCTATGTCGACGTCTCGATTGAACATCCCACATGACATTGATGAATAAACAAATTGGTATTATTTTGTTACAATTGGCTCTTCCCAGTTCAATCCATTCCATTCCAATGCGAGCCACACCTAACAATCTCCACCTTGGCGAGCATTGCTCAAGTCACCTTGGAGTTATACCTTGAGCTCTCTTCGCAATTGGTCAGATCGCTACCACGAGTTCTCATAAGCAATGGTTGCAGACTGCTTTATAAACGTATCTCCACCTTGGCGAGCATCTCATGCTCAAGCCCCTTTGGAGTCATGCTTCAGTCATGCTGCACATACCGGTCCCCTCGAACCATGGAGCTCCGATACCATGTTAAGTTTTTGCATTCCCTGCGTACAGTACACGCTTCACCGCATCTATTTGGGTCAACGGTCGAAGTTTCCTATGTCGGCGTCTCGATTGAACATCCCTCATCGCCACCCATTGAGCGTCTAATCTGGTATTGGCAAGCACATTTGTAACAAAAGGAATCCCCAATGTTACGTGCCACTAATACCATATATACACCACGATCCTTTCTGATTTCTTGCGATGCGGGACTATTCACCCGTTCAATCCACGCATCCACTCCATCCCAATGCGAGCCACACCTAACAACTCTCCCACTCATTCCCTTCCTCCTCCCTCACCCTCCCTCCCTCTCCCCCCACCCCCCCCTTTCTCCTGCCCGCTTACCTTTCCTCCCCCCTCTCTCTTTCATATTACTCGTATAACTTATATGACATCGGCAAATAAATAAATGAAATGTATTTGTCTTAATAGCATATTTCCTTCAAATCCCCTTTAACTCGTATGCAAGTGCATTTACAAATACATATATCACCTTTCCTTATTAATTGATTCTCATAAGTTATGAATGAAATGTCTAATGTGGCTATTAATTAATCATGTCTATTTGAGCTGTTGAAATGCATTAATTACAAAGTTAATGGATGCACCAACTAAGCACTTCAGTTTTATGCGAATATGAATCATCAAAGATGGAGGTTCATATATGAGCTAACAATGCGATATTAGTTAACACCACTTTGCGTAAGTATCAAACTGTATTACAGCCAAGGCTGAGAGAAAATATATCAGTTGTATTTAAAATGTATTGATTCGCTTTTTTATATAAGTCATACAATTCTTCAAATTAGTGCACAAGGGGCAAAAAAATATGGTAAACATGTACATGTATAGATCAGACATAGTTTGAAGAGGCATTAGGGCATTAAGGAGAAATATCTGTGAGTAGATTGAGTTTGATTTTGTAATACATAAATAGCATTGTTCAATAAATAAATAGATAACCCATATAAGGCACTTTTTCACTGGACATTTATTTGTTTTACACAATTTTGAATACTAATAACCTTTAAAATACAGAAATACCATTGTTCATTAAATAAATAGATAACCCATATAAGGCACTTTTTCATTGGACACTTATTTGTTTTACACAATTTTGAATACTAATAATCTTTAAAATTACTCGTTATGACCCATAGGGCCTGGAAACAGTTTCCCTTCTGTAATCATATGCCAGTAATTATGTGTGTAAAATGCATATGCTTTTAAAAATAACTTCTCGCTAAAGTAACTATCACTATCTATTTGAAAAGATCGAAATAGTCATTGTGAAAGTAAATTGTTAGAATAAAACTATTCATATGGAATGGAAATTTTGGAACTCCAGATAAGGCTTTCTAGAAAGTATTCCCATTATATATGAAGATGTCAAGCCAAACATGCATGATTGCATGTAACACCTTGTGAAATATTTCCTTATCGTTACCCTGTATATAATTACTGTTTTTTCTGCTTAATTTGTTTTCATTGAAATAGTGACGTTTTCCTTAAACATCTCTTATACGCAGGTTCTTGCTGAAAAACTTCCAGAGGTGCTTGATTTTTCGAAGGATCTCGTTAGCCTAGAAGCTGCTTCAAAGGTGCTTTTTTGATTGAAACAATTAAGCATTATTGACATCCCATGGTAGTTATCTAATAACAAAGCGCTTTGCAGATACAACTAAAAAGTTTAGCCGAAGAAATGCAGGCAATAAGCAAAGGTCTGGAGAAAGTTGAACAGGAATTAACAGCTTCTGAAAATGATGGCGGTGTCTCTGACACTTTTCGGAAGGTAATATAATATACATTATAATTAGACAATGTGCTGGGTGTTTGTGCCAAGTAATGATTAACTCTTGAAAAATTGTACATTTTACCTGAGTACATGTTCTTACAATTGTAATTAATTTCACGTATTAATTTGTGCACTATTTGGGTGGAATGCCGTATATTAGATGAAATAGGAGATTTTGAACATGGCTTGAGGTACCGATATCAAAAATTTATTTACCTTAGGAACTGAAAACAAGATTTCTTAGACGAATGCACTTGCTAATAGAGAATGCGAGATAATTTTTCATGAACATGATATTAGCGCTTTAATTTCAAATTCATGTATTTGGTTTAACTTGCAACAGATTGTAACCTTAGACTTTTATTTTTATTTTTTTTATGAAGGTTTATTTCAGATGTTTATGCTTTTATTATCACAGGATAGCTAGTATGTATATATATGTACATGCATACACAACATGCATACAATGCATACACACATATACATTACTATATTCGTTGATAAAGGATACCACGTCTTTCGACTTCAAACTACTGTTGTAAAAACTATTCTAGGTATCTTTGTAGGTGCCTTGATGAGGCTTATCGCATGATTGTCAGTTTATAGACTCTGCTTAGGCACAGGCATGCTGTACCGCCTCACCTAACCATCTAGGGGGCTGTGTTCAGGATACGTAATTTTTAATGCATAATTATGTTTCACAATTACAGATGAATACCATGCTGAGTAATATATTTTTATCAACTGAAAATAGAGTGTTGTTTTCGCTTATGCCTTGAGAATTTAAAGTTTAACTATCAGCTATTTTTTTATCAGTTTTTATACTGTAGTAACTGAAATTTGCATACAGTATCTATACTTTGTTAAAAACAAACCAGTTTACCAAAAACCTAGCTCCAATCAGTCTTTGGTTAATCCCCGTCTATCGATTTTTACCTACTCCAACCTACTGCATATCATCCACCTAGCATCCTCCTAGCGTCCACCTACCTATTTTTGCAGCATTGCTACTTAACCTGAAAATATTACCCTTGTGGTAGCAAATAATAAACCTGCCTGTAATCCCAATTAATGGAAGACATTAGGTTATGCCAAAGTCAAGCTTGTAACGCCTACGGATGGTCTCCTGTTTCATGTACATCTTACCATATGTTTAGCAATTTGAGACATGCAATTTTTTTTTTTCCGTCACCTTTCTTGCTGACTACCTGAAATAGTGAAATGTGTTATGTCAGACGCTGAAGGATTTTCTTGTTGGTGCTGAAGCTGAAGTAAGGTCCTTAACTTTGCTCTACTCTAACGTGGTAAGTAACTTCCATCACATTTGAAATTTATAATCTTGGAGTTGTTTCCACTTGCGAAATCTTCAAGGTAAAAAGGGAAAAAATAAATAAAAATCCAATCTAATGAAGTTTATTTACAGGGAAAGAATGCAGATGCCTTGGCACTTTATTTTGGTGAAGATCCTGCTCGTTGCCCATTTGAGCAAGGTACTGGTGATTAGTATAAAATCCTCAAATATGAATAATTAGGAAAAAAAAATTCAGTGAAGTTTACTGCCTTTATGTTATAACATGTGTATATACATTTCACTTTTTTCGGTTTGAAAATTTGGATGGAATGCTATTGATGAACATTCCACCTCCACAGTATATAAATAATTTTATATTACATTAGTTTCTCACCGGATGCTAGTTGTGAGGAAGAGCATCAATGAAAAGAATACTAATTTAGTTGAGCTTCAAGGCTATTTGCTTTTAATATGTTCACTTTGTTAAGTTATAAGAGTTATGATGGATATACCATCTTTATCAAATTATATCGGTATGCAATGTTACACTCTGTAAAACAGAGTCAATAATCAAAATGTTTAAAAAATATTAAGTCAAACATGGCTACTACAAGTAACTTTAATTGCTGTACATATTGAAATGACCTAATTGATTTGGGTGCATCAATATTCCAGTGATTTCCACGCTGCTCAACTTTGTAAGGATGTTCATTCGTGCCCATGAAGAAAACTGCAAACAAATAGAAATGGAGAAGAAAAAGGCCCAGAAAGAAGCAGAAAATGAAAAGATGAAGCTCAACAACGCCCAAAGAAAGGAACATGAAAATTTTACAAGTTCTCATAACAGTACAAGAACTCGATAGACATGAAGTTACCATAGGTTGTTCGACAGGTTTCGTAGCTTCATGCTTAGATATATATTATAAAGGAAGAGTTCTGTTTCGTAGATCGTGTTTTTATATTTGATTTATAGAACTTACAGGGAAGTTTTGTCAGCGGAGGGACATGCAACACAAAAAAAGGGTAAGCAGTATGTTACATTGGAGCTAATTGGCAGCAAATTATAGTGTAGATTTTCCAATTTTGAACTTTGATCGATATTTTTGTTTCTTTTGCAGCTTGGTTGTGTGAGGCTTGCGGCGATCAGAGTACCTTAAACTGTAAATTATATATGTAGATAGAGTTGGATTCTTTTTAGGAACGTATTACATGCTGTTCGCTGTTGTACTTTTTATCCATAGATCTTTTCTAACAAATTTTTGGTGCAGTTGATAGTATATCGGTGCAGCTCTTATTGCAATTTCGTTTATGTTCATCTAAATTTTCTGACACATTACATGCTTCCTGATAAGAGGTTAATGGTTTGAGGTTTATATGTCAAGACATCAATTTTCAAAAAAAAAAAAAAAAAAAAATATTTGCCATTTGCTATTTTAGTTGACGTAGATGGTGTAAATGCTGGGAATCAGTTGCCCTTAGATCGGAGATCCAGTGGCTTCTGAACACTTGCATTTTTCTAACCAGTGTCTTTTTGTTATAATACACCTGAGTTTAGGTTTGCTAGATCTATTCAGCGGTTCTTGATCTCCTGTTTACCTCTTAAGCAATGCTGTGATTCTTGTTCTCTAGTTTCTACTATATCCATTAATCTCGGTGATGTCAGTTTTATCACCTCAATAGTTGCTTACTTGGTCCTTCTGTGGATGACAAATGGGAAAGTTGCGTGTTCCTTTATTAGGAAATTAGGTTAAAGATTGGGCCAAGCCCATACCCTTAAAATCAAAACCATAAAACCTAGAACTACTGTTGCATATCACGTGCAGTTGCAAACATTCCCTTTAGAGAAAACAAGAAACAAATGATGGAAGGAGATTCTTGAAGCCACTAGAGAAGCTTTTAAAGCCACTGGACAAGCTTCATTGTTCATCCGTCCTCGCTCTACTACTTTCCTCGCTCCTAATACAAAAGACAGCCATTGAGTCTGCTTAAACCGCCAAAATCGTCTTTATCTTAGCAAGGTAAAGAAGTATTGTCAGCTGTCTTAGTTGCGCTCTAAATCTTCAGTAGTTCTCGAAATCGAATCATCACGAGAGAAATCAGCTTTGTTCGTCTGACAGTTAAGAGCATTTGTAGCGAAGTTGTTCGATTTGGAGATGTTGCCTCTCTTTTGTCTTTGATTCTGCTTCTAGAAAAGTTATTTTGCAAGGTGGAGCTACTGAAAATTGAGGGCTTCTTTCGAAGTGAAGATCTTCTTATCACAACGATAAGTACCGTCTTCATTTATTACATATAAATCCGAAAACACTACGCCATAAATAGCATATTGCAATGAAATTATAAAATGTTGCTAGCTACAATATAACGATAGCTATGCTAATTTTTGTCTATTGCAATATTCACTTCAAGATGTTAACATAGATATCAGCAACATGTTGCAGTAGTTATAAATATATTAAAATTTAAAAAATTTAAAAACGTTTTACGTCTCAGCGATTCACACCATCACTTAAAACAAATGACATTGTTATTGATACTTAAAATATTATTAAGGAAATGCTAATTTTTTATTTTTTCTAAATTTGTTAAGGGCAGTACCAACGAGGAAAGTAGTCCCTAAACAAATAAAGATAATTTTACCTTATTACCCATTTTATCTCTTAACAAATAAAGGTAATTTTACATTAATAAATATGATAAGGGTCATAGTAATTTTTTTTTCAATTCGAATATATCGATTTTTTTAAATTCTAAGGATAAGCGTTTTCGAAGGCGAATTGTTTTTTTTTTTTTTTTTTGGACGACACAAGTATGTTGAATTTTATAATTACGAAGGCAATGCGTTGAAATGATTATTAATTTTCGACATATCACTGTCGAATACATACATAATTGATTACGTGTTGCATTCGGTGCAGTGGTGACGAATTGCTTATTTTAATTCGGTTTTTCTTGTTGAAAAAAATTATTTTAATCTAATTTGAAGGGAAAATTCAGGAATATTGAGTAGTGTGAAATAATATGTTTATGTAGCCCTTAACAATTTTTCAAATAGTGGAGTGTTTTTAAAAAGTGACCACCCCTTAACAATAGTTGGAGTGTCAATAACAACACCCAAAACAAAATATCAATCATCAATCCATATCTCAGCTATTTCTATTTTCCACTTTTATTTTCATTCACCCGCTTTCATTTCGTTCTCACCCCCAAATTTCCAAATCCCTAATTTTCATTCGTACCTAATTTTCTCGATCTTGTTCAGATGGATATAGTTCTTCTCTCCGCCATGGCAAAGAGAAACATGCGATCTAATTTTCTTCACTTCACTTCACAATTTGTCTATTGATTTTCTTTTCACGATGTGTCCCCTTTCTCGTCCTCCTCAAACTCCCATAAGTCTTCACTAGCTCTAACTCTCGACTCCGACCTTCCCTTATTTCTAGGTCTTGATAGTGTCGCGGTTGTCTCGATCCAACGCTAAGCTTGCCTCTTCGTGGATCGAATAAGCTATGGTATGAGCTAGTCTCGACAAGCTTAGTGGGTCAGGTTTACTATGTCATCGTTTCGCGCTCTGGAGATTTGGTAAGGTCTTTCTGATGGTTTATCAGCCAGAAGGAATTTTTTGGTTTTTCGGTGGTTGTTATCTTAGGTGCGTCGACTTGTGGTAGGAGGTTGTTGGTAGTCTTTTGTGTAGTGCATGAAGTTTTTGTGATTTGATTTTGGGGTTTTATGTGGTTTTTCTTTGGGATTACCATGTGTTGGTAATTGCTTTCCGAGGGTCTGACAGTCGGCAGTGCACCTCCCTACCAACTTCTATCCATGACGATAGTCATGCTACGGTGGGAAGGTGTATCTTTTGGTGGTGAAGGCTGCATCTTTTTTCACTGTTTTGACATTCCTCTGTAACATGCAATGTAAATCTGATAGAATGATTATAGTGATGAAATGCTAATATGAAATGTTGAAATATTAATATGTTAAAATATTGATATGTTGGAAAATTCATAAGTTGAAACGTTTAATAAGCTGAAATGTTCATATGTTGAAATGTAAACTTGTTAAAACATGTGTAGCGATTACTGCTGTATACATACATGTTCTAATTACATGATTAACTATGGTATATTATGTACTTGAATTATTAACTGTAGATTGAGATGTAATGGTCCGCAAATCCGTACTATCTGAGTTGACTACATACATCACATGTAAATATCATAGAAATACGAATCATTTTTTTAAGAAGAAAAAGGTAGAAGAAGAACAGAAATAACAACACAGAATCTCACATTGCAGCGGAACAAAATATAATATATAATAACTTTTGAAATACAAAATTTTAACTGTATAACATACACTTATCAGAGTACAACACTTACAACACAGCGGAAATAAAAATACTATATATCTAATATTGAAGCCTCCTGCTCTAAGCTCCTTTAGATAGATCTGTAAAATCCATAACTACTTGACTGTCCGGACAAATTTAGGCACCCAAGAGTTTAGGTAAAACAAAAAATAAAAAATGAACTTCGGGTCAGTCATGGGACATGTACGAGTAAACAATTCAAAACAGTCTGAGAAAATAAACGGTATCTCATAAGACCACACTGTATAACACGGAACGGGTTTTTCCCTTATGAAAATCCAAAACACTTGATTTAACTTTCAAAATCCTTTTGAAAGAAACGATAATATTTATATCAAATCTCTTTTGATATTATAATAGTGTCTAAATCAAATAAATAGAAATCTAGTGGAATGCTTTCATCTCACACTCCACAAACATAATATACAATCAAAACCGCAGGCACTTATTGGGTAATAAATTTCCAACTATGACAAGGTATGAAACCACCTTCCGCTAGTGTATCTCAAGAGGAGAATACACTGGATTCAACAAGAACATCTTGTTACTCGGCCACACATGACCGACCACTCATTTCTCTTAAGTGTGTCGAATATATATCACCAACAGTTAGGATCAGCAATCGTTTTCCCGAATGGGACAGCATCGAATAGAATAAAGAATGAAATGAATTTATCTAGATAGGTGATAATACACCCTAATTGGGAGCTACCCACTTAGCCATGCTGCCTGCCCGATTTTTTTCATTTTCCGGTTTTTGAGGCCTGAGGCTACGATTACTTACCATTCATTGATAGCATAATCCCTTTGAATGCCGCATTGTCAGATCCTTTAATCATTAATTGATTAGCACAAATATATTTGGATATTATTGTAACGACCCGAACTTCCCCGTATAGGAAAGCCCGGATTGAATTGAGAACACGACAAATCAGGATACAAACAGAAGAGCATTTCATTGCTATTACAACAATTTATATCAGAGTACAAGAATATACAAAGTATGAACAAATAATATACATTTGACAAATATCAGAGATTCAAATTACATTAGCAGCGGAAAAATAATACATAACACAACTGAAAGAAATAAACGGATACAGAGCTTTCCGAGTATAGTTCCAGCTGTAAACCAGGATCCTATGAATATAATATCTGCAAAACCCAACTACTAGCTACCGTGTGAAAAATAAGGGCACCCAGAGTTTAGGTTAAAACAATAAACTCTAGGTCAGTCATGTGACTGGTGTGAGAACTAAAACAGTTATTAGCTTGATTTTAAAGTTAGATAAATCAAGGGACCACGCCGTATAACACAAAACGCGTTTCCTTTCAAGAATACCAGTGCATAAAATAAACAGCGCAATGCTAAATAAAGAACAATGAAGGTATTATAAGACCCAGGTCCCATCACACAATGCAACGCAAGCCGGAGGATAGGGTTTTACCTTATAATAGCCAAATAATGCTTGATACGTGATATTTAATCTTTTATTATTACTATAAGTAAAGAAAAAAACTTCAAATATAAATGTATCAATCATAGACGGCATGAGCGCCCCATCCCACTATGTCGCCATATATAGGATTACAACTAAAACCACAATATCACGTATTGGAATTTGGATTTCCATCTATGAACCGAGGCAAGGAATCTTCCTCACCGCTTCGAGACAATCTAGCCCATGTCTCAGGAACAGACGCAACTGTACCTTAGGAGCCACAGGGTTGGCCCACATTTTAAGTGGATTAAAAATCCCTGAACAATACGTCTCCCCGTCCTATAGGGCGTAAACTGGTCATATACCGACCAAACCATCCATCGGCACCGTAGTGACCGATATAACCAAGGCGCCTCGCTTTCCATCATCCACATAAGTAAAATGGCAGGGCTTGTAAACGCTGACACCACTCCTAGCTAGAAAGAAACGCATGTTCTCCCCGGATCCTCTCCCGTTTCTGGTTCATACCGGGAAGTGAAGCTCGCGAATTAACGCTATACACAAAGTGGCGCAATATTAAAGCTATGATTTGATCATCAACCACAAGACTTTGCTTTTCAACAAAAACCTTGATCCCTGCAACTCAACATGCCACACAGGAAATTCATGCCATGCGACTGATATCCATTAATATATAACCTCTGAGCTCGTATGTCGATATATATTTAATAGAAATCAATCACACGGAATGAAATCCAATGTCAGACACACAGTCCATTTACAAGTTCATTCTGGGTTTGAACGAAACCAGAGGCACCTTATTCCTCGTCCCATATGTCCAATACAGAAGTGAGGCCCTCGCATATCCGTCGATCTCTAAGTACGTCTGGACGATCACCACTTATTACCTCGTCTTGGGTGCATAGCCCAACCAAGACGCCAGTAATTATCCAAACGATGTGAAGACCCCCGGTCTTCAACCACCGTCTTCATCGTCGACTTATCATCGAATCAGTTATTCAAAATGGGTATAAACTCGGCCTTTCCGAATAACTCGCATATATAATAAACAAGTGCTACACAAACACAACATACACCTCATTCCAATTTAAAATATTCTTTTATTCAAATATTCACATCATTAGGGAAAGGTTCCCATTTATTTTATCAAAGATAAAATCTTTTAAATTTATTCTTTAATTTTACTTTGAATATCATTTCAAACCATATTAAGGTTTTCCAAACCAGTCGGGATTAGTGAATCACACCGAAGTAATCATTTATTTTATTTCCAATCCCAACCTATTCATCCCATAGAGAAAAACTGGTAATACTCCATATATAGCACTACGGTGTTATCGGTAAATTTAATTACTATTTCACGTTCAAATCTAATTAAAGATTTAACTATCACTTGGAGCAAAACTGGTGATACTCCATTCTCGATCATTTCCCAAATTTGATAATTTAAATTATCAATTTACATTTCAATCTAATTAAAGATTCATTAAAACTCCACTTGGTTTTAATCTTCCTAAAATTTAATATTAATGATATTTAACTTTGGGAAATCATATCTTGTCTTTAACTGGGTTAAAGAACCAATGTCATTTAAAACACGGTTTACGATAAACCCAAAGTCACATTCCATTCCATCAGTCTCTAACCGTAAATTAGTAAGAGAACAATTCCCTAAGTATTAATCCCGAAGGCCAAAACGAACATCAGTTCAATATCCAGGAAACCATTGAACTTAGCTAACCTCCAGTAAGTTTCTAATTTTCTTAACTCCATTGGGTTTAAGAACAGCATTTTTAAAGATACCATTCATGACAAATCCAATATTCAATTCAATTCAATTCAATTCCAATTTAATATTAATTAATTGGTAAACTTCATTAAATATTAATAAAAAGATTTAATCTTTTCTCAACTGGGTTTAAAAACAGTGTTAGTGAAGATACCACTCACGACAAACCCTAAATCACATTCCATTGTTAATCGGGTTCAAGAACAAGTGTTATTTAAAACACCATTCATGACAAACCAAAAATCCAATTTGATATTAAATACAAGGCTTTGAATAGAAGATATATGGGCTTATATTCAATATCAAATTCTGAAATCAACAAATATCGTATTGGAATAACGGTATATATATATCTTCCAAATTCCTCCCTAATATCCGTATAATCACGGAATCCAATATCAAAATATTCCGAAGATATTTCGATAAAAATCCATTCCAATTCTTATATAGGAAATTCTGGTTATTTTTAAAACCATTTCAAATCCAATTTATTTACATAAAAATATTAGATTATAATTCTAGTTCATAACTAGTTCATTTTGATAAAAATATATTTTTATCTTTTCAAATATGGAAATTTTCATCCCAATTCTTTCCAAATCATTTATTATGATTTTACACAAATTATTGATATTTTTAATAATTTTATCAAGGCCCGTACAGTTGATTTCCATAAACGGTCATCGAACTGCACTTACAACAACCTTTTCCAAATTTGATTTGGACATAATTCCATATCCAACCATTAAATTTCAAATCTCTAATATTCGTTGGAAAGCTCTTTTCGATACGAACCCAACGGTCCTGATTTCAGGAGAATCCGATGGTCGGATCTACCGTAACGTCAATTCGAAGTCAATGGTCGAAATTCGCGAACTACCGCGGCGCGGCGCGTTCTATTCAGGCCATTAAATATATATATTATATATTTCATCGATTTCCTTTTTAAAGCGTATTTTATAAATCATTTTAAGTTCGTTTTCAAAATGATTTCAACTTTATTTTCAAATTTAAATCAAAATTGAATATTCCATATCATTAATATACAAATGATAATATTTTCAAAACATTAGATTTTGAAATCTCTTCATTTTCGATATTCATTATAAAAATGAATAAAATCGATATAAATATCGTTCGCGTCAAAATGACGCATATCTAATCATCATTTAAATATATTCGTGTCCATCCCAAATCGGACATCAAAATCAAATTTTGATCTTTTATTGAATATTATTTTAAAAATATTCGTTATTTTAAAAATATTCCTTCTTTCAGAACTGGAATCAGACATAGTCAATCACCACATAATGTTGTTTATATGGATTTCATACAACACATTTATACAACAGCAGTGATAAACAGTCAACCATCACCCAGAGTGCATTCTACACTGTGTAAGCATTAAATATAAATATTTAACGCTTACAACAGTCTGTCAACCAAATGATCGACATACCACTAAACAATTGGGATTAATGTACGTCAAATATCATCCCAATACCCGTGTGGGGTTTCAATCAAAAAACATAGATTATTTTTTGTGCAGTTTGGCGATGTGTAAAATATATCGTCCCAATCAATATCAGTCAAATGGGTGTACATAAACAAATCGTCTGATTTGTAAATGAATATTCATTTTCATTTCAGGAGAATTCTATCCCGTTCTTTTATACATTAAAAATTATATTTTTAACCTTAAAATATTTATTTCAACACTTTACTATTTTTTACAGTTCATTCTTTCAATAAAAATGTTATTTTTAACTAACACCTTTTATTTCAGAAAATTTCGGCATTATAACGGCGCGATATTGATAACAAGTACTGTCTAGCATTACCCCTCTCCTGATATTGGCTCGCGCCATACACACATAACAACTCAATCAATTCAATTCAATTCTCATCCCAAACCAATTCAAACAAATAAATCAACCAAACCAAACAAGTCGTCCATGGTCTTTGGATGATAGGGAAACAGTTCATATATGCAGTTATAAAATAAATAACTGTATAAGAAATTACAGTGAGGAGTTCTCACCTTTGGGATCCACTCCGTCATTCTATAGCGGACGATGGTTTGGATTTACCCGACTTTCGAACTCCATCTTTCCACGTTATTCATAAATAAAAATCACATTTTTATTTTACCGATACATGGATAAAAATCACATTTTTATCACTTCGCTATATTTATAAAAATGAATTTTTTATAGCGCTAAAAATCGAATTTTTATATAACTATAAATCAAATCTTTTCGCTATAACATATA
The DNA here is from genome assembly GCA_030737875.1 of Allium sativum. Taxonomy (NCBI): domain Eukaryota; kingdom Viridiplantae; phylum Streptophyta; class Magnoliopsida; order Asparagales; family Amaryllidaceae; genus Allium; species Allium sativum. The sequence goes on along the minus strand of CM060911.1, from coordinate 296,938,073 downwards.
TAAAAATCGAACCTTTATATTATGAAAAATCGTATTTTTCTCGCCACTTCATATAAATAAAAATCATATTTTTATATTACTTCTATATATAAAAAACCATAATTTTATATAATTAAAATTTATATCTTTTTATAATCAAAAGTCAAATCTTTTATATTTAAAAACCCAATCTTTCTATGATTAAAAATATAATCTTCCTATGATTAAAAATCATACCTTTATGTAATGTTATTCATATAAAATATCACACCTTTATATGTCGTTCATATAAATAAAAATCACATCTTTATATTGTGTTCATATAAATAAAAATCATATATTTGTTCCCATGTTGTCTACATAAAGATCCTATTTTTACCTCACCCTATGTACAAAAACTGATTTTTAAAACTAATTATTTTAAATAAAAATAGGTAAAAACTCACTTTTTTTGGGATTTTGGGGATTGGGGAAGAAGCGCCCGGGTCTGCAAGGCAGAAGGTGGCGCGATGGAGTCCCAGAGGTGTCGGCGGTTGACTTCAGGCGGAGGCGGTGGCCATGGCGGTTTCCATCGATGGGGGAAGGGGTTTTAGGTGGAGAATCGAACGGAGTAGGGGGAGGAGAGCTTGGGGACTGCGGATAGAAGGGGAGGGTGCGGCGCATCATCAGAGGTGAAAGGGGGATCGCGGTGGTTCGGCGAGGTGGGCTGAAAGGCAACGGGTTTTTATTTTGAAAAAGGGGTGCGCGATCTATCTGATTTAGGTATAGAGAAACACTGGGGAAAGATTATATATATAATTATTTTTATTATTATTTTATTCCATAAAAGTTGACTTTCCATTTGAACTCCAAATGAGATCCAACGACTATCGTCCCTAGCTAATTACCCCATTTCGAACACAATGGGATATGTTCCGCAAGCCAATTCGACCGTTACGACCGGTTTCCGCTAAATTTAAAATATAAATCATTATATTTTAAATTCAAACACACATTTTAATTTACCGAGGCCACATACGGACTTTAAAAATTCCAGAAAAATTATTTATAGCTTCGTATTGATGATATGGTCCTAACAAAACTAATTTCGTCAAATTTGAAGATCGTTTGAAAAATGGTCAATTTCTAGTTGATTAAATTCAAATTGAAAGTGCCAAACACGTTTTCTTTTGCCACGATCACATATTGATTCCAAAAATTATGAAAATTGGAATCTAGCAATAATCTGGTATTCTGAATCCAACAAAAGTGGTTTCACCGAAAACGGAGGTCGTTTGTAAAATGGCTATTTTTAAGGGCCTTTATATATATATATATATTAAAATATGTATAAATTCCACAATGACTTTTCTGAATTTTGAACTGGACATAACTTTCAATTTATAAAACGAAATCTCTGTTTCTTTCATTCATTAGAAAGATATAGCTAAACAGATTCAAATATTTCTTGTTTTGTCCAATTCTGACTTATATTGAATTCTGTATATTCATTTGAAATTAGAAATCGAATTTTCAAACTACCGCGCCATTTCAGGCTCGTTTTATAATTAAAATAAAATTATTCGTTTTACCTTCGTCGAAAATAAATTTTTCATCGTTATTATTTAAAATAAATATTTTTAAATAATCGAAATCTGTTAGAATTGCCAAATTAAAAATTTTAAATTGGTTCTGATTTTCCGGGTTATTACAATTATGCTAAGAGAATAAATTATCTACCACCATATATATTTATACAGACCAACATATGCGATCATTGAAAATACTCTGTCAGACATTCGTCCATATACGTTCGTTCTGGGATTGAACGAAACCGAAGGCACAATTTCCATTAATCCATCTTAGGAAATTTCTACCTAAGATTAATAGAAAAAGCCCTTGAACTTTACCCCGTCTTCGATTATCTTCATATAATATGATTCGCAGCGCTACTGGCAATACGGAGTGGTTCTCGGATAATAATCCAACCGTCTCTCCATATTGGCAAATACTTCGATAGTCAGTTATTTAACTATTGAAGAAAACAAACATCCATTCAAAGCATCAAACAATCACTGGGCCCCTTAATTAATATTTTATTAATTAAATCACTTCTCCATTTCCTTATCACTATTCATTAACACGAAAATTTCGACAATCATCTTGGCATCTTACACTATTTGGAAGACATTTCCAAATATCAACTTCTTCTATTTTCTATATTTGGAAAATATCCTCTATTTGCAGTTGGAAAACATTCCAATTACTTATCTCTTTCACGACCATTTATTTCTATACTGAGGAAATATTTATTATTATATTTCCAAAATTTTCACTCGGGTTAAAACGACTGTTGTGTAAAACACCGTTACAACGACCCAAAACACTGCATTCAACTAACTCTTACTCAAACATTGATCTTCGAGACTGAATCTTGCTATTTATCGGTTAAAAATGAAATCAATCAAGTTGGGGCATAACTACCTCTCAGACCTTGACTGAAAGCATCTTTAATTGCAAAACAGAAAAAACCACTTACCTCGAATAATCAGCATCATATAAAGCCAATTATTCATTTTTAAAATGTATGTACATTTCTCTTCCTATTACCAGACTATCGATTTCCTTTTTGTTTATAATATTCTATTTTAAATTCGTTTCCTTATCGAATTCAATATATATTGATATATTGATTTTCTAGTTATCTAATTTTCCTAAAAATATTCTAACTCCTTAAATTTTCGGAAAATATCGCCATAACCTCCTTTGTACGGGTCACTCGATACAACTACAAAACGCCTCTCTGGGCCCTTTCCATTCAAAAAGAAAATCAAAAGCCAAGCGGCTTGCCGATTCGGAGCATAAAACCTTATATGGAATTAAACATGTACCTTTTTGTCGGGCACTTAATTTATAATCATCATTCCATACCTGTTTAAAACATATGCGTCCATTTCTAATTTATTTCAACTCAATCCGGCCATTTTTAACTAAACTTGCTAATTAATCGTCTTATTAGCTCTTTTGCCAATTTTACTTTATATTTGAACATATCATGTTCAAATATCTTTTTATCTTGCTTATAAATTAATTTAATTCCATTTTCAACTCATGTTCCATATTCTATTTCGAATATAATTAAATTCACCAGTTCAATTTGCTTAATCAAAACCGAAATTCGATTCAAAATCTCATTAACTAATTATTCTTCAGATTAGTTAGTTCTATTCAGTAATTAAAAATCCAATTTTTTTTGTTTAAAAAATCATTTCATTTACACTTCTTGAGTTCGTATTTATTTTACAACTCAAATCTGGATTTTTCTAATGGAAATTCGGATTTTATTTGTTTAAAATCCTTTTATTAATTTAAATAAACCGTTATAGTTTTATAATGGTTATGGCGCTGTTTTTCTGAAAATTTGATTTTTACATAACTCAAAATCTATACGACGAAATTCAGAATTTTCTCTTCCATTAGAAAACTATTATCAAATTGGTCATTTCGATTCTTGTTTCAAATAATTTCGACTAAAATTGAGTTCTGCATACTCAATTGAAGTTCAAAATGCCAATTTACGAATTGCCGTGCTACAGCGAGATCGTTTTAATTATATTTAATATATAAACGTTTTATACTTCGTTTATAATGATTTCAACTCCATTCTAATATAAAATAATATATATATATATTAAACCAATTTTCTCAATTCAACTTAATATACCGATTATTTATAATCAGTGATTTTTCATTTACTTGGTTATAAATTTATTTATACTCAATTTGCTATATTAAATTCCAATTCTCTTTATAAATAAATTTATTTATAAAATTCGATATAATCAAATTCTAATTATAAATCCATTGGATTTTTCTCACTTTAATTTATATTCCGAATTCCAGAATAAAATTTATCGTTCTATTTCAAACCGTTTTCCATTCACTTTTTAAATTCATACTTGAATTTAAACGTCTAAATTATCTAATGATAATTTATTTTACTAGATTTATAACCATCGTTTATAAATCCAACTTCCTTGTTTTATATATATATATTAAAACAAGTTTCATTTCAAAATCTATTTAAAAACCAAAATCTTATTTTGGAATATTCTATTTATTATAACTTATCTATATAAATATAGAATCTATTTTCATATGTAAATTTAAACTTCTATTTAATACAATCCTAATATCTTTTTTGAAAATATTTTATTTAAAAAAAATCGATCTAATCGAATTCAAATCATAAATCCATACGGATTTATTTTTAGTTCAATTTACATTTTGAACATCAGAATAAATTTCATCGTTTATTTCTTTAAAACGATTCCCTATTTATATTTTTAAATTCACATTTGAATTTAAATATTCAAATTAACAAATGATAATTTTTCCACGTAATTTATAAACACTGTTTATAAGTTCATCTCAATTCCCTGTATTATCCAATAAAAAGTATTCCACTTCATTTATAAACACCGTTATAAATTCATTTCACTTCTCTGCATTGTTTAATTTATAAACAATGTTTATAAATTCACTTCAAATCCCGCATTATTAATTTATAAATAGCGTATATAAATTTATATTCAAATCCAGTATTATTAATTTATAAACAACGTTTATAAATTTATTTCATATCCCGCATTATTAATTTATAAATAACGTTTATAAATTAATTTCAAATCCCGCATTATTAATTTATAAACAACGTTTATAAATTTTAATACTTGTTTTATATATTCAAAACAAGTTAATAATTTTATACCCCATTCGAAATTCAAATTCTATTTTAGATAAATAGTTTTTTTTCTTTTATATCTCAAAATATCTTTTTCACGATTTCTTCATATATCAAAATTTTAGGCCCAGTGATATCTCAACCAATCAAAAATACCCAAATATCAACCACAGATTTTCTAACACATCATATATGGTAATATATATGAGAACAAACAAATAATAATAATATTTGAGGAATCCTATTGGATTCCTCCAACCTGTTTTCCTGCATTCACAGACACTAGCTAACATAAATAATACCCATCCAGCTTCGAGGTAGGATATCGCGGTATAGAAGGTCATCCACTATCATAGCGTAGGGCATATAGGGTCATCCGCTAATGATACTTAGGGAATCCAACCACCAATATATACATATACTAACCACAAACACCAAGCCTAAATAACTAATATATATTTATAATAGCCACAAAAATATTTAATGCATCCAAACATTCAACCAATAATTTTAACTATTGAAAATAAAATTTAAATAGTAAATTTTGAGTGAGATTTACTTACTTGATATTTTAATTTAATCTGTTCTGATTCCCAGTTTATTTCCAGCTTATGGATTTTCGACCGACTCCGTTCGTTAAATCGTTTATAATTTAAACATGCCATTTAATTAATTTTAACTGAAATAAAAATTAAATTACTAAATAAAAATAATAATTATCTTATCCTTTACTTGACCTTGTTTCATTTTCTCTAAAATGCTCATGTAATCCTCAAACACCATTCCTCATTTCGACCCAGTCCTCACAACACCGAATCCCTATTTTCTAGCTACAACTTGCTCATCATTATCGGAACACGCTCAATCCTTTGTCGAACAATGTGACTGCATTTCTGTCCCAGAGAAGCAACTACAAGATTTGTACTTTTGATTTTTTCTGGCCCTCAAAATCCTACCATTTCTTCACCATTTAATGTACCATATCCTCTGTCTTCACATTCCTAGACTCCATCATGAAGTACTACCCGTGTTCACTTCCCCCAATCACCATTGATATACCCGTTGTCTCGTTGTATGCCCCTCTCGACCTTGCTCATGAACACGATATAGGTTGCGATACTTTTCTCTTTGAAAAATCTCTAAACCTTGCCACTCGAAACTCCTTCCTACCAGACGAGCAATGCCACGTTCTGCACCATTATCGACTACTGTAGCTCTTCCATTCAGCCTTAGGTCACGTCTGCTCGACCTTGAGCAACTCCAAGTACGAAATCAAGCCCCTCCTTATGTTGCACATCTATGTGAAGAGAAATCGATGTAAGCTTCAGCGACTCGTGATTTTTATTGGAATTAAATCGTATTGAGGCAGCCATTTTATTTTAGGAATTGATTTGCCTGAGGAGGGACGAAAATATAAGGAATTAAGGGGAAGTATGCTCGCGTATTTAAAGAAGTAGAAGGGGAACCAAAGGTACGAAGCCATAAATTCCTTGTTTTACTTAGCATTGAAGGTGGGGAACATAAGTACACGGTGAACTGAAAGAAAAGGGAGTAGCTAGAATAGGTTTACAGTGCATACTTAGGTAGGAAGGAAAGTATTTAAATATATATATATATATATTATTTTTATTTTTATTTTATTTAAACCAATATCCTTTAATTTAAATTATCACGTTGATTTCAAATTCCTATTTGAGCCCAACAACAGGCCTTCCTAAGATTAAACCACTATTCTGAACACACTGGGGCAGGTTTCAAAGCCTTATTCGATCATCTAGAGAAGATATAAATTTAAATTGATATAAATTAAATTAAATTCAAGGCAGTTAATTCTTTGATAATAAATTATTATTATTATTGTCTATATTGAAATATAATTTATACCGATCATCTAAATGGTTTTGATTCAGTTCAAATATCGAATTAAATTATATTTTGTTTTCGTGTTACGAAAATTTGATATGTTCGAAATTAATCGTATTTGATTATTAAATCGATAAATCCATATAAATATCCATTTATATTATCAACTCACATTTAATATGTTTAAAATAATATTAAATTTTCAAAATTAATCGGTCAGAAAAATCCGGGTTGTTACATTCTTCCCCTCTTAAAAGAATTTTGTCCCCGAAATTACTAAGGTAAGAAAAATGCTATAAATCCATTAACTTTTCAAAACCCACTTATGTTGAAATCCAACATTTCATACTTCAACAAATTCAGTCCTACCAAAACCTTTGGTTTTCATTTACATTACTCATCATAAATGCTTATATTCATTTAATCCGAATGATTTACATCCAATCCATATTCCCTCAATATGTATTCAAATTCATTTCAATTGATTCTAATCAATTCATTCACTTCAATCTATTTAACCTGATTAAGTTAATTTAAATTTCAAAATTCAAATTCCTGGGTTTTTATTTCAAATCTTTTTGAATCACATAAATATATATACATATATTCATTTACATCTCAAATTCAAAACATTTGAATTTTCAAACCAACTTGTTTTCTTATAAACAAATTTCCTTTAAAAACTTTTCTAAGGTAGCAATCCATCACTTAGAAACTCGAAAATGAACACTGATGCTGCTGCAGTCATCATTAGAATTATTTTCCAACCATTGAAGTGAGTTTAGTGCTTTATCACTTTCAAAATCCATTCAAAAATGATTTAAATTCAAAATCCCCTTTTTAAAACAATACTATATTACTTTAATATACGTTGGAAAATATTTTCCAACTTCCCAAGATTTAAATTCCAAATTCTGGTTTGAATTTAGTTTTAGTTCATTATATTTGTATATATTATTCATATACAAGTTATACTTGGTTATATATAACCATTTCAATTTTATAATCTCATTTGATTATAATATTAGCATCCAACGCATCCATATATTATAATAATTTCATAAAATTATTCTTTCTATATCAAAATATAGTTTTGGGAAAATTATTTCATTTACCAACTTTAAAACACTATTATGTTGAATTTCTCTGTTCAAGTGTTTAGAAATTCCTATTGAATTTGTGGCGTCCCACGATTCGACCAGAATTAATAAACCACTCAACAGACTAGCCAACACAAATTAAAACAATTTTTATATCAATCAACAAATACGCGCTCTCGTATACATATACACTTAACTCATTCTAGGGTACTACTAACCCTATCTCTAACGAGTAATCACCCACCAAAGATTAGGTATTTGCTCAACCTAAGCTCTGATACCACTGTAATGGCCCGCAAATCCGTACTATCTGAGTTATCTACATACATCACACGTCCAACCCAAATATCATAGAAATACGAATCATTTTTTTAGAAGAAAAAGGTAGAAAAAGAAGAGAAATAACAACATAGAATCTCACATCGCAGCAGAACAAAATGTAATATATCATAACTTTTGAAATACAAAATTTTAACTGTATAACATACACTTATCAGAGTACAACACTTACAACACAGCGGAAATAAAAATACTATATATCTAATACTGAAGCCTCCTGCTCCAAGCTTATTTAGATAGATCTGTAAAATCCTGAACTACTTGATTGCCCGTACAAATTTGGGCACCCAAGAGTTTAGGTAAAACAAAATAAACTCTGGGTCAGTCATGGGACTGGTATGTGTAAACAATTTAAAACAGTCTGAGAAAATAAACGATAACTCATAAGACCACGCTGTATAACACAGAACAGGTTTTTCCTTTTGGAGAATCCCAAACACTTGATTTAACTTTCAAAATCCTTTTGAAAGAAACGATAATATTTATATCAAAACTCTTTTGATATTATAATAGTGTTCAAATCAATTAAATATAAATCTAGTGGAACGCTTTCATCTCGCGCTCCACATACATAATATACAATCAAAACCGCGGGCACTTATTGGGTAATGAATTTCCAACTATGACAAGGTATGGAACCACCTTCCAATAGTGTATCTCTAGAGGAGAATACACCGGGTTCAACAAGAACATCTTGTATCCCAGCTACACATGACCAACCACTCATTTTGCTTGAGTGTATCGAATGTTAATCACCAACGGTTGGGATTAACAACCGTTTTCCCAAATGGGACAACATCGAATAGAATAAAGAATGAAATGAATTTCTTTAGATAGGTGATAATACACCCTAATTGGGAGCTACCCACTTAGCCATGCTACCTGCCCAATTTTTGTCATTTTCCGGTTGTTGAGGCCTGAGGCTACGATTACTTACCATTCATCGATAGCATAATCCCTTTAAATGCCACATTGTCAGATCCTTTAATCATTAATTGATTTGCACAAATATATTTTGGATATTATGCTAAGAGAATAAGTTCTCCGCCACCATATATATTTATAGAGACCAACATATGCGATCATTGGAAATACTCTATCAAACATTCGTCCATATACGTTCGTTCTGGGATTGAACGAAACCGAAGCCACAATTTCCATTAATCCATCTTAGGCAATTTCTACCTAGAACTAATAGAAAAAGCCCTTGCACTTTACTCCGTCTTCGATTATCTTCATATAATTTGATGCGCCGCGCTACTGCCACTACGGAGTAGTTCTCGGATATTAATGCAATCGGTCTCTCCATATTGACAACGATATTGGCAAATACTTCGATAGTCGGTTATTTAACTATCGAAGAAAACAAACATCCACTCAAAGCATCAAACAATCACTGGGCCCCTTAATTAATATTTTATTAATTAAATCACTTCTCCATTTCCTTATCACTATTCGTTAACACGAAAATTTGAACAATCATCTTGGCCTCTTACACTATTTGGAAGACATTTCCAAATATCAACTTCTTTTATTTTCTACATTTAGAAAATATCCTTTATTTGTAGTTGGAAAACATTCCAATTACTTATCTTTTTCGTGACCATTTATTTCTATACTGAGGAAATATTTATTATTATATTTCCAACATTTTCACTTACTTGGGTTAAAACGACCGTTGTGTAAAACACCGTTACAACATCCCAAAATACCGCATTCAACTAACTCTTATTCAAACATTGATCTTCAAGCCTGAATCTTGCTATTTATCGGCTAAAAATGAAATCAATCAAGTTGGGGTATGACTACCTCTCAGACCTTGACCGAAAACATCCTTAACTTCAAAACAGAAAAAACCACTTACCTCGAATAATCAACATCATATAAAGCCAATTATTCATTTTTAAAACGTATATACATTTCTCTTTCTATTACCAGACTATCGATTTCCTTTTTGTTTATAGTATTCTATTTTAAATTCGATTTTTAATTGAATTCAATATATATTGATATAATGATTTTCTAGTTATCCAATTTTCTTAAAAATATTCTAACTCCTTAAATTTCCAGAAAATTTCGCTATAACCTCCTTTGTACGGGTCACTCGGTACAACTACAAAATGCCTCTCTGGGCCTTTTCCATTCAAAAAGAAAGTCAAAAAGCCAAGCGGCTTACCGATTCGGCGCATAAAACCTCATATGGAATTAAACATGTACCTTTTTGTCGGGCACTAAATTTATAATCTTCATTCCATATCCGTTTAACACATATGTGCCCATTTCTAATTTATTTCAACTCAATCCAGCCATTTTTAACTAAACTTGCTAATTAATCTTCTTATTAGCTCTTTTGCCTATTTTACTTTATATTTGAACATATCACGTTCAAATATCTTTTTATCTTGCTTATAAATTAATTTAATTCCATTTTCAACTCAAGTTCCATATTCGATTTCGAATATAAATTCACCAGTTCAATTTACTTAATTAAAACAGAAATTCGATTCAAAATCTCATTAACTAATTATTCTTCAGATAAGTTATTTGAAACGACCCAAACTTCCCAGTAAAGGAAAGCCTGGATTGCGTTGAGAACAACACACATCAGAGCACAAAACAGAAGAACCTTTTTATTGCTGTTACAACAATTACGTCAGTGTACAAGAATATTCCAGAGTATGAAAGAATAATACACACTGGAAATACAATATCAGAGTTTAAATTACATTTAAATAGCAGCGGAAAATAATACAAAACACAACTGAAAGAAATACAGTGATACAGAGCCTTCCGAATATCGCTTCAGCTATAGACCAGGATCCTGTGAATATAATATCTGCAAAACCAAAACTACTAGCTCCCCGTGTGGAAAATATGGGCACCTAGAGTTTAGGTTAAAACAATAAACTCCAGGTCAGTCATGGGACTGGTATGAGAACTAAAAATAGTTATTTACTTGATTTTAAAGTTGGGTAAATCAAGGGACCACGCCGCTTTCGTTGCGAAACGGGTTTCTCCCAAGAATACCAGTGCATAAAACAACACAATGCTTTTTAGAAAAATGAAACCGTTATAAGACTCAATCCCTTGCACGTACGCTGATCGACAGAGTTTTACCATATAATGGTCAAAAATTCTTAATACGCGAAATTCATCTTATATACTATGAGTGCACAGTGTAGAAAACAATTTCAAATATAAAAGTATCAAGACTAGGTGGCATAATATGTTATGTATGCGGCATAATATATTCTGTCACCATATAAGTATACAACTAAAACCGTAAGCTCGTATTGGAAAATTGGATTTCCAGCATGATGGTTTCTGATTCGAAAGATCATTCGCGTCATGTATCTCAACGGCTTACGTCTCAGCAATTGAAAACACCGTAATACATTCTAACCGCACTAGATAAGCACCGATCTTCTCTACCCCCATGGGCTCTGACTGAAACCCACGTCCAGAGTGGAGCGACCACCCTGGCTCCATCGGCTGATCCAATCCATTATATAAAGTATATTGGTCAGTCCGACCAATCAAACAAATCGTTCACCATCATACCGTGGTGTGTGAGGCTCGCGAGGTAACGCTATACACAAAGCTGTGCTTTGATCATCAACCACAAGGCTCTGCTTTTCAACAAAAGCCTTGATCATATGCATCTTAGCATGCCACCTTGTCAGACCATACTATATCGTTAATCATCTACCAATATATAACAGGGTGTTAAGCAAGAGAATAAATTCTCCGCCACCAAACAGCTATATATTAAACAGAGATCAACGAATACAATATAAAGGAATACAATGTCAGACACACAATCCATTTATCAGTCCGTTTTGGGTCTGAACGAAACCATATCCGGTAGATCTCCAAATACGTCTGAATGATCACCAATTTTTCCCTCATCTTGGGTGTACGGTCCAATCAAGATATCAATAATCATCCATTCGATATGGAAATTTCCCGGTCTTTAATAACCGTCTTCATCATCGATCTTCAATCGTTGTATGAATTATTCAGAGTGGGTTAAACCCGGTCTTTCTGAATAATTTGCGTAATTTAAAATCATGTGCTTTAAAACACAACCAACGCCTCATTCCAATCAAGAATATTCTTGATTTTAATTTAAACCAATTTAAGGTTTATTCAACTAATCGGGATTAACACCTTACCGAAGTAATCATTTATTAATATCCCATTCCCAACCTATACAACCCATGGAGTAAAACTGGTGGCACTCCATATTTAACACCCAATGTGTTATGGTAAACTTAATTACCGTTTTATCGTTCAAATCTAATTAAAGATTTAACTATCGCTTGGAGTAAAACTGGTGGTACTCCATTATCGTTCGTTCCTTGAATTAAGTAATTTTAATTACTTTTATCCTCATTCAATCCAATTAAAGCTTTATTAAAACTAAATTTAGTTTTAATCTTCAAGAATCATTATTTAATGATTATTTAACTTTCAAGAAATAATATTGCCTTTAACTGGGTTAAAGAACAAATGTCACTTAAAATGTCGTTCACAATAAACCCAAAATCATATTCCAATTTAATATATTAAATTGAAAACTTATCTTTAGAATATTTCATTAAATATTAATTAAAAGATTAATAAATTACAAATCATCACTTCATCGTTAATTTGGGTTTTAAGAACTAATGTCATTTAAAACATTTTTCACGGTCAACCCAAATCAACTTCCAATTAATTTTAATATTGGAATTTTTTTTTAATTAAAAATGTCATTCCTTTCTTAAATTCCAATCTAATTTATTCACTAGAAATACTTGGTTTTAATAAAACCATTTTTCACTCTTTTATTTATTTATAGAAATAAATAAATTACTTAACTTGATAAAAATATCTTTCCTCTTAATAAATTTGGAATTTCACATCCAAAACTCTTTTAAAACATTTATTAAGATTTTACATAATTTTCCCTATTTTAATTATTTAGAAATAGGCCTATTTAATTAAACGACGTTTCAGGTCTTTTAACGACACTGGCGCTGTTTTTATTAAAATTTAAATTTATCATTTCTCAAAATCTAACCGTTGGATTTTAACGAATTAAATATCGATGGAAAGATCTTTCCGAAACGAACCTAACGGTTTCAGTTTTGGAAAAATCCGACGGTTGGATCTTTTATTATAATCGTTTAAAGTTACGATTTCAAACGCGAACTACCGCGCGTAATTCAATTAATTTTAATTTATGTTATATATATTAATATAAATCGTTCAACGTATTCACTAACATATTCTTTCTAAATGTACATTAAAATTATTATTTAAATGTTTCAACAAATTTTTCCTTCATTAAATAAAAAGATGAATTTTCATTTTAAATCATTTTCATGTTCCTTCGTTACATTAAAAAAAAAATATTGTAATGTAAATCAAATTTACGTTTTTATACGGCATTAAAAATTTGCAATTTTAATGTAAAACAAATTCCATGTTTTATATGACATTAAAAAGTTGCATTTTTAATTTAAAACAAATTTCATGATTCTATATTAAAATAAAGAATAACTTTTATTTTAAAACATTTTCATATTCTTACGTTACAATAAAAGAATAACTTTTTAGCGCTAACCATTTAATGTAAACTCGTATTCCTAAATAAAAGGATTAACTTTTTATATTGAAATATATTTCATATTCTTACTTTTAATAAAAGATTAGCTTTTATTTTATACATATTTCATATTCTTCCATTAATAAGAGATTAACTTTTATTTTCAAAACATATTTCATCTTCTTATCTTATATTTACATTAAAATGTAAATTAAAAATACTACGTTAAGTTTCATTCTTTTATTTACATTCTAAAATGTAAATTAAATTGCAATGTCAAAATCTCTTCTTTTATTTACATTAAAAATGTAAATTAAATTGCAATGTCTAAATCTCTTCCTTTATTTACATTAAAAATGTAAATTAAATTACAAATCTTATTTTGACAATTTCTTTTCCAAATTAGAATGAGACCCAAACGATTTACCATATAATTATAATTATACAGTTTTCATACATCCCATGTTATTCTAGACTAATGATAAATCATTAAAAACATCCAATCATCCAAAGTGTATATTTGTACTGCATAGCGTCAAATAAATAACGCTTATAACTAATCATAAGGGCGATGTGTAAATATCAACCCAAGACCCGTGTGGGGTTTCAACTAACAAACATTCAAATAATATATATATAATTATTTGTGCATTTGGGCGATGTGTGAAAATTATCAACCCAATCAACAAATACAAGTCAGGTAACTTGTACATGGCAGTGTAACATTAATTTTTAACAATTCTATATAAATCAATATTAATGATATATGTTGCATACTGCCAAAATTTACATAACTACCAAATCATATCATGACATAACATAACGTACAACACAACATACACGCATCAGATAATTTCAAAGAATTTTTTCATCACAGGCATTTAAATCACATTCATTTGTAATAATAAATAAATACGGTAAAAGTTTTGAGTGAGAAAAGAGTTCTCACATTGGTTTGTACTTTGTCGGTGTTTAAATGTTCGGGCCCAATTTTGGCCCAAAAATCAACTTGCTCCAAATTTGGAAAAATTAGTGTCTATGCGAAGGCCTCGACTCACTGATCGCAGCAAACCCTGTTTTGCGCGATTTCGAGTTCGTTACAACAAGTTATGAATTTATGAAGTTTGAACGAATTAAATAATTAATTAAAATTACCGAAAATACCCAAAAATTTAACTTTCTCCAAATTGGACGAATTTAGTGTCCACGTGAAGCTCTCATCACCACGATCGCAGCGGATCTGAAATCATCAAATTTCGACTTCGTATGTAAGAGTTATTGCGTTACAAACATTGAATATATTAATTTACATTTTACCCCTTTTCTTTCCGGTCAAACCGCCGCTCGCCACCTTTTGACCGCTGTTTCCCGCTTCCACACTCACCCGATCACCACGCCACTTTGCCAGCACCTCCGCCTGACCCCGACGCCGCTTCGCCGGGAGCCCCGCCGCCCGCCGCCGCTCCGATTGCCGGAACCGGCCAGAAAAGAGAAATTCCGTTCGTGGGTCCCACAGGCCACCTCGATGATCCAAACGACCCCAATTTCTTATAGCACCTAGATCTCACGTAGACGAAGAACTTTCCAGTTGGTGACTTCGCCTGATTCTTCTCCGATCGACGGGAAAAAAAACATTTTCGTTTGCTGTTCAGATTTGGCTGTTTTCATATATTTCGATTTTCGTGCCAATTCCTTCGACTTTCAGACGAAACGCTGTGAAGAAAAGTTGTTCGTATGACTCTTATCTACATTTTCTCCAACGGGGCCATCGCCTAAATCTCGACGGTTTGGCCGGAATTCACCAAAATCCGAAACTGACTTTTTGCAATCAAACTCAGATCCCGGCGAATCCGTGTGTCGATAGATCTTGAATTTTTTGTGGTAGGAAGAGGATATAGATATCTTCAAAACCCAGAAAGGGTTTGGTCTAATTTTGTTCTGATTTGGAGTTATACATTGTTTAGTTTTAGGGTCTTTTGTGCAAAGAATATTTTTAGAGTGGAGGCCATGGAATATGAAGAAAATGAAGATGGAGGAGGCTAGGTTATGTTTAGGGTTCAGCTAATGGCTGTTAAAAGATAATATATAGGCAGGTTATAAACTCAATTAGGCCCAATTACCCTTATGTACATATATTAATACATTTTTTTTGTCCGCTTTTCGTAGTTTAAAAATTCGTGTTAACACCTACGAATTCCATATTAATTGAAAATTGAAACATAAATATTACTTGACATGACGGATTTAAAGAAACTAGTTTCTTTATTTTCCGAGTCCGTATGAATTAATAATGAATTTTTAAAGTCTGAAAATTGACCGTTTTCACTGAAAAAAATCAATTATAATTACATATTAATTCTCAAAATTCCAGAAAAATCATTTCTAGCTTTGTTTTGACGATACAAACCCAACAAAATTAATTTCGTTGAATTTGGAGACCGTTTGCAAAATTTCACTTTTCAAGGCGTATATATATTATATTAAAAAAAATATTTAAATAAATAAATTCCGTATATCGAAATATATCAGTGTTTATACTTTTTTTAATGTAGAAACATCATTTTGAACCCAATGGAGGTGGTTTCGAGTCCAAATTCATTCGTATGTAAAAAGTAGCGTTTTGGGTTCTATATATTATATATATAAATTCCATAGCGTTTTTCTGAGATTTTGAATTGGACATAACTTTTGATTCCCACTTTGAAATTTCAATTTTTCGGATTCGTTGAAAAGATATTTTTAAATAGATTCTAATATTTTTGGTTTCGCTAAAATCCGATTTATTTTGCATCCTGTACAGTTAGCCAAAGTTTAAATTTCAAATTTTAAAACTGCCGTGCTATTTCTAACTCCTTTTATAATTTAAATAAAATTTATTTATTTTAACTTCGATTAAAATAAATTTATAGCCGTTATTATATAGAATAAATTATTTTAAATATTAAAAACCCATTAAAATAATTAAAATAAAAATTTTAAATTCGGCCCAAAATTCCGGGTCGTTACATTAGTTCTATTCAATAATTAAAAATCTGATTTTTTTTTCCAAAAAACATTTCATTTACACTGCTTGAGTTCGTATTTATTTTACAACTCAAATCTGGATTTTTCTAATGGAAATTCGGATTTTATTTGTTTAAAATCCTTTTGTTAATTTATATAAACCGTTATAGTTTTATAATGGTTATAGCGTTGTTTTTCTGAAAATTTGATTTTTACATAACTCAAAATCTATACAACGAAATTCAGAATTTTCTCTTCCATTAGAAAACTATTATCAAATCGGTCATATCGATTCTTGTTTCAAATAATTTCGACTAAAATTGAGTTCTGTATACTCAATTGAAGTTCGAAATGCCAATTTACGAACTACTGTACTGCGGCGAGTTCGTTTTAATTATATTTAATATATAAACATTTTAAACTTTGTTTATAACAATTTCAACTCCATTCTAATATAAAATAATATATATTAAACTAATTTTCTCAATTCAACTTAATATACCGATTATTTATAATCGTCGATTTTTCATTTACTTGGTTATAAATTTATTTATACTCAACTTGCTATATTAAATTCCAATTCTCTTTATAAATAAATTTATTTATAAAATTCGACATAATCGAATTCTAATTATAAATCCGTTGGATTTTTCTCACTTTAATTTATATTCCGAATTCTGGAAAAAAATTCATCGTTCTATTTCAAACCGTTTTCCAATTCACTTTTTAAATTCATACTTGAATTTAAACGTCTAAATTATCTAATGATAATTTATTTTACTAGATTTATAACCATCATTTATAAATCCAACTACCTTGTTTTATATATTAAAACAAGTTTCATTTCAAAATCTATTTAAAAACCAAAAGCTATTTTGGAATATTCTATTTATTATAACTTATCTATATAAATATAGAATCTATTTTCATATTTAAATTTAAACTTCTATTTAATACAATCCTAATATCTTTTTTGAAAATATTTTATTTATACAAATTCAATCTAATCAAATTCAAATCATAATCCACACGGATTTATTTTTAGTTCAATTTACATTCTGAACATCAGAATATATTTCATCGTGTATTTCTTTAAAACAAATTCACATTTGAATTTAAATATTCAAATTATCAAATGATAGGTTTTCCACTTAATTTATAAACACCGTTTATAAGTTCATCCCAATTCCCTGTATTATCCAATAAAAATTATCCCACTTCATTTATAAACACCGTTATAAATTCATTTCACTTCTCTGCATTATTTAATTTATAAACAATGTTTATAAATTCACTTCAAATCCCACATTATTAATTTATAAACAACATTTATAAATTTATATTCAAATCTAGTATTATTAATTTATAAACAACGTTTATAAATTTATTTCAAATCCCGCATTATTAATTTATAAACAACATTTATAAATTAATTTCAAATCCTGCATTATTAATTTATAAACAACGTTTATAAATTTTAGTACTTGTTTATATATTCAAAACAAGTTAATAATTTTATACCCCATTCGAAATTCAAATTCTATTTTAGATAAATAGTTTTTTTCCCTTTATATCTCAAAATGTCTTTTTCACGATATTTTTATATATCAACATTTTAAGCCCAGTGATATCTCAACCAATCAAAAATACCCAATTATCAACCACAGATTTTCTAACACATCATATATGGTAATATATATGAGAACAAACAAATAATAATATTTTTTAGGAATCCAATTGGATTCCTCCAACCTGTTTTCCTGCATCCACAGACATTAGCCAACATAAATAGTACCCATCATGCTTCGAAGCAGGATACTGCGGTATATAAGGTTATCCACTATCATAGCGTGGGAGGTATAGGGTCATCCGCTAATGATACTGCGGGCATCCACTAACGATACTGAGGGAATCCAACCACCAATATATACATATACTAACCACAAACACCAAGCCTAAATAACTAATATATATTTATAATAGCTACAAAAATATTTAACTCGTCCAAACATTCAACCAATAATTTTAACTATTCAAAATAAAATTTAAATAGTAAATTTTTAGTGAGATTTACTCACCTAATATTTTAATTTGATCCATTCTGATTCCCAATTTATTTCCAGTTTACGGATTTTCGATGGACTCCGTTCATTAAATCTTGTATAATTTAAACATGCCATTTAATTAATTTTAACTAAAATAAAAATAATAATTACCTAATCCTTTGCTTGACCTTATTTCATCTTCTCTAAAATGCTCGTGTAATCCTCAAACACCGGTCCTCATTTCAACCCAGTCCTCACAACACCGAACCCCCCTTTCTAGCTAAACCTTGCTCATCATTATCAGAACACGCTCAATCCTTTGTCGAACAATGTGACTGCATTTTTGTCCCAGAGAAGCAACTACAAGATTCGTACTTCTGATTTTTCATGCCCTCAAAATCCTATCAATTCTTCACCGTTTAAGATACCAGATCCTCTGTCTTCACATTCCTAGACTCCATCACGAAGTACTACCCGTGTTCACTTCCCCTAATCACCATCTATATACCTGTTGTCTCGCTGTATGCCCCTATCGACCTTGCTCACGAACACGATACAGGTTGCGATACTTTTCTCTTCGAAAAATCTCAAAACCTTGCCACTCGAATCTCCTTCCTACCAGACGAGCAATGCCACGTTCTGCACCATTATCGACTACTGTAGCTCTTCCTTTTAGCCTTAGGTCACACCTGCCCGATCTCGAGCAACTCCAAGTACGAAATCGAGCCCCTCTCTATGTCGCGCATCTATGTGAAGAGAAATCGATGTAAGCATGAGCAACTAGCGATTTTTATTGGAATTAAATCGAATTGAGGCGGCCATTTTATTTTAGGAATTGATTTGTCTGAGGAGGAACGAAAATAAAAGGAATTAAGGGGAAGGTATGCTCGCGATTTAAAGAAGTAGAAGGGGAACCAAAGGTACGAAGCCATAAATTCCTTGTTTTACTTAGCGTTGAAGGTGGGGAACAGAAGTACATGGTAATGTGAAAGAAGAGTGAGTAGCTAGAGTGGGTTTACAGTGTATACTTCGGTAGGAAGGAAAGTATTTAATATATATATATATATATTTAATTTAAATCGGTATCCTTTAATTTAAATTATCACGTTGATTTCAAAATCCTATTTGAGCCCAACAAAAGGCCTTCCTAGGGTTATACCATTATTCTGAACACACTGGGACAAGTTTCAAAGCCTTATTCGATCATCTGGAGAAGATATAAATTTAAATTGACATAAATTAAAATTAAATTAAATTCAAAACAATCAATTCTTTGATAATAAATTATTATTATCGACTATATTGAAATAGAATTTATGCTGATCATCTAAATGGTTTTGATTCAGTACAAATATCGAATTAAATTATATTTTGTTTTCGTGTTACGAAAATTCGATATGTTCGAAGTTAATCATATTTGATTATTAAATCGATAACTCCATATAAATATCCATATATATTATCAACTCACATTTAACATGTTTAAAATAATATTAAATATTCAAAATTAATCGATCAGAAAAATCCGTGTCGTTACATGAGAAAAGTACATGTTAACTTGTTAGATTTGAACAATTACATGATTAAATGATTACATGTTAAAATAGAATCAATTACATGTTAGAAAGAACATGCGATATAAAATGGGCTTGATATGATGACTTGTAAAATATAGATTATAGTAAAAATTTGAAAGAATGGACACGCCTAAATTATATAGAAAATTTACAGTAATTAGAAAATTGTAACTGCACTTAGACACGAGGTTATATTCAACTTTTGTAGAAGTCTGCCCAGAACCGCCTAGCAAATCCAGCATCCAAAAGTTGTTAATTTAATGTGAGAGGTCTAGTGCGTAAATAAAACATGTAACGTTGCTAAGACACGAGGTTAAGTCAACTTGTGGAAGTAGTCTGCCCGGAACCGCCCGGCAAATCCAGCATCCACAAGTGGTAGGCTTAATGTGAGAGGTCTAGTACATAAGCATATATATATAAATATATGAATATAAAAGGACAGAAATGAATGGCATTAATTGTAATGAATGTAAATGAATGGAAATTTAATGAAAGTAACAATAGTAAAAGGATTAGAATGAACGGGGAATGATAATAACCTATTATAAATAAATTACATTAATGAGAATGTTATATAATAGGCAGGCTTGTCCTAGGGACAAGTGGAAATTATAGATTAGGTTATAATAAAAGATAAAGAGAACAAAATAACTTATGTAATAAGATAAGTTGTACTTAATTGTAAATTAAGTTATCTGTGAGAACGAGAATGTGAAAAATGTTGATAAGGACAACATAAGTTATAGTCACGGAAAGGGAACTTATTAGTAAACCTTAGTTAAGAGAACTAAGTTAATAAGTAAACAACGATAAGTTGCAGTGACAATATAAGACGGAATTATGATTAAATAAGAAAGAGTGAGGCAAACTTATGAAAAGAAATAAGTTATATTTAATCATAAATAATAAATGACATGTTAAATAGAAAACATGTGAATTGAGATATACTTAATTACATATTAAGTTGAACATGTTATTGTAACTATGAAATCAAACAAGAATATAAAGGGATTGTGGATTACAGACCTTGGATCACAATCTAGAGAATAACATGTTGTGGGCTTATTAATAGGCTTAAATGGGTTAAGTTATACAACTGAAATTAATAAGCAAGAGGAACTTGGTAACTTGAATAAGAAGTCAATGTGAATGAGAATAACCAAGTCAAATGGAAACCTGATGAGGTGAAGTAAGTGCATAAAAGAATGTTTAGATATAGGGTCTTATAACATATTAAAATGAGGCGCTTGGACCAGTCCGCACGTTTGAGGGTGAATAACCCAACGGGTTAGATTATCGTGGTGTCATGAGGCACGAGGGGAGCGCACGTTCATCTGATTATTTTGTCGGCTCCGAAGGACTAGAAGGGGAAGCATGCGGCTTCTTGGGACGTGGAAGGTGCCCCTGGTAGTCCTCTGCGATGGAGTAGTGTTCGGGCTGTGCTCACAGAGGTTGGGTCTGTGCGTAACTACCCAGCGAGTAGCTTTGCAGTGACAAAGCTGTGACGAGGTGACACTAGGGTGATTCGGCGATTGCCTTAACAGGGAGGTAGGGGTCACGACCAAAAAGGATAGTAGATCGTCGGGTACCCATCATCAGCAGCCAGTGGGATGCGAAAAGACTAGAGCTAAACCCAAGACGCCATCCACCTTTCACTATCGAGGCATGGTGGTTGAGGGGACACGCCAACTGGATGTTTAGATTGTTTGTTAGGGGCCAATCGCTTAGCTCTTGAAGTCTTTACTAGTTAAGGGAGGGGCCGAGGTGGGGCCATAACCACCATGAAAAATAGAACTGAAGGATATCTATATTTTGAGGCTCTTAAAGGCGGGCCTATATATATGGAAAAGCTCCCGACCGAGTTCCATGTTTCTTGTACAGACCTGCCACGGAACTTGGTACACATTAGAGTTTATGTGCGGTTAAGGCATCGAGTATGATTGACGATACGTACATGGGAAAGTCTAGATACATGCATGTCTGCTCTGGGTGGTGTATCGTAGGCTCTAGGGCATTACTCTGCGATCTGATTCGATCAAAGGTGGCAGTCCGTACGCTTACATAGCGTGGCGATGGCGATTCTATATGGAACGTAGCATTGTTATATTGAGGTCCGTACGTCACTCCGATGTTGGATGAGGGATTACGTATATTTCTTGGTGTTACGGCGGAGACCGTGCGAGTGGGGTACTATGGGACGTACCTTGATATTAGGGGTAGCTGCATATATACTTTATTAGGCTAATTCACTGGGGAGTAAATGGTACGACATGTGTGTAATCCTTGAGTGCTATTAACCCAAGTAACCTAATAAATAAGTAAATGTGATTGAACGGTATATGTAGGGTTATCTAAAATGTATAGTTTAAATCCAGTCACCGGAACTTGTGTTCTGAACCCCCTTCTCATCACATACTCGCAGGTTAGACTTGTGACAGAGATATGATAGCTTTGGATACTGGTTAGGCACTATTATGATTTGGGTAAGGATATATTTTTATTATATTATATTTCATCTATTCCACTGTGAGACATTTTCTGAGCTCTGATATATTTTATATCTCTGTTTTTCTACAGGATACCAGATCAACAAACACGAATTTCGATGGATTAGAATTTTGAAAAACAAAATCGGTCTATTAGAACTCGGGTTGTTACACTTCTATGGCATATGTGTTGCTTAAATAATCGACAAAGCTCAACTTGATTCGATAAAAAAGCGTGTATTAAACGTTTGCATCAAATCAGATTTGAATACAACTTCAAGTCATGTTGGATTTGGGTTTTAAATACACAATTTGAACTCAATAAAACCTGATCTATTTGAAATCAAGATCCATCAAATCTAGTTCGTCAATCTCTGTAAGTCTAGCTGTCATCCCTTCATTTTATACCGACCTTTAGTATCATTTCTTATCAGTTATTTGCTTCCATATTTTAGATGAATATTTCCTTTGTCTGCCTTAATTCTCTCAAATGTAACTACGAATATGGGATGGGTTTGCGGACATGGACTTGTGCAAATATTTTAATAACTTTGTCTATGAAGCATTTTTTACAAGAGTTTGATTAAAGCTTGGTTAGAAATTAGGAAAGAATTATTTATAAAGCGAATATATGTAATAGAGCGTGGTTGTTTTGTTATTTCAATCAATTGTTTTAGGCAATTATTTTATTGTTTTGAATAAATAACAGAAATTATATAATAAATATGCATATATAGTTTGAATGACATGATAATATATCACATTAGATTGCATACCATCTATTCTTTTACGTAAAACCGTACAGACATTAAACGACGTTGAATTTGTACATTTAAACATGTATAAAATAAAAGGAAATGAAATTGATTGTGATTCAATAAATTATTAAATTATGAAATATGAGAAATAAGCACAAAAGAAAACTATTTGATTCAGTGAATTAATAGTTATGCAATGTAAAGGGGAAAAAAGGTAAAAGTGGAAATTAATCAATTGATCCTAAGTATCATGGTTTAAGAATTGTATTCATGGAGATATTATGGAAGGAAACGAATATTGCATTCTTGATTTGCATTAAAATATTGCAATTTTAGTCCAGTGTTTTTAGCTGATGAAATTAATTACAATCCAAATTAGTGTCTTAATTCCTAAGGGAAATGTCTTTATGAACAAATGTTATATTTTGGAGAGTCAAAAACACATTTTTGAAATAATACATTTTTCCACGGGCAAGAGAGTAATTTTTTTGATATAATTGAAAAGTAAACATGCTATTATGGAGTAAGTGAATTTTTATGTGCAGGCCATGGCAAAAGGAGACAACTGTAAAGGCGAACATGAGGTTTAATAGCCAGCCTCAATGGAGAAAGTTTTGTCAGCTCCAATCATATCTCTTGTTGAAGTGGATAAAAAGCAAGCAGAGAGGAAAAAAAAGAAGATATATAAAGAAGAACCACTGAGAAGGACAGTTGTAGAACAAAGTAGTGCATCAAGCAGTAAAGAGATCGATGGAGAGTTCAGTGTTTCTGATGGCTTATAGGAAGCAGACTTAGAAAGGTGGCTTTTATTATGTTCGAAATAGAGAGGCAGCAGAAAGGAGAAGAGGTAAAAAGGTAACTTTTATCCCTAAAATTTGGTATGCTATTATGCATAGGTTGGAGTAGTTTTAACGAAATGTCGGTAATTTTCGTAACCACCGTGACTATATTATGTATGAAAATTTGATGATGTATAGTTCAATGCATTACATCATTTCTTTGTACTTCAATGACATTGTTACACACATACACATAAATGTTGGTAAAAAAGTAGTTTATAGCTTGTATATGATGTACTCTAAATTATGTTTACGATACTTTAAAATTAGTGTTGTTATAATGCCAACAATGCATGCAAAATCACCTCGCAACGACTTTGTTTCCGCGAACTAAGTCGCAACGACTCAGTTTCGCGCGATTGAGTTTCGCTCGACTGAGTCTCAGTGACTCAGTTTCGTGCGAAACCGAGTCATTGCGAGTCAGTTTGCGAAAACTGAGTCTGTGGCCAAGTTTTTGCAAATTGAGTGACGATTCGGTTTTGTTGTTTATAAATTCACTTATTATTTATCAGCTTTTCAACTTGTTATTTCTGTAAAAATGTGTGCATTTATATTTTGTAGGCACTTGTGGAGGAAGAGGAGAAAAAACAGAATTTGGCAAATGACAACAAGAAAGCAAATACGTGTGACCTTGACAATGACCCTATCTTCAAAGTTTTTTGTTCTGATAAAAGGAAAAATTATTGTCGTGCAATTAGCTCCACTTCTTCCGTAAAGCCAGTAAATATGATACAAGCTTCAAAAGCAATTGCCGACAAGAATAAAAAGGAAGATTTTTGTCAATGGTCTGTGGAATTACAAGAATAAAAAGGAAGATTTCTGTCTTACTTTTTATCATTTGAACCTGATATTATGGTATTTTGAAATTGGAAGCTTGTAGCAAATATTTGAGTATTATGGGAATGTGACATTGTTGAGTTTGAAATATGGAAGTGTACTAAATCTTATATTGAATTGACATGTTGAATTTTGGAAATCATAAAGATATGCTATACTCAATTTTTTTAAGAATTTTAATATTAGTTGTGCAAAGAATAGAAAATAACTTAATTTCATATTGTAACATATATAAGAGTTATTAATATTTTGGATTAGCAATGGTTATAAATGTTGCAAAACTAAAAAATTGACAAGGTAATTTACGTATGCAAACATTTAAGTGTTAGCATTGAATATGTTTGTAACACTAATAACAGTTACAACATCTTATGGTTCCAACATTTATAAGCATTAGCAATGAGTCTGTTCACTTATAAGTGTTACAATATCTTGCGGATCCAACATTTATAAGCATTAGCAATTAGTTTGTTTGTAACACTTATAAGTGTTACAAATTTAGCTGGCCAATTCTCCACAGGCCATTGGTAACACTTAAAAGATGTTATAGAAATTATTTATATCACTTATACTTGCTAGGAATCCCTTGTTTTGGTGTAGTGAGTTAAGTCCATACCACCCCCTTAACTTCCTTCTTTCGTCCTCCTCATCTAGCTGAACCATATCTCTATTCTTCTTCTCTTTCTTTGGTCTCACCTCGTATCCCCTTTTTCGTGCTTGTTTGCGTATTAGATCTTACCTCATTAGTATTACAAGATCTAATTTATTCTCTTAGGTCATTCCTTAGTCCATAATAACTAACTGCGATATCCGATCTTACTCGTACCATTTAAGTCTCATCCTTAGGGAAAGATCATTTGGTTGGATTGGAATAAGCAAAAAGGTCTCAACGCTTTAGCGCTAAGAAAGTTAATCATGGCAGTTGGACATGCACCAGTCCATCGTTTCGAGATCTTAGAATAGTTTGTTGTTTGTGCTGCATCTGTCTTTGTTATATCTTGTTAGGATAGATTTTGATGAAGACAATCATCCTTTCGGAGATGAAAAATAAGCTATCTTTGGATGATTTTTCTAAGGAGAATCTTGATGAGATTTTAGAGCCATCTGTATTTTACGCGGACTTAAATGGTCTTTTGTTTGACTGGCTTTGGAGATTCTGCAGCAAATCTCTTTTTCTTAATGTCGGTTTTTGAGTTCGGGAATCTATGTTCGAACTGCCCATGTAGATGTGTGACCCGTTTAGCACATCGTTCTAGAAATGGGAGGTTATGACTTGATTTATCTCATGGTGCGGAAATTAATCCTTTGCTTGATCGATGACGTAACCATCATTTAGTGCCGCATCTTATTTGATTCAGGTTGTTATTCTTGTGTGTTGTCTCATGGAGTTACCTTCTGTAATTTCACCTATTTTTTTTTTGTAGACAGTATTAGGTGGATTTCCATGAGAAGCAGTTTTGTGGTAGGTTTCTCTTCTCATAATAAATTATCTCATAAAAGAGATGGTGATGTGGGAACCTCGAACAACACCAGCAGTGTTTGTAGCCTAAGATTGATCATTTTTGCTACCATGATATGATTAACCCAAGATCATGAAAATGGTTTGAGCTCCAGTCGTGGAGAAAGACATCTCGTTGTTTACAGTTGTTGTTTTGGGAGTTTCAATGTAGTTGTTTTGTCATCGTCTTTGTTCTTTTCCCTTTCCAGCATTTGGTTCTTGGCTTTGTAGTAATTCGTGCTTGTAACCATTAGTATTTGTTGACTTTGAAGTCACATGACTTTTTAATGAGATTTCTGTGTTTGGAAATGTTTGTGTCATTCACACATGCCTGTTTAAATGAAATCTTATTTCTCTTATCTAATAAACAGTTGTCCTAGAGCCGGAAAGAATATAATTCTGTGTTGGATAAAATTTAGAAAAGGACCAGTTTTGCGTTGTTTTCGTCATCGATATAAATCATCGTACCTTGTTAAGCTAAAATTTATTTGGTCTTTTGTGTGTGATTTCAGTTTTAGCATCTTTGTGTGCCTGACTTCCTTTTTCGTCAACAAGTGACTTAAATCGAATAAGTTTCTGCATAATACATATTTGAAACCTTTGGAATCGTTGTTTAAAAAAAACTTTTATCATTTTTAAATTTTTACTGATTTATTTTTTGCTATTTCGGTTCGCGCGAAAACACAAAATTTGGATACAACAATTCATGCATATTTAAACGTCTGTTTTTCATTATAATAGACGGTTTGAAAGGCGCAAAACGCACGTTACCAAAATTTTGTTTTTTCATATGAATCTCATATGGAAAGTGAAACGGTATTGAAAAGAAATTTTCAAATATACATAAGAAGTTTCCAAGAAGAAATTTATTTTTATGAAAAAATTCGATTTTTGGTCACATGAATAGCGTAAGGAAGAAGTTTGGATGGTTTGTGTGCGCATTTTAGCGGTGCAGTAGAATCGACAATACGATAAAAATGATAGCGACAACAAGGAAAAGGCCGTTTTATCCTTGGAAACGTTGTTTCCATATCTTGTCAACAATGCGTCCGAGCTATTAATTAACTCGTTTTACGTTTTAGAGCTTGTTTTAAGCCTCCTTTACAGTCTACAGATGGATTTTTTTGGAGTATTTTGGGTAACTGAGGTGAAAATTCCACTGTGGGGCGGGAAATGGAATATTTATAAGCGGGGGAAACATTAAAATTCACTGCTTTGATTTCCTTTTTCTGGTTGAGGAGAAATTAAATAGGAAACGATTAGGTGCGTCGACGTTTTGGATGGTAGGGTTTGGATGTAAAATTGGTTGCTTCACACTTTTATTCATAATCGTGTTAGGGTTATGGATGAAAAAGGATTTTTTGAAATTTGCATTCATATAGAAATACCAGTATATTTAGGATGTTTTGTATCATGTTTTCAAAAGTATTTTAAAATTTCAATGCATACATATAGAGGGCCCGATTTAGAATCATCTTGCATACGTATTTTTTTGGTTAAAATACATTATGTACACCGTGCACATATACAGATGGTTGCAAAGTGGATGTACACAAAATGGTTGTGTAGGATAGGACAGTAGGTGTCAGAATTTCGAGATGAAATTCCTTTTAAGGAGGGAAGAATGTAACAACCTTGAATTTTGATAATAGAAATTAATTATTAGAATCTTGAAAATAAGAATTTCTTCAAACGATCTAATTTGGCCATGAAACTTTAACCGTTGTGTTCATCTCTGAGTTTTGGTCAACTTTCGTGTTTGGAGTTTCGCGACGGAGTCTATATAAAAAAGTTGTGGACAAAATATGAAAAACGGATGGAAATAAATAAATAGAATAAATAACATATATATATATATATCTTACCTTCTTTAACCCGCCTTCACTAGGCAGTTTGGCCGAAGGATAGTCGATCGCTCCTAGGAGAGTGTCGACCGTTTTGAGCATGTAGTGCCCAGTGACGACTAGGTTTTGTAGGATATTTTTGTTATATTATATAACATAAACAACCAGATGTTTATTTAAATAAATCTAATGGTTCATGGCCAATTCCACTTCTTAAAATAAAGTGGTAAGGCCTCATTCTTTTCCATACAAATCTGTAGGCAGCGTCGAGGCTCTGTCATTTCCCTTTCTCTTCAAATCAATTTGTTAATCAAAATATATATTCATATACAATCAATAAAATATAAATTATTCAGATTTGAAAGGGATTATCAAATTTAAATGGAAAAGGGTATGAATTAACGGTTAAGATATTCTACATCAGATTCTACCTTATTTTCCTATTTTCTCGCAAATCTACATTCTGAAAGTATCCCCTTTTCATAATAATTGTGAATCTATAAGAATTTGGGAATTGTAGGCCTAAAGGATTATCTAGATTTCGGATTTGGATGCTCTCAGGTGAGTGGGAAATTTACATACAAAGTTATAAAGCCTATTTATCTCGTTTGAATTAGATCTCAAAGAATATGTTTAATATTACCAAATCTGCTTATAATATTGTTGAATTTGAAATGATACCTATCAGATATGTTTATGAATGTTGATAAAAACCTGAAAGTATAGATTCGTGATTATGAATAATATTATTTGTAGGCTTATTTAATTGTTTATACAC
Source organism: Allium sativum (assembly GCA_030737875.1). Classification (NCBI taxonomy): domain Eukaryota; kingdom Viridiplantae; phylum Streptophyta; class Magnoliopsida; order Asparagales; family Amaryllidaceae; genus Allium; species Allium sativum. The sequence continues at coordinate 296,908,811 of CM060911.1, read as the reverse complement.
ACTGCCTACAATCATGTTTAAAATATATTATGGGTTGTTGCAAAACACTGTAAATTTGGAAATCAGTCCTATTATGCACCGTTTAGATGTAGTTATATTCTAGATCTCCAGTTTCAGTGTTAATTTATGAATTATGTGGTTTTGATTTAAAAATACACAAACCTGTTCGCTTTCATTGTTGTTGGGGTTTTGGCTTAGTTGTTGTAAATATGCCTTTTCTCTCTTTTTAAACAAATAATTTTGAAACCCACAAGAAGTATGATAGAAGATTGAAAAAGGGAAAATTGTGTAAATGTACGTATAGATATAAATATACATATTAGTGCGTAGTTTACATCAACTATTCCAAAATATACATAAATATATATATTTCTTGTAGTTTGAAATATGTCTATTCCAACAATCAAGCTGTGACGACCGCCCATAACCAACGCACTATACAAAAGAAATAATGCGTTGGAAGGTGTGCAAGGCAGTCATGGACGATCATCAGAGTAGGTAAACACAAGCGGAACCTGTCGTAAACTCACAGCGCAAGGATAAAATATAATAGAACATATACAACAGGTAGTAATAGTGAAGCAGAAACACAAGACTTTCATACAACCAGAAAGTAATATCCACAAACTTGGAAATAGTGTACAAAGTTGCCTCACTACATTATTCAGAAAAGAAAACAATGGAAACCCAATTATTAGATAGTAGTAAAACTGGTACGTGAGCTTCCTGCTCGCCACCGATCAGCACCATCGTCCTCACTAAAGCATCACCTGTCACCTGCTACTTAGTCTGCCCATCCACAACCAGATGAACAGCCCAAGGTAATAAGAGGAAACATAAAACCTTGAATCAGGCAACAGTCTTAGTGAGCGATAAAACAGCTAACAAACTTCAACAATAAAGTGTATGAGAAAGGATAGATAAACATACTAATCTACCCACGACACTAGAGAAGAACTCAACCTTATCTTCCCCACATCGGACAGTGATAGCCTTTACAATAACAATTTAACCATTCATCCATGGAAACCAGAACACCCATTCAATCATGGAAAACACACACATGACATCCAGATTATGTAAGTCTCACACAGAACAACCAATCATCCATGACCGACTCTGGCTATCACTGCCAATCCTGCTTTGAAACCGCCATTAATCGTATGACGACCGACCTTGCCATATGTCAAGGGCTAGTGGTAACCACAGTTCTAGCATAAACTCCATATGTCCAACCTTGACAACGTCCAACCTTGACAACTAGACCTTTCAACGATACCCAAGGTACTCGACCTACAATCGGTCTTTTGGGTGCCCTCATCGTACCCCTGCTTTGAGCCTGCTAGAACTTACGACAACGATAATCTATCGGCCTTCAATATCTCTAGTCGTCCAACCTTGACGGCTATTTACTTCTCAAGCGACCTTCTCGAGCAACCATTATCCACCAACTTACAACCTTTGAGTTGCCACCTCGTTCGTTGTTCCACCTTGATCAACGAACACATTCAACACTTCGAACCTTCCTACTTGAATTTACTTCGAATTCATACCATCACCGAGCTAATTTGACTCCACTCGGTCCACATCTAACCGATCCAAATTTGACTCCACCCGATCCAAATTTGACTCCACCACCCGATCCAAATTTGACTCCACCCGGTCCAAATTTGACTCCACCACCCGATCCAAATTTGACTCCACCCGGTCCAAATTTGACTCCACCACCCGATCCAAATTTGACTCCACCCGGTCCAAATTTGACTTCACCACCCGATCCAAATTTGACTTCACCCGGTCCAAATTTGACTCTACCACCCGATTCTAATTTGACTCCACCCGGTCCAAATTTGACTCCACCACCCGATCTAGATTTCTGCATATTGCGATTCAGCTCCTATTTCGACCAAAACTTCGCCAAACGACGAATCCGACGAAACCAACTCAACTAAAATCACCAAACACAATCATAAACATATCATAACATTACTAACCACATGAATATGACAATTACCACAAAAATGATGTAAATATCACCCAAAAACCATTAAAATGAACATATGATCAAACTGAGAGATCTAACTAACATAAACATGTAAAATGACATGAAATTAACGAGTAAAACTTGTTAGATTAGATCATAGGGTGATGCATATGAAAATGAACTTGTAATGGTGTAAATCTACGGTAAAACATCCCAATTTGATGAGAAACATGCACAAACACTCATATACTTCATTGCATTCATGTGAGAGATGTAAATCACTTACCGATCTGCCGAAGCAATCTAAAACGATAGAAATAAGAATCCGGACAGCTAGCACTCCGAATCAAACCCCTCGATCCGATGAATTTGCCTTTGAAATGATGTAGATCTTGCCTTGGATGGTGTAGATCTTCGATTTCCTCCCTTAGATTTGGATTTTTAATGGTGGAAAGGTGTAGGAGGAAGAAGGAGATCAAATGCCTTCAAATGAGAGAATGGGAAAAAGTAAACCTTTTCCCTCCACTCTTACCCTCTATTTATAGGATTCCACTAAGGCTTCAAAACCTGAATAGCCAACTGAAAAACCTTAAAACAACGATTTATCCCAAATTGCTAAGCCAAATCCTTAATGTAACCACTCTACATAAAGGCAATCATCAATTCCTTTCCAACTGCATGGGTCTCACCCTCTGATTCGACCGAGTCAAAAGTTATGCCCTGTATAAGGCTGATAGGGGCAAAATGGTCACAAATAAAATCAGTAAAAATTATGGACATGTCTCACATCCCCATAAACAACATATTAAAAGATGAGAATGATCCAATCCTTAGATAATAAAACAAATATATTTTACGACCTTCCGATACGTAAAATGCGGGCTATTACATTCTCCCCCTTAGGAATTTCGCCCCCGAAATTCCAAACAAACCCAAGTAATCACAACGATTCCGCATGCCTATCATCAATGAAAAGCCAATTCTATCATCCACACTAGCATCCATCAAGCCATGCATCCATAGCCTTATCCTAGCACGCGGAATCCTAACAATCAACAACAAGATACAATGATATAATGAAGATACGATATCAAAGGGTCCTACCGACGAAGAGTTCTAGATGAGTCGCTCTCATACTCTCTTCCATCTCTCACGTACAATTGTCGTCATCTTCACTCCATTGTACCTTGACTAGCGTAAATGTCTTCCTCCTGAGCTGTTTCGTGTCATTCCCCATATTACGAAGTGGCTTACGAGGTCTTAAAACTACGGTCTCTACTTTAAGGTCTTCTTACTGCTCTGGAGATACCACAACATTTGTATTATGCACGAATTTCCGTAGAAACAACACATGGAACACATTATGCACACTCAATATCTTGTCGGGTAACTCCAATCTATATGCGAGCTTCCCTATTCGCTCGACTATCGGAAATGGTCTAACGAACCTTGGAGCTAACTTTCCTTTCTTACCAAATCTAACCATGTGCTTCAACGACGAAGCTTTCACTAAAACCATATTGCCCACGTCGAATTCCAAGTCCTTACGATGCTTATCGGCGTATCTCTTCTGATGGTTCTGGGCTGCCTTCATTCGTTGCCGAACTGTCTCGATATTGTATCAAAAATTTCTCTAATCATCTCAGGCCCAAGTACCAACTTATCTCCAGTTTCTAGCTAACATGCTGGAGAACTGCACGACCTTCCATACAACGCTTCGTATGGTGCCATCCCAATGCTAGATTGGTAGCTATTATTATACGCAAACTCAACCAGATGTAGATGGTCTTCCCATGATCCTCCGAAGTCTAACACACAAGCCCTCAGGAGATCTTCGAAAACTCGATTGACTCTCTCGGTCTGACCATCAGTTTGGGGATGATATGCCGTACTTAAGCACAACTCAGTTTCCAAAGCTTCTTGCAAACTTTTCCAAAATCCACTCGTGAATAATGGATCTCGGTCACTCACTATACTCTTTGGGACGCCATGGAATCGAACTATCCATTTCACATAAAGTTCAGCCAATTTTGATGTCGTCCTAGTCGACTTGACAGGAATGAATCTTGCACTTTTGGTCAAACGATCCACGATGACCCAAATCCCTTCATTTCCTGCCCTAGTTTTAGGTAGTCCATCGATACTTGCTCCCACTTCCATGTAGGAACTTCTAATGGCTGAAGCAAACCGCTCGGCTTCTTCTGTTCAGATTTCACCAACTGGCAGTTCATACACTTGAAAATGAACTTTCCAATATCTCGCTTCGTCCCTTCCCACTAGTAGTCTCTCCTCATGTCCTGATACATCTTATTTCCACCGGGATGAATCGTCAGCTTCGAGTGATGACATTCTCTCAGAACCTCATCCCTCAATCCGTTTAATCGCCCTTGCTTTCAAAGCCAACCTTCTCGATCGACCTCGAACTCTTTATCTTCTAGTTCTAGTTTCTGAATGAACTTGACGAGCTTCGCATCTTTCTTTTGGTTCTCGCCAATCCTTTCGATAAGAGTTGGTCTTATCGATAAGCTTGCCAACATTTCACGTTCCAACTCACATCTTGGCCTGTAATCAAACCTTGCCAAGTACTCGACACTACAACAAAAACACCATATTACAACTTTAATTTTACAACGGTGGTAAACGCACCGTTGTAATAAATGTTTTTTTACAACTTTTTTGTAATAAACTTATTTTTAACAACTGTGTTATTTTGACAGTTGTAATAAAAGCCTATCACAACTTTTATATTTTGACTGTTGTAATATATGACTATTTTTTAATATAATTAACAACTAATAATTAATATTTAATACATTTATTTTGATTATTTATAATTAATAACTAATAATTACTATTAATAATCAATTAGGAAGTAATAATTAATAATCAATCTGTAATATTAATACTAAGCAATTAAGAAGAATAATTAAAAAATATAGTTAATATTACATAATTATTATTAAATAGTTAATAATTAAAATATAATAATTAATGCAAATCATGAATAATCAATGATTGCTATTAATAATTAAGAAGAAGAGATTAGTAACTAAGATTATATTTAATAATTAATTTATAATAACAAACGATTAATAAGAAATCTTTAATAATTAAAAAGTAATACTTATTATTTGTATTTAATATTTAATAGTTATGGGTAATAATTATATTTAACATCTAATATTTCAAAAAAAGTTTAAACTAGATTAGAAAGTTGTTTAAACTTATTTTCAGTAGTTCTTTTTTCTATTTGTTGCAAATAGACCTATTAAATATTAATAACAACTAATTTTTAATGATTAGTAATATTAGCATTTGAGAATAATTGATAATTAATATTCAATGATAACTTTACAAATTAATACTAATTATTATTAAATACTATTAGATAATTAATACTTAATAACCGGACGGTCATGTTAATGGTAATGCAAAACAATGAAATAAATTTGGTAAAACTTAAAATTTTTAATGCAACTGATGGAAAATTGAGGTCACGGGCGAAACGATGAAATAAAGGCGGCAAAACCAAAATTTTGGCCAAAGTAAATCTGCGTCGTATTTCCAGTGGGCTTCAAAGTAAATCCGCGTCTTCTAGAAATTGGATCCCAATTCCTCTTCCTCAGAATCGATCCCAATTCCTCCACCTAAATCGATCCCAACATGTATTCAATAATCTCCTTTTCTCTTCCATATGTCAAAATCGATCCTAATTCCTCCTTCATCAGAAAAACCAATGCCTCAATAACTCCAATTGCTAATTGCCTCAAAATCGATCCCACCTCCGATGAATGGGTCAGTGAAGCACAAAACGGTAGCAAGCTTGAGCCAAGGGGAAACGATAGAGAAGGTTGATGTAGCTCTGGTTGTGTGAGGTAGAGTATCGAATCAAATTCCAAATCTCCGCTTATCCAGAAAAATTGATGCTTTAATTTTATTGCTGGAATGGGTTTGCCTCTTTGGGTAATTTCTAGGTAATTTTTTTAGTACTTTTGTAACTTTAGGTAGTTCGATGCTTTCGAATAACAACATGACTGTATACCACTACTTTTGTAACATCGGTTAATTTTCTAGTTTTAAAATTGCTTCCTTTGCTTGCGTTGTTTTTTCAATAATTGTTATGCCACTTCATGGAAAGACAAGGATGGTAAACGTATATTGGTGGAGGATATAAGGAAAACTCAAAATCCGACAACACTAATCCAGATTACTTAGTTTAATCATTTATGTATTCGTATAGTCACGACAGAAAACTTGAACTATATATGCTACAGTCTGCTTATCAACATTTGTGATAAAACATTTTAATTATATCTAATTGTAAACTCTGTTTTCCGTTCCTTACATTTAGATTTATCTTATATACATATATGAAAATTATCAACAATTGACCAAAGTGTGTTATTACGAAATTCTAACTAGCCTAAGGGAACAGAAAGTTCAGTCTTATATATGGTGACTTTTGAATGTCGTGAAATGAACTATTTTGACATTTATGGCGCATCAATCTTTGCATCACATCTTTAGGACAAGTGTGCTTGCAGGGAATACATCAGAGCTGGACCAGAAGGCCTTGCTTGAGAGGAAGGCCAATGTTAAGAATGCTGCTGATAAGGAAGAATAAGGTAAGTTTTCTGTTGAGGAAGTTGCTGCTGGAGGCGTCTCTCTTTAGCAGATCGATTAGCTCTTACAATACTGCAAATGTAAGTGTCTTTGCTTCTGAATAGTTGTGCTGTTAAAGTAGCCAAGCGACATAACCTCTTTTTTATTTTTTCCTTCTATTTTTACACTTATATTGTCAATGTTTGGAGCTTATGCAAATTGGTGTTGCTTGTGTTGGTTGCAAATTGTGGAATTTATGTTCATTACTATTACTTGAGAAAAGCAACATGGACTGCATTGCATAGGAAAAGGATTGAAGGTATGCAAGCAAAAGAAATGCGGCATGCAAGGTACAATTCACATGGTAGAATTGATCGTCTTTCTAACTGAAAACACGATCAAACCTGAATTGCTTCTTAGCACCAACAGGTAAGTTTACTTTTTCTTGTTAATGGCGGTTTGATACAGACTACTTATCAGTGAAGAGGCATTAAGTGTTTGGATCTGTCCTCTTGAATGGTACCTTTTGTTTTCCATGCTCATATAAAACTATTCTACCACCACTATCTTTTAAGTTCTATTTAGGTTGGAATTAGAATTTTTTTTACATCATAACCATTAACTCAATCACGATGTTATTTAGGATTTTTCGCCTTTCCTGATTGCTAAAGTTCTGTCCATGCTATCGCATATGGGAAGATGATTAAAGTTGGCCTTGCAGACAAATTCTGGCCTATGATCCTGTTCCTACTTCAGCATAGCCAAGATGCTTGTACACGGAGTGATATACTTTGTAATGGTCAAGTATGTAATAATGTACGAAATGTTGTCTAAAACTTATTGTTTGTAATACTGAATGTTTGAGTATTTTAATAAATTAGTTTGCAAATAACTATAATATCTGATTTGCTTATGGAGTATTGCTATATTTAGTGTATTGTTCTTTTCAGTTGCAAAAGATGTTTATTTTTTTAAAAACCCAAATGTCAATCACAACGGCGCATAACAGTTGTAGTAGATTTTATTACAAGGGTGCATAACTGTTGTAATAAAGTTTATTACAACGGTGGAAATAAGTTGTAAAATATACATATTACAACGGTGTTGTAACAGTGCAAAAAAGTTGTAAAAGATATTGGTCTATTACAACTTCTTAATACACGACGGTTTGCCCACCGTTGTAAAATGTATATTACAACGGTGTTCCACTGTTGTAATAGGGTTATTTTGTTGTGCGAGGCTCTTCCATTCCGAAAACATCGCTCCCAAACTAGCGTGTCTTCGACTTAATGCATCTGCAACTGCATTACCCTTGCCCGGAGTATTGGCTATGCCAAAATCATATGACGCCAGAAACTCTAACCATCTTTGCTGCCAAAGATTCAAATCCTTTTGGGAGAAAAGATACTTCAACGACTTATGATCCGTAAACAACTCGAATCAAACTCCCAACAGGTAATGTCTCCACATCTTTAGAGCAAATACAATCACCGCCAACTCCAAATCATGAGTTGGGTAATTCTTCTCATGTAGCTTCAGCTATCGACTCGCATAGGCCACAACCTTATCCTTCTGCATTAGCACTGCTCCAAGTCCAGTACCACATGCATCGGTATATACCACCATCTCTTTATTCCCACTTGGAATGGTCAACACAGGTGCACTCGTTAATCTCTCCTTCAGGATTCCGAACGCTTGTTCACACTTTGCATCCCATGAGAATACTTGGTTCTTCTTCGTCAGTCCTGTCAACGATGAAGCTACCTTGGAGAAATCCTAGATAAACCGTTGGTAATATCCTGCCAACCCAAGGAAACTCCGAACATCCGTCGCATTCTTAGGTCAATCCCAGTCCTGGATTGCTGCAACTTTAGGGGGGTCGACCGCTATCCCTTTTCCAGAAACTACATGACCTAAGAACCTCACTTCATCCTTCCAGAAGTGACACTTTGAGAACTTAGCCTTAAGCTGATGCTTCCGCAAAATCTCTAACACAACTCTCAAGTGCATCTTATGTTCTTCATCATTTCTGGAGTAAACTAGAATATCATCCACGAACACAAGCACAAACTTGTTCAACTGGTCTTTGAATACTCTATTCATAAGATCCACAAAATACGCTGGCGCGTTAGTCAACCCGAATGGCATCACCAACCATTCGAAGAAATCGGATGGTGTCCTAAAAGCAGTCTTTGGCACACTATCCTTAGCCACCCTCAACTGGTGAAATCCCATCGCCAAATCCATCTGAGAAAACACTTTGGCTTCGTGAAGCTGATCGAACAAGTCATCAATCCTTGGCAACATATACTTATTCTTCTTAGACACCTTGTTCAGCTCACGATAGTCCACATACAATCTTAACGAGCCATCTGCCTTGGTTGCAAATACGACTGGTGTATCCCACTCAGAAACACTCCTCCGAATGAATCCTTTTCCCAAAAGGTCACAAACTTACACCTCTAACTCTTGTTGTTCCCTAGGCGCCATCCGCCTTAGAGGCATAACGATTGGTCTAGCACCCTCGACCAAATCGATCCTAAACTCGATCTCACGGTGCGGCGGCAACCCTTTGACCTCGTCAAAGACATCTACATACTCATTAGCGATCAGCCCTGATGACAGGTCTTCTTGTGGAATCCCAAGCGAATATAGATAACTCACGAAGACCCCGTCTTCGTGCTTACATCTAATCAACACCTTTCGCCCTTCCACATCCCCGACCCTCACCTCTAGCTTCTCCCAATTCACCCTTGCCACATACCTCTTGAGCCAATCCATACCCAAGATGATCCCAAACCCAGCGAAGTTAAGAACAAAGCAATCACACACAAAAGAGCAACCATGACTTGACAACACTAGACCTCATATCATGCAAAGATTTGACAAACCCCCAATTGGATTAGTCACTACGAAGGGTCTATCACAAATCTCAGGTTCCAAACCCAAGAGACACACAAGCTCATTGCAAATGAAAGAATGCGATGCTCCAGTATCGAAAAGAACACGAACTGAAACACCATTAACAGAAAGAGTACCTCGCACCACGACACCCTTTCCCTTCTCCTCTGCAGTAGGAGCTCTCGAAGAAGATGGCATGGCTTCCAAAGCATATGCCTTCACAATCTTCTTGCCCTTAGCTAATTTCGGACAATCCTTCTTCTCATGCCCAGGCTTCCCACATTTGAAGCACTTCTTCTCAGCTTTGGGATTCTTGCACTCATTAGCAAAATGACCTTTCTGCTGGCAGTTAAATCAAACCACCTCACTCTTGGGTTTCTTTTGGCCATCTTTTCCCTTCTGTTGTTGCTGCTTCCTCTTTTTATTATTACCATCCTGTTGTGGTTTCTGAGCTTCCTTGGTTGCAGAGACCACATTTGCCTCTTTAGGAAATAAGCTCTCATGGCGAATAGCTTTTTCCACAATCTTCTCCAATGAGTCATCAAGATGGTCCACTAACGGCTTTCCAATATAAGCATCCAAACCCAAGACAAACTTTTCGTTCTTCCGATATGGTGTATCAATGTAGGAACGAGCATATTTGGACAAGGCTTCAAAGTCAGAGATGTAGTCAAGAACAGAACGACTATTCTGTTTCAGCTCCACAAACTTTTTGAAGAGAATGGACTTCTGAGCAGTGGAGAAAAACTTTGCTTCAAACTTAGCTTGGAATAGCTCCCATGAAATTTCTTCCTCTGGAGTCTCGAGTGTAACAGATTCCACCATTCCATGGCCCTATTCTGCAGTTGCCTTGATGCAAGTTTTCTCTTTATTGCATCCTCGAAACCCAAGTCTCCGAAGATTCGAACACATGAATCCACCCACCTCTGAACCTCTTCAGCTGGTTCAGTTCCGTTAAATGGTTTCCCCCTAGAGATGTAAAGTCCTTACACAGCTTTGCAAAATCTATTACTCTAGGAACTCGCACACCAACATCTACCGTTGTTGCCACTGGAGCGGGTACCCTTCGCATAATTGCTTCTTCCATAGCTTCAAACATGGCCGGGTAATTAGGTTCACCACAATTTCCCCCTCCAGTATTGGCTCCCCTAGCAGCGCATCATATTTCTCGTCTACTCATTCTAAATCTACAATTTAGAATAATTATTCACTTTCATGGAAAACTGCTAAAGGAAAACAACCGTTACTACCATATATGCTAATATATATAGTAAGCATCCAACTGAAATCTACAAGTACGTCTCTCATACGTGATTACGTCCTTGAACTTTGGCCAAAAATCGTTGACCAGAGCTCTGATACCAAATGTGACGACCGCCCATAACCCCCGCACTATACAAAAGAAATAATGCGCTGGAAGGTGTGCAAGGCAGTCATAGACGATCATCAGAGTAGGTAAACACAAGCGGAACCTGTCGTAAACTCACAACGCAAGGATAAAATATAATAGAACATATACAACAGGTAGTAATAGTGAAGCAGAAACACTAGACTTTCATACAACCAGAATGTAATATCATCAAACTTGGAAATAGTGTTTACACAAAGTTGCCTCACTACATTATTCAGAAAAGCAAACAGCGGAAACCCAATTATTAGATAGTAGTAAAACTGGTACATGAGCCTCCTGCTCGCCACCGATCAACACCATCGTCCTCACTAATGCATCACCTGTCACCTGCTACTTAGTCTTCCCATCCACAACCGGATGAACAGCCCAAGGTAATAAGAGGAAACATAAAACCTTGAGTCAGAAAACAGTCTTAGTGAGCGATAAAACAGCTAACAAACTTCAACAATAAAGTGTATAAAAAGGATAGATAAACATACTAATCTACCCACGACACTAGAGAAAAACTCAACCTTATCTTCCCCACATCGGACAGTGATAGCCTTTACAATAACAATTCAACCATTCATCCGTGGAAACCAGAACACCCATTCAATCATGGAAAACACACACATGACATCCAGATTATGTAAGTCTCACACAGAACAACCAATCATCCATGACTGACTCTGGCTATCACTACCAATCCTGCTTAGAAACCACCGTTAATCGTATAACGTCCAACCTTGCCATGTGTCAAGGGCTAATGGTAACCCCAGTTCTAGCATAAACTCCATATGTCCAACCTTGACAGTGTCCAACCTTGACAACTAGGCCTTTCAACGATACCCAAGGTACTCGACCTACAATCGGTCTTTTGGGTGCCCCCATCGTACCCCTGCTTTGAGCCTGCTAGAACTTACGACAACGATAATCTATCGGCCTTCAATATCTCTAGTCGTCCAACCTTGACGGCTATTTACTGCTCAAGCGATCTTCTCGAGCAACCATTATCCACCAACTTACAACCTTTGAGTTGCCACCTCGTTCGTTGTTCCACCTTGATCAACGAACACATTCAACACTTCGAACCTTCCTACTTGAATTTTCTTCGAATTCATACCATCACCGAGCAAATTTGACTCCACCCGATCCAAATTTGACTCCACCCGATCCAAATTTGACTTCACCACCCGATCCAAATTTGACTCCACCCGGTCCAAATTTGACTTCACCACCCATCAAAATTTGACTCCACCCGGTCCAAATTTGACTCCACCCGATCCAAATTTGACTCCACCCAGTCCAAATTTGACTCCACCACCCGATCCAAATTTGACTCCACCCGGTCCAAATTTGACTCCACCCAGTCCAAATTTGACTCCACCACCCGATCCAAATTTCTGCGTATTGCAATTCAACTCCTATTTCTACCAAAACTTCGCCAAACAAAGAATCCGATGAAACCAACTCAACTAAAATCACCAAACACAATCATAAACATATCATAACATTACTAACCACATGAATATGACAATTACCACAAAAATGATGTAAATCTCACCCAAAAACCATCAAAATGAACGTATGATCAAAATGAGAGATCTAACTAACATAAACATGTAAAATGACATGAAATTAACGAGTAAAACTTGTTAGATTAGACCAGGGTGATGCATATGAAAATGAACTTGTAATGGTGTAAATCTATGGTAAAACATCCCAATTTGATGAGAAACATGCACAAATTCATTGCATTCATGTGAGAGATGTAAACCACTCACCGATTTGTCGAAACAATCAAAAACGATAGAAATAAGAATCCGGACAGCGAGCACTCCGAATCAAACCCCACAATCCGATGAATTTGCCTTTGAAATGATGTAGATCTTTCCTTGGATGGTGTAGATCTTCGATTTCCTCCCTTAGATTTAGATTTTTAATGGTGGAAAGGTGTAGGAGGAAGAAGGAGATCAAATGCCTTCAAATGAGAGAATGGGAAAAAGTAAACCTTTTCCCTCTACTCTCACCCCCTATTTATAGGATTTCACTAAGGCTCCAAAACCTGAATAGCCAACTAAAAAACCTTAAAACAACGATTTCTCCCAAACCGCTGAGCCAAATCCTTAATGTAACCACTCTACGGAAAGTCAATCATCAATTCCTTTCCAACGGCACAGGTCTCACCCTCTGATTCGACCTGAGTCAAAAGTTATGCCCTGTACAAGGATGATAGGGGCAAAATGATCACAAACAAAATTGGTAAAAATTATGGATATGTCTCACATCCCCATAAACAACATATTAAAAGATGAGAATGATCCAACCCTTAGAGAATAAAACAAACATATTTTCCGATCTTCCGATACGTAAAATGCGGGCTGTTACACAGGCATAATTTACAATAACTATAGCTAAGGGTCTTTTTGTAAGATTTGAAACCTTATGGCAAGATTGAACGCAAAAAGGAATGTTTGGAAAATGGTTAAACCAAATCATTAAAACCAATGATAATAATAATAAAGGAAGATAACTACATTAACCGCGTAATATATATATATATATATATATATATATATATATATATATATATATATATATATAGACACACACACACATTATCTGTCCGATTCTACGTAAATGATTTATTAAATATTTGAATGTTTGAATGGTATTCATTTATGGAATCATACACGTAAATGTATCCATATTAAATTAATATATTTGTGGTGACCATTGTAGCAGTTAATGTGATCAGTTGCTATAAATAGGACCACAAATAAATAAACAACAATTGTAACCGACGTTGATTGGGGGAAAGTGAATTTAATAAGGTAATTGATCCTAATGGTTACAATTCCTAAGTTTTGTTAGGATTAATGTTGTAAACCCCAATTAGGAAATTTAATCTATAACCGCATTAAGATACGAGGTTAGGCTCAACCTGTGGTAGAAATCTGCCCGGAACCGGCCTGCAAATCCAACATTTAAGAGTGGTCAGCTTAATGTGAGGGGTCTAGTGCACAAATATTTGTGTGTGTGTGTATATATATACGACAGACAATAAATAAATAAAATTAGAAATGTCTGTTTGGGTACAACAAATAGATATTTCAGGAATGATAAGAAAAGGATATCCATTGTTAGTTAATGCCTTAGGAAAATTATGGCCATTAGGCTCATAATAACAGTAATTGTAAATCAATGGTAACAAAACGAAATTAGAGATTTGATGGTTGCCTTAGGAAAATATGACCGTTATGATTATAAATGGCAATAAACCTATGAATGGAAATAAATGAAATAAAAGGGGATCAATGGGTATTGATTGCCATTTTATATACTAAGTCCAATTAGGTAAAATAATCAAATAAATATCCTAGGATAAGGAGGATATAACTTTCCTTATTATACAAGTTAATATAGAACTTATAGTTAAAAGTTAGAATTGGACTTGGTAGATTAATGATATGGAACATTATTAACCATAGAAAACCATGACGATAATTAAACCATGTGTGTATGGTATTTCCGTAAAGAGAAACTAAACGGGAATAACTCAATAACGTAACCTGCTTTATTCCAATAAGTAAGAGCATTAAAGGCTAATTGGGTACAAACTTAATAATCTTTGCGTATAATCCGCTTCTTTGGGTCTTAAGTGTCCTGGGTCAAGGAGCCCACCTTGGAGTAGGTCTAAGGGTCTTAAATGGTAAGTGTGTGAGGCCTACCCAAACCTGGAAATCTAAAAATGTCCGATATGACTACCTATCATGTGGAAGTAGTAAGCGACTAAGGATATTATCAAATAAGCTCAGCTAGATGGTAATGTGAAACAACCTCTCTTAGCTTACATGGGATATGGGTTTATATGTGTGAATGACAGAAGCCTTAACTAGTAGAGCCCCGTAGCTAGTGCCCTCTAGTTTATGTTAACGTTGAATAAATCATTGAGGAATATTAAGTGACCAACATGCCCGCCTATGGTCTTAAGTGATCGGGAGAATCCACCTTATCTATCAATTGATAGTGAGGCGTTAAATAACTAAGGATGCACGTGTGAATATATATACATAAATATATATACATATATAAAGAAACTCCATAATTAGAGGTCCACTCTCGATTAAATAACCAACCATGTTCTGGTATAAAGGCTTCATAAATATATGCGTAAACGTTCTATCTCGGTATCATATTTTGGATATACTACCTTGGGAAGGGTAGTTAGAGTCATGCAAAAATATTTACAAGGTTAGGCTAGAATCACTAACCTTGGTAGGCATACATCTTGGGTTGAACCAAATGGGATACATCTGTGTATTATAATCTGTGTTGCACATTTCTTGTTCACCAGAATCTTGTTATTCTGATCCCCGCCTCATTATATCCTCCCAGGTTATCTAAAGAAGGTCGAGTTCTCACAGGTGTTTAGATTTGACTTTCTGTTCTCATTTTCTCTCATGCTCGGTATTGGCAAAGTGAATTACTTTAAAAAGGGTAGTTACTTGAGTTAATACTATTTTATCCTATTTTGTTATTGTACTCTTATTATGCTCGTGCTCATTTGTTTGCAGGTACCAGATTTACATGCTCCATGCTTGGATATGTTCTTCTTTCAATTTTTGTTGAAATTTGGGCTCAGAAAAGTGTGGGTGTTACAATTTGGATGGCTTATCTTAATAGGGTTGTTCGATGAGTACCAGATTAGAAAATAAGAGACTTCATGCGATATAGGGAAGCCCTCTTGATGAGGTTGTAGACAATTCAAAAGAAAAAAAATCAAGTGATCGTAATTTGGGTGGCCTGTCTTAATGGGGTTGTGTGATTAATACTAGGTTAGGAAATAAGAGATATTATGCGGCTATGAGAAGAGGAACACCGTAGGAAAATCCTTTAATGTATGAATGGAGCCGTCCATCGAAGGTAAGTCATGTAGGTTGCATCAAGACGGTATTGACTTGATTGCTCTACACAATCTAAAGGGTCTATGAATGACCTGGTAATCGTGTGACAAGCGAGGTGCAGCATTCTGGTACCATTTAATGATAGTGCCACAAGATTATTAGGCTATCATTGGTCCAGACAGAAGCGTGAAATGACATTGGTTATGCATCTAGGCCCTAGGTGATTTTCACCGTTGAGACGTTTAAGAGGGATACGCAATGTCACATAGTTTATTTAGATTGTTTGCTTAGGGGCAAAACTATTAACCTGTATCAAGAGGTAACTTCGAACTAGATAAAAGGATGGCTGCATGGAGCCGATTCGTGCAAGAAATAACTGACCATAAAGCCAAATCCCGACCGTGTTCCTGTGCAACGTGGATAACAGGGTGCCCCAATAGTGGGATTCAAATTTATTTATGATAGGGCGTTGATGTTCACATCCGTAATGTAGACATAGGGAGGCCTATTGCAAATGTAGCTTACAGATTCTTTTAGCATACGATAGAGATATTGTGTTGTGGATGGCGATAAAGTTTGAGTGACTTAAATAAAACCTAATATAACTATAAAGGGCAAAAAATTGGTATGTGTAGGGTTATATATAAAATGTATAACTTACCAATCACTAGAATAGTTGTTCTGACTGCTCTTCAAAATAACACATGGTTAGGTAGAAGACATGTACTGGTAATCTAGATAAGATTGGATCTATTAGAAATACATGATTTATAAAGAGATCAATATTATGGTAAGTGCTTATTTATTTTTATATTTCTAATTATTCTGATGTGAGCTGTTTACTTAAGCTTTGATAAATATCTTTGTTTATTTGCAGAATACCGAACAAATGATTCATGTTTTAATGGAATTGGTTTTAGTTTTTTTCAAAAATTCAGGCCCATTAAGGTTCAGACTGGGATGCAGGCTATTACATAAACTTTTCTTGTCTTAGTGCAACGTAGACAAGATAAAAAACATATGTTCATGTCACAATCAAAATACCCAAGCAAATGACATATCTAGCCACTTGACGTAACTTAAACTTCCATTTTTAAGTCCATATCACAATACACCCAAGAACATATATGTATACATATAATTTACAAGTATTTCATTACAACAAATATCATACTTCGAATTAAAAAAAAAGCAGTAAATTTTTACAACCATACCACGTTAAAGACTTTGTAATAAAAAATGAATTTTTACTCACCATACTTTGCCAAAATCACTCGAACTCCACTCCAACTTGAATGACCAAGTTTCTAGCTTGCACTTTGATAAAATTTGTTATTTAAAAGGCCAAAAGACTAAGAGGCATATGCTAAGATGAACATGGCTTGACTTGAGCTTGAATATGGCGGTGCAGCTTGGACTTGAAAAGTAGAGGGACTTGGATTTTATCAAATTCATGAGAATCAATTGTGAAAGTGGGTCATCTTCAAATTGAATTTTGGTCATATTACCCACAAAATTTGGAAAAGTTTTCAAAGGAAAAGCATTTGAAAATTTCTTTCTTTATAGTTTTAGAAAATGAAAACGTAATTCCAGTTTGTTTTGAGGGAGACATGATTAAAAGAAGAAGAATGTTGTAAGATCTAAAAATCTAAGCCTGAAAATGAGTGTGAAAGAATTCCATTTTTGATATAGTAACTCTCAGATTTTGAAGAAAAGTTAAATTAATATTGTATCCAACTTAATTCTCTTTAATTTGAAAAAAAAATGGTGCACTACACCGAAAATAACTTTTAACGGCGTTTGAAAAACGCTGTGATAAGATATAACAACAATATTAGAAACGCTGTATAATGACATGTGGTCGTAGGTGTCGAACTTTAAACCGCATTGGAAAAGACGCTTTGGAAGACCCCTATTTTACAGTGTTTACAGTGAGTTGTCAATTGATATCCTAGATTGGTGTTGCCCTTTAATTTCATCAGCGATTGATAAATATTGTTATTAACTTATAACAGCGTTTACACATCGCTAGTTAATGAACATTCTTTGTGTTATAAATTTTCATTAGCATTTCAATAATGCTGTTATTAAGTATTCAATGTTATGAAAGCATTAAATAAAGACTGTTAGTAATTTTTAAGAGTAATGAAAACATTGCCTTTTGCTATTTTGTTTTTACAACATTCGTACTATGCAGTACTATCATAATATTTATGCACATACATATTAACAAAATTTAATATATATATATATATATATCTATCATGCTAGTAATATCAATAACATGTTCGAATCAAATACAAAAACTATCATATAAACACTTACTATTAATTATTTACACAAATTATAGCATACAATATTCATAAGCAAAGACATCATCAATAAACCAAGTTTACATAATTCCCGTAAACAAAAATTTAACTAATTAGCGATTATTATATATAATACTTAGTTAATTTTTATAAATTAGTTAACTTACGAATATTTTATAATGTATTATTATTATGCTTATTATAATCTTAGAATATTATTTTTGTTAATTATTTACTTGTTAATTTTTATAAAACTTAATTAACTAACATTTCGTAATTTATAGTTCCTATCTTTATATTTATAATGCTTAATTAATTAATTTGTAAAACACATTTAATTTATTACCATTATTATCTCAAAAGTATAGTCAACTTCATTAAATTATTATTATTAAATATTTAGATAATTTTTATAAAACTTAGTTGACTTAGTTAATATTGATAATACATTATTATTATAAACTTATTTATTCAGTAGTAGTATTATAAATATGTTAATTTTCACAAAAATAAGTTAACTTTGTTAATATTTTATAATTTATTATTATTATAAGCTTAGTTAATTATTGTTATTGTAAAGTTTTGCAAATCCGTACTCTTTGAGTTGACTAATTTCAACCCACATCAAACCCAAATTGCACGAATATACGAATCCTTAGTAAGAAAGAATAAAGAGGGTGAGAAAAGAAAGTAATTTTAGAATAGAAGAAGAACATCAATACTACAGAATCAGAGTTATGTAGAATCTCACAGCAGAACGAATAAAATATAATATATCAAAACTCTTTACATAAAAAGAAAAATGTCTATATATTATTATACAATCAGAGAACACAACATGAATACAACACACATAGCGGAAATAAATTAATACCAGAAATACAGGAGTACGCCTTTACTCCGGCTCCTCTCTTGAAGCTCCATGTAAAATCTATCATGGAAAATATACTATATCTGACCCAAGAACATTTTGAAGCAAAGAAAAATCAACCCGGCTCAGTCTGGAATACTTTCAGTGATAAAACTCACAATAAAAAACTTGCTTAACTTTCAGAAAATCCTCTGAAAGAATGGAACTCTTGTATGACCACACATAAACTTGGCACGTGTTTTTATCTTATGATACCCAAATCACTTTTTATATCAACATCCATTGATATTATAATAATGTCTATCAAACCACAAATAAAATAGGAATATAGCTGGAAAGCTTGCATCTCACTTTCCAACATAGTTGATTTACATCTAAAAATGTACGGCTCATATTAGAGTTTGGATTTCCAACATGAATAGGTATGGAACCCCTTCTGATCATTATGCTCTAGAGATAGAACACTGGGGTTCATCAAGAACATCTTACAATCCGAGCACACATGAACGACCACTCATTCAGCTTGAGTGTACTGAGTATATCATCACCAACGGTTGGGATTAGTTACTGTACATTCTGAAGCATACAAAATAACGGGACAACCGGTTTCTCTAGATCATGTGATGATATACCCTAATGGGTATGACCCACATAGCCATGTTGCTTGCTCTATTTCAGTCATTTCTCAGTTTATAAGGCTTGATGTCACGATTTCCTTTTCAAAACGTCACGTTCAAACTTTGAATGCCACATTGTCAGATCTGAAAATCATTAATTGATTTACGCAAATATACTCTGTGTTTAGCTAAAATAAGTTGCCTTCTCCACCACCATACTCGGTATATTTATAAAAATCAACGTACATGATTCTAGGAAATACTCTGTCAAACATTCGTCCATACAAGTTCATTCCGGAACTGAACGATACCGAATCCGTATAACTTCTTTCCGTTTCTTTCGAAATCATAGCTGTTTACTTATTATTTGGAATAAGCATATTCATAGATTATACTATTTCTATTAATTAGAAAATAGTGCTATATACTTAACCAAATGGTGTAAGTATAACCACATTTCATATCTTGGCCAAACAATGTCAAATAATACATTTTTTTAACCATAAATCCGAATAATTTATTCAAAATTTTAAACTTTTGCAAAATAAGTTTCAATATTACTTCTTATGGAAATAATAAATTATTTCCAATATTACTACCATTACAAACTAGTATCATCCATTGATAATAGTGAAGTCGTTTAAGTTGAGTATTTTATTTACGTCTCGGATTTGTCGATAACATTCTTATCTTAAGATAGATAAAAGTTTGTAGCTTAAAATTGATATTAATTAAAATCTCATCTTCTATTTCATTTAAAATATGGTTTTATAAACCAAACTTACTTTTGAAATTCTTCTTTCAATTAAATCCACTATCACCTAATTTGTTGATTAAGGAAAACTCCTACTTAACACAAAACTTTTAGCTTTAAACTTCTTTAAACAATTTGTTTTATAACTCAGATTTATTACAAAATCTGTTTTCCAAGTCATTTACCCAAAAATTATTAACATCTCATTATATAAGTTAATTTGGATTTTATTCCTAAAATCCCTTTACCCAATTCTTTTACAGTAATCTTATTAAGCGTCTTTGCTTTTGCGTTTGAAAATTTGCTTTCAACTACAATCATTTTACTTAATTTAATTATTAAGTAAACTTTTGTTTAAAATCATCTCATTAGCTCTAAATTTCATTTTATAAACTTTGTTTATAAAATTTGGGTTAATTAGAAAACCCCTTTGCAATACACTTTTCGAAATTCAATTAAATATCATTTTGAATTGATTATCTTCCTCTACAAATTCCATTTAAAAACGTAATCATTTTTATTATTAATAATAATAATTAACTGAAAAATCAGTTTACTTTGCTTTTAACTAAGAATAGAATAGTTAACCCTTTTAAATAGTTAATAAAATAGTAATTAATTTTAGGGGATTTTCATTTAAAGGGCTTATTTGTTCAAGGTAATAAGTTTTAAGGACAACACTTCTAAAAAATTAGTTTTAAGTACAATTCTGCACGAAAAAAATAAAAGTGGTTATCTTTTTATGTTATATAGAAATAAAGATAGTCGCTTTTATCTTTTTCTTGTATAACTTAAAAAGATAACCTCTTTTATCTTTTTCGTGCAGAATTGTCCTTAAAATTAGTATTAAGAAGTGATGTCCTTAAAACTTATTATCCTACAAAAAGAAGCCCTTTAACCTAATTTCCACTTAATTTTTATTTGTAACCAATAACTCAATAATTAACTTTAAGCACTGTTAATTAAAAGATAATTAACTTTACAAGAAATCTTATTAGGTTCAGATAACTATTTGTCAAAAACTATTACTATTAGATTAATTGATAACGAATTAATCTAATCACCAGTTTCAGTTTAAACACTTGACTTAGTCAACCCGAGAACATCAATGTAACATCCCAGATTTTTGAACGTAAATTCCGAATATTAAAATTCATTTTAAATATTGATTTGGTGATATTAATGGATTATATATCAAATTTATTTATCAAAAAATAGAGTACGAATTTATATATTTAAAATTAATTAAAACAAATTCGTAACGACGCGGTAGTTCGTAGTTTACGATTTAAACTTTAATTGAATATACCGGATCCGATATAAATCGGAATTCTATAAAATAAGAACCGTTTGAGTCTATTTGATTGAATTTTTCTAATGTAAGAGAAAAATTGAGATTCATATTATAGATTGCAAGTTATATCTAATTCAAATTTTTAGAAAATCGCTATGGAATCGTTTACAAACCATAATGATAATTTTATATAATTGAATATTGGTTTCAAAAGTGGGACAAAATTTTTGAGATGTAGTTATAATTTGATTTTTAGAATTTTACTGTAATTTTTAATTTTGAAAATACACAACTTTTTATTTGCAGTATTTTGCACCCTATATCAGTATTTTGGGTTTTCACAATATAATTTAACTTGTCTATATTATTATATTTTTGGAATCGTGGGGCATTGCTCGACACAACGGTATTTTTATTTTTTCGATAGCGGTCCTTAAATGATAAAATTTTGTGTAGCGCGATACCCAAAAAATATAACCCTAAATCAAATCTCATTAAAGTCGCATTTGTCTGTGCAAGTGCGTTCAATACCCTATTCTCCATTCATCTACGTTGTAAATAACCCCCCTAAAGTCAAATCTAATTAAAACACCATATGCCTACACGTTAAATCTAGTCTATATCTTTCGTTCAGTCACCTATTCTCCAGCACCTATGCTAAAAAAAATAATCCCCCTATTTTGTACCCGTGATAACTGACGTTGTTATTATGTTCAACTCTTCCCCTATTTTGTATTGAGGCAGGTTTGCTTCACAGGTGGAGAAAGGAGTGGTGTCGAGCTTGTTTGAGGGTAGCGGCGCACGCTGTGGCCAAATTTGCAGAGGGGTTGGCACTAGTTTTAGTCGTGAAAATACTGTAGCATAGGTGGGACGTTATGACGTGAAGTGGCATGGCATGTTGTAGTGGAGCCAGGGTGAGCTCAAGGTGATGTTCAAGGGAGTCAATACGGTGGTTGACTCAGGAAGCAGGATGTACGGATGGAAAGGTGACAGCGTGGTGGAGATCAAAATAGGAGCGAAATAAGATTGGGAAGGTGGAAGTCTGTTGTCGTGCGAGCATTTTGAAGTGGTTTGCATTGGAAGGTGTTTCTCTTTACCTGCGGTTATGAAGGGGAAGCATGGGAGTACAACAGAAGGTGTAGTGTAGCAGGCACTTGCAGTGTTGGGGAGGAAGAAAATGATCGAGTATGGGGAAGATAGCGTGTATTTATCATAGTTTTTAAAACCGGACCGCGAGTCAAACCGTAAGGACTCAGGGTCCAAGGTTTTGAAGGTTTGACCGGTCGAACCGCCGAGAGCCGCACATGCTTATTAACAGTGAAAATGAGAATAATTAAGTTTTATGTGTACTCAAACAAATGAATAATAAAGTTTGAAAGTAATCTATTTATAAACTAAAATTAATAGATTGCATGATATAATAAAATAGCAAGAGCATAAACAAACACACATGTTTTTTAGAACGAAATGGTAAAGTTTATGGTTTAAATGTCGGAACAGTTATGATTTTTTGAAATATTTTAGTTGTTATTTTAAAACAATACAAAAGATGAAATTATCATAAAGAATTACACAATGAGAAGTATGGAAAAACAAAGAACCGTGGTTTAACCGTGTAAAATTGAAGGTTGGACTGCTGGTTTGAAGGTCGGACCAGGGTTCATGCATGAATGAGGTCTGATTGAGTTCCGCGCCGTGATGGTCAAAGGTTCAGGGTTATTCGAGGTCGGACCGCGGCAGGGTCTGGTTTTTAAAACACTGGTATTTATTCGAAAAAAAGAAAATTAAAATGTAAAAGATGATGGGCACGTTGGTTTCACTATTCAAAGGGGAAGAGCTGTTTATTCATACGGGAAAAAGAACTGGTGAAAGGAACGGTGAGGCACTCACTATGTGCCACTATAGGGGTGCATATGTTTTGGAGGAGAAGGAGACAAGAGAAGCCGCTTATAATTTCTTGACATTAGGCTTGGGCCCTAACGTTTTCTTTGGAGAAACAACGTTGAAATCGTCAACAAAAATAAAGTGAGTTAACTCTCACATTTTTCTGAAATTCTATGATGTGCTAAATTCATATAACTATAATTCAAAAATTAATTGGATGATTGGATGCAGTGGTTGCTTATTGTTTGTTAATGACTGCCGACATTATATTTATGTCGTATTGAATGTTTAGTTTAAATTATTGTTTCATATGTTTGGTAAAATTATACTATGGTCTGTGGTGCAGGGAAGAAGAAATTCGAGGGATCCGACCGGAATCCTCAAATAAATTATATATTATCGATTGTTTATATTATTCATATATGAATTGTTTACCCAAATGATGTTATAACATGTTTGGATTTGGATGGTTGAATGGATGTTAATCGTTGAACATAGATTCAACGATTGTTATGTTTTAACCAATAAACGGTATTGATTAAGTTATGAGCAACAAATGGCCTGATATCCATCTTTTAAGATGTCGTTTGTCATTAGGCGGATTGATGGAGTCTATGTATATTTTTACAATGAAGCGAGGCTTTCAAATTTAATTTATAAAAGTTATGTAACATAAAAGGTTTATAAATATATCTTTATTTATAATCCTGTTCTACAACGAAATGATTAAACGTTATATATAACGAACTTTTATGTCGTTAATAAGATTTTATGAACAGAAAAGTATAAATTAACCTACATGTTAGGAAATTATAATAATTGTTTATTTGAATAATTAAATAGTTTGATTAAGTTAATTAAGTTGATAATTAACTTAAGAAGATGGATTAGTCAGTTAAATAATGTTATAGGTCGACAAAGTCAACTGTTAATGAAGATTGGATATTAGATTAATTTAATCTAATAGGAATAGTTTGCGAACGATCGTTAAACTTAACAAACGTTCTAAGTAGTTCATTTATCTTTTGTTAACTATGTTTTAAAGGCATTTATTTAATTATTATTATATGGGTGTTAATAAAGAAGTAAATTACTTCAATTTGATGATAAAGTAAGTATTACAGTAATTTACTCATGTAAGAAGTAATCAAGAGTAATGAGAAATTGATTAATGGATTGGTATAAGGAATTACGGTAATGAAATCCAAATTTAGTTTTAATTATGTTATATGGTATGGGTAAAGTATTAGTAAATGAATTATTGAAGTATAATTCAAGTCATACGGTGAAGTTGTATAAAAAGATTATGGAAAAGGGTTAGTAAATAATTTACTTAATTAACAAATTAAGTAAAAGGGATTAGAATATAAAGTGGGTTTTCGAATGATAGAAAATGGTGTATAAAACCATATTTAAATTAATAGTAAATGGAAATGGGGATAATATATTGGATTTTTGAGTTTCAAACTTTTATTATCTTAAGATAAAAACGTTGTCGATCAAGATCTGAGAGGTAATTATAGTACCTCAACTTGAACGGCTTCACTGTTATCGAGGGATGATATTAGTTTGTAATGGTAAAGAATTTGAGATTAGCTTATTATATAGCAACATTTGCAAGTTTTCAAATTAAACGATTTGTTTTAAAATTAAACAATGTATAATTTAACATTGTTTGGCCCGAGTTGAAGTGTAATAAAATATCTTGGGTTGAGATACACTTACTCTAAGTAATAAGTAAATGACGAATGTTTTCCGAAGAAATGGAAATGGTTATGTTAAATGGGAAACAAAAGTAAATATTTGAATTCGAATTATATATTTCCATAATGACTTGAATTAAGAGTAATATTTGAAGTCTGAGTTTAATAAAACCAATTGGTATATAATACCTAAAATGTCGCTTGACATTGTTTAGGCCATACAAGAATTAATAATTGGAGTTATACCATCAAGCGGATAATATATCGATATTTCCCAAAGTAAAGCTAAAAGGGGATTTTGAAGAATATAAAGTAATATTTCCATAATAAAGGAAAGGGAAAGGTGTTTTATGATACTATAACGATATAATGGTTTAAAAGAATGATTTTTATCAAAGGGTCTGAGCTGCCAATGTACTTAACAATATTATTGAGATTGATAGTTAAAAACCTGACTATCATTGGAATATTCTGTTTGACCTTTTGACGTGTTGTTTTGAAGAGACCGACATGAGAACTGGACTAAAATCCACTTAGAACCAACGCTGCGTTTGAAACTAACTTGTAGAAATTAAATATGGAGCATTGAAGACCGTAAATCTTCATGAAATGGAAGAATTACTTATAATCTCTGGGTTGCTCCCACAAAAGAGATACACTGTGGCTCGGTCGTGATTGGAATTTACGGATTGCAATGACTACTCGCTATTGGTTCTTTAGGTGATTCCTATATAAGTATGCGGTAGGAGGGTGCCTTCGGTTCATCCTGTTCTTGGATGACTTGTATGGATGAATGTCTGGCGGAGTATTTCCTGAGGGTCATGTACATTGATTTTTACAAATATACCAAGTTTGGTGGCAGAGAAATTCTCTGCTTAACACCTAGAGTGTATTTGTGGACGTCAATTAGTGATTTGACGGATCTTACGATGTGACATTCAAAGATATTGAAATGTTCTCTGAAAAGATGAACATGACCTCAAGCCTCATCAACCGGGAAATGACAAAAATCTGGAAAGCAGCATGGCTAGGTGGGTCCTTCCCAAGCAGGGTATATTGTCACAATCTAGAGAAAATTCATATTTGTTCTTCTTTCATTTTTGTATCTCAACGGAAGTATGGTGGCGCCATAAAACCATAAGGTAACAATATATTAGATACACTCAAGTTAAATGAGTGGTCGGTCATGTGTGGCCGAGTTGCAAGATGTTCTTGTTGAATCCTATTGTATTCCCTCTAGAGTACACTGATCGGAAGGTGGTCTCATACCTTGTCATAGTTGGAATCCAATCTCCAATAAGCGCCATGCAGTTTTTGATTTTATAATAAATATGCAGAGCGTACATGAGATTCAAGTGTTATACTAGATGGTTATTTATTTTTGATTTGTGAAATGACCCGAAACTTCCCCGTAAAGGAAAGCCCGGATTGAATTGAGAACACGACAAATCAGAACACAAACAGAAGAACATTTCATTGCTTATTACAACAATTCCATCAGAATACAAGAATATACAGAGTATGAACAAATAATTTACATTTGATAAATATCAGAGATTTAAATTACATTACATAGCAGCGGAAAATAATACAAAACACAACTAAAAGAGAGAAAAACAGATACAGAGCTTTTCGAATATCGTTCCAGCTGTAAACCAGGATCCTGTGAATATATATCTGCAAAACCCAACTACTAGCTGCCCGTGTAGAAAATAGGGGCACCCGGAGTTTAGGTTAAAACACTAAACTCTAGGTCAGTCATGTGACTGGTGTGAGAACTAAAACAGTTATTAATCTTTATTTTATAGTTAGGTAAATCAAGGGATCACGCCGTAAAACACGGAATGAGTTTCCTCCCAAGAATACCAGTGCATAAAACAAATAGCGCAATGCTAAATAAAGAACAATGAAGCTATTATAAGACCCATGTCCGATCACACAATGCAACGCAAGCCGGAGGATAGGGTTTTACCTTATAATAGACAAATAATGCTTGATACGTGAAAATTAATCTTTTATTATTACTATAAGTGAAGAAAAAAACTTCAAATATAAATATATCAATCATAGACGTCATAGCATCCCATGCTACTATGTCGCCATATATAGGATTACAACTAAAATCGCAAAGTCACGTACTGGAAATTGGAATTCCATCTGTGAACCAAGGCAAGGGATCGTCCTTACCGCTTCGAGACTCTCTAGCCCAAGCCTCAGGGACAAAATGCATCGTCCCTTAGGAGCCACATGGCCGGTCCTCACGAAGTGGATTAAAAATTCCCTGAACAATACGTTTCCCCGCCCTATGGGGCGTAAACTGGTCATATACCGACCAAACCATCCATCGGCACCGTAGTGACCGATATAACCGAGGCGCCTCGCTTTCCATCATCCACATAAGCAAAATGTCAGGGCTTGTAAAATGCTGACACCACTCCTAGCTAGAAGGAAACGCATGTCCTCCCTGGACCCTTCTCCCGTTTCTGGTTCACACCAGGGTGTGAGGCTCGCGAATTAACGCTATACACAAAGTGGCGCTATATTAAAGCTATGCTTTGATCATCAACCACAAGATTTTGCTTTTCAATAGAAGCCTTGATCCATGCAACTCAGCATGCCACACAGGCAATTCAGGCCACACGACTGATATCTATCGATATATAACCTCTGAGCACGTACGTCTCAGAGAAGGGCGTTAAGCAAAAGAATAAATTCTCCGCTGCTAAACAGATATATATTTAATAGAAATCAATCAACACAGAATAAAATCCAATGTCAGACACACAGTCCATTTGCAAGTTCGTTCTGGGTTTGAACGAAACCGGAGGCACCTTATTCCTCGTCCCATATGTCCAATACAGGAGAGAGGCCCTCGCATATCCGTCGATCTCCAAGTACGTATGGACGATCACCACTTATTACCTCATCTTGGGTGTACAGCCCAATCAAGACATTAGTAATCATCCAAACGATGTGAAGACCTCCGGTCTTCAACCATTATCTTTATCTTCGACTTATCGTCGTATCAGTTATTCAGAATTGGTATAAACCCGGCCTTTCCGAATAACTCGGGTATATTATAAACAAGTTCTACACAAACACAACATACACCTCATTCCAATCCAGAATATTCTTTATTCAAATACTCACATTCTTAGGGAAAGGTTCCCATTAATTTTATCAAAGATAAATTCTTTAAATTTATTCTTTAATCTTCCTATGGATATCATTTCAAACCATATTAAGGTTTTCCAAACTTGTGACGACCCGAACTTCCCCATGAAGGAAAGTCCTGATTGCTTTGAGGACAAGAAAAATCAAAACACAAACAGAAGAACGTTTCATTGTATATTACAACAATTTACATCAGAGTATAAGAATATACAGAGTATGAATAAATATTACACATCATATATTAAAATACATTACATAGCAGCGAAAAATAATACAAAACACAACAGAAAGAGATAAACGGATACAGAGCTTTTCGAATATCGTTCCAGCTATAAACCAAGATCCTGTGAATATAAATTTGCAAAACCAAAACTACTAGCTGCCCGTGTGGAAAATAGGGGCACTCAGAGTTTAGGTTAAAACAATAAACTCTAGGTCAGTCATGTGACTGGTGTGAGAACTTAAACAGTTATTAATTTGATTCTTAAAGTTCGGTAAATCAAGGGACCACGCTGTATAACACAAAACGAGTTTCCTCCCAAGAATACCAGTGCATTAAACAAACAATGCAATGCTAACTAAAGAAAATGAAACTATTATAAGACCTAGGTCCCATCACACAATGCAACCCAAGCCAGAGGATAGGGTTTTACCTTATAATAGCCAAATAATGCTTGATACGCGAAATTTAATTATTTTATTATTACTATAAGTGAAGAAATCAACTTCAAATACAAATGTATCAATCGTAGGCGACATGGGTACCATCTATCATGTCGCCATACTAGGCTCTACAAAAAAAAAAAACCGAAATGTCACGTATTGGAAATTGGATTTCCGTCTATGAGTCGAGTCCAGGGATGACTCCTCTCCGCTTTGAGACACTCTAGGAAATGCCTCAGGATTCCCCGTAGAGAACCCTTGGAATCGGCTGGGCCGGTCCTCCCTTACGTTTGAGGATTAGTTATTCCTGAACACACGTTTCCCGGTCCTATCGGACCAATATCGATCGGCTCCGAAGAGACCGATATATCCAAGGCGCCTCGCAATCCAACAACAACACATGTAAAATAACAACAATGTCAGGGCTAGTAAAACGCTGACACCACCCATAGCTAGAAATAAACGTCATGTTCTCCCAACGGTCCGATCCCGTTTTTGAATCATACCGAGGTGTGAAGCTCGCGAATCAACGCTATACACAAAGCTATGCCATTTAAGGCCGTGCTTTGATCATCAACCATAAGACTCTGCTTTTCAACAGAAGCCTTGATCATTTGCATCTCAGCATGCCACACTGGCAATTCACGCCATGCAACTGATGTCTATCGATATATAACCTCTGAGCTCGTACGTCTCAGAGAAGGGCGTTAAGCAAGATAATAAATTCTCCGCTGCCAAACATATATATATTTAATAGAAATCAATCAACACAAAATAAAATCCAATGTCAGACACACATCCATTTACAAGTTCGTTATGGGTCTGAACGAAATCGGAGGCACCTTATTCCTCGTCCCGTATGTCCAATACAGGAGAGAGGTCCTCGCATATCCGGTCGATCTCCAAGTACGTCTGGACGATCACCACTTATTACCTCGTCTTGGGTGTACAGCCCAATCAAGGCATCAATAATCATCCAAACGACGTGACGAGCTCCGGTCTTCAACCACCGTCTTCATCGTCGACTTATCGTCGAATCAGTTATTCAGAATGGGTATAAACTCTCTCAGAGAAGGGTGTTAAGCAAGAGAATGAATTCTCCGCCACTAAACAAATATATATTTAGCAGAGATCAACCATATCATTCGAAATACAATGACATACATGTAATCCTGCCTTTAACTGGGTTAAAGAACTAATGTCATTTAAAACATAGTTCACGATAAACCCAAATCACATTCCATTAATTATGGAATCTTCACAGAAAAACAAATCAATATATAATCGATATCAATTTCCGAATCCGACTAATAAGATAAATGGAATAACGGCAAAGCCTTTTAAATTCCATATGTATTAACAGTCTTCCTTCACAGAATTTCATTTCGATTATTATCAAATCGAATTCCATTCAATTCTAATTTAAATATATTAAATTGGAAAACGTTACTTTGGAAAATTCCTGTTAAATCTTAATAAAAAGATTTATAAATTCCAAATCACATTTCACTATAAATTGGGTTGAAGAACGAATGTCGTTAAAAACACAGTTCACAATAAACCCAATTCACATTCCATTTATTATCGGATTAAAGAACAAGTGTTATTTAAAACACCGTTCACGATAAACCCAAAAATCAATTCCAATTAGATATTAATTAATTGGTATGCTTCATTAAATCTATATAAAAAGATTTAATCTTTTCTCAACTGGGTTTAAGAAAAGTGTTAATGAAGACACCATTCACGAGAAACCAAAATCCCATTTGATATTAAATACAAGGCTCTGAATAGAAAATATATCGGCTTATATTCAATATCAAATTCTGAAACCAACAAATATCGTATTGGAATAACGATATATATATCTTCCAAATTCCTCACCAATATCCGTATAATCACGAAATCCAATATCGAAATACTCCGAAGATAATTTCGATTCAAATCCATTCCAATAATTATACTGGAAATTCTGGTTATTTTTAAAACCATTTCAAACCCAATTTATTTATCTTAAAAATATTGGATTTTAATTCTAGTTCATAACTAGTTCATTTTGAGAAAAATATATTTTTATCCTTTCAAATATGGAATTTTTCATCCCAATTCTTTCCAAATCATTTATTATGATTTTAAACAAATTATTGATATTTTAATAAATTTATCAAGGCCCGTACAGTCGATTTCCATAAACGGTCATCGAACTGCACTTACAACGACCTTTTCCAAATTTTATTTTGAAATAATTCCAAATCCAACTGTTAGATTTCAAATCTCTAATTTGGGAAGATCTTATCGATACAAACCCAATGGTTCCAGTTTTAGGAGAATCCGACGGTCGGATCTCCCGTAATGTCTGTTCGAAGTCAATGGTCGAAATTCACGAACTAACGCGGCGCAGCGCGTTCTATTCAGGCCATTATATACATATATATATATTATATATATTTAATTGATTTCCATTTAAAACGTATTTTATAAATCGTTTTAAATTCGTTTTCAAAACGATTTCACTTCATATTCAATTTCAAATCAAAATTGAATAATCCATATCATTGATATATAAATGATAGTATTTTCAAAACTTATATTTTGAAATCACTTCCTTTTAAATATTCATTATAAAAATGAATAAAATCGATATAAATATCGTTCATGTCAAAATGGCATTAATCTAATCAACACGGCTTCATATATTTAAATATTTTCGTGTCCATCCCAAATCGGACATCAAAATCAAATTTTGATCTTTAACTGAATATTATTTTAAAAATTCATTATTTTAAAATATTCGTTATTTTAAAATATTCATTCCTTCTGAACTGGAATCAGACACAGTCAATTACCATATAATGTTATTATATGGATTTCGTACAAGACATGTATACAACAACAGTGATAAATAATCATCCATCGACCATAGTGCATTCTACACTGCATAAGCATCAAATATAAATATTTAATGCTTATAACAATCTGTCAACCCATCGATTGACATACAACTAAATATTGGGATTAGTGTATGTACAATATCATCCCAATCCCCGTGTGGGGTTTCAAACAACAAACACAGAATATTATTTGTGAAGTTGGGCGATGTGTAAAATTTATCGTCCCAATCAATATCAGTCAAAGATGTGTACATAAACAAATCGTCTGATTTGTTTACGAATATTTATTTTATTCATATACACGTTAAAAATTATATTTTTAACGATAAAATATTTATTCGGTTCAATTACACAATAAAAATGATATTCTTATTGTTCTAACATATTTTAGAAAATTTTGATGGCATAACGGCGCGATTTCGAAATCGGGTAATGTCTAGCATTACCTCTCTCCTGACATCGGCTCGCGCCATATACACATTACAACTCAATCAATTCAATTCAATTTTCTAACCAAATTCAACCAAATAATCCAATCAACCAAACCAAACAATCAAACAAGTCGTCCATGGTTTGTGGACGACGGGAAGCAATTCGTATATGCAGTTATAAATAAATAACTGTATGAAAAATTTCAGTGAGGAGTTCTCACCTTGGGGTTCCACTCCGTCATTCTTTATTTCTGAACGGTTCGGATTTTGTTTTGATTTCAGTCTGTTCCATCGCACTCCTTTTCACACTGTTCATAGTAAAAATCATATTTTTAATATGATGTTCATATATTAAAAACCATATTTTTACTTCGCTATATATAAAAAAATCGAATTTCTATCGCTACTTCATATATATAAAAATCAAATTTTATTCTATGTTTTCATATATAAAAATCATATTTTTATATGCCATTCAAAGAAATATCTTACCGTTTCATTTTTTGTAAAAATCACGTCTTCTTCATTTTAAAAATCACTTCTTTCTATTTCTAAAGATTGTTCCCTTTCATTTCTAAAGATCGTTCCTTTTCTATATTAAAAATCTTATCTTTTCTTATATAAAATTATAATCTTTCCCTATATAAAAATATAAACTTCCTTATATATATAAAAATATATTCTTTTCATATGTAAAAATATATTTATTCCATTTCTAAAAATCTAATCTTTATATTTTATAGAAATCAAATCTTTTTATTCTATAAAAATCGAATCTTTTTATTTGTTAAAAATCATGTCCTATCATGCTAATCACAAAAAAAAAATCACGCCTTTACCATGTTGATTATGTAATTAAAATCACACTTTTATCTTGTTAATATATAAATAAAAATCAAAGTTTTATCTTGCTAAAAACGATATTTTTACTTAACTAAAACCTCAACTTCATAGTGTTAAAAATCACTCCTTTATATGGTTAAAAAATATATCAGATTTGAATATAATAAATAAAATAAAATAAAATAAAATAGAAAAACTCACTTTTTTCCAATCGAAAGAGGGCTTGTGGTGGTCGAGGTTGGGCTGCACTGGTTGGCAGTGGGGGCAGGGTGGTAGTGGCGGCGGCTAGGGGGTCGGTTGGAGCTCCGGTGGCCTTGGGTTTCGCGACTGAGATGGGGGAGGGAAGAGAGGAGGGCGAGAAGAGGAGGGGGTTGCGATGGGGAGGTCGGCGGCGGTGTCCCACCCACGGGGGCGCGACATCGACGACAAGGGTGGCAAGATCGAGCGTTTTTTATTTGTTTTCTTTTTTCTAGTCAACATGAGGAGGGAGAGAGAAAGAAGAAGGGGGGAATTTATATATATTATTTTATTAATACTTTAATTTCAAAATATGTACTTTCGCATACAAACTCAAAACCGAACCCAACGACTGTCGCCCATAGCTAATTTCCCCCATTCCGAACACAATGAGATATGTCCGGTTAGCCAATTCTAAAGTTTAATCAGTTGTCGTCAAAATCAAAATATAAATCTATATATTGAATTTGAACGCGCATTTCAATTTACCGGGGCCACATACGAACTCTGAAAATTCCAGAAAAATTATTTCTAACTTTGTATTGATGATATGGTCCTAACAAAACTAATTTCGTCAAATTTGAAGACCGTTTGAAAAATGGTCATTTTCTGGTCCATTCATTTTGTAACAACCCGGAAAATCTGAGCCAGTTTAAAAATTTTAATTTGGCTAATTTGATGGATTTTGGATATTTAAAATAAATTATTTTAAATAATAACGACGAAAAGTAGGTTTGAATCGATGTTTGAAAATAAATATAATTATTTAAAATTATAAGCAAGGCCTGAAATGGCGCGGTAGTTTCAAAACTTCAATTCAAACTTTGACTGACTGTACCGAGTGCAAAATAAAACGGATTTTAGTGAAACCAAAAATATTTAAATCTGTTAGTGAATATCTTTCTACCGAATCTGAAAAATCGAAGTTTCATAGCGGGAATCAAAAGTTATGGCCAAATGAATTTTCAGAAAGGTCGCTATAGAGAATATATCGCCCTTGAAAATAGACATTTTGCAAACGACCTCAGAATTCGACGAAACCACTTTTGTTGGATCTGGGATGTCAAATAATTGCTAGGTTTCAAATTCCATAATTTTTGAAGTTAATATGTGAGCGTGGCGAAGGAAAATGTGTTTGGTGGATTTCAGTCAAATTGGATCGACCATAAAATGGCCATTTTTCAAACGGTCTCAGAATTCGACGAAACTAGTTTTGTTGGGACCGTATCGTCAAAACATAGCTAGATTTATTTTTCTGGAATTTTTGGGATCAGTATGTGGCCCCGGCAAATTGAAATGTACGTTCAAATCAAATATTGAATGTTTTATATTTTAATTTGAAGAAAAACTGACTGAAACAGTCGAATGGGCCTACGAAACATATCCCATTGTG
This sequence comes from Allium sativum, assembly GCA_030737875.1. Taxonomy (NCBI): domain Eukaryota; kingdom Viridiplantae; phylum Streptophyta; class Magnoliopsida; order Asparagales; family Amaryllidaceae; genus Allium; species Allium sativum. The sequence continues at coordinate 296,873,960 of CM060911.1, read as the reverse complement.
TTCAAAATGGGGGTATTTAGCTAAGGACGATAGTCGTTGGGTTTGGATTGGAGTTAGTATGTGAGGAGGGGTATTTTTGAGATTTTAAAAATATATAAATATAAAAAAATATATCAGCCAATCACATTATTTCTCCCTCCCCGCTTTTCTTTCTCGATTACCCTCGTCGACGACGGAAAACTTTTCTAACCTTCCCTCCTTGATTTCTCCCTCCACACGCAAAATCACACCTCGACCTAGTTGAAGCTTTTGAAGATCTCATCGAGAGCTTTAAATCTATACCAGATTTGCCCCATCTAGCGGTGTATTTCGTGAGATCTGTCTCCCCGAAGTGACAGACTTCAAGCCGCCGCCGATCACTGGAGGAGCCGTCGATCTGCACGCCTTCACCAGCGACAGGAAGCTCTCTCCAAGCCCTTCGTCGTGGTACCAGCCGATCATCACCTCGTGCCTCGTATTGCGTGCTAGGTTGAACCCTAGTTTTGAACCGAACAGAAAGGTAACGGCTTATTATATTTTAAACTGTTGTATAGTACTTTAAAGCGCTACAGTTTATGATTTTACAATAAAAAACATATCTTTCTCGTTTGTTGTCAAAATCCAGTGAAACAAGAGACAGTGGACTCGTGTGGACGTCTTCTACATTCTAGAAGAGACCGGATATTTTTTCTGAGCCTTCTACGATTTTTGGAGGAATGGAACCCAATGTGAGATTTCTAATTTATAAACGATATGGAAAACAACGTTGTATAAAGTCGATGTATGAGTTATATAAGCGTTGTACACCTCATGTATAAGCGTTGTATGAGTTGTATGTTCGATGTATAAGTTATATATGCGTTGTAAAAATTATATACGCGTTGAAATAAATTGAAATGATATTGAAATGAAATTGAAATATAGTTATATACGTGTATATATATATACTCCCCTCATCCATAGACCATGAACGATATATATTGGTTGTGATATTGTTTGGATTATTGGTTGATGTGAAATTTGGTGAATATCATGAATGGTTGATTTGAAATGATTGATTGTGGTTGAAATCCCAATAGGATTAGTATATGGGAAAATTCGTCTGCGTACGAACTAGATATTGAAAATCCCCATTGTCAAAAGCTGCGAGGCTTTAAGGTAGAGCGAGGAGCCGTACTCGGGACGGTGCCGGTTTTAACAACCCTGATGTTATGCTGCCAAAATTTTCAATAATATTCATGTGTTAGAATTATTTTCATGTGTTGAAACTGAATTCATGTGTTGAATAGAAATTCATGTGTTGAATAAATTCTTTGAAAGATAAAAATAACATTTTTATCTTATGTATGAACTATATAAAATAATCGTGTTTTGAAATAAATTGTTTTACAATAAAAATCACATTTTTTTAATTATATATAAACTATAGAATTATTTTCATGTGTTGAAGCCAAATTCATGTGTTGAAACCAAATTCATGTGTTGAATAGAAATTCATGTGTTGAATAGGAATTCATGTGTTGAATAGAAATTCATGTGTTGAATAAATTCTTTAAAAGATAAAAATAACATTTTTATTAAATATATAGACTATATAAAATATTAGTATTTTAAATAAATTGTTTTAACACCAAAAATAACATTTTTACCTTATGTATGAACTATATAAAATAATCGTGTTTTGAAATAAATTGTTTTACAATAAAAATCACAATTTTATTATATATATATAAACTGTAGAAAATATTCATGTGTTGAATAAAGAACTAGAACGATAAAAATCATATTTTTATCGTATGTGTGAAGTCAAAAACATTCATGTGTTGAATATATAGATTGAACAATAAAATCTACATTTTTATTGTGAAAATGAAGTGCTAAAAATATTCATGTGTTGAATAAATATTTTTGATGATAAAAATATCATTTTTATCAAATATATGAAATGAACATAGTTTTGAAATCGAAGAATGAATTATATTTATATATATAAATAGAAATAAAATAAATCGAATAACGAAGCTGCAGTTTGTATTTTGAAACCATGATTTCAAAAGATTAGTGCGGGAGATCCGACCATCAGATTTTCCCGAAACCGAAACCGTTGGGTTCGCTTTGGAAATATCTTTCCAACAACACCCACTTTGTGAAGATCCAACGGTTGGATTGTCTGGAATGTTTAATTCAAATCTGAAGAAAAACAGCGCCAGAATCGATTATATTTATATATATATAATTAAATTAAATCGAATAACGACACTGCAGTTCGTATTTTGAAATCGTAACTTCAAACGATTGTACCGGGAGATCCGACCATCGGATTTTCCCAAAACTGAAACCGTTGGATTCGTTTTGATAAGATCTTTCTAATGATATAAATTTTGTGAAGATCCAACGGTTAGATTTTCAGATATGTGTAAATCAAATTTGAAGAAAAACAGCGCCACGGCCGCATTATGGCCTGAAGCGTCGTTTGAATGAATTGGCTATTTTTAAATAAATAAAAATAGCGATAAATCGTGATAAAATATTATAAACGATATGAAATGGAAATAAACCGAATTTGCTCGGTTTATGTGATATTTGATGGTTGAATGTGTTTGGCATGAAAATTACATTAAAGAACAGAATTAGTGATATCGAATAATTTAACCATTGAAATGAATTGATTTGAAATTCTAAATATACGTGAATTATTTGAAAAGGACGAGTTGATTCTCATTTCAAATAATTGATCAATGATTGAAAGTCGAAGATATGAAGATGGTGCACGACCGATGATCTTCACGTCGAATGGAGGGGTGCTACTGATGCTCATGATAGGAGTAGCTACCTTGAAGGGGCTGAAGTAGTAGTCATCCGGATGTACTTGTTGATTGTATGGATATGCGAGGTATTGAGTGCCTCCGGTTTCGTTCAGACCCAGAACGAACTTGTAAATGGACTGTGTGTCTGACATTGGATTTTGTTCTATGCTGATTGATCTCTATTAAATATATATCTGTTTGGCGGCGGAGAATTTATTCTCTTGCTTAACGCCCTTCTCTGAGACGTACGAGCTCAGAGGTTATATATCGATAGAAATCAGTCGCATGGAGTGAATTGCCTGTGTGGCATGCCTAAGTGGCAGATGATCAAGGCTTCTGTTGAAAACCAAAGTCTTGTGGTTGATGATCAAAGCGCGTCCTGTGTGGCATAGCTTTGTGTATAGCGTTGTTTCGCGAGCCTCACACCCCGGTATGAGCCAGAAACTGGAGAGCACCTCAGGGAGGACCTGCGTTTCTTTCTAGCTAGGAGTGGTATTTTGGGTTTGACACGCCCGAGCATTTTACTTATGTGGATGATGGATAGCGAGGCGCCTCGGTTAGATCGGTCTCTTCGGAGCCGATGGTTTGGTCAATTGATGACCAGTTACGCCCCATAGGGTGGGGAAACGCAGTGTTCAGGCATTTTAATCCACATCGGTGGACCGGCCCAGATGATCCAAGGTGCAGTTGCGGCTGTTCCTGAGACATGGTAGGCTAGATTGTCTCGAAACAGTGAGGACGATCCCTGGCCTTGGTTCATGACGGAAATCCAATTTCCAAATACGACATCGTGCGGTTTTGATTGTATACCTATATATGGCGACATAGTGGTATAGGGCATTAATGCCGTCTATGATTGATACTTATGATTGAAATTGTTTTTGAAACATATAAACACTAGTAATAATATCAAATGCTTTTGTTTTATTCGTATCAAGCATATTTTGGCCATTATAAGGTAAAACTCTATCCTCCTGTATGTGTTGCATTGTGTGATGGGAACTGAGTCTTATAATGGCTTCATTTTTATAAATAGCATTGCAATGTTTTAAAAGATTTACTTGTTTTAAAGCACTGGCAATCCAATGGAGTAAACCCGTTCCGCGAAAGTGGCGTGGTCCTGTGATTGGCCATATATTAAAGTGTTAAGTAGATTTCTCATACCAGTCCCATGACTGACTCGTAGTTTGTTTCACTTGCAAACTCGGGTGCCCCTATTTCTACACGGGCAGCCTTGTATTCAGGTTTTAGCAGGCTCTTTCTGGACAGCTGGAGCTGAAGAAGGATTCTATAATTTATCTCTTTTTATGTTGTTCAGCTCCTGTTGTACATATTATGTTTTGTTTTCCGCTGTAGACATTTATGTATAGCTGAACTGCATTTGTACTAAGTATGATCCTGTATACTGTGTAACTCTGATGATTATGTTTATCCAGAGTATTCTATTGTACATTATCTGGTGTATTTACTTATTCCTGTTCTGCTGTTATCTGTTTATGTGTTATATTCCAAAGATTATCCTTGCCACTGTCGTACGGGGTTTTGGGATCGTCACACATTTCAACTGAAATTGACAAAACACATTTTCTTTTGCCACGCTCACATGTTGATTTCAAAAATTATGAATTTTTAAACCTAGCAATAATTTGACATCCCGGATCCAACAAAAGTGGTTTCATCGAAAACGGAGGTCATTTGCAAAATTTCCATTTTTAAGGGCTATATTTCCGTAGCGACTATTCCGAATTTTCAACTGGGCATAACTTTTTATTCCTGCTATGAAATTTCAATTTTTTGGATTCGTTGGAAACATATTTTAAAATAGATTATAACATTTTTAGTTTCACTAAAATTTGGTTTATTTTGAATCCTGTACATTCATTTGAAATTTGAAATCGAATTTTCAAACTACCGCGCCATTTTCAATTCCTTTTATAATCAAAAATAAATATTATATTCTAACGTCGATTCAAATAAAATATACGTTCTAATTCTATTCAAAATAAATTTCTCATCGTTATTATTTAAAATAAATCATTTTAAATGTCTTAAATTCTTTAAAATTGCCAAAATAAAAATTTTAAATTGGTTCCGATTTTCCGGGTTGTTACAATCTCCCCCACTTAAAATCTTTTCGTCCTCGAAAAGGAACGGAGGTGAAAGTTGTTTGACTAACCCACTCAAATTTCATTCAGGCTTTCATTCCTCAACTTTTCAGTTTCTAAGAATATCCATTTTTTCAAAAATTTGGCTAACACCCTAAATTTTCGATTTTTTTTACCATAACCTCCTTTGTACAGGAGCACCGGGAAAATCCCCAAACCGCCACACAGGCTCTCTCATCTCAAAAAGAAAAAGCCAAGCGGCTCATAAAATCATCCAAACCCAAGAAATTAATAAACATGTACCTATTTGTCGGGCATACAATTTTATTCCTCTTCTCTAGCCTCCTTGCTATGACCTGTTCAATGTGTATACATGTATATGCATGCAATTCCAATCAATTTTCAAGTCAGTTCAATATTTGATACAATTCGGTTATATGTACCGTTTTTTCACATAATGGTTTTATTAGATAACAAATAATCCTACAACACTACCATCAATCAATTAGTGAATTAACGTTTCAAATTCGTAATTTTGATACATATACAGAAAATCATGTTTTTGATGCCAATTCACAACAATAAACCCTATCTAGTTTTGGTTCTCACGCCAGTCAATTGGAAATATATATATATCCCACTTTTCGAACCTCGAGCACAAATGCTGATGATGTAGCCACATCATCAGAATGATCCCCGGGAGACTAGAGTATGATTCTATATCTATCTAGTATATTAAAACTTCGAATACACGTTTGCAAGGCATATATGCAAAATCTTTATATATTGGATTGTCCAAATTCAATACAAATAATTATTCAAATATGTTGAATAAAGTTTAAATTTTCAAAACAATATTTGTTTTAATTTATTTATTTTGAAAACACTACTCTTCACACTCGTTCTAGGATACTACTGATCCTATCTCTAACGAGTCATTCTCATTGGATATTACTAATCCAATCTCTGATAAATTCTTTCGTTCGGTTCTAATATGTCTAGTTCTCGAGCTCTGTAAACCAAAGCTCGGATACCAAATGCGATGACCCGAACTACCCCGTGAAGGAAAGCCCGGATTGCTTTGAGGACAAGACAAATCAGAACACAAACAGAAGAACATTTCATTGTATATTACAACAATTTACATCAGAGTATAAGAATATATAGAGTATGAATAAATTCTACACATCAGAGATTAAAATACATTACATAGCAGTGGAAAATAATACAAAACACAACTGAAAGAGATAAACGGATACTGAGCATTCCGAATATCGTTCCAGCTGTAAACCAGGATCTTGTGAATATAAATCTGTAAAACCAAAACTACTAGCTGCCCGTGTGGAAAATAGGGGCACCCAGAGTTTAGGTTAAAACAATAAACTCCAGGTCAGTCATGTGACTGGTGTGAGAACTAAAACAGTTATTAATTTGATTCTTAAAGTTCGGTAAATCAAGGGACCATGCTGTATAACACGGAACAGGTTTCCTCCCAAGAATACCAGTGCATTAAACAAACAGCGCAATGCTAATTAAAAAAATGAAGCTATTATAAGACCCAGGTCCCATCACACAATGCAACGCAAGCCGGAGGATAGGGTTTTACCTTATAATAGCCAAATAATGCTTGATACATGAAATTTAATCTTTTATTATTACAATAAGTGAAGAAATCAACTTCAAATATAAATGTATCAATCATAGGCGACATGGGTACCATCTATCATGTTGCCATACTAGGTTCTACAAATAAAAACCGAAATGTCACGTATTAGAAATTGGATTTCCGTCTATGAGTCGAAGCCAGGGATGGCACCTCTCCGCTTCGAGACACTCTAGCAAATGCCTCAGGATTCCCCGCAGAGAACCCTTGGAATCGGCTGGGCCGGTCCTCCCTTACGTTTGAGGATTAGTTATTCCTGAACACACGTTTCTCGGTCCTATCAGACCTATATCCATCAGCTCCGAAGAGACCGATATATCCGAGGCGCCTCACAATCCAACAACCACATAGGTAAAATAACAACAATGCCAGGGCTAGTAAAACGCTGACACCACCCATAGCTAGAAAGAAACGTCATGTTCTCCCAACGGTCCGATCCCGTTTTTGACTCATACCGAGGTGTGAGGCTCGCGAATCAACGCTATACACAAAGCTATGCCATTTAAGGCCGTGCTTTGATCATCAACCACAAGACTCTGTTTTTCAATAGAAGCCTTGATCATTTGCATCTTAGCATGCCACACTGGCAATTCACGCCATGCAACTGATGTCTATCGATGTATAACCTCTGAGCTCGTACGTCTCAGAGAAGGCCGTTAAGCAAGAGAATAAATTCTCCGCCGCCAAACAGATATATATTTAATAGAAATCAATCAACATAGAATAAAATCCATTGTCGGACACGCATCCATTTACAAGTTCATTCTGGGTCTGAACGAAATCGGAGGCACCTTATTCCTCGTCCCGTATGTCCAATACAGGAGAGAGGCCCTCGCATATCCTGTCGATCTCCAAGTACATCTGGACGATCACCACTTATTACCTCGTCTTGGGTGTATAGCCCAATCAAGACATCATTAATCATCCAAACGATGTGAAGATCTCCGGTCTTCAACCACCATCTTCATCGTCGACTTATCGTCGAATCAGTTATTCAGAATGGGTATAAACCCGACCTTTCTGAATAACTCGCGTATATAATAAACAAGTGTTATAAAAACACAACACGCGCCTCATTCCAATTCTGAATATTCTTTTATTTAAATATTCACATCTTTAGGGATTTGTTCCCATTAATTTTATCAAAGATAAATTCTTTAAAATTTATCTTTAATCTTCCTTTGGATATCATTCAAACCATACTAAGGTTTTCCAAACTAGTCGGGATTAACGCACCTTACCGAAATAATCATTTATTTAATTTCCCAATCCCAACCTATCCATCCCATGGAGCAAAACTGGTCATACCCCATATCTAACACCACGGTATTATTGGTAAAATTAATTACCATTTCCCTTTCAAATCTAATTAAAGATTTAATTATCGCTAGGAGCAAAACGAGGGATACTCCGTTCTCAATCATCTCCCAAATTTGATAATTTAAATTATCAATTCACATTTCAATCTAATTAAAGATTCATTAAAACTCCACTTAGTTTTAATCTTCCCAAAAATAAATATTAATGATTATTTAACTTTGGAAACACAAACATATCGCATCGACAATCTACACCGTACTATTGATTTATGCCGATATATAACCTTTAAGCTCGTACGTCTCAGAGAAGGGTGTTAAGCAAGAGAATAAATTTTCCGCCACCAAACAGATATATATTTAGCAGGGATCAACCATACCGTTCGAAATACAATACAGACATGAAATCATGTCTTTAACTGGGTTAAAGAACAAATGTCATTTAAAACATAGTTCACGATAAACCCAAATCACATTCCATTAATTATGGAATCTTCATGGAAAAGAAAATCAATATATAATCAATATCAATTTCCGTATCCAACTAATAATATAAATGGAATAACGACAAAGCCTTTTAAATTCCATATGTATTAACAGTCTTCCTCCACAAAATTTCATTTCAATTATTTTCAAATCGAATTCCATTCAATTCCAATTTAAATATATTAAATTGGAAAACGTTACTTTGGAAAATTACTGTTAAATCTTAATAATTTTTTTTATAAATTCCAAATCGCACTTCACTGTAAATCGGGTTAAAGAACGAATGTCGTTAAAAACACAGTTCACAATAAACCCATTCACATTCCATTTATTATAGGGTTAATGAACAAGTGTTATTTAAAACATCGTTCACGAGAAAACCCAAATCCCATTTGATATTAAATACAAGGCTCTGAATAGAAAATATGTCGGCTTATATTCAATATCAAATTCTGAAACCAACAAATATCGTATTGGAATAACGATATATATATCTTCCAAATTCCTCCACAATATTTGTATAATCACGAAATCCAATATCGAAATATTCCAAAGATAATTTCGATTCAAATCCATTCCAATAATTATATTGGAAATTCTGGTTATTTTTAAAACCATTTCAAGCCCAATTTATTTATTTTAAAAATATTGGATTTTAATTCTAGTTCATAGCTAGTTCATTTCAATAAAAATATATTTTTATCCATTCAAATATGTAATTTTTCATCCCCGTTCTTTCCAAATCATTTAGTATGATTTTACACAAATTATTGATATTTTTAATAATTTTATCAAGGCCCGTACAGTCGATTTCCATAAACGGTCATCGAACTGCACTTATAGCGACCTTTTCCAAATTTGAATTGGATATAATTCCAAATCCAACTGTTAGATTTCAAATCTCTAATATTCTTTAGAAAGATCTTTTCGAAACAAACCCAACTGTTCCGGTTTTAGGAGAATCCGACGGTCGGATCTCTCGTAATGTCTGTTCTAAGTCAATGGTCGAAATTCGCGAACTACCACGGTGTGGCGAGTTCTACTCAGGCCCTTATATATATAATATATATATTTTATATATTTCATCGATTTCCATTTAAAACGTATTTTATAAATCGTTCTAAATTCATTTTCAAAACGATTTCACTTCATATTCAATTTCAAATCAAAATTGAATATTCCATATCATTGATATATAAGTGATAGTATTTTCAAAACATTATATTTTGAAATCACTTACTTTTAAATATTCATTATAAAAATGAATAAAATCGATATAAATATCGTTCACGTCAAAATGGCGTTAATCTAATCAACACGGTTTCATATATTTAAATATTTTCGTGTCCATCCCAAATCGGACATCAAAATCAGATTTTGATCTTTTATTGAATATTATTTTAAAATATTCATTATTTTAAAATATTCGTTATTTTAAAATATTCATTCCTTCTGAACTGGAATCAGACACAGTCAATTACCATATAATGTTATTATATGGATTTCATATAACACATGTATACAACAACAGTGATAAATAATTATCCATCAACCAGAGTGCATTCTACACTGCATAAGCATCAAATATAAATATTTAACGCTTATAACAGTCTGTCAACCCATCGATTGACATACAACTAAATATTGGGATTAATGTATGTCCAATATCATCCCAATACCCGTGTGGGGTTTTCAAACAACAAACACAGAATATTATTTGTGCAGTTGGGCGATGTGTAAAATTTATCGTCCCAATCAATATCAGTCAAAGGTGTGTATATAAACAAATCGTCCAATTTGTTTATGAATATTTATTTTATTCATATACACGTTAAAAATTATATTTTTAATGATAAAATATTTACTCGGTTCATTTACACAATGAAAATGATATTTTTATTATTCTAACATATTTTAGAAAATTTTGGCGGCATAACGGCGCGATATTGAAATCGGGTAATGTCTAGCATTACCCCTCTCCTGATATTGGCTCGCGCCATACACACATAACAACTCAAACAATTCAATTCAATTCTCTCACCAAATTCAACCAAATAATCCAATCAAACAATCAAACAAGTCGTCCATGGTTTGTGGACGACGGGAAGCAGTTCATATATGCAGTTAAAAATAAATAACTGTATAAAAAATTTCAGTGAGGAGTTATCACCTTGGGGTTCCACTCCGTCATTCTTTATTTCTGAACGGTTCGGATTTTGTTTTGATTTCAGTCCGTTCCATCGCACTCCTTTTCACGTTGTTCATTGAAAAAAATCATATTTTTAATATGATGTTTATATATTAAAAATCATATTTTTACTTCGCTATATATAAAAAAAATCAAATTTCTATCGCTGCTTCATATATATAAAAATCGAATTTGTATTCTATGTTTTCATATATAAAAATCATACTTTTATATGCCATTCAAAGAAATATCTTACCATTTCATTTTTTAAAAATCATATCTTCTTTATTTTAAAAATCACTTATTTCTATTTCTAATGATCGTTCCCTTTCATTTCTAAAGATTGTTCCTTTTCTATATTAAAAATCTTATCTTTTCTTATATAAAAATATAATCTTTCCCTATATAAATATATAAACTTCCTTATATATAAAAATATATTCTTTTCATATGTAAAAATATATTTATTCCATTTCTAAAAATCTAATCTTTATATTATATAGAAATCAATCTTTTTATTCTATAAAAATCGAATCTTTTTATTTGTTAAAAATCATGTCCTTTCATGCTAATCACAAAATAAAAATCATGTCCTTTCATGCTTAGTTTCCGAGAATCTCTTAATGCATCTATTGATGATCTACGATCTGTAGTGGTAGTCCGTGAGTATCCTGATGTCTTTGATGAGGTTCGGGGTTTACCCCTAAGGTGCGAGATCGATTTCCGCATATATTTGGTGGACAATGCAAAGCCAGTTGCATTGCTCGTGCGCCATATGGCTTTAAGAGAAAGGATGGAGCTCGGTAAACAAGTAGGGGAGCTACTTGAGAAATGATTTATTCGGTGAAGCATTTCTAAATGGGGTGCTCCATTGGTATTCGCAACTAAAGCGTACCGCTCGCTTTGCATATGTGCGGATATTCATGATGTTTTTCTTTATTTCTTATTTATCGAAGTGTCTACACGATACATCAGAGGTAGTTGAGCCGAATATGCACGAGGAAGTAAAGGTAGAACGGGTGGCGACAATTAGACAAGTTCCTACCAGTATACTTGGATCAGAGGTTAAGAAACTACACAACAGAGAGGTTAGGTTAATACAAGGGTAATGGGGAGAAGACAACGAGGATGCGACTTGGGAGGCTGAAGACAAAGATCATGCTTCATACCTTTCCTTTTGGGGACTATGTTCTTAACTTCTTTTCCAAAGCTTTTATTCGCACTTGCTTCTATCATCTGAGTATATCCTATCAATCGAATTTTTGACATTTAGGTAGGAAATCCCATGATTGCAAACATGTGTTTGAGACATGTTATGTTTGATGAATGCAAGTGGATGCAAGTGGTTGCTAGAGGTTGCTCGTGGATGCATGTACACACACATTAGGCACTAGATCGGCTCAATCACTCTCATACTGCATATGGATGTGTGTGCATTTTTCTTTCTTTTAATGGATGAAAATGGATGTATCATCATATGGATGTTGCATTTGGACGGATGATTGTGCACACATATAGAGCTTACATGTTATAATCTTACATGTTATAATAGGAATATTTGCATACATGTTGGATTCATGACACTAACATACAGTGCATTAAGGAGGTCGACTGATTCAGTAGACCGCCTGATCTTTCACATTAGTGTTGGGACATATACACACACCTTTGCATATGCTCATATAAGCATTAGAAAATTTTAAGGACAATGGATGCCTGTGATTGGTGTATGAGTAGATGGATGATGGATGGTAGGATACATTCTTCCTAACTTGGAAATTTCGAGGACGAAATCCTTTGAGTAGGGGAGAATGTAACACCCCGTATTTCAACTACACTAAAGAGGATAAATTAAAGAATAATTAATTTAATATTCATAATTAAGGGAAACGGACTACATCATTGCATCCGTCTCAAAATTCTGGCCAAGATAGACACCTAGTGGTATACATAATTGGTGGAAATAATAAAGTTATGTAAATAAAGACACCTTTTAGGGTAAGCATAACTTGTAGAAATGATAGGGTTATGTAATTAAAGACACCCAATGGTATACAAAATCGGTGGAAATAATAAAGTTATGTAATTAAAGATACCTTTTAGGGTAAGCATAACTTGTAGAAATGATAGGGTTATGTAACTAAAGACACCTAGTGGTATACATAGCCAATGAAAACCTAGTGGGGGATACAAGACAAAGGGGAGAGCTTCTATCATACTGTGTGGGACCCGTTTCATCCAGTAACCTGGAGTAGGTATCAAACATGTACTCCGAACTAGCTCGGAGAATGGGCACACTTACTGGACTGATTGTAAGAGATTAAAACGTGGAGGGCGGTGTGGGCGGTGCAAACCGACCAGGCCATGTGCGTGCATGAGCCGGGCAGAGGGGGAAAAGACGACCGTGACACCTATAGATATGGGGTTATGCATATCAGCAAAGGGTTGCCACTTTAGGACGTGATACATCCTACGGTGGGGCTGACACATTGTATCTACGCGGATTAGGGAGCCGATCGATTAGGGTAGTAGTTAGGGTACATTTGGACGTATGCCAAAGTCTATCGCCTTATAGTGGAAAGGGTCATCTCATTCTGGATATACTAGTAGTAGTGCAGAGTAATCATTAAGGAAGCGTATACACCCTATCCTGTTTACCTAGTCTTACCTGCCTTTTACGTAGTTATCTCTTGTATACTTTATACGTCTGTCATGCTACTTTTATTTATTTACTTGCTAAAAGTAACTAGACTCGCCATACTTTATGTCTGACCCTTTTTGTTTCCTCTTCTTTCTTCCGTTCCCTCCCCCCTAGGTTCTCAGGGAGGGAATTCTTAGTCTTAGTCTGGACTCAATTATCATCTTGCTTTGAGAAGCTTCTGAAGTATTTCTTAAGTTCTTGTCTCTACTACGACTTTGTCTGTTTTTGGGGAATTATGCTTTTTATGTACTCTGATGGAACAAGACAGAAAGTTTTATATTTTTGTAATGAATTTTATGTAGTTTCAAACTCGTGATATTTTGGACCATGATGTTTTGATTTATGTTTGAAATAAAAATTTGAATTCCCCTGTTGCTTTTATATCTGTCTTGTAATATTTCTATTTCTGTTTACCAATAACGCTTCGCGAAACTTAATGCATTCCCTTAGTGAGTGACTTTAACGGACGTGGGGTGTCACAGGTAACTAAAGGAGGCGAGCCTTATTGATTTTTCTTGTTTTGACGTGGCCTTTTGTTTGAAACACACACACACACACACACACACACACACATATATATATATATAAAGGGAAGTGATCTTTTTGGTTTGAACAACATGTTGGGGCATCTGGCTGGCTTTTAGTGTGTGGTTGCGTGCACTAGTCTAATTGTTTGAGTAGTTCTTTTGAGTCTAGCTTTGTTTTATTTTATTTTTCTTTTTGGTTAGCTTAGTTTTTTTTAGCTGAGTTAGTTTATTTACTTTTTTTTTCCTTTCCTTTGGTTTAGTCCTACTCATTTTATTCTTTAGTGTGTGTTATTTATTTTCTTTTAAAAAAAAGCACTAAAAAAAACGCCACTGTAAAACAAAGATCGGAAGAGACATAATTCAATTAACAAATAGGGATTTCAGAGGTTAAGCAACTTGCATTTAGCAGAATTTGAATTGTTGGAGCGGTTGCACACCAAGTATGGTGTGAACACACAAGCACTACTAAATTACACTGGATGGACTGCCGATCTAAGTGATTTTTTTTTTTAAAATCTACAGGGTTTACTGCTGCTTGAAAAATATATAGAAATTGTGTGTAAATATTTCGTGTAGGTGCCGCGACTTGCTTGTAAGAAATTTATTTCTGCAATTCGTTATTCTGTGACTGTGCTGTGATTGATTATTTTGCCTGTTGATGTGTGGTTGGAAATTTTAAAATGAACATGGGATAAATTGAAAAGTTTGAAATAAATTATTTTTGAAATCGAATCTGGGATTCCCCAAAGCTCATAGGACAAAATATATGTTAACGACAATTAGGATTGATACTCTCTTAGGTGTCTAAGGAATGGTATAGTCTAGAACTCAAACAGGTTTTAAACCTTCAGTCGTGTTTCTACGGTGATTCGTGGCACACTGATAACCCCTGTCCGAACTTGGTCTAGACTTGTATTCATATAATCCGAAGTTGTTAATTTTAACATTTTTTTTAAGAGCTTCTTTAGAGCCAAAAGTTTTGCAACTGATTTTTCAGTGAAAAACTTTCTTGAAAATGTCCCAACTTCCTTATTCCTACGGATTTTACGATAGTTGTGAAAATCAATATAATCCATATAATTTTACACCAAATTCATATGGATATTTTAATAACTACTATTGTACAAATAATTAGGACTTTGCACCACAAAATTTTCAAAATGATGATCAACCCTCAACTCTTGAAATAAAAATTGAATCTCTACTTAAAATGAGCACACAACAAAATCAAAGAATAAATGAATGATGTAATTCATATTTTTGCAACAATTCAAGTCAAAATTTTCAAAATAATCAAAATTCAAATTCAACTTCAAATTCAAATGATTTTGAGTATAACCCTTGTCAATCCAATTTCGAACTCCAAAATGAATTGTAAATTCAAAATGGAAATGTAAATCACTTTTCAAATGATTTTGGCAATGAGAATAATTTCAATTGTGGTGCAACTGAAAAAATTTTGTTCTCAACAATTTCAAACTAAAAATTCTCAAGTAAATAAGTATAAATTTGATTTTGTTGAGCAAATGAACGAAAGTTACGATAATCACACAAATTTGTTGTTTGAAACCTACAAGAAACAACGTGAGCAACGAAATCAATTCAAACGTGTGACGATTCAAATAAAAGTCCACCTTTTACAATAATCGATGATCTTCAACAAACAACTTTTGAAATTAATGAAAATCTTAATGAAGTTGTTGAAAGCTCTGTGATTGATTTGAATTTAAATTCTCTTGAAAACGAAGAGTCAGTCTTCAATTTGATCTTCCTCTCTCAGATTTTGAAAATTTTGCAACTTTTGATTGTCAACCTGACAAAAATGATGAAGTTGTTAACAACTATTTAAGCGAGGACGACTTTGATAAGCTAAAACTTCTTAAACTGATTGACGATAAAGTTGTTGGGTCTGAAACTGAAAACGAAACATTTGAAAACTTTAAAATTCTTGAGGTTGAAAACAACGAAATTGCTGAATGTGATCTTAAACACAATGACGATTTTTCTTAAACTGTTGAAACTCTTTGCGACTTGATCGTTTCAATTGAACCTCACTGTGATCACTTGTTGTTCAATGATATTTTTTGCAGTATATGAACTCTTTTTGGAATAACACGTTTTTGAGAAATCACAATTTCAAAATTTACTGAAAATTCATTTGTTTGGTTATAACTTTAGGTTTACAAATGAACCTTTAGTCAACATAATTTCAAATATCAAAGCAAAACTGAACAATATTTCTCAAAACAAGTGTGGGGGTGAGAATGATGCACACGTCTCTCAAGTTATACATCATTTGAACAAATCAAACTTTGTTTTTGAAACTTTTACCGAACCCCGGCTCGATGACCTCTCTTTAGTTGCTACAGAAATTCAGCTTAATTTTAGGATCCATTGTAAGCCCAAAATTTTAAAATTAGCAACTCAAACTTTAAAAAAAACAAAATTTGTTTTTCCAAATCTGAAACGTGATATCAAATTCATTATGATTTGATTTTTTGTGCTTAAGCTATGTCTCATCATCTTAATGAGACTGATCCATTGGTCCATTGTGGGCCGGTTCATCTTTTCGATGACCGCGTATTTTCTGCACGAGTATCCGGTAAGACGCACCAACCCTCTTTTGTACATATGTAAATATTCTCTTGTTAAATAATTTCCTTTCACTAAAATATTTCTGATCAACGATTGTGAGGACACGGTCACACTCAAGTGTAGGGGGAATTTACATTACATTAGCAATCAAATTTTATGAACTAGGTCATTCGTTGAACAAGGACTAACTTAAAATTTATAAATAACACCTTGGTTCTTTATTGATAAGTTGGATTGTTGGGTGATGGGAATGTACATTAATTATTCATTGAGTCGTAATGTTCTTTTTAAGATGCTAGCTTGAGACTGTGCAGACATTGCTCGTGTTCTGGAGTAAGTGTGTCAACCCTTATTATACATATTAGAATGTGCAAGTAAAAAAATCAAGTAAAAAAATTATAAATAAATATCAAATAAAAATGATTCTGCACCTACATTTGTTGGATTTTATGAGTTCGTTACATGCATAATATTTTTTCACTCAAATTTTCAAACTCGTAAGTTCTAAAATTCCACTTGGCTCACTTAAGAAGAAATGACTCATTGTAGCTTTCTTCTTCGATACCCCACATTATTCAAACCCAAGTTTTAGTCGATTTACATCCACATTTCGACAAGTTTTCTTATATTGGTATACGTAAGAACCTTTTTACTTATTTATTTTCAAAGGTTAAAAAAAACGTCACTTTTCATACCAATATTACACTACCCACTCCGTACTTGTTTTAAGGTACGATAACCATATACCACATCTTATTTTATATGGATTATCTATCTTAAGAAACTTTGCTTATCTTTCCTTTCAACTTTTTATATAACATCAATCTAAACTTGTGTGTTGAATTAGGGTTATAGAAGTAGAGTAACTAGGGTGCAAAACTTTCCTTTCATTCAGTGTTGGTTATGATTCGCTTAGTAGAGGAGGAATCAAATGAAATAATGTATGGTATCATTCCATTCCATCTCCACTCATCATTCATCAAGCATGTTAAAAAAAAGGGAAAAAAGGAGGGAAAATGCAATAAAGAGAAAATCTCTAAGAATAAAATAGTCATTCATCATTCTTGACTATAAAGCATTCATTTCCATTCCATCCACATCCATCATACCGTACTTAGAAGCGAGGATTGTAGTAGAGGAGAAGAAAGGAACAAAACGTCCATATGTACCTTAGTATTACATTATCTTTTGTAGCTTGGTGTTCAACTAATGCACTTGCCCTCTTATCTATAATATTTTTAGAACTTACAACATTCTCCTTCATCTATGCATAACTTACATCCAATACATTACAGTTACAATGGTACAAAATTATTCAATAATAATAATAAATAAATGATTGGGTGCACATTGTCGATGTGTAGAACTTTGGTTGACACCACGCTCTTAATCTTCAAGGCAATTACAGTGTTATCAAGGAATTATGATTCAGTTTGAATTTTTTTATTCCTTTTTGCACCAATAATGGGATGGAAAATTTAGGACTAAATCGTTATTATTGAAAGTAAGTAAAGTCCTTAGAATTTGGAAGACCATAAATATATTATTTGATTAATCTGCGTACATAATCACTTTGGATTTGTGGGTAGTATCTGCTGAAAACTCTTACGAGACAACACTCGTCCTACTAGGGACACCTAGGGGTTTATCGGCATGTTGCATACACTAAATTCAATCGTGTTCCCTATGAATGTGTGACATATCTTAGTTTAGTTTATTCGAGGGCGAATAAAAAGATATGTGTAGAGGTGTTTGATATACATGTAAATGTGAAAAAAAATTCTGCTTGTTTATCTTATTTTCTTTTTAAAATAATTGATACTGTGTATTTATAGTTATGTTTTTAGAGTATTTAAGATGAACGGATTGATGCACTTAATTGTTGAAAAGGTTGAAGAATTGGCGCATGAAGAGTTTTGATTTTTAAAGCTGGATTAAAGCATAAAACCTGAAGAAATGTTTCTATTCAACCACCGTCTGTCGCATATTTTAAAGTCAAGATTCAATGTATTTTCATAAAGATTGCTTGTCTCAGATGTTGTGGAGTTATTATTTATTGAAGTTGATTTCGTTTGATGCCAGCAAGCTATTTTTCTATAAAATTTGCATTCCCATTCACTTGCGTTCACATTGATTTATTTTTTATTTGGGCAAAACCTTTTCGTCCCACATCTTGTAATTGGTCACTTAGTCTTGGTCATGATAGCTATAAATACACTGTATCTCTTTCATTTAGAATTACACTGGGTTTTATTTTGTAACTATTATCTTGGAATAAAACTATTCTCCCCTTATTCTCTTAAGTTTTAGTTTTATTTTATTTATGTTTGTTATTTTATTTTTCGCATTTTATCATTTAACAATGTCTAGATAATCCCCTTTAATTAGGGGGTGATGACACTTATGGATTGGATTCAATATGAATCACATAGCCAAATAGATTAGGACTTTATACATATAGATCTGGATCTGAACCAAGAGTTAGATCTAAACCTTCATATTCTGTGTTGTTTAAGAGCTATGCTCCTTCACAGGGTATATTCGAGTTCGATCTAACACTTACCAGATTTAGATCTAATTTTTAGAGTTTTAGAAATAAAATAGTGAATCTGTCCTGATAGCCTATGGTTAATTAAGAGCTTAGCTCCTACATAGGCTATGCTTGTCGTTATTCACATGTTTGTTTTTAAAAACCTAATTATCGTTGATTCATGTTTGTGACAGAACATGAATTAGATCTATATTAATATTTTTGGCTATTGATGATTATTAATCCAGTTTATGTCATTACTCCCTAATTGCTTTCATTTATTATAAAAAAACTCTTTCATTTTCTGTATTTTCTGTTATTTACAAACAATCAAAATTTCGGAATAACTTGATTGGATTTATTAATTAAAATAATTTCGGCCCCAGAGTTCGACACCCTTTTCAACAACCCTTGTTGTTTAGGAAAGCCGAACAAATTAAATAGTTGTTTACAATTGTTTAATTTGTTCGCAAGCACTAACCTACAGGCTTCCCTCTTAGCCGAGGAATAAATAAGTTGGGAATGGTTGAAACGTGTTAATCATGTTGATTACTTACCTATTTATTGAATATCATGGATACTGTGCTTAATTCTAATAAAATGACGAGTAGGCCTATCTATCTGTGAGTGTCTAGAATGAGGTGTCTAGGCAAGGGGTGATATGCAACCAGTGCTCTAACTTACCTGGCCTCACTCTTGACCGAGGGATAGTGAAGTTGATAATGTCAAAAATGAGTTAAGTGTACGGACCATGGTTTCTATAAGCTATTGTTTTGACTAGATAGTCAATTAGTCGACTATCGAACTATACCAAAGTAACTTAAGTAGTATCTGAAAACCTTCATGATTCCATACCAATGAGAACCCCTGGGGAGGAATGTTGGTATGAAACGCCTGTTGCTTTCATTTACTTTTGAAAGAACCAGAATTGAGTTAACCGGAAATTCATCAATTAGTTTTGAAGAGACCGGGATCGATAAGTGTTCTACTTATTGAATACCACTTCCACACTAGAATACAAGTTCTATGTTTTGGAAGCAATTGTAAAGAGGAATCTATATGAAGATTGGGAATCTTCTTGAGATGCTCGGATCGAGTAGTGATTCGTGGTCCGTTTGAGAAGTGGGAATCCAATTTGGGATTCAGTTCGAGTGATGAAGACTCGAGTGAAAGATCCCGAATGAAACTTCAACATCGAAAATGACTAAAAACGGAGTAGGAGAACAATCTGGGGTTTGGCTAACCTGTGCCAGGATATATTAACTCCATATCTAGTGTATGCTTATTATCGAATCGTGTGGGAGCTCCTCGAAGTTGCGCACGTAAGTTTGGTATAATTGGTTCCACATGGTGCACTTTGGTGTTTTCGTCCGTGGGCCAGTTGTGTTTACCTTATGGTATATTTTATTTAGAGATATATGATGCTCAGATGTACTTTCTGACCCTTATGCTTGGAGTTCAGATCGATATTGAGAGATCTCCAATGGAAAATCCAATATGTGAACGTTCCTTAGCGGTTTTGTTTGTACACTTAATAGTTGTCGAATGTAACCATTCTAGCTATGTGATTTATTTATATTCTAATCTATTATACAACTATAGTTAACTTAATAAATTGTTGGTTTCTTTTAAGGGGAAAACCGAAGCGGTTATCTGCATGGTCTCCTCAGTATTGTTACATGCAATATGTATCTTGAATTTCTCATACCACACTGATGACTGATGCTTGGTTTTAGTTTTCCCTAAAATCCTCACGTACTCCTTCGAGTAGGCTGAGTATGGCAGGTTTTACTTTGGATGCTTTAGAGTTCGGAAGACGAGTTGGAGGCTTCCATCATCTATCTACCTATATCTATTTCTGTTGTACTGTATTAGTTATGTACATATCAGCATTATGAGGGCAAGCAGTTATCACCGTCCATGCTGATGATGGTACTTAGGCTTTTATAACTCTAAAATTCCTTTATCGGGAGTAACCCTTTTGTACTATGTTGATATTATAGATTTCCGTTTTGCTGTAAGATTCTGATGTTTTGTTTATTTCTTCCTTGTTCTACTTATTTTACCTTTTATTTTACCCAACAATTCGACTTTTCGATAGTTGGATGTTCGGTATACAAATACCGTGGATGTATTTAGCGTCGACTTTTGAGGTTTGAAAAGTCGGGTCATGACATTTGGTATCAAAGCAGAAAGTTGACCAAACACCTTGGCTTTGGTTGGGTATGGCTCTAGAGATGGGGTAAGAGACACCCTAGAATGAGTCGAGTGTATTATACATATGAGAGCGTATTTGTATTTTGAAAACTAGACTTTGAAAATATTCCTTAAGAATGTTTATTTCTCGCAACCCTCTCTTGAATATGGTCTTTTTTTACTATGTATCATTTCCTTGAAATAATTCTATATTCAAGTATTATAAAGATGTTTGCTATAATTCATGTAGTAAACTATGAGTACTCGTACTGCATACACTAGAGGAGGAGGAGGTAGAGGTGGTCGAGCTAGTACTGTCACTATTGGTGAGAATCGTGCACCGAGGAATTGGCTGCTGTGGAGGAACCAATAGTAGGTGTTGTAGAGGAGGTCGTGCTAGTCAGGCCTCAGATGGGATTTGCTTCACTTTGCCATGACTATGAAAGGCTTGGGGAAAGGAGATTTAGTGGCTCAGAATCAATCACAGAAGTTCAGACTTGGCTTAAGATATGCAACTTTATATTTTGGGATATGGAGCTAGATGATGCAATAAAGTGTCAATTGGCATCAGGACATTTAATTGATACGACTATGGATAGGTAGAATTTGATTATTTTGGAAGTCCAAGAGGACAAACTTTTCTTAGGCCCAATTTAAGGAGGAATTTGAAAAGAAGTCTGTTCCAAAGGCTAGGAAGACCTTATTATACAAGAGTTTCATGGACTTGAAGCAAGGGGCTATGACGGTAACAGAATATGAGAATCTATTCACTACATTGTCTTTGTTCGGACCGGGTTTGATTGATACGCTACTGAAGAAGAAGAATAAGTTCATTACAGGATTGCGTCCAGAGTTTCATTGAGACATGAAAAACCACATTATGGCATCCTTTTTGGATTTGGTAAACATGGGGTTGAGGTTTGAGTGTTTAATTCTGAAATCAGCTAATTCGGAACCACCTGGGAAGAATAAGAGGAAATTTCAACCAAATAAGGTTAGATCCAGGTTTACTTGTCATAATTATGGGAAGAAGGACCATTTTGCTTAGAATCGTATGGAGGCTAAGAAGAAACAAGTGGAAAGGGCACCAGCAGTTAGGGCACCAATTTCTAAGAATCCGAAGGTTGAACAACAGATGATAAAGACTCGGTTTCTTCCGAGGGATAGCTGCTACAACTATCATAACCCAGGTCATTTTGCTAGGGAATGTCCATTGCTTCAGAAGTGGCAACAACCTCGGGGTTTTGCTTTAGCTTCAGCACCTTCCACTTCTGCAGCAGCAAAGGGGAAGCAAGTTATGGAAGGTATTTTATCTATTTTTGGCATTCCTATTCGTGTCTTATTTGATACTGGTGCTTCTCTCAATTTCTTTTCTCATATTCTTGTTGATAGGCTGAAACTTGAGCCAATAATGGCTTTAGAATCTATTTGTGCATCGAACCCTACTAGGGGTCTGCAAATCTTTGTATGGGATGCTTAGGAGTTCCGATTTCTTATTATGATGAACTCTTCCCTTGTGATTTGTATGTTTCGGGTTTTATGGATTTCGATGTCGTACTCGGGATGGATTGGCTATCTCAATATTCCGTGGATCTAGATTGTAAGAAAGGGACTGTCTCATTTAAGACTAACAAAGGGAAAATTTTCATAGTATTTTGTGGAGGACCTAGCTCACTTATGACTAGTTTCCTTTTTACCTTGGATGTGGCGGAGAAAGAATTGAGTTCTATTCCCATTGTTCGAGATTTTGTAGATGTCTTTGAGGAGGGGTCAGGTTTACCACCTCATCGAGAGATAGAGTTTCAAATTGATTTGGTTAAAGATGCAAAGCCTATCGTGTTGCCTGTTGGAACGTTACCACCGAAGGAGAAGTTGGAGCTATCTATTCAGGTAGATGATCTGCTGCAGAAGGGCTTAATCCGACCAAGTCATTCGAGTTGGGGAGCTCGTGTTGTCTTTGCAACGAAGGCAGATGGTTCTTTAAGATTATGTGCCGATTATCACGAGTTCAACAAGCGAAATATTAGGAACAAGTATCCTTTTCCTAGGATAGATAATTTGTTCGACCAGCTTCACGGAGCTTGAGTATTTTCTCAACTTGATCTTGCTACGGGATTCCATCAATTGAGGGTAGCAGAGGAGAGTGTACCCTTATCCGCTTTAAGATCCAATCAATTTTATGAGTGGTTAGTTATGTCGTTCGGTCTAACTAATGCTCCAGCATATTTCGTGGACTTAATGAATCGAGTTTTTCGAGATATATTAAATAAGTTTGTTCTTGTATTTATTGATGATATTCTAGACTACTCCTAGACCGAGGAAGAACAAACATGCCATTTTAGGATAGTATTGGAAACACTAAGAGAGAATGTGTTGAAAGCGAAATTCTCAAAGTGTCATTTTTGTCGTTCGGAAATTAGATTCTTGGGCCATGTTGTTTCTACTGAAGGTATTTCTGTTGATCCTGCAAAGGTTGTGTCTGTTCAAGACCAAAAGAAGCCGGAAAGCGCTACAGATATTAGAAGCTTTTTGGGTCTAGCAGGCTATTATAGAAGGTTTATCCAGGATTTCACAAACATCGCTTCTTGTTTAACGAAGCTGACGAAGAAAGATATCAAATTTGTATGGATAGAGAAGTGTGAGCATGCCTTTGTAAAACTAAAGGAGAAGTTGACTAGTGCTCCTGTTCTTACCGTACCAGATGGAGGTGAAGGTTTGACTATTTACAGCGATGCGTGTGGAACAGGGTCGGGTGTTGTGTTGATGCAACATGGAAGAGTTATTGCTTATGCGAGTTGGCAGCTCAAACCGCATGAAACGAGGTATGCGACTCATGACTTGGATTTATTAGCAGTTGTGTGTGCATTAAAAATGTGGAGGCATTGTTTGTTAGGTGAGAGGTTCGAGTTATATAAGGACCACAAATCCTTGAAGTATCTTTTTACACAAAAAGGCTTGAACATGAGGCAACAAATATGGTTGGAGTTTCTTGCAGCCTTTTATCTCGACATCATATATACCCCAGGAAAGGCTAATGTTATAGCTGATGCGCCTAGTAAAAGATATGCTATTATAGCAAATGTAGAAGCTCGACCGACCCTGGTTAGTCGTATAGAAGTGTGATTAGCATAGAAATATGTTTATTTTATGCTCTTATATCTTATCTTTTGTATATTAACCGAATATTACTTGGGTATTATTATTTTCATCTTTACAAATATGCCAACTAAGCCACATGCAGTCTGAAAAACAGAAAATAAAGATCAAAATGATGTGTATATACATATGAAGATGTGCAGGTGAAGACTTAACATTGTGTTGCTTTTGTTTTTCAAGACATGTTTATGTTTGGTAAAAGAAATCTCCTTATATCTTATCTCCCTTCAATTAGTCACATGCCAAACAAGGAAGATAAGGGAGGAATAATTGCTAATTAAGATATGGGAGGAATAATTGATAATCAAGAGGGGAAGAATAATTACTAATTAAGAGGCCAAGATATTCTCAAGATTGTTTCCTCAAAACAAAATCAAGAAAATGGCATGATTAAATAATTCTTGTGTAAATAGGCCCATATATGCATAGATTGGATTAGGGTTTTAGGTTAGCTATCTATCCCCTATAAATATCCATGTAATCTCATTGTAAACTTTCATCCTGAAATCAATAAAGTTTTCTTCTTTTTTCTCTTTTTCTCTTTTCTGCATTTTTATTTTCTTAGCAATTAGTGTTGTCTACACAATTAGATTTGGTAGAGCACTATTTGTATTTTGCACTTATTTTCATTAGTGATTGACCGTCTGATTAGATTCAACGGTTATCCTAATTTTATTTTCGGTTTGTTATTTTAATTTCTGCAATTTTAATTTCTGCATTTTAATTGCTTTCTTAGGTTAAATTGGATTTGATTAGATTCAGATCTGATTCATAGTTTTATTTGCTTTTTAATTGAAAATTGTGATTTGATCGTCGGTTCAATTAGATCTACTTTGAATCAAATTACAATTTCAATTTTTATTGTTTTTCAACCCAACTCCAAGTTTTGTCTAGCTCTCCCAAGAAATTATATAAATAATTTAATTTAATTTACCTCCCTGTGATTCGACCTGCATATTACACGAACTGTGTGCTTGCAGTATTTATTACAAAATTCGTGCTTTTCTAATTCATAGAAAGCGTCAATCAAGTTTTTGGCGCCGTTGTCGGGGTGGTAACGATTAAATTTTATTATTTATTTAATTTCTTATTCGTGTTATTTTTTATTTGTTGTTTTTGTTTTTATATATATATATATATATACATATATAAAATCTTGGCTACTTGATTTGGTATTACAATTTGATATCACGTCTCTAAACCAAGAGAAAAAAAAGAACTTGCCTTTTTATTTATTTTATTTCCTTCCATTTTTCAACTTTCTTTTCAATTTTTGTTACATTCTTTCCTTTTCTTCTTTACAACTTTCTGCAAAAAAAAAAGAAGTTCCCTTTCCAAAATTTCTCTTGTCTTCTTTATAGCCACCATCTCCTTCAGTTCAACATCTTCTTGCTCACAATCACTTTTACATCATCTGACCATTCACCAATCTGATCCTATAGTGTCTCCTGCCGTTTTCAAACCCTATCACTTTTCTCCACGCATAGACCAAGTTAATCCACCCTCTTCAAACAATCTCTCGTCACTGTCCTCTAATCCTCTGCATCAAACACCAACATTGCTTCCACTTACGATCGCAACCACTTCAAGCCAAGTCCTAGACCCAATAACGAAATCAACCCAGATCTCTACCACCAAACAGTCCTGTCCATATACATTTCACCACCTTCAACTTCACCAAATCTCCACCACGCACAAAACCGTCCATCGCCTTATCGTCATCATCCAGTCACAACACCAGAAACTATACACCAAAACCCGACGTCGGTTCCACCAACAAACCCACTGCCCTAGCTTCCCACTCAAACCCGAGACAAAATCCCTTCCATGCTGCCTTCACCAATTTGAAATTCTAAACCCAGATTGCGATCCTGAACCCAATTCGAAATCCTTAAACACTAAAAATCGCAAAACCTTTTGCTTAGACCTCAAGAGAATTCAAAATCATAACCCAAATTTCAACACAAAACCCGAGACCGAAAGAAAAAGCCCGGAAATTCACAACTCGAAACTGCAATTCGAAATCAAACTTGCCCATCACAAACGCCAGAACACAACGAATCCACCATCGTCATCTCACCATACTTTCCGAGTTCTCAAGCCTTTGAAACCGAATCGACTCAACTGCAAATCCCAACTTTCGAAACTTGAAACCCCCAATCTCCAATACCCAAGCCAATTTGATTCGATACCCTTAAATCGTAGGTAATTTTTGAATAAAAGTGGGGTTCGAATTCGAAATTTTTATGAGTTCGATCTTTTTTTTTACTGAGAACAAAAAAAGGAGGCGCATTTTTATTTTGGGGACTTGCTGAATTGCTGGAAGATTAAATAAGGGAGTGCGTTCTTTTTATTGTTGCATTTGGTTTTCTCGTGGTTTTGGGGTGTGAGATTTATTTCTAAACTTGTGACTAGGGTGAGAAAGTAAATAGACCAGAGGAGATTAATTTGAGGATTTGTTTCACGGTTGTAATGCGTTTTATTTCAGAGTAGTGAATCCTTGAGGATTTAATTGTTGTAGTGGGTCACAGTTATTGTTTGCTGTTTGTTCTCACGTATTAAGCTCATCACTCATTCAGTTGTTTTCTTTCTTTCTTTATTTTTATTTATTTTATTTTGTTCTATTTTCACTTTGCAGTCTTAGTGCTTCATTTAAAGAACAAGAAAAAAACAATCAATTACGCGACCAACGTAAAAGAGAAAGATCAATGTGAGAAAGGAGTACAAGCAAGCAATTTAGGATTCAAGAGGTCGAACAATTTGCAATCAAAGAACTTTGAATCAGTAGCATTATTCAATTTTTCTGGATGGACTGCCATACCTCGCTCTGTAAAATTTTCTAAACTCTGTAGGTTCTGCAATTGCTTGAAAAATATAGAAATTTCTTGTAAAAATCTTCTGCAGGGGCAGCGGCTTGCTTGTATAGTTTTTTTCAATTCTTCTTTTATTCTGTGACTATTCTATGATTGAAGTTTCTGAATCTATTTGTTAGGAACGAATTTCCAAAATTACAACCATCACTCTCATTGGTTTTCAACTTTAAAATTCATTAGACATTGGTTTTAGGAAAAATACGATCTCATACAAAATAATATAATTGAAAAGTGGTGCTTTGTGAAGTTGATTGTCTCGTATAATTGGATCGCGGATATATACTCATTCAATTTATTGAACTATTAGCAAAAGAGGTTGCATACTACCCGTAAAACATCGGTTGTATCCTTTAGTATTCATACTATACGTGAATGACCGTACGACCCTCTTCCCCCTTCTAATTGAGTCAGTTAATTAATAGAGCACAACTTAGTATTTTATACTATTCTGAAGTGAGAATATTTTCTGTCTTGTCTTGGCTTCGTAAAATGTCTGATTCGAAAAAATCTTTGAGAGAATTGTGGGTTGATAACCGGAGTAGATGTCCTCTTGAAGAGTATGAGTATGAATTACAACTCATGAAGCAAAAATTTCCAAAATTTCGTGAGTCCAATGCCAAAAAAATTCAAAATTGTCCAAATGACCAGCTTTTTCAAAATCATAGATATAATCGAAATAGCGTGTAACAACCCAAATTCCAATGGACCGATTTTTTTACAAAAACCCAATCCATCGAAATCCGAGTTGGTTTTCTCTGGTATCCTGCAGAAAAGATAGAGACATAAAACATGTCAGAGTTCGGAAAATATCTCATAGCGGAAGGAATAAAATATAATGTAATTAAAACATAGCTTTACCTTAATAACAATACTGCTAAACAAGTATCCAAGCAATACAGTCTCTGTCATGAACCTAACCTGCGAATGTTACGAGGAGGGGGGGGGGAGGGGTCAGAACATAAGTTCTAGTGACTGGACTTAAATTACACTTCTGAATAATCCTACATAAACCGTTCAATTACATTTCTTATTTATAAGGTTATCTGTGTTATTAGCGCTCAAGGCTTACACACACACGTCGCACCCATCTACTCCCTAGTAGATTAACCTAATATAATGTATATGTAGCTACCCCCAAACTGAGGTACACCCCATGGTACCCCATTCGCATGGTTTCCTCCATAACACCACATTTATGTGCGCAGTCCCTCATCCTATGCCATAGTAACGTACAGATCTCTTTACATATATAACAACGCTACATCTGCATAGAACCACTATCGCTGTACTTCGCAAGCATACCGACTTCTATCCTCGAACTTTTTCATCGAGTTAGATTCCTTCATCGAG
This sequence comes from Allium sativum, assembly GCA_030737875.1. Lineage (NCBI taxonomy): Eukaryota > Viridiplantae > Streptophyta > Magnoliopsida > Asparagales > Amaryllidaceae > Allium > Allium sativum. Next base: position 296,845,488 of record CM060911.1, on the reverse strand, counting down.
TAATTCCCCAGAGTCTACCATACACCACCCAGAGCATACATGCATGTATATAGACTTTCCCACGTACGTATCATCAAACGTATTCGATGCCTAACCCGCACACCTATCGTGTGCATGCCCGAGTTCCATGGCAGGGCTACACAAGAAACACAGAACTCGGTCGAGAGCTTTTCTAATATCTGTGCAGGCCCGCCTTTAAGAGCCTCTCACACAAATATCCCTAGGGTTTGTTTTCTATGGTGGCTATGGCCCCACCTCAGCCCCTCCCTCAACTAGTAAAGACTACAAGACCTAAGCGACAAGCACCTAAGAAAACAATCTAAACATCCATGTGGCGTCTCCCCTCAACTACCGTCCCACGATAGTGAATGGTTAACGGTATCTTGCGCCTAGCTCTAGTCTTTCTGCATCCTACTAGCTGTGGAGACAGGCACTCGACGACCTACTATGCTTGTTGGTCCTGACCCTCTGCCTCCGTTGAGGCAGCCGCCGAATCACCTTTTCCTCTACCGCGTACAACATTCTGATTACCAAGTTATTCTTGCAATCAAGGCCCACCCACCTAGTATTTGCGCGCAGACCCAGCCTCTGCGGGCACAACCTTAAACATCTGCCACCACACAGAGGACTACTATGAGCACCTTTAACATCCCATAAAGCCGCGTGCTTCCCCTTCCAATCCGTCGGAGCTGCCAGAATAATCAGATGAACGTGCGCTCCCCTCGTGCCTTATGACACCGTGATGATCTACCTCGTTGGGCTATTCATCCTATAACGTACGGACTGCTCCAAGCGCCTCAGTTTAATATGCCTTTAGACCCTACATCTAATCATTAATTACGTGCTTGCTCTACCTCGTCAGTTTTCTCATTTAACTTGGTTATTCTCATTCACATTGACTTCATTTTCAGGTTTACCAAGTTACCCTTGCTTATTAATTCCATTTATAACTTAACCCATTTAAGTTTATTAATAAGCTTACAACATGTTATTCTCATAATCTATTCATTATCCCTCTTATGGTTATAATAACATGTTCTACTTAATTTATAATTAAGTACATTTTAATTCACATATACATTGGTTAAGAGAATAACTCCCTAAGTATCAACCCTGAAGACCGAAATCAACATCAGATTGACACTCAGAGAATTACTCAACTCAACCAATCTTCTGTTATGTCATTCATATAACTTATGTTATCTTCATTTGTAGAATTATTCTTGCCTTTATAGGTTACTTAATTTACAATTAAGTACATCTTACCTTATTGCATAAGTTATTTCATTTTCCCCTATTGTTCCTTATAACTTACCATATTCTATAAGTTATCATTTCCACTTATCCCTAGGACAAGCCTACCTATTATCTTTCCTTTTCTTATTCAAGTTCATTCATAATAGGTTATTATCATTCCCCATTTTGGCATTAATTAAGATTAACTTAATCCTTCCCACTTCTTTAACAAGTTTACTTAAACTCTTACTCAATTCAGCTGGTTCGTAACACCACTAAAAATTTAATTAGGTCAAGTATTCCAATTTAACAAATTATCCTTGCTACCCATTTTACCCACTTAACCCCTCTATTATTTCCATATCAACCTTACATGTATCGTCTTGGTTAAGTGTTCATTATTATTTATAATGTCCGTAAATGCATAAGACCTCTCACATTAGTTTGTCGTTTGCGGTTGTTGGATATGCCGGGCGGTTCCGGGCAGACTTCTACAGCATGCGAATTCAACCTCGTGTCTTGACACCATTACGTGTCTAATTTCCACTTGAGACCTCTCACATTAGATTACCGTTTGTGGTTGCTGGATATACCGGGCGGTTCCGGCCAGACTTCTACCGCAAACCAAATCTAATCTCGTGTCTTAGGCATTCATTATCTTTTTCTTAATCCATGCCCAATTTCAAGTCTTGGATTATAATAAATACTAATTACCCATAAATTCCCAATTCGGTTTATGCCTATAATCCCACATATAAATTATACCCAATTCCCTATATATGTCGCACGTCTCCCTACATGTAATTAACTTTAATAAAGTAAAATGCAATTATTCCAATTCTACCAATTGTTCATATTTATTGTAGTTATCCCTATTCCATTATAGGTTTTCATACCCTTTTTCCAAGTCATATATTATTATGCACATTATACCCCTTCTTCCAAGTCATAAATCATCATATATATTATGCCCAAATTAATCTTTCCCAAATGATTCCCAATTTCGCGCGTTCGCATATTTCAGCGTTTGGCCTAGGCTCGAAGGTAACCTGCCTATAAAACAAAAAAGAGAAGGAGGGAGAAGAATAGAAAGATCATATAAATAAGACTGCAATTATAACATGTTTATTATGTTCATTACTGGGGAATGTCAAACGATATCTATACTATTATTCAAAATTGTAATTTAAACCCACTCACTTTGATTTGCTTTCCCAATTCTGAATAATCTTGAAACTAATCCATATCTACTCTACCATGTCTTTCCTAACTGATTTGGAACCTCATACGCAGCATAAGTCTAGGCGCTTTTATCGCAAAATCTGAATTCTTTTCTCTAACTTTGAAGAAGAAGAAGCCTAGATTTAATCTTTATTTTCTTTTTATTTTTAGAATATGTTTTGGAGGAGAAGAGAAAAGGGTAGAGCTTTCTCTCTTTGAAGAAGAAGAGGAAGAAGAATAGGTTTGGAGGCAGAGTTTTGACGTCACCTAAGAAATTGTGAGGATGAAGTAACCCTAACCACCTTATTTATAGGCATGCTAAACTAATCTAGTCCTTTAGATTTAATTTAAAACTCCATCCAAGCTAACCACTTCATCCGACCAATAGGAAATAGCCATGTTGCGAAAAAACAAACATTAACCAATAAAAACACGCCATGTGTGCAACATGATGCGCAGCAGCATGAGGGTGTCGACACCTATATGTATATGTGTGTATATATATATATTTCTTTATTTATTTGAAATTTGATTTATCAATAATCAAATTTAAAATATCCTCTTTTGTTCGCGCGCAACCCTTATTCTGAATTATGTTTATCTGCATACAACCCTTATGCATATATTAAGCTCTTGTATGCGAACAATTATTTATTTGGTTCCCAAAATAATTCTATTAAATTAATCATATCATTTATTTCTCTTTTTAACCATCTTTCCAATTAATCCTCCAATTAACCCTTTTTACACTAAACCGCTTTTTAATTGAACTGCGTTCACACTAAGCCACTTTTTAGTCATTCCCCTAAAACAAAAATATGGCGCTGGCGGGGATCAAACTCTGTACCTCTTGTATGCAAGTCATATGCTCTAACCAACTAGGCAACTTAGTCTTTTATTAACAAGACTTTGAACAATGGTAACCATTATTCTTTTCTCATTCCTCTTTTTCATGTTTTGTTGCAATATTTAATTAAAGACATCTTTTTCATCTTAAATCAGATTTCTGCAACCCATATGTCTAAATTGACTAGAAAATCGCCACGAACGCAATGAAGCTAATTTCGTGATAAATTCTAGAAGCTCTTCAAATTTTCCTTTTTCTTTTCAAATGTTCGCATGCATTTCTTCGCATTTCATGTATTGCATGTAATTTCTTTTATTAATCTTTTTCTTCATTTCACTGCATTAACTTATTACATGCAATTTTATTGTCATTATTTGATTTTTCTCTTAAATATATCTATGTATACAATATATATACATATTTCCACATTTTTAATTTCATTAAAAATGCGGGGTGTTACATTCTCCCACCCTTAAGAAATTTCGTCCCCAAAATTTGATAGGGATTAAATGGCTAATCCCTCGCATAATATACATCCATCATGTGTGCATCCATTTTTTTGCAAATATGTGCACCTATATGTATGCAAACTTTTAAAATCTCTTTTAAAACATGATGCTCACATCCTAAATATACTTGCAGTTCTATATGAATGCAATATTTTTGAAAAATCAAAACATTTTCCACCTAAATTTTCTTACATTCCTACAAAATAAGAGCATAGTTCATCCAATTGTTGCATTCAAAACCCTACCAACCATCATTAAATTCAAAATTTAGAAAATTATAATTTTCTACATTCGATTTCTTATGTTACAAAAAGGTATAAAACGGAAGAATTTACATTTTCCGTTTTTCTTTTATGTACCTTTCCTAATTGTACTTGGATTTTATGTAACTACTCTATAAAGATTTCCTATTTTCCTATCCAAGCACAACCCACATAAGAAAATTTTCTTTTCTTTTTCAACTTATATTGGAAAAACTTTCATTTTTATTCACCTTTTCTTAAGATTTTCATTTTCTTTCCCATCACGTTTTGTTGCTTTACTTAATTTGTTGTTTTCTTCTTAGTTACGTATTTTCTTTCTTAGCTTATTTTTCCATTAAGCCTTTCCATCTTTCAACATCCTACACAGATACTACCAAGGCGAAGAATCATAAGACTATTTCACTAAAGAAAAGTCCAACCACAAACTCTCAACACTTACTTGCCCTTCCACTATCTAGTAGTAACTACTAGTCCTTGCCGTGTATTACTAGCCTACATTTTTTTTCAAGCAACAATCCTAGGCTTCACAATGCTTATGCATTCTACGGGAATTTGTTTTTATTATTCCAAGATAGTCCTTGCTGCTTATGCATTCATAATCCTAGGCTTCACAATGTTTATGCATTCTACGGGAATTTTCTTTTCCAAAACTTACTTTTGCCAAACCATAAAAAAATGTCACAACAAAAATGCAAGACATTTTTTTTTTCAAATCACAAAACTGGAGTAGATTAAGGACAACTATAGGGTTACATTGTTTCTACCTATAATGTTAATTTTGGCTGCTTTCTACAAGGTGTAAAAATCTACTTTATTCTTATTCTCTACAACTTATTTTGTCCACCTAACAAAATTTCTTTTTAAAACAATAAACAAAATTTATTGTTAACAGAATAGAGATTTCAAAACTTCTTTTTACAAAGTGCAACATTTTGTATGCTTTACTTTTTAATCCTTTCATATATTAAAATATGAAAACTAGTGAGTTATACATGCTTTATAACGTACGTTTTTTTTTCATAAGAGAATTCTTTTAAAATAAGAAATTATTAATTTACAAAGTATACCCCACTTTACTTTAAAACCCAATATGCATTTTTACAAATATGTTTCTAACATATCTCTTTCAAACATCAAAAATACTTTCAAGATTAAAACTTGAAAACACCATAGACACCTTTGCCAAAACTTTTACAATTTCAAAAAGTTAATCATTGGGTTAGACTCAAAGTGGGTCTCCAACTCAACTAGGCTTTCCTAGACAATTTCCCAAAGTCAATTCTCTCAACTATATATAATCCTAATCCATTTTCCACTTTTTAACCTTTTTCTAAATTATAAGGTTCCGCTTCCAAACCGACTAATCTGAAATACTAATATTTTAGTTTCTATCATATGGGATACATCTTTTCTAATACCAATCATATCGTACACTTTCCACCCAAACTACCTAAGGGTCCAAAGTTTTTACGTTCATTCCTTTAGTGTACAAAACAGATATCCCAACTCTTTCATAGTTTACTTTCTCTACCTAGTGTGCTTCTTTATGGATCTAGGTTTATGTATATAATATATTTATATTTTTAAAAAATACAAATACGCTCACTTATTATCTATATAGGAATCCTAAACCAAAGCTCTGATACCAGATGTAACAACCCGAATTCCAACGGACCGATTTTTTTTCAAAAACCCAATCCATCGAAACCTGTTGACGAAAAAAAATGTCGTAAACACCAAAGATTCCCAATTACTAGGAATTATAAATATGGTCGCATAGACAAGAACACAAAATAGAACATAAGCAGTAAATAACACAAGAGATTTATACTGGTTCGGCCTCAGTGAGGGCCTACGTCCACTTTGAAGAGTTGTTGGAATTTTATTGATCACTTGAAAGATTACAAGGTTGAGACCCTCTCATTACATTTGTTGACTACGATACATGAAGTTACAATAGTCATATTTGCAAGAAATAGTAAAATGGACAATTTTGCCCTTCTTCTTGCCATTAATGAAGCTCTATGGAGGTCTCAAGAATCTCTCCCTTTTGAAGTGTGAGGCCATGGGGTATTTATAGGAAGTGGTTGGTAGGGGTTAGGTAGGAGTCGGTAGAAATGGGGACCATCTATAAAAAATTCACGCCTCCAGCCTTCAGCCTCGGAAAATTCGCACCTGAGTCAAGGTGCGAAATTTCGCACCTGCAGGGTGCGAGATTTCGTACCTACAGGGTGCGAAATTTCGCACCTACCAGGTATGAAATTTCGTACCCGGCTAGGTGCGAGATGTGCTTAGTGAGGGTCATTGGTCGAGGCTTGTTGGCTCTTCCGGGGCGTTGACATGATGACGTGATGGTGACATGGCGAAGTCCTTATTGGCGTGATCCCTCTTCAGCCTTCCTCCTGCGCTCCCCGAGTTTTGCCCTTGGCCCTGACTTCATGCGATGAGTAGAGTTGAGCATGTTTTTGAGTACTTTTGGGAACCGGACCAAAAGGACGGTTAACATTTTCCCCCCAAAGTACGTCTTGTCTTGACGTCTTGTCTTGACATGATGTGCTTTGGATTGGTTTGAGGTGATAGTTAGGTTGCGGATTTATCCTGCAAGTTATAGGAAAAAACATGTTAGTTAGAGGACTCGCTCGCCATGGAACTATGAGTGAGCCATTGTTGGTTTGGTGTCACGCTCGCATTGCTAAATATTCGTATGGTGCCACCGCCGTGCGTTTGCGGCGATTGGTACTTGTGGAATATAAACGTGCGCGAGGCATGATGGTCAAGAGGATTTTTTTGAGGCACGAAATTCCGAACCATTAGGGTTCGAATTTTCAAACCTTGGTGGCTTGAGATTTCGAGTCGCCAGGCTCGATATTTCAAACCCTGGAGGTTTGAAATTTCGGGGTCGTAGGTTCAAAATTTCGTGCCTGGGTTCGGAATAGAAGGGACTTTTTCCTTTTTTATTATAAATAGGCCCGTCTCCCCTTATTTTTCTTCCTTCTTCTATTTTCTCCTTTGGCTGCCAGTATTCTGAAGACTTCGTTACTTGACTATTTTGAACCAAGTTATTAGGTAATGGACTTGGTCGCACGAAGGAAGGATGAGGTCGAAGTACAATGGTTAGACGAGGCTCGAGACTTCGATCCTGGCAGGAGAGGTTCGAAAATTCGAATCTAATGGGGCTCGAATTTTCGAACCCTGTAGGGTTCGAAATTTCGAGCCTTGGGCTCGAATTTTCGATCTCCCAAGCCCAAGATTTCTCGAACACTGGGGCACGAGATTTCGAACCCTAGGCTTCAAAAATCCGAACCCTGAGGGCTCGAAAGTTCGAACCTGAGGGGTTCAAATTTTCGAGCCACCGTGGTTCATATTTCCGATCCCCGAGGGGTTCGAATTTTCGAGCCACCTAGGCTCGAATTTTCGAACCTAAGTGGTTCGCATCTTCGAACTCTAGGGGGTCTGAATTTTCGAGCCACCTAGGTTTGAATTTTCGAACCTAAGTGGTTCGAATCTTCAAGCCCTGGGACGGGTTTGATTGTGTTGCCTTGGCTGGGTGTCGGTCTTTTTCCGCTTTGAGCTTCGATTTCCTGACTGCCTATCCTTGGACTTATATATTGCCTGTTTGACTGTATGAATGTGCCAAGGTGTATATTGATAACTGTTCAGACCGGGACTTGAATCTTTCACATAGGATAGAGCATATGTCTAGGCTGTGACCGACCTGTTAGGATCTTTAAAGTTTCTATGTACATTCTGATTTGTGTATGACACCACACACACTCGTTAATTTTCGCCAACGCGAGGGGTACAGGATATTTCACTGTGATGTCTAATACCGGTGTATTAAAGTAAAGTGAGCCATGCAAACAAGATCAAGGACTGGGAAACTTCTGGAAGTCGATGCTTCCCCGCCATCGTCTCACACATCTAACTCTACGGACAACGACAACTCAGGCAGCAATGAACTTGAGACTACTGAAGAATCGGTTCCCTCCCAATAAGGCAGCTCGCCCAAAGTGTCTGAACACGGGGAATAGATTGAGAGAATACATTCTCCCGTCATACATGCGGAAATGGAAAACGTGGACATAATTGGGGGTGGTGAGCCGCCTGCCCCAGTAACTCCGAACATGCTGCCTGACGTAGTTATTTTAGACAATCCACCGGACTCGGTGCCGTTGCGCTTGGATGCCACGGCAGTTAGAAAGTTGGCATTGCAGTTTAGCATCCTGGAGGGAGATGCTCATGCCCTTGAAATGAATGGAAGGGCCATTGCACCGCCAAGGGTTTCACTGCTTGGAATCGACATACTTGCTTTGCGGGGTGCGTGCTCCCGGCCAATGACTTTATTCGGGAAATGTTATTCTACTTCTGCCTCGCACCTTCACAGCTGCACCCGAATGCTTACTCTTCGCTCTTGGGTACTTGCGTTCTTTTCGAGAGTTCTTACACTGGAGCCCACCAGAGAGGATATTCGGTATCTCTTTCATTTTAGGTGATCAACTGGTGGATCGTCCTCCCAGTGGTTCTTGGAAGCATCTCCTGGTACTAGATTTTTTGTTGGAAAGTGGCCCACATCGTCTGTGATCAAGCATGATTGATTCTTCATTCGCTGCCCTCCTGGGTTTGCGAGGAGGTGGATACAAGGAAGTGAGTACCTTCGATCTCTTCTTATAACGTTGTCGGGTTCCACGTCTCATTGCTTTCTGGTTGTGGCAGGAAATCCCAAGGCGCCTACTTGTGATGAGTATCGGCAACGTATCGATGCCCTCCAAGCCATCCCTGAAGACTCTCACAAGACGGATACTGTGGAATATCAGGACCGCCTTCGGCATGTTGGGTTGCTTTCAGCCAACAGGGCCATAATCAGGCCTGCGGTGGCGAGTGGTGTATTAACAGAGAAAGCGACGAAGACCCTGCTGCTTTTGTTTTGAAGCGGAAGATAGCTTCTACTGGGCTCGGACCAAAAAAGGTCGTCAAGTTCCAAGAAAATGTTGGTTGTAGCAAAGCTGATAGTGCGGAGATGGCTGGTCGGGATGAGGGGCTTTCCGACGCTTCTTTCCCGCCCCCGATGGGAGGGATGGGGGAAGAAGCGTTGGCTAGTCCTCATTCTCCTGTGACCTCTCTAGAAGCTACCGCCTCCCTTGAGAAAGTGGATCAGTTTGCTGGTCTGGGTACCGTTCCTATGGACTTGTCTCTGTGGCCGAGCGTAGCTAGTATGGAGGATTTAGATTATGCCGCGGAGGGGCTAACTTCCTCGATTGGGGAACAATCTGGTCTGTTGAGAGAGCACTTAGGGCATACACTTATACACACCACATCGCATAGAAGAGTGCCTGTGCGTGTTGCTTGACTGATTTTTCTTCATTTCTTTGACAGGTGACATGGCCAGAGGAAGTGGAGGACAAGGCCGTCGAGACCGCCATTGCCCCGAGAGTGCTTTTATCAGCTCCTTTAGGAGGGCCAGCTTATATGGCAATGTTCCGCCCCCATGGGGTCGCGACAGCGAGAGTCATCATTAGGATAGGGCTCAATCCTCTACGACTCATCCCCCTTCTCCTTCGATTCAGGAGCCCATAGGAGATTCACGGCTTGATCTAGGAGGGTCGAGTCATACATCGTCAATAACTCCGCCCATCACTGCTCCGTTGGCTCCTGTTCAGACTTCAAAGGGGAGGGCGCTACCGCTTGCCCAACCGAGGTCGGATAAGGCGACTGTCATAGAAACGCAAGATTTGGCGGAATCTTGAGTTCGAGAGATGGCCATTGAGAAGAAGAAGGCATTTGTGAAACACCACTTCCCTCGGTTATACCTTGACGAGTTATGGTTTGTCCCTGAGCTTCATCCTGCTCCTGATAGGGAATCCGGAGAGGTATTGGAGCATGTGAAGGCCGCGTATCGTCAGGCCGATGTGCTTACCAAGTACTCCCATCACCTGTCAGATCTGATTAGGAAGAAGAATCAAGAACTCGCTAGTCGACAATCGATTATTGACGCCGGGCTGACTTCCATCGCTAATTTGAATGCGGAAATAGGTAGGTTTTCTTATTCATTCTAAGAATTATTTGCCTCTTATATCTCTACATTACTAACTTGCGGGGCACGCTATTTTCAGCTGGAGGGAAGCATCGATATGAGGCGCTTAAGAAGGAGACCGACCATTCTTGCTCTGTTCTGAAGGAAACCAAAGCTGACTTAACCACTCAGAATACTGCCTTAAAGAAGGAAAAGGCCGAGGCGGACAAGATTTGCGTCGAATTGAGAAGAGATAATACGCAAGTCCTGCAGCTTCAGGAGGACAACAAAACTTTGAGAGCGGAGAATGCTCGCCTAACGAGGGACCTTGAGGTGGCAAAGAAAGCGAAGGAGGATGCGTAAGCCAGTTACCGGGATGTGTTAGGTACCGTCGAGGGATTTATAGCCGAACATCTGAGAGAGGTGGAGCGCTTAAGGGGCGAGCTAGTGGATGCAGAATTCCGGGCACAATCGTCCGTGGAGGAAGACACGATCTGGATGGATGACTATTCCCGTGAATTGGCTCGAACCTGGGATAGGCTGGTTCCGTATGAAGCATTCTTATGCCAGGTGGATGTTGGGTCCTTGAACGAGCGACAGCTTATGATTGACCTCTTGACCGAAGAGGAGTGCGAGAAGATGGAGGAGGGTAGAAGGTTGTTGCTGGAGGACGCAGAGAGGGAAAGGCTGTAGAGGCTTGCTGCTGAAAAAGGGAAGTTTTCCATGACTGATAGTGTCACGGTAGCGAAGACTTTTGCGGAGGGAAGCTCCTACCGGCCGCTAGTCCCTGGATTGGTTATAGCGAGTGATCCGACAGGTTTGACTCGGGTTTCAACCGAACATGATCTGGAGCCAGGAGGGACTGAATGTACATTGCCTGTTGTGCCAGGTGCCCCTTCTTCTCTCCCTACGCCATCCTTGACTGGAGGAAAATTACCTTTACAATGCATCCCAGCGGATAATGTGGTTACCGAATTTGCAGACTAAAAGATTGTGTTTTCATTGTGCAGTACCTTCTGGATTAACTACGGCCTTGGATCCTATCCCAAGGATTCCCAAAGTGACTAAGTCTGGGCCAGGACTCGAGGGGATTCAGTTTGGAGAGAGCGGAGATCATCTTGACACCCTATCGGGGATAAGGGTAACTCCCAGCCTCTACGAAAGCCATGTTGATGAAGGAGAGGAGGTAGATGGGCGGAACACAACTGCCTGAGGTCCCATGGAGGTCGATGTGTCCTCGATGGCCACCATGGTGAATGCGCAGAAAGCTCAGATGGTGGCCAAAAGCGAGGAGGTAGAGGAAAAGTGGAGGCAGGATGAAGCTACCAGGCAGGAGGTCATAGCCAAGACCAGGGATGATGCTGAAAAGAGGTTTGTCGCGACTGTTGCTCAGAGAAGGTCGATGATGAAGCGGAGAAGAAGAGGGCGTCGGACGAAGCACGGAAGAAGTGAGAGGATGTGGAGGCTCAGCGAAGGGCCATTGAAACTCGCGAAAAAACCAGGGCCGGTGATCTGGAGCACAAGTCCCAAAAGCTTATTGAGCGACAAGCCACTAAGGAAGCCAGGGAAGAAGCTAGACCGGAAGGGAAAACTATCCTAGAGACAAGTGCCGCAGTGATAGGTCATGCTGCCGGGGGTGCCCCCAGGCCTTTGCCTCCTATTGCACTTGCTGATGTCAGCGAGATTTCCAACTGCGATGGGGGGACAAGAGGCATCTTCCAGCCTCTCACGAGTCGACCACTTCCCAAAGGAGCCAAAGCGCAAAAGGTGGGTCTGGCAAGAAAAAGGCCCAGCTCCAAGGATGAACCGTCAAGTGCCGAATCTACGAAGAAGAAACATAAAGACAAAAGAAGAAGCATGGTTAGCATTAGTTTCTTAAGTGTAAGTTTATTGCTCATTTTGGTAGTGTAGGCCGATAGTTTACGCGAGTTCGGCCCTCGCTTTTGGTTTTTCAAGACATGGTGTGGTTCTCATGTACACTCTGTCTTTAGAAAGAAAGATATTAGCATGTAGTTGGTTGTAATGTGTGTGTGTGTTGTAATGAAATATGAATTAGTAAAGATCACATTTTATGTTAAATGTTCGGATGTTCTTCACATGTTTTCAGGCGTCCTATACTTGCATAGGCCTACTTATCGTTACACTTAACAAGCGATTGTGAGTGCTGTGCCCTGGATCGACGTTTCCAGGGAGGAGTGATAGTGCGCAGGCTTCTAGTAAGTTTCCCTCAGCTCAGGAAACTCGTAGTTTGCAAAGCCAGGCTAAGTGCACTGCTGTATTTGGGTTCCCGGGGTTAATCCCAAGTGTAGTGAAGGCGTGTGACATCGAGTTGTGCGGTCCGTCCGGTGTAGGCTCTCCCGTCGTTCTTCGAGTTGAGGTGAGTCCATAGGCGTTATTGTTCTCCTAGGAAGAGAAGCCCGGATCATCAGCTTGTAGGGTCCGATCGTGGCCGTGGGCTACCCCTTAGCCTTGGGAGCTTCAGGGAAGTAACGATTTAAGGGTCGGTCTCGGTGTTGTGCCAAGACTCAACCATCACCCGTAGTTTAGGGGGAGTTTGTATCGCCCCGTCTGGCCGTTGGGTGGCCCCAAGTTGCGTGGGACTTGGGAGAACGATTTGTCCTCGGCCTCGGCCTTGGGCCTAGGTTCGAGTTAGAGGTTATTTATACTCGGTCGCGCCATGGGCCGGCGACTCGAGTAGCGTTTTCGGCTCCCGTGCTCGAGGTGCCGGTCAGTGCCAATGGGGTTAGACTACGTGGTTGGCTCGTGGCCCGGACGGCGCTGTCGGCCCCCATACTAGAGGTCGACACAGCAGTTGGCAGTTTACACGAAAGCTAGCTGTCAGGATTAATCAAACTTGTCATCCAAGGAGTAAACACATAATAAAGAGATAGAAAGATGAACATCATTTCCACTAGTAAATTTTGGCATAAATAGCCTTTACAATGCCTGGAATTGTTACAAAACATCGTTGGAAAGCGTAAACAACCATGTACTAAGTTATGTGAAGTAGCGACGGAGATGTTCACTGTTCCAAGCCCTTGGTAGTTCAGCTCCATCCACGGTTGCTTGCTTGAAAGTTCCATCACTGAGCTTTCGTATTATACATTACGGGCCTTCCCAACGAGGAGCAAGGCATGTTGCTGGAGGGAACACCCGTTTTAGGACGAGGTCGCCGATATTGAGGTCCTTGTGGAGGACTCGAGAGTTGAAGTATCGGGCGACTCATTGCCGTTGGACAGCGGCTCGGAGATCGGCTTCGTTCCTTTTTTCTTCGAGCAGGTCGAGCGATCCCAAAAGTAAATCTTGGTTCATCTTTGGATCAAAATAGGTGACTCGGTGAGATTGAAGCTCGAGCTCGATGGGGATGACGGCTTCGGACCTGTAGGCGAGGGCGAAGTGAGTGTGCCTGGTAGCTATCTTGTGGGTTGTTTGGTAGGCCCATAGGGCTAAAGGAAGTTCATCTGCCCACATGCCCCCGGCCTTCTCGAGGCGCTTCTTGATAATGGACTTGATAACTTTATTAACTGCCTCAACTTGTCCGTTAGCCTGGGGGTGTGCTACGGCCGAGAACCTTTTTTCGATGTCGTGCTGCTGACAAAAGGATTTGAACTCTGCGATCTCGAATTGAGTGCCATTATCTGAAATGATGGCCTGAGGGACACCGTATCGGGTGATGATGTTGCGTACCACGAACTTGACAATTTTCTTGGTAATGATTGTGGCGAAGGCTTCGACCTTTTCCCATTTGGTAAAATAATCAATAACGATGACAGCATATCGTGCCCCTCCTCTGGCCATGGGAAGAGTCTCGATGATGTTGATTCCCCACATGGAGAACGATTATGGCCTGGTCATTTGCGTTAGTTCTGTTGGCGGGGCTCTCGGGATCTTTGAGAAGAGTTGGCACTTGTCGCACTTGCGAGCATAATCTGTGGCGTCCTAGCCAAGTGAGGGCCAGTAGTAGCCATGTCGGAGTATCTTCCTGGCCAGGGTTTGCCCCCCGTTGTGGTCACCGCATTCTCCTTCGTGTACGCTGACTAGAATATTGATGGTGTCATCATGATCCACACATCTAAGTAAGGGGACAGAGAAGCCTCTTCGATAGAGTTCCCCGTCCATAAGGAGATAACGGGTTGACTGGCGAGTAAGCGCTCGCCTTTCTTTGCGGCTTTCCGGGAGGATCCCCTGCTGCAAGTAGCTTTTGATCGGCGTCATCCACGATTCCGGCTCGGGTTTGGCGCTCATGGCCGCACTGGTTTGTGTTGGCTTGGTACTGGGGGTGGTGAGCACCTCGACTGGGGCGGACCCCAATAGCTGTGGATCTTCGGAACTTGCTAATCTGGCCAGTGAGTCAGCCCTTTCATTTTCCTCTCGCGGAATGTGAGTGATAATGAAGTCGTCAAAGTGAGTGAGTAGTTCCTATACTTGAGCTAGGTATAAAGCAAGTCGTTCCCCCTTAGTTTGGAATTCTTCCTTCAACTAGCATACGATGAGATGTGAATCGGAGAAAATCTGAATAATCTTTAGATTGAGTTCGATCGCGATCCTTAGTCTGGCTATCAACGACTCGTATTCTGCATCGTTGCTGGTAGCGGGTAAATTTAGCTTTAGTGCGTAGTGTATCCAGCGTCCCTTGGGAGTGATGAGTATGATGCCGACTCCCGAACACTTGTTTTTGGAGGACCCATCCACAAACAACTTCCATCTACTGTCGGGGGACTCAGCATTCTCTGTTGAAGTTTCTTCAGGAGCCGTGAATTCTACTATAAAGTCGGCGAGGGCTTGTCCGTGGATGGCTCGACGGGGAACGAATGTTATCTCGAACTGCCTTAATTCCATACTCCACTTTAGCAGTCGACCGGATGCCTCGGGTCATTGTAGAACCGGACAAAGCGGTTGGTCATTGAAGACATTTATGGGATGAGCCTGGAAATATGGCCGAAGCTTCCGGGAGGGCACCAGTGAGCAGAACGCCAGCTTTTCGAGCTTCGGGTAGTTCTTTTCTGCACCCGTCAATCGTTTCCTTATGTAGTAGATAGGTCGTTGGATGCGGTCTTCAAGCCGTATTAACACCGAGCTGATTGCCTGTGCGAAAACAGCCAAATAAATTTATAAGTCCTCATGGTCTACAGGCTTAGACAAAATGCGTGGTCGCTCTAAGTGATCCAGGAGTTCCTTAAACGCGGAAACGCACTCAGGGGTCCACTTGAAGTTGCGTTTCCCTTTTCGAAGTAAATCGAAGAAAGGAATGCACTTTTCAGTGACCTTTTAGATGAATCGACTTAAAGCGGCAACCTTTCCATTTAAACTTTGAACATCCTTGATATTTTCAGGGATTTGGACGTCCCAAATGGCTTGGATTTTCTCGGGATTAGCTTCGATGCCCTGAGCGTTGACGATGAAACCCAGAAACTTTCCTGAAGTGACGCCAAAGGAACATTTCAGAGGGTTGAGTTTCATGTCGTATCGACGGAGGACATCAAACATTTTGGAGAGGTCGTGGACGTAGTCGCTACAAACTTTTGATTTAACTAGCATTCGTCCACGTACACCTCCATGGATTTCCCGATTTGATTTTTGAAGAGTCGATTAACCATCCGTTGATGTGTGGCGCCGGCATTCTTTAGGCCAAAGGGCATGACGCGATAGCAGTAAAGACCAAGGTCGGTTATGAAGGAGGCATGGTCCTGGTCACGGAGATTCATCGGGATTTGGTTGTAACCAGAGTAGGCGTCCATGAAGGATAGCAATTGGTATCCGGCGGTTGAATCAACTAGCCAATCGATCTTTGGGAGCGGGAAGCTGTCCTTAGGACATGCCTTATTTAGATTAGAGAAGTTGACACACGTCCGCCATTTACCATTGGCCTTTTTGACCAGAATTGGATTGGAGATCCACTCAGGGTAGTCGGCCTCTCAGATGAAGTTGTTTTTTAGCAGGCGTTCTACCTCTCCTTCGAGTGCCTTGGATCTGTCGGGTCCTAGGAAGCAGCGCTTTTGTTTGACTGGAGGCATCGTAGGGTCTATGCATAAAGAATGGCAGGCGATTGCTGGGTCTATGCCTTTCATGTTGGAATGAGTCCATGCAAATACGTCCAGATTAGCCTTTAAGAAATCTACAAGATCATCTTTGATCGCTGGGTAAAGGTGTGATCCTATCTTTAATACTCGCGACGGATCGTCGAGACTAACAGGAACATCTACTGTGGGCTCGACTGGGGTAGGTCTCTCGCACTCGGGCTCTTCGTCTTTCCTTGGATCGAGGTCATCGGAAAGACGGGAAAGGCGCCTGAGCCAAGGCCCAGATGCCGCTGATTGCTATGCAGAGGAGGTCTTGGCGCAAAAGGCTGCGAGCGCTGCTTTGCCCTTATCCCTATTGCGTGCATTCTTCCGTTCTATTGCATAACACTCTCTAGCATTGACTTGGTCGCCTCTAACTGTTCCAATCCTGTTCTTTGTTGGAAATTTCATTAGGAGGGACCATTGCGATAGGCAAACGCGAAATTCTGTGACGAAAGGAAGTCCAGCAAAGATGTTATATGGCGAGATGATGTCGATAACCATGAAGGTGAGGACTCGGACTTGTCTTCGATCCCCCGTACTGAGCTCGAAGGGTAGGTCGATGACTCCTACCGGACAGCTGGAAGTCCTATTAAATCCGTGGATCGTGGAATGGCATGGTTTGAGATCTCTTGCTTCTAAGTTCATCTGGTCATAGGCGGCTTTGAAAATGATGTTGACCGAGCTTCTCGTATCGACCAATATTTTTCGAACATTTGCAGCGCCAATTTGTGCCGTGATAACCAAAGGATCGGTGGTCGGGATTTCAATTCCTATGGTCTCCCTTCCACTGAAGATAATGTCATCTCGCATGGTTTTCCGGAGCTTGGCCGGGATGGATTCATCGGGAGAAGAGCAAGCCTCGTAGGTTGCATGTTTAATGGACCCCACATATTCCTCCATCTTTTGGAAGCTATCATGCGTAGGGCCAGGCCCGCCGCATATAGTGTTGATCATGATTCCTCGGCTCACGTTAGATGGTCTTGGGGCTGTCTTGGCGGCTGTTTGAGGAGTTGGCGCTGGAGCTTTTGGATTAGTTTCGGGGGGAAAGGGCTCTTAGACGTATTGTTCAAGCCGCTTTTTGCAGATGAGCTTCTCAATTGCATCCCTGAGCTGGCGACATTCATTCGTGTTATGTCCATACATATCGCGATATCGGCAGTACCTCCCTGAGTTCTTCTCGGAATCGGTTGACTCCCTGATATGGGGTTTCTTGTACGGAAAAGTGTTACAAGTTTCTAAGTAGATAGTTTTCGGATCTTCATTCAGCGGAGTGTTTGTCTCTTAAGCTTGGTAAGGGCCGGGCTTCCTTGGCTGTGTCTAGACCTGATTGTTGCCCCGGTCACCTTGCACCCCAGTATTTGGTCTTTTTTTGGGGGTCCTTCCCCCGTGTTCGGATTGGAGGGTCCTCCCGCTTCTCGTCCCCTAGGACGGTTATTAGTGGTGTCCGTTCGAGGGATATTGGGGTGACTGGTCTCGGAGATGCGGTTCCATCTTGCTTCTTCTTGGCATTAGAACTGCCCCGCTTTCTCATAGAAAGAATCGAGGCTCTTTGGTTTCTTTCGGTCAATCCATGCCCCAAATTCAGAAGAAGGAAGGACACCTTAGCTAGCTGAAAGAGTAAGGTGCGCGGATCCGGATCCTCGACCTCGGCGAGGGCGATGTTGAACCTGAAAAGGTAGCTTTTGAGCGACTCTGCGGGCCCTTGGTATAGGTTGGAAAGGGTGAAGGTATTCTTCGGAGTCGGGATATGCATCCTGAATTGCTTAACTAACCGTTTCACTAATTGGCCGAAGTTGTTGATGCAATTAAGCGGAAGGCGAGAGAACCATAATAGAGCGGTTCCTGACAGGAAGACTGGAAAGCATTTGCACTTGACTGGATCGTCGCCTCTGCTCGAGTCCATTTTCCATTCATAACGGTTTAGGAAAGCACAAGGGTCAGTGGTGCCGTCGTAGAGCGGCATCTGCGACATGTTGAAGCGGCGCGGCCATTCAACTTCATTAATTCTTCGAGTGAAAGGGTTGCGCCTAATGTGCTCTTCCCATGAATCATGCACATTCCCTCGCATCTCCCTCATGATCGTTCGGATCATGTCGGGAAGGTAGGTCGGATGGGGGTCCGCCATCAGGACCCATGGGTTTTGGCGAGGCTCTGGAGTTCTGGCGCGAGGGCGTCTTATAGGGTGGATGTTTGGATCGTCTTCTTTCATGTCCTCGACATCTATAACGGGATTCTAGTGCACGTGATGATGTGGAGCAGGGTCACGCAGATCCGGTTCCGAAAAGGCATGGGCCGCCAAAAAAGTAGGTTCATTGTCTCGACGGGCGGCCGTTGAGTCTCGTCGAGGAGGAGGTTGGTTAGTAGCCTTCATTGATGACTAAGCGAGAACGGTCCCGATATTGGGTGCCCTCGCTATAGGTAACCATAATCCGGTCGCTGTTGCTGTTGGGATACCCATTGCCATTGCCGTTGTCGAGGGAGTTTGTTAGGACGGCGACGTTGTTGATGAGACTAAACCTCCTTCTTTGGTGCGGGCCCCTCGACTCGGAAGAGAAAGTTTTCGATGTTGGTGGTCGGGGTCGAGCATTGTTCCGAGTTAATTGCAGTTGAACGACGACGAGCTGGTTTTCGTGAAGTTGCCGCATAAGGTCGATGTTATTCCTTAGCGCTTGGTTAAGCTCGACAGCTGTATTTTCATATTTTTCATTAAGCGTGCAGATTTTTGCTTGAGCTACGGGTGCTTCGGGTCTGCAACTGGAGGTTCACTTTCATTAGTGGTCGGGATGTCAGCCGGTTGAGGTTGCTGAGATGTACCGGCCTCGGCGGCGGCTGAGGAGCCGGTCATTGCGTTCTTCGACTTTTTTACCATCGTAAGCGGACTCGACGACAGGTTAAGCAAGGAACCTTAAGCTCGGCGAAGTCGAGATGGTAATGCGCGAGAAAGACGCAATATCTGATTTTTGTCACTGAAAGCACCAAATGTTGACGACAAAAAATGTCGTAAACACCAAAGATTCCCAATTACTAGGAATTATAAATATGGTCGCATAGATAAGAACATAAAATAGAACATAAGCAGTAAATAACACAAGAGATTTATAGTGGTTCGGCCTCAGTGAGGGCCTACGTCCACTTTGAAGAGTTGTTGGAATTTGATTGATCACTTGAAAGATTACAAGGTTGAGACCCTCTCATTACATTTGTTGACTACGATACATGAAGTTACAATAGTCATATTTGCAAGAAATATTAAAATGGACAATTTTGCCCTTCTTCTTCCTCAAAGAGGAGATGCCATTAATGAAGCTCTATGGAGGTCTCAAAGCTCAAGAATCTCTCCCTTTTGAAGTGTGAGGCCATGGGGTATTTATAGGAAGTGGATAGGTAGGGGTTAGGCAGGAGTAGGTAGAAATGGGGACCATCTACAGAAAATTCGCGCCCCCAGCCTTCAGCCTCGGAAATTCGCACCTGGGTCGAGGTTTGAAATTTCGCACCTGCTAGGTGCGAAATTTTGCGCCTGCAGGGTGTGAAATGTCACACCTGCCTGGAGCGAAATTTCATACCTGCTAGGTACAAAATTTCGCACCTGTCAGGTGCGAAATTTCGCATTTGCAGGGTGCGAGATTTCATACCTGCAGGGTGCGAAATTTCGCACCTACCAGGTATGAAATTTCGCACCCAGCTAGGTGCGAGATGCGCTTAGTGAGGGTCGTTGGTCGAGGATTGTTGGCTCTTCCGGGACGTTGACATGATGACGTGATGGTGACGTGGCGAGGTCCTTGTTGGCATGATCCCTCTTCAGCCTTCCTCCTGCGCTCCCCGAGTTTCGCCCTTGGCCCTGACTTCATGCGATGAGTTGAGTCGAGCATGTCTTTGAGTACTTTTTGGAATCGGACCGAAAGGCCGGTTAACAAAACCCGAGTTGGTTTGCTCTGGTATCCTACAGAAAAGACAGAGACATAAAACATGTCAGAGTTCGGAAAATATCTCACAGCGGGAGGAATAAAATATAATGTAATTAAAACATAGCTTTACCTTAATAACAATACTGCTAAACCAGTATCCAAAGCTATGCAGTCTCTGTCATAAACCTAACCTGCGAATGTTACGAGGAGGGGGTCAGAACACAAGTTCCGGTGACTGAACTTAAATTACACTTCTGGATAATCCTACATATACCGTTCAATTACATTTCTTATTTATTAGGTTATCTATGTTATTAGCGCTCAATGCTTACACACACACGTGGCACCCATCTACTCCCTAGTAGATTAACCTAATATAAGGTATATATAGCTACCCCCAAACTGGGGTACACCCCCATGGTACCCCACTCGCACGGTCTCCTCCGTAACACCACATTTATGTGCACAGTCCCTCATCCTATGCCATAGTACCATACATATCTATTTACATATATAACAACGCTACATCCGCATAGAACCACTATCGTTGTACTTCGTAAGCGTACCGACTGCTATTCTTGGAATTTTTCATCGAGTTAGATTCCTTCATCGAGTAATGCCCCAGAGTCTACGATACACCACCCAGAGCAGACATTCATGTATCTAGACTTTCCCATGTACGTATCGTCAAATGTATTCGATGCCTAACCCGCACACCTATCGTTTGCGTGCCCGAGTTCCGTGGAAGGGCTACACATGAAACACGGAACTCGATCAGAAGCTTTCCTCGTATCTGTGCAGGCCCGCCTTTAAGAGCCTCTCACACAAATATCCCTAGGGTCTGTTTTCTATGGTGGCTATAGCCCCACCACAGCACCTCCCTCAACTAGTAAAGACTACAAGAGCTAAGCGACAAGCCCCTAAGCAAACAATCTAAACATCCATGTGGCGTCTCCCCTCAACCACCGTCCCACGATAGTGAATGGTTAATGGTATCTTGGGTCTAGCTCTAGTCTTTCCTCATCCTACTGGTTGTGGTGACAGCCACTCGACGACCTACTATCCTTGTTAGTCCTGACCCTCCACCTCCATTGAGGCAGCCGCCGAATCACCTTTTCCGCTACCGCGTACAGCATTTTGACTACCAAGTTATTCTTGCAATCAAGGCCCACCCACCTAGTAGTTACGCACAGACCCAACCTCTGCGGGCACAGCCTTAAACATCTTCCACCACACGGAGGACTACTAGGAGCACCTTTAACATCTTAGGAAGCCACGTGCTTCCCCTTCCAGTCCGTCGGAGCTGCCAGAATAATCAGATGAATGTGCGCTCCCCTTGTGCCTCATGACACCGTGATGATCTACCTCGTTGGGCTATTCATCCTATAACGTATGGACTGCTCCAAGCGCCTCAGTTTAATATGCCATTAGACCCTATGTCTAATCATTAATTACGCGCTTGCTCTACCTCGTCAGTTTTCTCATTTAACTTGGTTATTCTCATTCATATTGACTTCCTTTTCATGTTTACCAAGTTACCCTTGCTTATTAATTCCATTTATAACTTAACCCATTTAAGTTTATTAATAATCTTACAACATGTTATTCTCATAATCTATTCATTATCCCTCTTATGGTTATAATAACATGTTCTAGTTAATTTATAATTAAGTACATCTTAATTCACATATACATTGGTTAAGAGAATAACTCCCTAAGTATCAACCCAAAGACCGAAATCAGCATCAGATTGACAATCGGAGAAATACTCAACTCGACCAATCTTATGTTATGTCATTCATATAACTTATGTTATCTTCATTTGTAGATTTATTCTTTCCTTTATAGATTACTTAATTTACAATTAAGTACAACTTACCTTATTGCATAAGTTATTTCATTTTCCCCTATCGTTCCTTATAACTTACCATATTCCATAATTTATCATTTCCACTTGTCTCTAGGACAAGTCTACCTATTATCTTTCCTTTTCTTATTCAAATTCATTCATAATAGGTTATTATCATTCCCCATTTTGGCATTAATTAAGATTAACTTAACCCTTCCCACTTCTTTAACAAGTTTACTTAACCCCTTACTCAATTCAGCTGGTTCGTAACACCACTACAAATTTAATTAGGTCAAGTATTCCAATTTAACAAATTATCCAAGCTACCCATGTTACCCACTTAACCCCTTTATTATTTCTATGTCAACCTTACATCTGTCATCTTGGTTAAGTGTTCATTATTATTTATTATGTCCGTAAACGCGCAAGACCTCTCATATTAGATAGCCGTTTGCGGTTTTTGGATATGCCGGGCGGTTCCGGGCAAACTTCTACCGCATCTGAATCTAACCTCGTGTCTTGACACCATTACGGGTCCAATTTCCACCTGAGACCTCTCACATTAGATTACCGTTCACGGTTGCTGGATATGCCGGGCGGTTCCGGGCTGACTTCTACCACAAACCAAATCTAACCTCATGTCTTAGGCATTCATTATCTTTTTCTTAATCCATGCCCAATTTCAAGTCTTGGATTATAGTGAATACTAATTACCTATAAATTCCCAATTCGATTTATGCCTATAATCCCACATATAAATTATACACGATTCCCCATATATGTCGTGTGTCTCCCTACATGTAATTAACTTTAATAAAGTAAAGTGCAATTATTCCAATTCTACCAATTGTTCATATTTATTGTAGTTATCCCTATTCCATTATAGGTTTTCATACCCTTTTTCCAAGTCATATATTATTATGCACATTATACCACTTCTTCCAAGTCATAAATCATCATATATATTATGCCCAAATTAATCTTTCCCAAATGATTCCCAATTTCGCTCGTTCGCATATTTCAGCGTTTCGCCTAGGCTCGAAGGTAGCCTGGCTATAAAAATAAAAAAGAGAAGGAGGAAGAAGAACATAAAGATCATATAAATAAGACTGCAATTATAACATGTTTATTATGTTCATTACTAAGGAATGCCAAACAATATCTATACTATTATTCAAAATTGTAATTTAAACCCACTCACTTTGATTTTCTTTCCCAATTCTAAATAATATTGAACCTAATCCATATCTTCTCTACCATGTCTTTCCAAACTGATTTGGAACCTTATACGCAGCATAAGTCTAGGCGCTTTTATCGCAAAATCTGAATTCTTTTCTCTAACTTTGAAGAAGAAGAAGAAGCCTAAATTTAATCTTTATTTTCTTTTTATTTTTAGAATATGTTTTGGAGGAGAAGAGAAAAGGGCAGAGCTTTCTCTAGTTGAAGAAGAAGAGGAAGAAGAACAGGTTTGGGGGCAGAGTTTCGGCGTCGCCTAAGAAATTGTGAGGATGAAGTAACCCTAACAACCTTATTTATAGGTATGCTAAACTAATCTAGTCCTTTAGATTTAATTTAAACCCCATCCAAGCTAACCACGTCATCCGACCAATAGGAAATAACCATGTTGCGAAAAAACAAACATTAACCAATAAAAACGCGTTATGTGTGCAACATCATGCGCTGCAGCAGGGGGGTATCGACACCCACACGTCATATATATATATATTTCTTTTTTTATTTGAAATTTGATTTATAAATAATCAAATTTCAAATATCCTCTTTTGTTCGCGCGCAACCCTTATTCTGAATTATGTTTATCTGCATACAACCCTTATGCATATATTAAGCTCTTGTACGCGAACAATTATTTATTTGGTTCTCAATATAATTCTCTTAAATCAACCATATCATTTATTTCTCTTTTTAATCATCTTTTCAATTAACCCTTCTTACACTAAACAACTTTTTAATTGAACTGCGTTCACACTAAGCCACTTTTTAGTCATTCCCCTAAAATAAAAATATGGCGCTGGCGGAGATCGAACTCTGTACCTCTTGTATGCAAGTCACATGCTCTTACCAAGTAGGCTACTTAGTCTTTTGTTAACAAGACTTAGAACAATGGTAACCATTATTCTTTTCTCATTCCTCTTTTTCATGTTTTGTTGCAATATTTAATTAAAGATATCTTTTTCATCTTAAATCAGATTTCTGCAACCCATAGGTCTAAATTGACTCGAAAATCGCCACGAACGCAATGGCGCTAATTTCGTGACCAAATTCTAGAAGCTCTTCAAATTTTCCTTTTTCTTTTCAAATTTTCCTTTTTCTGTTCAAATTTTCGCATGCATTTCTTCGCATTTCATGTATTGCATGTAATTTCTTTTATTAATCTTTTTCTTCATTTCACATTAACTTATTACCTGCAATTTTATTGTCATTTTTTAATTTTTCTCTTAAATATACCTATGCATACAATATATATACATGTTTCCACATTTTTAATTTCACTAAAAATGCAGGGTGTTACATGGCGACTTCAATTCAAATTTCAATAATTTCGATTACGGGCCACATCCACATTAAAATAGCTTTGAATCCCAATATAGCTTTGATCAACATCAATATGGGGTTGTAAACCAAAATTTTCAAAATTATAGCCCATATCAACATCTTGAAAATAACCAAAATTGCAATTTTCCCATGAATTTTAATAGTTTTGGTACGAACATAATTTTTATAATCAAAATGTTTTCCAATATCATTGTGATTTTTCTAAAAATTCAAACAACTACCACATTGGAAATAATATTGATCGTGAAAGTGATGTGGTCTATAATTTTGAGAATCAAAAAATCCAAAAACAAGAGCTCTCAAATCAACGATTCTGAAGAATATCATCTTAACATTCTTAGAGAGAGGGTAGAAAAGCAAGATAGACAACTTAATGAAAAAAAGGGGCAGCCTGATGAACTTCTTTGTTTAATGACATCTTTTAAAGAACAACTCGAACAACAAAATCAAATTCAAACATGCGATGAATCAGAAAATAGTCCATTCTTTACTGATAGTTAAAATTTTCAAACAACAACTTCGGAAATTGAGAATAACGATCTAAATTAAGTTGTTCAAAATTCAATAAGTGATTTGGATTTCAACTCTTTTCAGGAAAAAGATTTAAGCTTGGATTTTGATCTTTCTTTTTCAGACTGCGAGAAACTTGACTTTTTAGAAATTGATCAGAATAAAAATGTGGAATTTTTCGAAAACTCAAAATTGAAGAAGGATTTTAATGGACGTGAATTTTTTGGAATGTATGAGGATGAGTTGCCAAATGAGGATGAAAGCTATAATTTGGTCAACCCGGTCACCAATTTTAGGCTCGGAAAAACAATTGAAAATAATGTCAGCAGTCCCAATAATCTTTCGATTCCAACGTCAAATCAAAATCTTGATGCTCTTTCGATGGTAACCAAGGCCAATTCGTCTGAACCTTCCAAATCTCCATCTTCTTCGAAAGTTGGCAATCCCAACATCTCTTCTTCTTATGTCGGCAACCCCGACAATATCTCCTCTCTGAATGTTGGCAACCCCAACACCTCATCTTCTATACCTTTACCCCCTTCACTTTCCTTGTTAGCATCCTCTTCTTTGAATAACCAAGATTCCCAAATAGGACAAGTCGACATGATAGAAACCGTCGTTGATGACATGATAGATTTACCAATTCATAAAGCCTCTCACACTTCACTAGACGTATCTACTATATCTTTTGAAGAACTTTTTGAAGACGAACTCAAACTTTTAAATGACGATAATGAATATATGGAATGTCTCAAAGATAATCTTAATCCCATTTCATCGAATGAAATCGACATGCCTCTTGTACCTCAAAATTAAGATATGAAAACACCATACATCATTTTTGATAGAGGCAAGTGTGGAGGGAAAAGGAAATCTCATTTTTCACATAACAAACATCATCATCGTAGATTTCATTTTGCATATGATTTTCATTCACATATAGTTGTTGAATTGCATTTCGTTTTACAAATCATTTTGCATTTGATCCACCTTTGGGTATTATCTTTCAAATTTAGAAAACAAATTACAGTGTGGACACTGTTTAGTTCTAGTGTGGGGGGAGTTTGCATTACATCCTTTTATTTTTCTTTTATTTTTTTTCTTTCTTTTCATATAGGACCATCATGCATTTTAGATCATAGAAACATGTCAATTTTTTTTCTCGAAAATACGACACATTTTAGTTCGATACAACAAAATAAGTTAACGATTATTAATCAGTTGATAGTATTTTTTATCTCAACTAAGATCAAATAAGTAATATAATGAAATGTTGAATTTTGAGGGATAATAGTGTAAACAGTACATAGGGAGATTCTTAGGTGATGGCCATGAAGTCTATTCTAAATTGTAGTCTTGGTTTAATGAGTGGAGGACTTAAAAGACTTATATTGGCTTTTCGAATCTTTAAAACTAAGTTGTGTTAAGCTGAATTCGTGTAATTTCTCTTTTTCTTATATTTTCAATAATAATAATAATAATAGTAATCCGAGGGTGTCCAACATTGCTTGTATATCAAGCGTTGGTGTGCGAACCCGCCAAGCTGTATCCGACATGTTGTTGACAAAGTCAGCGTTGGTATATCTTGGTCTCATTTTATGAGTTGGACACCTAAGGATTACCGACATATTGTTGACAAAGTTGGAGTCGGTCTGCATAATCCGCCAAGCTCAGTCCCAACTCTCCGTCAGTCCACAAGGCAGTGTATGGGTGGTATACCTTGGTCTTTTTAGTTAGGTGTACGTAATTAATTGTAAATTTCAATCTTCATAGAGATGGGAATAAGCGATGATGCCTAAACAATTCTTGATCTTATTGATTTGACTAGCCATACACGAGGAAATAATAATACCACTTTACAAACTATGACAAGAAAACTAAGAATTTATTTCATGGCTGCACTATGTTATCGACCGAACCAACTGGCCAAACTAGAGTATAACATTGAAAACTTGATTTATGTTGAAAATTTGTGACAAGTTGAGGTATCTAAAATAAAATCAACTGATTAGAAATTGTTAACTTAATTTGTTGTACCATTTCCCTGAAACAAGTCGTGTTTTCATTTTTTTGTTTTCAATTGCATAAGTCTCTGCATTCATGTAGTTACATTAGAGCCATAGCATACTGCATTTGGATTTTGTGGGTAGTATCCGCTGAAAACCCTCACAAGACACCACTTGTCCTATTAGGGACACCTAGAGGTTTAACGGCTTGTTGCATATGCTCAATGCAATCGTGTTTCGTACGAAAGTGCGACCTATCTAGTTAGTTTTTAATTTTTGTTCTACTCGAGGACGAGTAAAAGATAAGTGTGGGGGTATTTGATTAGCATAGAAATGTGTTTATTTTATGCTCTTATATCTTATCTTTTTTATATTAAATAAAAATTACTTGGGTATTATTTTGTCACCTTTACAAATATGCCAACTAAGCCACATGCAGTCAGAAAAACAGAAAATAAAGATCAAAATGATGTGTATATACATATGAAGATGTGCAGATGAAGACTTAGCATTGTGTTGCTTTTGGTTTTCAAGATATGTTCATGTTTGGTAAAAGAAATCTCCTTAAATCTTATCTCCCTTCAATTAGTCACATGCCAAACAAGGAAAATATAGGAGGAATAATTGCTAATTAAGATATGGGAGGAATAATTGATAATCAAGAGAGGAAGAATAACTACTAATTAAGAGGCCAAGATATTCTCAAGATTGTTTCCTCAAAACAAAATCAAGAAAAGGGCATGATTAAATAATTCTTGTGTAGATAGGCCCATATATGCATAGATTGGATTAGGATATTAGGTTGGCTATCTATCCCCTATAAATGTCCATGTAATCTCATTGCAAACTTTCATCCTGGAATCAATAAAGTTTTCTTCTTTTTTCTCTTTTTCTCTTTTCTGCATTTTTATTTTCTTAGCAATTAGTGTTGTCTACACAATTAGATTTGGTAGAGCACTATTTTGTATTTTGCACTTATTTTCATTAGTGATTGACTGTCTGATTAAATTCAGCGGTAATCCTAATTTTATTTCCGGTTTGTTATTTTAATTTCTGCAATTTTAATTTCTGCGTTTTAATTTCATTCTTAGGTTAAATTGGATTTGATTAGATTCAGATCTGATTCATAGTTTTATTTGCATTTTAATTGAAAATTGTGATTTGATCATCGGTTCAATTAGATTTGTTCTGAATCAAATTATAGTTTCAATTTTTATTGTTTTTCAACCCAACTCCAAGTTTTGTCTAGCTCGCCCAAGAAATTATATAAATAATTTAATTTAATTTACCTCACTGTGATTCGACCTGCATATTACACGATCTATGCGCATGCAGTATTTATTACAAAATTCGCGCTTTTCTAATTCATAGAAAGCGTCGATCAAAGAGAATCAGCTTAGAGATCTTCATCTTTCCAGGACTGCCAAGTTGGTAAGTGAGAACACTGCTCCCGAGAAATGGCCCGGATTCGAAGTAGATAACCGTGGCATTGTAAAGATGAACGATAGGTTATGTGTTCCGAATGTTGATGGAATCTGGCAAGAGGTTCCAATGGAAAGTCATTATTCACGATTGACGATACATCTTAGGGTAACTAAAATGTATCAAGACATGAAGCAGACATTCTGGTGGGAGGGAATGAAGGGGATGTTTCTATATTTGTAAGCAGATGTGCTAACTGCCAGCAAATAAAGAGTAGTCATCAGAAAACGACCGGGCTGCTTCAGCCACTCAAGATTCCTAAGTGGAAATGGGAGCAGATTTCTATGGATTTCATCGATGGTTTTCCTAGGACGAGGAGAGGTGATGAAGGGGTGTGGGTTATTGTTGATCGATTAACCAAGAGTGCGCACTTCTTACTAGTAAAGGCAACAAGGAATGCTTCTAGTTTGGCACTGTTTTATATTAAAGAGATAGTTAAGCTTCATGTCATTCCAAGTGGTATCGTGAGTGATAGAGATTCGATCTTTACAAGTCATTTGTGGAAGGAATTGCATGATACATTGGGGCTCGAACTTAGTTTGAGTACCGCTTACCATCCGTAGACTGTTGGGCAAACGGAAAGGGTGAACCGAGTATTAGAAGATTTACTTCGGGCATGCATTTTAGATTTTGGAGGTTTGTGGGAAGATCACTTACTACTTGTTGAGTTTTCATACAACAATAGTTATCAAGTTAGCATTGGAATAGCACCTTTTGCAGCATTGTATGGAAGGCTTTGCAAATCTCCATCGTGTTGGGTAGAACCTGGAGATCGCCTGGTACTTGATCCAGATATGATTCGAGAGGCATCAGATAAGGTTTCAGAGATTCGAAGGATAATCAAGGAAACACAGAATCAACAGAAGAGCTATGCGGATGAGAGGCGAAGAAACTTGGAATTCGCAATTGAGACTTTGTATTTGTAAATGTTTCGCCAATGAGAAGTGTAGTCTGATTTGGGAGGGAGGGAAAGTTGGCCCCTTGTAATATTGGACCATTCTTGATTCTGGAGAGGATTAGTGCACTTGCATATAGAGTCAAGTTACCAATTAGGTTATCAAGTGTGCACAATGTATTTCATGTATCACATTTGCATAAGTATGTGCACAATCCCTCGATGTTAGTAAAAGCGTCGCAACAGGAAGACTTGGAGGTGGAGCCGAATTTGACTATATTGAGACAGCCGGTTCGAGTTGTGGATAGAGATATAAAGCAGTTTAGGACTAAGGTTATGAAGTTAGTCAAGGTATAATGGAGTGAGAATGCTCGGGACTGTACATGGAAAACGGAGGATAATCTGAGGAAGTCTTATCCAAACTTGATCTTGGACTAGGGATTTATTGTCTTAGTATCATATGTCTTTTGATGTTTATTTTGTATATAGTTTTTGGAAGTAATCTATATATGCATCTTGTTCTTCTATCTTCTTTGATTTTCATTCCCGTTTGAATTTCGAGGATGAAATGTTTTAAGTGGGGGAGATTGTAAAGACCCGGGAAATTTGAATACTTTATCTTGGAATATCGTAACTATTTGAAATATTGTTAAATGTTATAAATATGATTTTATAACCTTGTTAAACATCATTTAATTAGTGATTAACGATCCTAGACTCATTTTGGAAAAATGCTTTAAAAATATATTTCGAAAAATATTTATAAAATGACCGAAAATCGTTATATCGATATATAGTTATTTTCTCAATAAAAGTTGTTGAAAATTTAAATGAATGTCTAATTAATCATTAGGAAAGTAATTAGCGAATACGAATATTTTTCATATTTATGGTTAACTAAATATTTATGATGTCATGCATGACATAAGCATGATGACATAAGATTAGGGTTCTAGAGGCTTTTAGGTCATTTCTCATTCACCTTGCTTTTCCTATAAAAGAAGAAGCATACCTCCTCTTTTCATTCTCAAATTACACTAAGCTTTAAGAATAAAAACATTGTCTTCTTCATCTTCCTCTCTTACTCACTAACTTTCTAAAAACATACTCAACCCTACTCCAAATCAACTCAAACTTTAAGTGTAGCCTTCTTATACCATTACAAGACCTTCTATCTAGTTAGAAGTTGAAAAATCCAAGCCCCTCTCATAAATCATCTAGACGTTGTGAGCTACTTTGAAGGAGGAAGGAGGAAAAAGCAAGGAAAAGCAAAGAAAGGAAGGAAATAAAGGAGGTTGCTAGCTTGGATCTTTATCCTTATTCTTGGATCTTTGATTTGCTAAGGATTAAGGTGAGTTTACTCACTATTTAGGATAGCAAACATATACTCTTTTTTGTGTTTTTAACAATGCTTAAAGTTGCTTTAATGTTAGTAACTATGTTAAAAATGTTAACTTGATTCTTACTTTAAAAGTAAGAGACATATGTGATCCATGTTAATGGATTGGAATGGACTTGAATGGACCTGAAATTGGATTTGAATTGACTTGTATAACAAGTGGAATGGACTTGAAACAAAGAACATAAGGATTAGTAGGGAATTGACATATTGTGGACTTGAACTTGAAAGTGCACTTATAGCGATAGTCGCAATAGATGCAGTTTGAATTGTTGTGTTTCAAACACTTTGTATGGAACTTTGTAGTGACATCCTTAGTGATTTCTTATCATATTGAATCTTGTATTACTTGTATGTTTACTAGCTTCAAGTTATTGAATAGTAAAATGCTAAGTAACCCATTGAAAATGACAAAAACTTCACTAGTGCAAAATTACCCGTTTAACCTTGATTTTTGGATTTCAAAGTATTGTATATGTTCTTTAAGTTTATGTAAATTGTCTTATCTTTTTAATATTATCTCTTAACTAATACTAGAGTATTTTTAAGTTCAAAATATCTTCTTTTTGAAAATCTCTTCTTTTTAAAATATCTCTTTCTAAAAAAATTCTTCTTTTCAAAATATCTTCTTTCTAAAATATCTTTTTCTAAAATATCTTCTTTCTAAATATCTTCTTTCTAAATATCTTCTTTCTAAAAATATCTTTTCAAATAAAACAAAGGTTAGAAAGGGTTTTGAATTGCTAAACCTTATCATGACTAAGTCACTAGATTAAAAGGTAATTGATAATTCTTAACACTAATAAGCCAACGAAGTAGGCTTATCTATTTGTGAGAGTTAAGATTGATGCCGAGTAGGGACGGAGCAATAGAGCTCAAACCTACCAGCTTCCCTCTTAGACGAGGAATAGATCTGTTGGGAATGTTGGAAACGTGTTAACCATGTAGATTACTTACCTGTTTATTGAATATCATGGGTACTATGCTTAATTCTAATAAGCCGGCGAGTAGATTTATCTATCTGTGCGTGTCAAGAATGGGGTGTTTAGGCAAGGGGTGATATGTGACTTATGCTCTAACTTACCTGGCCTCACTCTTGACTGAGGGATAGTTAAGTTGATAATGTCGGAAACGAGTTAAGTATATGAACCATGGTTTGTATAAGCTATTGTTTTGACTACATAGGCGATTAATCGACTTTTGAACTATACCAAAGTAACTTAAGAAGTATCGGAAAACCTTCACGATTCCATACCAATAAGAACCCCCGGGGAGAAATGTTGGTTTGAAACGTCTCTTGCTTTCACTTACTTTTGAAAGAACCGGAATTGAGTTAACCGGAAATTCATCGATTAGTTTTGAAGAGACCGAGATCGATAAGTGTTGTCCTTATCGAATTCCACTTCAACACTAGAATATGAGTTCTATGTTTTGGAAGCAGTTGTGAAGAGGAATCTATATGAAGATTGGGAATCTTCTTGAGATGCTTGGATCCAATAGTGATTCGTGATCTGTTCGAGAAGTGGGAATCAAATTTGGGATTCAGTTCAAGAGATGAAGACTCGTGTGAAAGATCCCGAACGAAAACTCGTCATCGAAAATGGCTAAAAATAGAGTAGGAGCACAATCTGGGGTTTGGCTAACCTGTGCCAAGATATATTGACTCCATATCTAGTGTATGCTTATTATCGAATCATGCGGGAGCTCCTCGAAGTTGCACACAGGGGTTGGTATATTTGGTTCTATGTGGTGCACTTCGGTGTTTTCGTGCGTGGGCCAGTTGTGTTTACCTTATGGTATATTTTATCTAGAGATATACGATGCTCAGAGGTACTTTCTGAGCCTTGTGCATGGAGTTCGGTTATGTATTGAGAGATCTCCGATGGAAAATCCAATATGCGAACATGCCTTAGCAGTTTTATTTGTACACTTAACAGTTGTCGAATGTAAGCAATGTAACTATTCCAGCTATGTGATTTATTTATATTCTACACCCTAGACATTATCTATTATACAACTATAGTGAACTTAATAAATGGTTGGTTTCTTTTAAGGGGAAAACCCGAGCGGTTATCTGCACGGGCCCCTCCATATTGTGACATGCAATATGTATCTTGAGTTTCTCATACTAGACTGATGTCTGACGCTTGGTTTTTGTTTTCCCTAAAATCCTCACATACTTCTTCGAGTAGGACGAGTATGGCAGGTCTTACTTTGGATGCTTTAGAGTTCGGAAGACGAGATGGAGGCTTCCATTATCTATCTACCTATTTCTATTTTTGTTGTACTGTATTAGTTATGTACATATCAACATTGTGAGAGCATGCAGTTATAACTGTCCAGGCTGATGATGGTACTTAGGCTTTTATAACTCTGAAATTCCTTTATCCGGAGTAACCCTTTTGTACTATGTTGATATTGTATATTTCCGTTTCGCTGTGAGATTCTGATGTTTTGTTTTTTTTCATCCTTGTTCTACTTCTTTTAATTTTTATTTTACCCAACAATTCAACTCTCTGGCAGTTGGATGTTCGACATATGAATAACATGGATGTATTTAGTGTCGACTTTTGAGGTTCTAAAAGTCGGGTCGTTACATTGGCACATCATGGTTATGGGGAAAGAAGCCTTCCGTTGCCTTTTTCACGTGAAGAAGAAAGTGGGATAGAACAGGAAATGGAAGAAATATGGGTAGGCGGAAGATTGGGTTATGTGAAGAAGACGTGGAGTCCTTTCCTTCCTGACATTGGAAACTTTATTTGCTTTTGTTTCCTCTCTGTTGAAACTGGGTAGAAAAGAAGGGGGATCAGTGGTTCGAAATTTTGGGGTATATACTCCTTTGTACAACTTATTTCGAAATCTTTGCATGTGAATTACCGACAGAGGAAGATTTTGAAATCTTTATATAGAGTTTCAAAATATTTGTAACTGACAGAGCAAGATTTTCAACCTATTTCCATATTTTTTAGGAAGAAGTAAAATTTCAGATTTAAGAAACAAAGTGGTGAGAGATACCAGAGAGAGAAGGACATTTGTTGGTTTGGTTCAAAATAGAAAAAAGTGTCAAATTGACTGAATATTGTCTATCGTTATTGCATGTTTCAAATTTGTGTTCACACTATTCATTTTCTTCCTTTGTTTTGTTAACGCGTTTAGGAAATTATATTCATTTTATAAGGACAAGAATGGATGATGCAACGAACGCACTAAAGAACGCTATTCGTTTTTCGCATGTTTTCATCTATTATTGTGAATGTGCGCTACGGATAAACCACACTGAATTTTACCGAAATGAGAACTGTTGTTTTTTTCTCGGATGTTAAGTTTTAAAATTTAATAAAATAATTTTTTTTCAAGGTTTAAAATTATAAATTCATTTTTAATTTATTAAATTTGCAAGATCGTTACACATCTTAAAAACATGGATTTTAGGCCATCCGCTGCCAATCACATAATCAATACTGTCTATTAATTCATAATACATCAACGACGAATCCAACTCAACCATCAATCATCTAAACAGGATTTAATGTTACTTAGGGTTATGTAACACCCCACGTCCATTAATGTAACTCACAAAGGGAATGCATTAACTTCTATGGAGCGTTTTAAGTAAGTATAGAACAGAAAATCACAACAAGACAGATATAAACGGTACTTGAAAATTTAAAAAACTTTATTTCATTGCAGCGGATAAACCTATATGTTTGATTACATCATCAAAACCATAAACCAAAGTCAAGTACATCATATCCATCTTGATAAAACAAAGTACATAAACTGAAAGACATAATCCCCAACATCAAAATAGCCATAAATAAAGAGAAGCTGAACTTTACTTCAGGGATCCAAGCAATCTTCTAAAAGCAGTCCAAAATCAAGCTCCACTGGTGCTAGTTCCAACCTGAGCACCTGTGGGGGGGGGGGGGGAGGAAAGAGATGGAAAAAGGGGGGTCAGACATAAAGTCTGGCGAGTGCGATAATTCTAACAATATAATTAACAAAGTAACAAGGCTAAGGCATAAGTTGGAAAATAAGGAAATGATCATGAACCATTGAGTATGACAGAGTAAACAAGGAAACAAGATGAACAACGATATCGTTAAAGCGCACCTAACCCACTAAGATGAATTTACTAAACTATACCAACACTATAGGATAATTGCTATACTGCACCGCCACTAGTATACTGCACCACCACTAGTCACCCTAAGGTTGATCCCGCCTATAGACTTAATAATGATATTGGTAGTTTCATGCACCCCTGGCTGCCTTCATAGGTGTCGTCTGCCCCTATCTCCACTAGGTGTACCCACTACCCTCAAGCGATCGGCTCCCTAACTCGTAGATACCCGCGCTGGCCCCACAGTGGGGTGTATCACTCCCCAAAGTGGCAACCCGATACCACCACGAATGCACGGCTTATACCTAAACGATGCAACAACGTCTTACCTACCAGCCTGGGTCCACACACACATATGAACCCGTTGGACTTGCGTTGCCACCGCTAACCCGGTTTGGCCTCTTACAGTCAAGCCCAGTATGCGCGTCCCGTCCTCGACTTGGGTCGAGCCCACAAAGATACGTATGGGTTACTGGTTGAAACGGGCCCCTATTACTTGACACAAGCTATCCACCTAAGCTTGGTCCCCTCTAGTACATCCCACTTAACCCACTTCTTATTCGTGTTTCAATTACGTGTTTCAATTTTGGTTAAGTGTTTCTAATTGTATTTCCAAATGCCACCCAAGGCACCCACTAGATTCCACATGCCACCCAAGGCACCCACTTAACCCCCTCATGTCCCACTACATGCTTATCTGGTTAAGTGTTTGTTAATTCATTAAGACCGTAACCTCATAAAGACCTCTCACATTAGACTGACATTTGTGGCAGCTGGATTTGCCGGGCGGGTCCGGGCAGTCTTACACCACAAAAGAGCTTAACCTCATGTCTTTACAACTGTTACGTATTTAGTTTGTGCCTAAGACCTCTCATATTAGACTGGCATTTGTGGCAGCTGGATTTGTCGGGCGGGTCCAGGCAGTCTTACACCACAAAAGAGCCTAACCTCGTGTCTTAGACGATTAATTACTCCTAATTAATCATTCCCCAAATTTGAATTACTTTCCCTATTCAAATTTTCAATCAATTAACGATGTCCATAATTGACTCAATTATGTCCATCCATTTATGGTATGTAAAATCATACCAATTTTCACCACAATTATATTTTATGCCTTTTTAAGGCATTTATGCCAATTAAATATTTTTAATATTATCCCTTTTTCCCCACGTAGTACGTTTGTTCGTTTAACTTAAAAATATATGTTAGACTCGAATAGTCTAACTCATAAAATAAAAGAAAACATCACAAATCTAACATAGGGGTGAACTTGCATATGTGAATGATGTTCTACATCTAAAACTTGCATAGGCCAAAATTACAACTTGCATAAATAACATATGTCATAGATCTATATTTAAAGGTGTGAACTTGATGAGATAATGGCCACAAACTTGCATAAACATCATATGTCATGGATCCAAATCTAAGGTGTGAACTTGATGAAATAATGGCCACAAACTTGCATAAATAACATATGTCATAGTTCTATATTTGCATAGGTAATAATCCTAAACTTGCATAACATGATTCATATTCAACTCATAAACTTACATATGTGATTCATACATCGCAACAATGGTGTAGACATGTAAAGTAGCATATGTCATAGCCTAACTTTCAATTAAATTCTCACATAAACTAGGTGCCATAGCCATGTAAGGTCACATATAATTCTACCCAAACTTGTATATGGTTCATGTTTGAATCAACATCTAAACTTTCCTACATATGATCTATCATATGAATCAATATAACAAACTGGCATAAGAAACATGATAATTCAACTAGACATAAGCCAATCATAGGATTATAACATGGGTGAAAGCATCATAACTTTACATCGTAGATGATAGCATCATAACATAATATCATAGAAATTACAACATAATTCCACAACATAATTACAACATGAAATCAACAATTCATATCACATCCAAATTATCCGCAATATAACTCAATCCAATTCATTTATTAATTATTTTGTTAAAACTATCGAACTCACTACTCAAAAGCAGTCATGAGTTCTGAATTCTGATTTCTGGAGTTGAATTAGCGCTCCTTTGATGAAGATTCATTGTTAGAATTGAAAAGGATTGAATTTGATTTGCTTTCTTCCTCTCTAATTGGTGGCGGCTATGCTGAGTTGCTAGGTGACGACATGGAGGCCATGAATCCAATTTTATTTTGATTTTAGGGTTTGGGTCTATAGGTGTTTTTATAGAGTTTAGGATTAGTTTAAGCCGTCCGATCAACCCAGAATTAATCCCAGCCAATCAGAGCATATCAGAAACCCTAATGAGTCAGCACACAGTCATCTACATGTAACGACCCAAAAAATCTGAACCAATTTAAAATTTTTAAATTGGCTAAAATAGTGGATTTTGAATATTTAAAATAAATATTTTAAATAATAGCGATGAAAAGTGAGTTTGAATCAACAATTGAAAACGAATATAATTAATTCTAATTATAAACAAGGCCTGAAATGGCGTTGTAGTTTCAAAAATTGAATTCAAACTTTGTCGGACTGTACCGGGTGCAAAACAAAACGGATTTGAGTGAAACCAAAAATATTTAAATCTGTTAGTGAATACCTTTCTATCGAATCTGAAAAATTGAAGTTTCATAGCGGAAAGCTAAAGTTATGGCCAAATGAATTTTCAGAAAGGTCGCTATGGAATTTATATAGCCCGTGAAATTGGTCATTTTGCATACGACCTCGGAATTCGACGAAACCACTTTTGTTAGATCCGAGATGTGAAGTTATTGCCAGGTTTCAGATTTCATAATTTTTGAAGCTAGTATGTGAGCGTGGCAAAGGAAAACGTGTTTTGGTCAATTACAGTTAAATTGGATCGACCAGAAATGGGCCTTTTTGCAAACAGTCTCAGAATTCGACGAAACTAGTTTTGTTGGGACCGTATCGTCAAAACATAGCTAGATTTATTTTTCTGGAATTTTTCGAATCAGTTTGTGGCCCTTGCAAATTGAAATGTACGTTCAAATTAAATATTGAATGTTTTATATTTTAATTTGAAGGAAAACTGACTGAAACAGTCGAATGAGCCTACGAAACATATCCCATTGTGTTCGGAATGGGGGTAAAACGCTAGGGACGACAGTCGTTGGGTTTGAATTGGTGTTCGTGTGTGAAAGGGGGTATTTTCGAAAATTAAAAATTTTTAAATATAAAGAAATTCTCTCATTGGCCAGTTAACCCTTTCTCTCTCCCCGATGGACACGGCGCGTGACGGAAACCAGGTCGACACCTTCTCTCTTCGATTTCTCCCCCGTTTCACAATGAAATCGAGTGATTCTTGATTCATTTCAAAGCTCTTCGTCTCCTCTTTAAATCCATGTAAGGTTTGCTAGTTATCATCAAGTGAGGAGGGAGATACGAGTTCTCAAAGTCAGCGACTTTGGAGCACCGCCGAGCCTTCAAGGCGCCACCGAACGTAGCGAGACCACCGACGTCGGGAGGGTGGTTCGAAGCTCTTTGACGCTGTGTGAGATGATTCTCCTATCGCGCAACAGTTTGATCGAAAGATCAAAACCTAGTTTTGAACCATCATGAAAGGTGGCTCCTTTATTACATCTGAACTTTGAAAAATCATATCTTTTTCGTTTCTTGATGAAATTCGATGAAACAGGAAACATCGTGACCGTGTGGATGTCTTCTACATTTTAGAAGAGACCGCATATTTTTCTGAGCCTTCTGCTATTTTTGGTGGAGTGGAACCCAATGTGAGATTTCTAATTTATAAACGATATGGAAAACGACGATGTATAAATTATATAGTCGATGTATGAGTTATATAAGCGTTGTACACCTCTTGTATAAGCGTTGTATAAGTTGTACGTTCGATGTATAATTTATATATGCGTTGTAAAAATTATATATGTGTTGAAATAGAAGTGAATTGCTATATATAAATGTATAGATATATATATATATATATATATACATACGCCCCTCATCCACAAACCATGGACGATATTTATAAGTTGTGATTGGTGTGAAAATTTATTGATAGCGAATGGTTGATTGGAATTGTTTGTGGTTAATATTGATTGATTGTGGTTGAAAAATACCCGTTTGTGGTTGAGAAATATTTTGTTGAAACCACATAGGATTAGTTTGTGGAAATGAAATAAAAATATACATGCCGCCTGCGTGCGAACTAGATGCATGATTCCCCATTGTCAAAAACCGCGAGGTTTTAAGGTAGAGCGAGGAGCCGTACTAGGGACGGTCCTGGTTTTAACTACCCTGCCGTTATGCTGCCGAAATTTTGAATAATATTCATGTGTTTGAATTATTTTCATGTGTTGAGTCGATATTCATTCGTGGGATTGAAATTCATTTGTTGAATGGTGTTCGTGTTTTAAATATAAAAATCACCTTTTTATCATCTATATGAACTATATAAAATAGTCGAGTTTTGAAATAAATTGTTTTATAATAAAAAAATCCCATTTTTATCACCAATATGAACTATATAATATAATCTGGTTTTGAAATAAATTGTTTTACATTAAAAATCACATTTTTACTATATAGATGAATTGTTAAAAATAGTGAAGTGTTGAAATAGAAGACAGTTAGATAAAAATATCATTTTTATCAAATGTATGAAAAGAATATGGTTTTGAAATCGAAGAATCGATATATATATTTAAATAGAATTGAAATATATCGAATAACGACGCTGCAGTTCGTATTTTGAAATCGTGATTTCAAACGATTATTGCGGGAGATCCGACCATCGGATTTTCCTGAAATCGCAACCGTTGGGTTCGCTTTGGAAAAATCTTTCCAACGGCACCAACTTTGTAAAAATCCAACGGTTGGATTGTCTGGAATGTTTAATTCAAATCTGAAGAAAAACAGTGCCAGAATCGATTATATTTATATATATATATATATAAATATAATTATATTAAATCGAATAACGACGCTGTTGTTCGTATTTTGAAATCGAAACTTCAAACAATTGTACCGGGAGATCCGACCGTCGGATTTTCCCGAAACTGGAACCGTTGGATTCGTTTTGAAAAGATCTTTCTAATGATATAAATTTTGTGAAGATCCAACGGTTAGATTTTCAGATATGTGTAAATCAAATCTGAAGAAAAACAGCGCCATGGCCGCGTTATGGCCCGATGCGTCGTTTTGAATAAATTGGCTATTTTAAAATAAATAAAAATAGCGATAAATCATTATAAAATATTATAAACGATATGGATGTGAAATTTAGAAATTAACTAAAGGTTGGCTAAGTCGAATGGTTTCCTGGGTGCTGGTCTGATGTTGGTTTCAGCCTTCGGGGTTAATATTTGGGAAATCGTTCTCTTACTGATTGACGGTTAGTGACTAATGAATTGAAATGATGCGTGTGTATGTTAGTGTTGCACTTGTTTATTATATACGCGAGTTGCTCAGAAAGACCGGGTTGATCCCATTCTGAATAACTGAATCGACGATAAGAAATCGAAGATGAAGACGGTGGTCGAAGACCGGAGATCTTCACCTCGTTTGGATGGTAACCGAGGTCCTGATTGGGAGGCATCCCGAAATATGGATAATGAGTGGTGATCGTCAGAACGTACGTGGTGATCGATGGGTTTGCGAGGTATATAGTGCCTCCGGTTTCGTTCAGACCCAGAACGGACTTGTAAATGGACTGTGTGCCTGACATTGGATTTTATTATGTGATTGATTGATCTCTGTTAAATATACATCTGTTTGGCGGCGGAGAATTTATTCTTTTGCTTAACGCCCTTCTCTGAAACGCACGAGCTCAAAGGTTGTATATCGATGGACATCAGTCACATGGCATGAATTGCTAGTGTGGCATGCCTAAGTGGCAAATGATCAGGGCTTCTGTTGAAAAGCAAAGTCTTGTGGTGATGATCAAAGCACCGCCTATGTGGCGTAGCTTTGTGTATAACGTGAATTCGCGAGCCTCACACCCCGGTATGAGCCAGAAACGGAAGAGGACATCAGGGAGGGCATGCGTTTCCTTACAGCTAGAAGTGGCGTCAGCGGTTTTACACGCCCTGACGAGTTTGACTTATGTGGTTGTTACTGTTGCGAGGCGCCTCGGTTTGATCGGACGATCCGGGTCCGATGGAGTCATTCGTTGGCTCACCTACGCCCCATAGGGCGGGGAAACGCATTGTTAAGGAATTTTAATCCACATCGGTGGACCGGCCCTGACGATCCAAAGGCTTGACTGAGCACTTGCCTGAGGGGCGGGCTAGAGCGTCTCGAAGTCGGTAAGGACTATCTTTTGCCTTTGTTCATGACGGAAATCCAATTTCCAAATACGTGACTGTGCGGTTTTGATTGTATATATATATGGTGACATGATATATGGTACCCATGCCGTCTATGATTGATAGTTATGATTGAAATCGTTTTTGAAACCTATAAACACTAGTAGTAATATCAAATGTTTTGTTTTATTCGTATCAAGCATATTTTGGCCATTATAAGGTAAAACTCTATCCTCCGGTTTGCGTTGCATTGTGTGATGGGAACTGAGTCTTATAATGGCTTCATTTTTATAAAAAGCATTGCGATGTTTAAAAGAAAGATTTGTTTTAGAGCGCTGGCGATCCAATGGAGTAAACCCGTTCCACGAAAGTGGCGTGGTCCTGTGATTAGCCATATTTTAAATGTGTTGAGTTGATTTCTCATACCAGTCCCATGACTGACTCGTAGTTTGTTTCACTTTCAAACTCGGGTGCCCCTTTTTCTACACGCGCAGCCTTGTATTCAGGTTTTAGCTGGCTTTCTCTGGATAGCTGGAGCTGAAGATGGATTCCATCATTTATCTCTTTTTATGTTGTTCAGCTCCCATTGTACATTATGTTTGTTTTTCCGCTGTAGACATTTATGTATAGCTGAACTGTATTTGTACTAAGTATGATCCTGTATACTGTTTAACTCTGATGATTATGTTTATCCAGTGTATTCTATTGTACATTATCTGGTGTATTTATTTAATTCTGTTCTGCTATTATCTGTTTCTGTGTTATATTCCAAAGATTACCCTTGTCTCCGTCTGTACGGGGTTTGGGGTCGTCACACTACAGGTCATAAATCAAATCTGCCCGGGGGGGGGGGGGCAAGTCGACCCCCAGGTCGACACTATGGTCGACCTGGTCAGGGTAGGTCGACCCCCAGGTCGACACTATGGTCGACCTAGCCTGTTTGACTCTGAATTTTTGAAATTTGAAATCTGTTTTGAATTTTCTGAAACTTTCGATCGCCATAACTTCTTCATACGAAGTCCAATTCATGCAAACTCGGACTCTATCTCAACCAGAATTCCGAGACGAACACAATGGCACAACCCGTTTCCCTTAATTCTCACGTCTGATATTAATTATTCTTTAATTTTTTTAATTTGATTATTCAAAAATCCGGGGTGTTACTGGTTAAACAGTTCATATATGAATTGTAACGACCCAAATTTTTGGTCGATTAATTTTAAACATTTAATATTGTTTTAAATGTTGAGTTGAAAATATAAATGGATTTTTATATTAAGATATAAATTTAATAATCAATATACAATTAAATTTCGGATATATCAAATTATCATAATACGAAAACGACATATAAATGAATTCGAAGTTAAAACTACATCGAAATGATTAAGATGATCAATATAAATTGTATGTGACAATAAACGATAATAATGATAATATATTATCAAGGAATTGATTATTTCTAAATTATATTATATCGATTTGACATGGTTATTTTATATATAGGTTCGAATTAAATTTCAGAATCTATTTAGTTGAGTTCTGAATTACATCGTAACATATAAACGCCGGTTGTTACGTTAAAGTAGGGGTTCGTGATTTCAAGTTACGGACCCCTAGATATTTTAATTGATAAGCTCGAAATCAAGTCGATATCTTTTTAAATAAAATAAATCTCTTTATTTCAAATCGTATTAATTTAAAATCAAATCACATTAAAAATATTGTACCTAAGCCACCCTAACTTCGTACTACCTCAGACCTATTCCTTTCGCCTGAAGATTACTTCTTCCATTATATAAACAAACCCAACTCCTCTTTTCATTCGTTCGAACGAATGGATTTTGTTCAGAGAAAAGTAGGTTGCTCCTCTATTCAAATTCAATTTCAAATTGAGCTATGTACCCTCAAATAATTCACCAATTCCATTTCATTTCCTTTTCCTTTGTTTCCAGGGTATGAAATTAAGATCGAATTTTCCCCTTTTCAATTCGATTTCCTTCCTCAGATTTTTATAAACCAAATAAAATTCTAAATAGTAAAACTTATTCGTTGAATTCGATTGGTCTGGTCTTCGTTTGGAGTGCGATTCAAAGCAAGCGTCGATGATGGGGGAAGATTGTCGATCAAATAATGGAGGCAGGGTGGGTGTTGTGGCATCCATGTTGAGCTAGAAGGGGAAACTAAGTTCACCAGTAAACTAGGAATGGCAAGTCATGGGTTTTGGGGATTTACGGTGAAGTTCGGTTGCTAATGTTGTCGCGACCGGTAGCG
The DNA here is from genome assembly GCA_030737875.1 of Allium sativum. Taxonomy (NCBI): domain Eukaryota; kingdom Viridiplantae; phylum Streptophyta; class Magnoliopsida; order Asparagales; family Amaryllidaceae; genus Allium; species Allium sativum. The sequence continues at coordinate 296,802,038 of CM060911.1, read as the reverse complement.
TGGGTGAAGGAGAAGGGTCACTGATGCGTTTCAGGTGGGCTTGTCGAGTTGCTCAAAATAGGGATGAGGGAAGAACTGGGGTTGATTTAGGGGATGTTCGGATCTATTGTTTTTGGAGGAGGGAGGATTCAAGCGTGATTAAAATAGAGAACACTACCTAGTCAGTTGGGGCAGCTGTAGCTGAGGCAGTGTAGTGATGATTTGAGAGTTATAGTAGTGGTCAGGGTTAAGGGTGTTGGTCGGATGGTAATGGTGGAAGTCATATTGATGGAGACTGGGATTTGCGGTGATGTTAGGGTCTGGTTTTTCATTTGGAGGTGATGCGGCTCGTGATTCTGGAAGGGGAAGGAGTATCAGCTGTTGTTTTAAATTTATGAAAGGTTATTAAGTTTTTATATAAGGTTAATTGCATTTTTATTTCAAATAGAAACTTCGAAAAAAATATAAATTCATAAGCTCTTCATATGAATCAGATTTCGATAGGAAACGAAGTGTGTTAAAATCACATTGACTATAGCGACGCAGTCAAATTATCAAATTAAATTAAAGTGAATTTGAATCAGCTGTGATTTTCAATTAAATTAAACAATTGTTTAATTTAATTGAAAAAAAATCAAAATGGATCGAAAATAATAATCAAGGTGAGTAAACTCACTCTCTGGATTCGTTTATAATTTTATTGTAAATGAATTTTATTTTAAATAAGGTTATATGTTGTTTGTTGGTTGCTTATATGCATTTAAATATTTTTGTGGCTATTATATATATATTAGTTATATTTAGGCTTGGTGGTTGTGGCTATTATATATATATATATATATATATTGATGGTTGAATATTTCCCCCAGTACCATTAGCGGATGACCCTATTCGTCCTACAATATATATAGTGGACTACCTTATATACCGTGATATCCTGCCTTGAAGACAGATGGGTATTATTTATGTTGGCTAACATCTGTGGATGCAGGAAAACAGGTTGGAAGGATCCAACTGGATTCCTCAAAATTTATTATTGTTTGTTTTCATATATATTATCATATATGATGTGTAAGAAAACCTGTGATTGACAATTGGGTGTTTTGTATGTTTGACTAACACTGGACCTAAACATTGATATATAAAAATATCATGAAAAGGAATTTTGAGATTTAAAAGGGAAAACCTATTTTTTAAAATAGAATTTGAATCTTGAATGGGCTAGGAAATATTAACTTGTTTTGAATAATAAAAACAAGTAGTGAATTTATAAATGGTGTTTGTAAATGAAACGGAATAATTTTCATTGGATAATGTGGGGAATGTAAATTCAAATGTGAATTTAAAAAGGGGAAATGAAAACAGTTTCAAAAAGAAACGATGAAATCTATTCCGAAGTTCGGAATGAAAATTGAATTAAAATAAATCCATATGGAATTATAATTTGAATTCGACTACATCGAATTTATAAATATAAACTGTTTCTAGAAAGGATATTGGAATTTTATAAAATAGAAACAAATTATATATTTAATATGAAAATATATTCTATATATATATATAAGTTACAATAATAAAATATTCCAAAGAAGGAATTGGGTTTCAAATAGATTTTGAAATGGAATTGGTTTTAATGTATAAACAAGGATGTTGAATTTATAAATGGTATTTATAAATCTAGTGAAATAAATTATTATTAGATAATTTAGAAGTTTAAATTCATGTCTGGAATTAAAAGTGAATTGGAAATAGTTTCGAAGAGAGAACGACGGATTTTATTTCGGAATCTGGAATATAAAGTAAATCAAGATAATTGATGTGCACGTAATTATGCACATTTATATTCACATATTTATTCTTGTTTTAATTAAATAAATAACATAAGTGGGCTATTTTTACATATTTTAACTAAAAACCCAAAATTCTCAAATTATCATGCATTCATCTTCATATTTGGGGCAAAACGGTCATTTGTGCATGTGTTATTTTATGATAAAATTTACTTGTTTATTTTCATGTGTCATGTAGGAATTTAGGAGCAAAAATGAAGTATGCACAAGAAGTTTACAAGGAGATATACATACACAAAGTGGATACAAAGAACTGGAGATGGAATTAATTCATTCACTACTTAGTGGAGGACCCAACCTACCCATTATCTCTACATTCTTAATGATATTATTAGAGACTAATTAGATGAGACAAACGCTGCATGCATTCTACATGAATTATTAGTGACTAAGACAAGATTAGAAGCTTCATGAATGGGCATTTTGGGGATTTCCCATTATGAGTGATTGGGGTTTTAGGGTTTTAAACATGTATATATACCCCTTTATGTCATGTAAATAGGTTCTTCTCTTTTATGCTCTCTTTTAGTTAGTTTATTTTAGAGGAAGCTCTCTTTTTCTTTCATGGCTTCTTAGTCATTTCCCTCTTATGTAATTTTTATGTTAATGCAATTTAATTTCTTGTTCATTTAATTCTTATTATTTACTTTATGCATTAGTGTAGTTTTATTTTATGCAAGTAGTTTAGTTTATTTTTGTTAATTAGTTCTCTCTTTTTTCTTTATTTTGAATGTTGCAATCTATCTTTGTTGTCATGATAACATGTATTAGAGGCTAAACCCTTTCAACTTACGGGTAATAAAGCTCTCTTGATTATGTCGATGCAACATAATTTGTTTATTCATGCTCTCTTTTTATGCTTCATGTCATGTTGATGTTATTGTTTTGTTCTCAGTTTGTGGTTTTGCTTGTTTTGTTTAGGAGTCGTGTTTTCATAATTCTGTTTTCCAGTTTGGGGACTGTTTCAGTTGATTTTAAAAAAAATCATTCATATTTTCATTGACTGTTTTCATTTAAGTGTTTCCAGTTACCGTTTACAAAACGTCTATTCTGTGTTTCAGTTTGATACTGTATTTATTTTCACATTCTGCATTTATCTAAATTGTTTCATCTCATTCCCAAATTTCGTTGCCACATTTACAATAGTCACTCCACTCCCCTCAAACCTCCACTCATCTCACATACATACACTTCCATAGTTCAACAAACTCCATAAACTTCATATCCTCCGGATAAACAAACCTCATTCACCATTGCCACAAAGTGATTAGCCTTCATCGGTGAACTGCCTCACCTTCTCCTTTCTGCCATATTACGATCTCCTTCTTCAAACTAACACAACTTCCTTTACCACTCAAACCCACGTCCTCAAAATCATACTTCAGCAGTCACCAACCTCCTTTACAACCACTAGCTAACGGCCTCACCATCCCCCATATACCATTCAACTACTACCACCAACAAAACTGCTCTAACACTTCACACTATCAAACAGCAACTCCACAAGACCACTCATTTCATCCTCACCATTCACTTCATAAACAAGCTGGAACAGTCAATACAATTACCCCATACTCAACAGTTCAAACTACATCATCACCTACTACCCCACTCAAACTCACCAGTTTCAATCTCCTCCATACTAAAACCACCATTTCATTGTCTATCCCACTTCATTCCACCCCTGCATTTCTCTCTGACCCTACCAGAAAACCCACAACCTTCATCAGTGAACAACCTCACCCATCGACAACTGAAAACCCCAATAGCCTGCCTACCTTCAACTGCGCCTCTTGGAAAACCGAATCCCACCCAAATTGAAATCGCCTAGCCCTTCATTCAACCTGAAGCCTCTAATTCCAACCTCTCTACCAAATTAAAATCCGAACCTGACCAAAGACCGCAAACCCACAACAACTACCAACCAAGAGCTGTGATGAACCCGTCGACCTCACGCAATTTTCAGACTTCACTTTTCAGATTTAAGTTCATGCAATTTAGACCCAATTCAAACCATCGCCATCCCCCGACGATCGTGAAGTCCACGAATTCACACAACAATTTGAATCGCAATTTCTCTTTTTTATTTTTATTTTTCCTCTCCTTAAGAAACAAATTGGAATCCACTTTGTGTGCTTGATTTCCGTAATTCGAAATCTGGAGAGTTATTTTATTTTTCTCATTTAATATCGGATTTAGTAGGCCTTTTTGGGTCTGGGGTTTATTGGGCTTTTTTTTGACTTATGATCGATTTTGATTTGTTTGTCTTATGAAGTGTTTGATTCCCACCCTTTAAAAAAAATAGTGTGGCATTGAATTGTGAATCTTGCTGTGTATAAAAATCTTTTCAGGTTGCATAAAAGAAGGAATTTCTTGCTGTCTAAACCGCCTCGCTTGCTTTGTTTGCTTGCTAAAAAAATTGCTAATAAATTCAGACGCTCTGGTATTGTTCTCTTCTCCCTTATTTTTATTTCATTGCATTGTTGTTTGGTTGCATTTGCATAAAAAAAATCCAAAAATAAAATTCATTTGTAGTTGCATCATTATTCACGTTTACTTTCTATTTTGCATTCATTTAGTTTCTGTTTTTTTAAGAACATTATTATATAATGACAAATTGGTTTCTTCCCAACGATTTATTTCTCGGTGTCTAGACTACGACAGAGTAATAACTGTGTATAAATTTTACGGTGATTCGTAAATATTATATCAGTTGTTCCTCTGAAGGTACTTAAACCTCCGGCTGCATTGCTAGGGTGATTCCTGGTGCACCGATAACTCATGTCCGTTAACTGGCTGAGAATTTTTTTGTTGAAATAAATCTAATCGTCATTATGTAATTTTAGAAAATTTGTAACTAAGTAATTTGCATTCATATAATTGCATTAGGTTCATGCAATTTTTTTTTAAAAGTACAAAAGTCCAAAATTTAAAAAAACAATTTTCTTTTGTGAATATTTCTTTTTCTCTTAAAAAAAATCAAAAAAAAAGGAGAAGCTTTCTTAAGAATGTCTCAATTTCCTTGTTCATACGGATTTTACGTTAGTTGTGAAAATCAATATAATCCATATAATTTTACACCAAATTCATATTGATATTTTAATAACAACTATTGTACAAACAATTTGAATTTTACACCACTAACTTTTCAAAATTTTCAAAATAATCCTGATTTTGCACCACAAAATTTTGAAAATGATGATAGACTCTCACGTCTTGAAATAAATATTCAAGCTCCACTTGAAGAAAATCAAATATTTAATGAAAGATTAATTGAAGTAATGTTCAACAATTCAAGCCAAAGTTTTCAAAATAATCAAAATTCAAATTTAATTCCAAATTCAAATTCAAACGATTTTGATTAAAACCCTTGCCAATTCAATTTCGAACTCCAAAATGAATTTATAATTAAAAAAGAAAATGTGAATTGTACAAACAGCTTGGATTTTACACCACAAAATTTTCAAAATGATGATCAACCCTCAAGTCTTGAAATAAGTATTCAATCTCTAGTTGAAGAAAGTTAAAGATCAAATGAATCAATTTCGAATTTAATTCCAAATTCAAATGGTTTTGATTATAACCCGTGCCAATTCAATTTCGAACTCCAAAATGAATACCAAATTCAAGATGTAAATGTAAATAAATTTTCAAATGATTTTGGCAATGAAAATAATTTCAATTGTAGTGCAAATGAAAACTTCTGTTTTCAAAATTTTCAAATTCAAAATGGTGTTTCATATTTGTTTTGGTTTTGAATAGATTTCGCTTTTCTTTTCTTTTTTCATCCAAATTTGTTTTTCAAATTTTCAAAAAAAAATTACATTTTAATTTACTTTTAAATGGTACGATGAATTAAATATATGTTTTGGTAGTACGATTAAAATATTTGGAATTTTACGTTTCTCAATGGATAACAAAAGAAAATTTTGAATTATGAGCAAATTTAGCGTAACTGGTATATAGTGAGATTCGTAGGTGATGAGTATGAAATATTTGGAATTTTACTTCTCTTAACAGATAACGAAAGAAAAGTTTGAATTGTGAGCAAATTCGGTGTAACTGATATATAGGGAGATTCGTAGGTGATGAGTATGAAATGTTTTCTAAATTGTAACCCAATTAAATGAATGGTTGATTTAGATTACTTGCGATAACATTTTAGATCGTTTAAGTGAAGTTGTGCCAAGATATTCTCGCTAAACTCTCTCTCTCTTATGTAAAAAAAAGAGAAGAAAGAAGAAAAAAAAAGTATATATATAATAATAATCCAAGGGTATCCAACATTTCTAGTACATCTAGCATTGGTGTAATATTTCGTATTTTTACGATATAATAAATAATTAATTTAATTATTTAAATAGTGATTTGGAGATTTAGATGGTCGTTTAAGTAAATTATATTAAATATTTAATTAATATAATTAACAGAATAATATATTTAATTCCCAAATAGTCAGAAATAATGAATTGACAATATTGTGTGAATTGGATCATTTAGAATATATAATTCAGTTTAGAATTGAAAACGAATATATTATTTGAGCGATAGTTGAACGTATAAATTATATTATAATTATAATCGAGCTTGAAATGGCGCGGCAGTTCGCAATTTGGCGATTCGAACTTTAAACGAATTTACATAATCCGTTTTAAGCCGGATTTCTGTGAAACAAGAAACGTTCGGAGCTGGTGAAGTATATTTTTCTAATGGAAGAGAAAAATCGAGATTTCGTCGTGCAGATTGTAAGTTATGTCCAAATCAAAATTTAAAATAGTCGCTATAGAATTTGTTTATATTTTATAATGATTTATTTGTATTATAAAGGAATTTTAATATACATCGAATAGCAATATAAACTGATATTTTGAAATATTGAGTTATTAATCCAGATAGGAATATTTTAGAGCTGTATGATATTATATTGTGAATATATAGGATAATGCTAATTTATTAATATTTAACTTAATTATTTTTAAATATATTAATATTTAAATGGGTTTATTTAGAGCTTTAAAAATAGCCATTTTTGCAAACGAGCTCCGTTTTCGACGAAACCAGTTTTGTTGGATCCGAAATATTACATTATTGTTAGATTTCAATTTTTGTGATTTTTGGAGTCAATATGTGACCGTACGGTATTTTAATGTGAAAAATTGTCAATAATTTGACTTTAAAAATACGCTATGTGAGCAAACGGACTCGGAATTCGATGAAACAAGTTTCGTTGGGTCTGTAATGTTGAACTGTAGGTGTATGTGCATTTTCATCGGATTTGGATATGTTATGTGGTCATACGATTTTTTTATGATAAATATAAATAATGGTTGATTATAAATGAATATTAAATCGAATATTAAAATATTTAAAATATACTATAAATACCCTAAAATTATCCCTAACCCTAAAATCATTTTTCTGTTGTCAGCGATATTTGCGCCGTCGTGGTTCCTTCAGGAAACATGATTTCGTGACCATATTAAAAAATTTTAAAATCCAAAGAAAATCCCAAAATCAATATACATATATATTCGAAATCCTTAGCAATTTCTCTTCATTTCTGTACGCGTTTTATGGAGTGCGATTTCATTTTCCTGGAACACATTGGTTTCAACAAAACTAGGGCTCGAGAGTTTGGGAATTTGAGGCATTAAGGCATGAAGTGGATACTGTATTGTTGTTGGCGATGGGATTTAGCAGTTGTACGCAAATTTTTGTGGGTTTCGGTGGTATGAAGTGTCGCAGCGGTACTGTAATAGTCGAGTATATTAGTTGTCGCGATTTACAGGGAGTGTTCGAGTTGATCATTTTGGGGAAGGGGCTGTCGAGTTAGAAGTGAGGAGTTCAACGATGGTATTGGAGTTCTTAAGTTTTCACTATGGAGAAGTTTTATTCGTGAATTTGTTGAGGGAACCTGAAATAGTTTATTTCTCCATTTTACTGTACCTCGGGTGTGAAGGCGCTGAACGGCGTGAGCCTTAGAAGGGGTCGAGCTAGTCATAGTCGCAAGGGAGTGGAGGATCTCGCGAAGAAGAGGATTGTGGTGGCCTTAGTCTGTAAATAAGTGGAGGGGTGAGAGAGAAAGGGGCATGACATTCGTTTTGGAAATGAGCTCAAACTATTCTGGGAGGTAGATGGAAAAGGAATGAGAAGTTTATTGTTACAGAGAAGTAGAGTAATTTGTGGAAGATGGAACTTTTCATTTGGGTGAGGTAAAGTGAAGTAAATACACGGATGGGCTTTATTTAAAGGAGAATGGGCCTAAAGGAAATAAAGTGAAGGGAATTTGCGCGTGTAGAATGGATGCACCAATTCCTGTAGATGCTCTTAGTTCAATAATTTGTGTATAAACATTGCTGGTTGCCGCAACAGTACAAAAATTTGTTAGCAACAGTACAATAATTTGTTAGGGTATGATGTTTTGGACAGTGGGTTCAAGCAGGAGACGGGGTCGAGTTTTGTTAGGAGAGATCGGAGTTTATAGATGAAAGCAGTGAGTTCCATTCTTTGTTCGAGAAAGTATCAAATGATTAAGGAGCTGGTTTATTCAAATAAACGGTAATTAAGGAAGTAATTATTTAATTAATCATTATATATATTAAGTTTAAACAGATAAGATTATAACATTTATAACCCGATCATATGCCAATAGAATCTAACCAAATCAGTCATATTGGAATCGCAACGAAAAAATGTACATTGTTGGTTGATGATTGATTGTTGCTTGATTATTGTTTGGTTGAATTGTTGATTTAGTGATTGAAATTATAGATAACGATGTATATGTAAATCGTTAATCAAATATTGATTCTGTTTATCGGAATATTTCATATTGAAATGAAATCGATGTTATTTATATTGTTTAACATTTGTGATGTAGGGAAACAGGTTGGAGGGATCCAACTGGATTCCTTAATATTTATAATACTGTTTGTTTTCATATATTGTGATATATGATATGATATATAATCTGTGATTGATTATGATGACACTGGTCATGTTATTTGGTATTTTAAATACAATACGAATTACTGGAATGTATAAAAGGAAATTTTCAAAGTGAATATTGAAAATTAAATATTTTTATATAGAATAAATAGAATTATAGAAAAGGATTTATATAACATAAATAGAATTATATAAAAGGATTTATATAGAATAAAAAGAATTATATAAAGGGAATTATAAATGAGATTTAAGTGTTAGAAATAAAAAAGGAGATTTGTATGAATAATTCTACAAATAAAAATATAAATAGAATTTGGGTTTGAGGTATTGTTTTTAAATACGAAATCAAACTGTTTTGATTATATAAAGGAATGTTATTCGCGTTCTATGTGAAAAATAGATTAAAGTAAATATTTTGCAAATAAAATATTATAAAGGAATTTGGGGTTTGAATTAGGAATTTAAATGGAATTACTGAAATTAGAAACTGATTGGAAATTAGACGAGTTGAATTGCTTTCTGGGTATCAATCTGATGTTGGTTTCAGCCTTTGGGATTTATACTTGGAAAGTTGTTCTCTTACTAATTTACAGTTAGAGACTGATAGAGGTGGGAAGATATTGATGTGTGAATCAGAAATGGAAACATTTTCCAAAGATAATAAAGTATATTTTCTAATTTTAGAAAATAAGGAATTTATTAATATATGGAAACGATAAATGAGAAATTGGGAAATGAAATGATGATTGATTGGTAAGATTTCCATTTAGGAATACGACCGTTGTTTGTACACATGTTTTCCTTTGATAGTTAAATCACCGACTATCAAAGATTTTGACCATTTCCGTTGTCAATACGGAGAGACCGGGATCAGATATATTATCTAAAAACCACTCCGTATGTCATTAGCGTTGCGAATCAAATATGATGAAGATAATTGAAGACGGTGTTATGCAAGGACTATTCAGTAAATCCTAGGTAGAAATTTCCTAAAATGGATTTATATAATAGTACCTTCTGTCTGTCCAGTCCTAGGACGACCTGTATGGAAGAATGTCTGACAGAGTATATTTAAAAGATCGCATAAGTTGATCTCTTCAAATGTATTTACGTTTGGTGGCGGAGGAATTCGTTTCTCTTAGCTGTATACCCGTGGTATTTTTGGGGGAATCAATTTGTGATTTGGCGGGGTATGACGATGTGACATTCAAAGTAAATAAAGGTGTGATCTATACGTTATGGCCTCTAGCCTCACAACCAGGAAATGGTATAAAATCGGGTAGGTCGCATGGCTAAGTGGTTAGCTGCCAATTAGGGTGTGTTGTTACTTGATCTAGAGAAATTCCTTTTACTTCTATAATTTATTTCGATGATGTCCCTTTCGGGAAACGGTTGCTGATCCCAACCGATGGTGATAATACATTCGGTACACTCAAGCGAAATGAGTGACCGGTCATGTTTAGCCTGGGTTACAAGATGTTCTTGTTGAACCCGATGTATTTCTCTCTAGAGATACACTGTCGGAAGGTGGTCTCATACCTTGCCAGTTGGAATTCATTAACCAATAAGCGCCCGTGGTTTTTGATTATATACTATGTATGTGGAACGTGAGATGAAAGCGTTCTGCTAGATGATTATTATATTGCGGTTGATAGACACTATTATAATATCCAAAGAGTTTTGATATAAAGATTATCATTTCTTTCAAAAGGATTTTGAATGATAAATCAAGTGTTTTGGATTCTCATAAGGGAAAAACCCATTCCGTTATATGGCGTGGTCTTATGGGATATCGTTTATTTTCTCAACTGTTTTAAATTGTTTACTCACACCAGTCCCATTACTGACCCGGAGTTTATTTTGTTTTGTTTTACCCTAAACTCTTGAGTGCCCAAATTTTTACGGGCAGTCAAGTAGTCAGGTTTTACAGATATACTTGGAGAGCTTGGAGCAGGAGGCTTCAGGATTATGTAGCTATTGTTATTTCCGCTGTATTGTAAGTGATGTACTCTGATAATGTTATTGTATACATATACTGATTTTATTTCAAAGTTATGTATCTATTATATATTATTCGTTCCGCTGTGAGATTCGTGTTTACTCTGATGTTGTATGTTCTTCTTCTTCTTCTATTCTAAGTTTCTATCTTATCTATTCTCACCCTCTAATTTCTTTCATTAACTATCCGGTATTTTCCGATGCTTGATAATCGACATTGGGTTATATGTCGATTACTCAGGATCGCGAAAACCCGGGTCGTTACAATGGTATCAGAGCTTAAGGTTAAGTGATTACCTTGGCTCTGTGGTGTGAATAAGTAGATATGGGGTTAGTAGTGCCCTAGATTGAGTTGAGTGTACATATACGAGAGAGCGCATTTTTACGTTTTATAAAAATTGTTTTATATTGTGGTGATTCATTAGTTGAGTAGTTTGTAAATTTTGGTCGATCAGTTTGATCCACTATATCGGTAGGAGTTTATAACACTTGAATACGATGAACCGACATGATATGTTTTGAAAAGAGGGTAAATGATAATTTCACCCAAATCATATTTTGATATAAAAGTATGAATAATATTTGAAGTATTATCGTATATTGAATGTGTTGGTTGTGATTATAATCAGATAAGATTATAATTGAAACGGTTATGTAAATAACCAATCAAATTTCGTATAAGTACTACAAAGTGAATTAAATCTGAATTTAAATCAGAATTGAAATTAAAAATTTGGAAATTTGAATAAGTGGTTGTAAACGAATATAGATTGGATATAAGAGAATTTAAAATCCTGGGAGATTTTAAATTGTTTTAAAGCATTTTAAATGGTATTTTGAAATGAATTTCAAAATGGAAGTGTTTAGATATGGTTTTGAAAGCGATATAGTGTCGAACTCACTTCGATAGCTGGAAATAGATTCTGATGATGATCATGACATCATCGGTGTTCATTCTCGAGTTGTAAGTGACGAATTACTACCAAAATTTTTGTTTTGGAAATGTTTTGCGAAAACAAGTTGTTTGAATTTTGAAAAGGATTATTTGATATATTTTTTAGAAAAGAAAAGTGGTTTAAAAACTCCCAGGAAAAGAATGTTGAATAATAATGGACCGATCGTTAAACTTAAAAACAAGACAAATAATACTTGTGAAAGCAAATTGAAATTGAAATTAATTAATTAATGAAGTTTATGGAAGAAACTTAACAAGATTAAGTAAATTGGATTGGTGAGTTAAGGATTTGGAATCGAGAATGAAACTCGATTTGAAATGAGATCTGGGTTGAATATAAGCGAATGAAGCGATTGGAGTTGATTGAGATGACATTGGTATATGTTGAATTGGTAACAGATGCAAAGGATATAATGATATGCCCGATAAAAAGGTACAAGTTTATATTTATGTTGGATATGAGATTTATGAGTCGGATTGGCAAGCCGCTTGGCTGTTTGATTTTCTTTTGGGTTGGAAAAGGCCTAGAGAGGCGAGTTGTAGTTGTACCGATTGACCAATACAAAGGAGGTGCTGGCGAATTTTTTCAGAAATTTCGGGTGTTAGAAAATTTTCGGGATTTTTGAAATTTTTTGTTAATTAGAAATGAATTAATAATTTAACTGAAATAAGTTGGTTCAATTGAAACTGAAGTTAAAAGAAGTAAACAAACAAATTTTAACCCAGTTAATAGGGTTAGTTTTTTACCTTAGCAATTTCGAGGACGAAATTATTTTAAGGGGGGAAGAATGTAATATCCCGTATTTTTACTGTATAATAATCAATTTATTTAATTATTTAAATAGTGATTTAGAGATTTAAATGGTCGTTTAATTAAATTATATTGAATATTTAATTAATAAAATTAATAGAATAATATATTTAATTCCGAAATAGTCGGAAATAGAGAATTGACAATATTGTGTGAATTGGATCATTTAGAACATATAATTCAGTTTAGAATTGAATTAGAATAACGAATATATTATTTGAGCGATAGTTGAACGTATAAATTATATTATAATTATAATCGAGCTTGAAATGGCGCGGCAGTTCGTAATTTGGCGATTCAGACTTTAAACGAATATACAGAATCCCTTTTAAGCCGAATTTCTGTGAAACAAGAAATGTTCGGAGCTGGTGAAGTATATTTTTCTGATGGAAGAGAAAAATCGAGATTTCGTCGTGTAGATTGTAAGCTATGTCCAAATCAAAATTAAAAATAGTCGCTATGGAATTTGTTTATATTTTATAACGATTTATTTGTATTATAAAGGAATTTTAATATACATCGAATAGCGATATAAACTGATATTTTGAAATATTGAGTTATTAATCCAGATAGGAATATTTTGGAGCTGTACGATATTCTATTGTGAATATATAGGATAATGTTAATTTATCAATATTTAACTTAATTATTTTTAAATATATTAATATTTAAATGGGTTTATTTAGAGCTTTAAAAATAGCCATTTTTGCAAACGAGCTCCGTTTTCGACGAAACCAATTTTGTTGGATCCGGAATATTAAATTATTGTTAGATTTCAATTTTTGTGATTTTTGGAGTTAGTATGTGACCGTACGGTATTTTAATGTGAAAAACTGTCAATAATTTGACTTTAAAAATGCGTTGTGTGAGCAAACTGACTCGGAATTCGACGAAACAAGTCTCGTTGGGTCCGTAATGTCGAACTGTAGGTGTATGTCCATTTTCATCGGATTTGGATATGTTATGTGGCCATTCGATTTTTTTATGATAAATATAAACAACGGTTGATTATAAATGAATATTAAACCGAATATTAAAATATTTAAAACATACTATAAATACCCCAAAACTATCCCTAACCCTAAAATCATTTTTCTGTGGTCAGCGATATTTGCGTTGTCGTGGTTCCTTCAGGAAACATGATTTCTTGACCATAATAAATTGTTTAAAAATCCAAAGAAAATCCTAAAATCAATATACATATATATATTCGAAATCCCTCGCAGTTTCTCTTCATTTCTCTATGGATTTTATGGAGTGTGATTTCATTTTCTTGGAACATGTTAGTTTCAGCGAAACTAAGGCTCAAGAGTTTGGGGATTTGAGGCACTAAGGCATGAAGTGGATAATGTGTTGTTGTTGGCGATGGGATTTAGTTGTTGTACGCAAATTTTTGTGGGTTTCGGTGGTATGAAGTATCGCAGTGGTACTGTAATGGTCGAGTATATTGGTTGTCGCGATTTACAGGGGGCGTTTGAGTTGATCATTTTGGGGAAGGGGCTGTCGAGTTAGAAGTGAGGCGTTCAACGATGGTATTGGAGTTCTTAAGTTTTCATTATGGAGAAGTTTTATTCATGAATTTGTTGAGGGAACCTAGATAGTTTATTTCGCCATTTTACTATACCTCGGTTGTGAAGGCGCTAAACGGCATGAGCCTTGGAAGGGCTCGAGCTGGTCATAGTCGCAAGGGAATGGAGGAACTCGTGAAGAAGAGGAGACTGGTGGCCTTAGTTTGTAAATAAGTGAAGGGGTGAGAGAGAAAGGGGTATGACATTCTTTTTGGAAATGAGCTCAAACTGTTCTGGGAGGTAGATGGAAAAGGAATGTGAAGTTTATTGTTACAGAGAAGTAGAGTAATTTGTGGAAGATGGAACTTTTCATTCGGGTGTGGTGAAGTGTAGTAAATACACGGGTGGGCTTTATTTCAAAGGAGAATGGGCCTAATGGAAATAACATGAAGGGAATTTGTGCATGTAGAATGGATGCAAATTCCTATAGATGCTCTTAGTTCAATAATTTGTGTATAAACATTGCTGGTTGCTGCAACTGTACAAAAATTTGTTAGCAACAGTACAATAATTTGTTGGAATATGATGTTTTGGACGGTGGGTTCAAGCAGGAGATGGGTTCGAGTTTTGTTAGGAGAGAAAGAAGTTTACAGATGAAAGCAGCGAGTTCCATTCTTTGTTCGAGAAAGGATCAAATGATTAAGGAGTTGGTTTATTCAAATAAACGGTAATAAAGGAAGTAATGATATAATTAATTTTATATATATTAAGTTTAAACAGATAAGATTATAACGTTTATAACCCAATCATATGCCAATAGAATCTGACCAAATCAGTCATATTGGAATCGCAATGAAGAAATGTACATTGTAGAACCATTGTGACTGAGAACGGGGTTAGTGGAATTTCGTGAAAATATCAAATGCTCGTTTGATTTTAACGAAACAATAGCAGAGCTGTCAACTGCAAAACAGGGTGAGTAAATCTCACTAATTCTACCCAGTTATATTTTTATAAATATAATCTAGTGTTGATAAATGATGATTGATTGTTGCTTGATTATTGTTTGGTTGAATTGCTGATTTAGTGATTGAAATTATAGATAACGATATATATGTAAATCGTTAATCAAATATTGATTTTGTTTATCGGAATATTTCATATTGAAATGAAATCGATGTTATTTATATTGTTTAACATTTGTGATGTAGGGAAACATGTTCGAGGGATCCAACTGGATTCCTTAATATTTATAATACTGTTTGTTTTCATATATTGTGATATATGATATGATATATAATCTGTGATTGATTATGATGACACTGGTCATGTTATTTGGTATTTTAAATACCATACGAATTACTGGAATGTATAAAAGGAAATTTTCAAAGTGAATATTGAAAATGAAATATTTTTATATAGAATAAATAGAATTATATAAAAGGATTTATATAAAATAAATAGAATTATATAAAAGGATTTATATAGAATAAAAAGAATTATATAAAGGGAATTATAAATGAGATTTAAGTGTTAGAAATAAAAAAGGAGATTTGTATGAATAATTCTACAAATAAAAATATAAAAAGAATTTGGGTTTGAGATATTGTTTTTAAATACGTAATCAAACTGTTTTATGATTATATAAAGAAATATTATTCGCATTCTATGTGAAAAATAGATTAAAGTAAATATTTTGCAAATAAAATATTATAAAGGAATTTGGGGTCTGAATTAGGAATTTAAATGGAATTACTAAAATTAGAAACTGACTGGAAATTAATCGAGTTGAATGGCTTTCTGGGTATCAATCTGATGTTGGTTTCGGCTTTCGGGGTTTATACTTGGGAAGTTATTCTCTTACTAGTTTACAGTTAGAGAATGAAAGAGGTGGGAAGATATTGATGCGTGAATCAGAAATGGAAACGTTTTCCAAAGTTAATAACGTATATTTTCTAATTTTAGAAAATAAGGAATTTATGAATATATGGAAACGATAAATGAGAAATTGGGAAATGAAATGATGATTTATCGGTAAGATTTCCATTTAGGAATATGACCGTTGTTTGTACACATGTTTTCCTTTGATAGTTAAATCACCGACTATCAAAGATTTTGACCATTTCCGTTGTCAATACGGAGAGACCGGGATCAGATATATTATATGAAAACCACTCCGCATGGCGTTAGCATTGCGAATCAAATATGATGAAGATAATTGAAGATGGAGTTATGCAAGGACTGTTCAGTAAATCCTAGGTAGAAATTTCCTAAGATGGATTGACAGAATAGTACCTTCGGTCTGTCCAGTCCCAGGACGACCTGTATGGAATAATTTCTGACAGAGTATATTTAATAGATCGCGTAAGTTAATCTCTTCAAACGTATTTACGTTTGGTGGTGGAGGAATTCGTTTCTCGTAGCTGTATTCCCATGGTATTTTTAGGGGAATCAATTTGTGATTTGGCGGGTATGACGATGTGACATTCAAATTAAATAAAGGTGTGATCTACACGTTATGGCCTCTAGCCTCACAACCAGGAAATGGTATGAAATCGGGTAGGTCGCATGGCTAAGTCGTTAGCTGCCAATTAGGGTGTATTGTCACCTGATCTAGAGAAATTCCTTTTACTTCTATAATCTATTTCGATGCTGTCTCTTCCGGGAAACGGTTGTTGATCCCAACCGTTGGTGATAATACATTCGGTACACTTAAGCGGAATGAATGACCGGTCATGTTTAGCCTAGGTTACAAGATGTTCTTGTTGAACCCGATGTATTTCTCTCTAGAGATACACTGTCGGAAGGTGGTCCCATACCTTGCCAGTTGGAATTCATTAACCAATAAGTGCCCGCGGTTTTTGATTATATACTATGTTACTATGTATGTGGAACGTTAGATGAAAGCGTTCTGCTAGATAATTATTATATTGTGGTTGATAAACACTATTATAATATCCGAAGAATTTTGATATAAAGATTATCATTTCTTTCAAAAGGATTTTGAATGATAAATCAAGTGTTTTGGATTATCATAAGGGAAAAACCCGTTCCATTATACGGCGTGGTCTTATGAGATATCGTTTATTTTCTCAACTGTTTTAAATTGTTTACTCACACCAGCCCCATGACTGACCCGGAGTTTATTTTATTTTGTTTTACCCTAAACTCTTGGGTGCCCAAATTTGTACGGGCAGTTAAGTTGTCAGGTTTTACAGATATACTTGGAGGGCTTGGAGCAGGAGACTTCAGGATTATGTAGCTATTATTATTTCCGCTGTATTGTAAGTGATGTACTTTGATAATGTTATTGTATACATATACTGATTTTATTTCAAAGTTATGTATCTATTATATATTATTCGTTCCGCTTTGAGATTCGTGTTTACTCTGATGTTGTATGTTCTTCTTCTTCTTCTTCTTCTATTCTATGTTTTTATCTTATCTGTTCTCACCCTCTAATTTATTTCATTAACTATCCATTATTTTCCGATGCTTGATAGTCGACATTGGGTTATATGTCGATTACTCAGGATCGCGAAAACCCGGGTCGTTACAGTTGGTGTGCAAACTCGCCAAGCTCTATCCCAACTCCCATGTAAGCCATAGTGCAGTGCGTTGGTTATACCTTGGTCTCATTTCATGAGTTGGACACCTTAGGATTGCTAACCCTCACGTTAGTCGTAATGCGGTGTAGGGGTGGTATACCTAGGTATTTGTAAATAATAATAATGTAAATATTTTGTAATAAAGAGAGAGTTAGCACTTGAAATCCAAGCACACTCTTCACTATTTGGCCTAACTTGCTAACCAAAAGTAAATAAAGATGCCATTTTACGATTGTTGATATCGATTACATTATTCATTTTATATTTGCACTATGTTTCTACCAAAACAACTGGCCAAGCTGGAGGAGTTTGTAATGATAACTGACTTTTGTGTGTAGTTTTGATTAGTAACGGACTTAAATTTCATAGTGACGACCGAAACTTGTGTTAACTCATTCGAGTCAAATTTAAAAGTAAATTACCAATTTGTAAATACTTTTTTAAAATCTTTCATTCATCTTGTAAATATTTTCGAATCTTGCATTTTATAAATATTTTTTGCACTTAACATTTGGATTTTGTGGGTAGTATCCATTGAAAACCTTCATAAGACAACACACGTCCTACTGGGTCCACCCAGAGGTTTAACGGCTTGTTGCATACGCTCAATGCAATCTTGCTCCCTACGAAAATGGATTTATCACAGTTTTTTTACTTTATTCAAGGACAAATAAAAAGATAAGTGTGGGGGTATTTGACGTGCACGTAAATATGCACATTTATATTCACACCTTTATTTTTGTTTTAATTAAATAAATAACATAAGTGGGCTATTTTTACATGTTTTAACTAAAAACCCAAAATTCTCAAATTATCATGCATTCATCTTCATATTTGGGACAAAACGGTCATTTATGCATGTATTATTTTATGATAAAAATTACTTGTTTATTTTCATATGTCATGCAGAAATTTAGGAGCAAAAATGAAGTATGCACATGAAGCTTACATAGAGATATACATGCACAAAGTGGATACAAAGAATTGGAGATGGAATTAATTCATTCACTACTTAGTGGAGGACCCAACCTACCCATTATCTCTACATTCTTAATGATATTATTAGAGACTAATTAGATGAGACAAAAGCTTCATGCATTCTACATGACTAAGACAAGATTAGAAGCGTCATGAAAGGGCATTTTAGGGATTTCCCATTATGAGTTATTGGGGTTTTAGGGTTTTAAACATGTATATATATACCCCTTTATGTCATGTAAATAGGCTCTTCTCTTTTATGCTCTCTTTTAGCTAGTGTAATTTAGAGGAAAGCTCTCATTTTCTTTCATGGCTTCTTAGCCATTTTCCTCTTATGTAATTTTCATGTTAATGCAATTTAATTTCTTGTTCATTTAATTCTTGTTATTTACTTTATGCATTAGTGCAGTTTTATTTTATGCAAGTAGTTTAGTTTATTTTTGTTAATTAGTTCTCTCTTTTTTCTTTATTTCGAATGTTGAAATCTATCTTTGTTGTCATGATTACATATCTTAGAGGCTAAACCCTTTCAACTTAGGGGTAATGAAGCTCTCTTGATTATGTAGATGCAACATAATTTGTTTATTCATGCTCTCTTTTTGTGCTTCATGTCATGTTGAGGTTATTGGTTTTGTGTTCATATTGTTGACACCAAATAGGCTATGCTTAGTCATATGTTCACTAATTACCTCTTCATCTACATATGATGATGGTGATTAAGTGGAGGTTGAAATAAAAATTTGATGGTCTATAGTTCTAATTAATAGTGCATAGGCAAGCTTGAAGTATATTTCAATTTCAACTTGTTCATTTTTCATTAGAACTAGTAAGGGGATTTAGTGGGTATGTTATAGTTTGATAGTTTATTTTGTGCTAATTAATAACATGAATAAGCTATACTTGTAATAATCATATCAACTAAATTCACAAATGACCAAAAAAGAGAGATCATAGTTTCATTTTATGTTGATTCATGTGATCTAGAGCGTGGAATTATTCTTAAGTTGTTATTTAACTCTCATATTCTTATTTAGCTTAGTTTGTTAGTTTAGTGTAGTTGTAGTTAGTTGGTTAAATCTTCACTCGACTGTAGTTTTATTTGATTGAATATAATTAAAATTATTTCTTTCTCCGTGGATCGACCCGTATTCGCGATGTACTACAAGTGTACGTCATGTGTTTGTGGTTTTATACACTTCACGACAATTTTCTAATCGATATAATATTCGTTGTCGAACAATAATATAATTGATAAAGGGATTTGGAATTTAATATAGAAGATTGACTTTTAAATAAATTTACAACCAAATAATGAAATAATCTACAATTAGGGATAATCAGAAATATTAAGTTGGATTAGGGAAACTAGATTAATTTATACTTAAAAATATGGAAGAATAGAATTGAAATTTATTAATAAACGAAGTTTAAATGTTTATATTTAAATATAATTAAAACGAACTCGCCACAGCGCGGTAGTTCGTAATTTAATGTTATGAACTTCGATTGAGTACATAGGACTCAATTTAAGTCGGAATGCTTTGAAACAAGAATCGCCAGGACCGAGTGAATAATAGTTTTCTAATGGAGGAGAAAAATCTGGATTTTGCCTTATAGATCTTGAGTTATGTCAAAATCAAATTTCCAGAAAAACAATGCTATAATCATTTTTAAGAATTAACGATCAAATAAATAAAATAAAAGGATTTTAAGAGTATAATAATTAGACATCCATTATAAAAATCCAGACTTGAGTTATAAAATAAATATGAACTCAAGTAAAGTAAATGGATTGATTTTTGTTGAATAGAATTAAATAAGTAGAAGGATAATTAGTTAATCGAGTTTGACTTTGGATAAGTGAATGAGATTTGTGAATTTATATTCGAAATCGAATATGGAACTTGAGTTCAAAATGGAATTTGATGTGTTTGTAAGCAAATTAAAAATATATATGAACGGGATATGTTCAATTAAAAAGTGATGTAGACAAAAGAGCTAATTAGACAATTAATTAGCGTATTGAGTTAAAACGACCGGATTAAGTTGGAATAAATTGGAATTGGATGAGTATGTGTTAAACAGGTTTGGAATAAAGTAATGGAAGAGAAATAAATTGAATGCCCAACAAAAGAGGTACGTATTTAATTCAATATGAGTTTTAATGCGCCGAATCAGCAAGCTGCTTGGCTTTTTGATTTTCATTTTGAATGGAAAGGGCCCAGAGAGACGATTTGTAGTTGTACCGAGTGACCCGTACTAAGGAGACACTGGCGAAATTTTCCAAAAATTTAAGGAGATAGAAAAATTTAAGAAAGTTTGATGGTTTAAAAGCAAACGCTTTTGCAAACTAAAATGATTTTGTCGATAAGAAGTTAAGAAATGAAGTTAAGGAAATTAGAAACCGCTGTGAGACTACTTGAGTTGGATGGCTTCCTGAGTGTCGATCTGATGCTAGTTTCGGCCTTTGGGGTTGATACTTAGAGATTTATTGTCTTACTAGTTTATAGTTAGGGACTGATGAATGTGGAAGAGTAGTGATTTGTGAATATATGGGAATGTTTTCCGATGTTAAAAAGTGATATTTTCTAGAATATAGAAAATAAATAGTTATGATAGATGGAAATGTTTTTCAAAGAATTGTCAGAGGCTAAACGGGTTAAGAAAAATATCTAGGTAAAGTATTAAAGAGAAATTGGGAAATGATAAATTTAATTAATGAAAAATTAATTAAGGGGCCTAGTGATTGTTTGATGCTTTGGATGAATGTTTTTTTCTTCGATAGTTAAATAACCGACTATCGAAGTATTGACCAATATCGTTGTCAATGTGGAGAGACTGGGTGGATTATTATCCGAGAATCACTCCGTATTAACAATAGCATTGCGAATCAGATTATATGAAAATAACCGAAGATGGAGAAAAGTGCAAGGGCTTTTTCTGTAAATCCTAGGTAGAAATTGTCTAAGATGGATTAATGGAAATTGTGTCTTCGGTTTCGTTCAGTCCCAAAACAAACTTGTATGGACGAATGTCTGACAGAGTATTTCCAATGATCGCATATGTTGGTCTATATAAATATATATGGTGGCGGAGAATTTATTATCTTAGCATAATATCCATAATATATTTGCGCAAATCAATTAATGATTAACGGATCTGATAATGTGGCATTCAAAGTGATTGTGCTATCAATTCGTGGTAAGTAATCGTAGCCTCAGGCCTCAACAATCGGGAAATGAAAAAAATCGGGCAGGCAGCATGGCTAAGTGGGTAGCTCCCAATTAGGGTGTATTATCACTTATCTAGAGAAATTTCATTTCCTTCTATAATCTATCGATGTTGTCCCTTTCGGGAAAATGGTTGCTGATCCCAAACGTTGGTGATATACATTCAATACACTCAAGCGAAATGAATGGTCGGTCATGTGCGGTCGGTTTACAAGATGTTCTTATTGAACCCAGTGTATTCCCTCTATAGATACACTATCGAAAGGTGGTTCCATACCTTGTCATAGTTAGAAATTCATTACCCAATAAGAGCCCACGGTTTTGATTCCATACTATGTATGTAGAGCGTGAGATGTAAGCGTTCTACTAGATTGCTATTTATTTGATTTAGAAACAATTATAATATCAGAACAATATTGATTTAAAGAAGTGTTTTGGGTTATCATAAGGTAAAAACCATCTGTGTTTATGTGTGGATCGGTCTTACGATTATCCTCTATTTTAAAAGGTTTTTTAAAAGTTAAACCAAATGGTTGGAGTTTACTCACACCAGTCCTCGTTGCTTGCTGTGTGCTTGGTACACATGATAGGGGTCCTCGCTTCGTGTTAGGTGGCGAATGGGAGACTCTTACCCCTACATGTCCCGAAAATGTGGGTTGGTTGCGAGTCGAGAGGCTGGCCATAAAACAAGGTGATGTGGTATCAATATAAGCCATGGTGGGAGATTAGCCGGCTATCTTAGGGGATGAAGGGATGGTTGAAAAGTCTACTGGAATTCGCTGGATCATTACTATTGGTATCAGAGCTTGGGTTGAGCGAACACCTAGGCTTTGGTGGGGGTTTACTGATTAGAGGTAGGGTCAGTGGTACCCTAGATTGAGTTGAGTGTATATATACGAGAGTGCGTATTTGTAAGTTAATATAAAAATTGTTTGATATTGTTTTGTCTTATCTATTGAGTAGCTTATGAATCTGGTCAAATTGTGGGACTCCATGATATTAACAGGAGTTTTAAACACTTGAACAAAAAATTTGACATAATATTGTTTTAAAGTGGGTAAATGAAATAATTTTACCCAAAACTATATTTTGATATTGAAGGAATGATTTTCTGAAATTATTATAGTATATGGATGAGTTGGTTGTTATTATTATAATCAAATGAGATTATAAAATTGAAATGGTTATATGTAACCAAATAGAATTTGTATATGAATAGAAAAAATACAAATGAGGTGAATTAAAATTTGATTTAGAATTTGGATTTTAAATCCAAGGAGTTTGAGAAAAAAATATTTTTTTGAATAAATATAAAGTAATATAGCATTACATTGAAGAATTTGAATAAAAATCATTTTAGATGGATTTTGAAATTGATAAAGCATTGAATTCACTTCAATAGCTCGGAAATAATTCTGATGATGACTGCAGCATCGTTAGTGTTCATTTTCGAGTTTCTAAGTGATGGATTGCTACTTTAGAAAAGTTTTTGGGGGAAATTTGTTTGAAAGAAAACAAATTCTTTGGAAAATACAAATATTTTAAATTTGAGATGGTTATAAATATATGTATAGATTTATGTGATTTCTAAAGGATTTAAAATAAAAACCCGGGAATTTGAATGTTGGAATGTAAATTTATCTTAAGCAAGTTAAATGGATCGAAATGAATAAACTGATTAGAAACATTTTAAATGCATATAAATGAAATATGAATTGGATGTGAATATATTGTTTGTTAATCATTCGAATAAAATGAATGTAAACATATATGGTGTGCAACAAAAATGAAAACCAAAAAGTGTTGTTAGAAATAAATTGTAGACATGTAAAGAGTTGAGTTTTAGCGTAAGTGGGTTTTTGAAAAGTAATGGGTTTGTAGCATTTTTTTTCTACCTTAGTAATTTCGGGGATGAAATTCTTTTAATCGGGGAAGAATGTAACGACCCAGACTTTTGATTGATTAATTTTAAACATTTAATATTGTTTTAAATGTTGAGTTGATAATATAAATTAATTTTTATATTAAGATATCCATTTAATAATCGATATACAATTAAATTTCGGACATATCGGATTATCGTAATACGAATTCAAAGTTAAAACTGAATCGAAATGATTCAGATGATCAATGTAAATTGTATGTGATTATAAACGATAATAGTAATAATATATTATCAAGGAATTGACTGAATTATATTATATCGATTTATATGGTTATTTTATATATACGTTCAAATCAAATTTCAGAATCTATTCAGTTGAGTTATGAATAGCATTTTAACATTTAAATGTTGACCATTACGTTAAAATAGGGGTTCGTGATTTCAAGTTATGGACCCCGAGAAATTTTAATGGATAAGTTCCAAATCAAATCGATATCATTTTAAATAAAATAAAAATCTCTTTATTTCAAATCGTATTAATTTAGAAATCAAATCACATTAAAAATATCGTACCTAAGCAACCCTAACTTCGTACAACCTCAGAGCTATTCCTTCTACCTGAAGATTACTTCTTCCGTTATATAAACAAACCCAACTCCTCTTTTCATTCTTTTGAATGAATGGATTTTGTTCAGAGAAAAGTATGGTCGCTCCTCTATTCAAATTCAAATCGAGTTATGTACCCTCAAATAATTCCCCAATTCCATTTCATTTCCATTTCCTTCATTTCCAGGGTACGAAATTAAGATTGAATTTCCCTCTTTTCAGTTCGAATTCCTTCCTCAGATATTTATAAACCAAATAAAATTCTAAAGAGTAAAACTTGTTCCTCGAATTCGATTGGTCTGGTCTTTATTTGGGGTGCGATTCAAAGCAAGCGTCGTTGATGGGGGAAGGCCGTCGATCGAATAGTGGAAGCTGGGTGGGTGTCTTGGCATCAATGTGGAGCTGGAAGGGGAAACTAAGTTCATCAATAAACTAGGCACAGCAAGTCATGGGTTTTGGGGATTTACCGTGAAGTTTAGTTGCTAATATTGTCATGACCAGTAGCGTGGGTGAAGGAGGAGGGTCACTGACGTGTTTTAGGTGGGCTTGTCGAGTTTGTCAAAATAGGGATAAGGGAAGAACTAAAGTTGATTTAGGGGATGTTCAGATCTATTGTTTTTGGAGGAGGGAGGATTCAAGGGTGATGAAAACAGATAACACTACTTGGTAAGTAGGGGCCACTATAGCTGAGGCAGTGCAGTGATGATTTAAGGTTTGTAGTAGCGGTCAGGGTTTAGGGTGTTGGTCTGATGGTAATGGTGAAAGTCATAATGGCGGAGACTGGGATTTACGGTGATGTCAGGGTCTAGTTTGTCATTTGGAGGTAATGCATCTCGTGATTCTGTAAGGGGAAGGAGTATCATCAGCTGTTTTAAATTTATGAAAGGTAGTTAAATTTTTATATAAGGTTATTTGCATTTTTATTTCAAATAGAAACTTCGAAAAAAATATAAATTCATAAGCTCTTCATATGAAATCAGATTTCGACAGAAAACGAAGTGTGTTAGAATCACATTGACGATAGTGACGCAGTCAAATTAAATTAAAGTGAATTGGAGCCATTTATGATTTTCAATTAAATTAAACATCTTTTTAATTTAATTGAAAACAAATCGAAATGGATTGAAAATAAAAATCAAGGTGAATAAACTTACTCTCTGGATTCGTTTATAATTTTATTATAAACGAATTTTGTTTAAATAATGTTATATGTTGTTTGTTGGTTTTTTGGATGCATTTAAATATATTTGTGGCTATTATATATATATATATTATATTTAGGCTTGGTGGTTGTGGCTATTATATATATATATATATATATATTGGTTGCTGAATATTTCTCATAGTACCGTTAGAGGATGCCCGCAGTGTCATTAGCGGATGACCCTATGCGCCCCCACAATATAAATAGTGGATGATGACCTTCTATATCGCGATATCCTGCCTTGAAGCAGGATGGGTATTATTTATGTTGGCTATCATCTGTGGATGCAGGAAAATAGGTTGGAGGGATCCAACTGGATTCCTCAAAATTTAGTATTGTTAGTTTTCATATATATTCTCATATATGATGTGTTTGAAAACCCATGATTGATAATTGGGTGTTTTGGATGTTTGTATATCACTGGCCCTAAATATTGATATATAAAAATATCGTGAAAAGAAATTTTGAGATTTAAAAGGGAAAATCTATTTTTCTAAAATAGAATTTGAATTTCGAATGGGCTAGGAAATATTAACTTGTTTTGATTAATAAAAACAAGTAGTGAATTTATAAACGGTGTTTATAAATGAAATGGAATAATTTTCATTGGATAAAGTGGGGAATGTCAATTGAAATGTGAATTTATAAAGAGGAATTGAAAACAGTTTCAAAAAGAAAACGATGAAATCTATTCCGAAGTTCGGAATGAAAATTGAATTAAAAAATCCATATGGAATTATGATTTGAATTCGACTATGTCGAATTTATAAATAATCGAAGATGCAGTAAAGTGCAAGGGCTTTTTCTGTATTAATAATAGCGTTGTGAATTAGATTGTATGAAAAGAATCGAAGATGGAGTAAAGTGCAAGGGCTTTTCTATAAATCCTAGGTAGAAATTTCCTAAGATGGATTAATGGAAATTGTGCCTTTGGTTTCGTTCAGTCCCAGAACAAACTTGTATAGACTAATGTCTGATAGAGTATTTCCAATGATCGCATATGTTGGTCTGTATAAATATATATGGTGGTAAAGAATTTATTCTCTTAGCATTATATCCTGAATATATTTTTGCAAATCAACTAATGATTAACGGATCTGACAATGTGGTATTCAAAGTGATTGTGCTATCAATGAATGGTAAGTAATCGTAGCCTCAGGCCTCAATAACCGGAAATGATAAAAATCGGGCGAGCAGCGTGGTAAGTGGGTAGCTCCTAATCAGGGTGTATTATCACCTCTCTAGAGAAATTTCATTTCCTTCTTTTATCTATCGATGTTGTCCCTTTCGGGAAAACGATTGTTGATCCCAACCGTTGGTGATATAAATTCGATACACTCAAGTGAAATGAGTGGTCGGTCATGTGTGGTCGGGTTGCAAGTTGTTCTTGGTGAACCCAGTGTATTCCCTCTAGAGATACACTATCGGAAGGTGGTTCTATACCTTGTCATAGTTGAAAATTCATTACCCAATAATAGCCCACGGTTTTGATTGTATACTGTGTATGTAGAGCGTGAGATGCAAGTATTCTGCTAGATTGCTATTTATTTTATTTAGACACTATTATAATATCAGAACAATATTGATTTTAACAAATGTTTTAGGTTATCGTAAGGTAAAAACCATCCGTGTTTATGTGTAGATCGTTCTTACGATTATCCTCTCTTTTAAAAGGATTTTTTAAAGTTAAACCAAGTGGTTGGAGTTTACTCACACCAGTCCCATGATCGCCCCAGAGATTATTTTGTTTTGTTTTACCCTAAACTCTTAGGTGCCCAAATTTGTACGGGCAGTCAAGTTGTTCAGTTGTTTCCAGATATCCTTGGAGGAGCTTGGAGCAGGAGGCTTCAGCAATAGCTATTTATTGTTTATTTTTTGTTGTATTGTATATGTGATGTACTCTGATGATGTATGCAAGTACAAATTTTGTATTTGAAAGATTATTATATATATTATATTTTATTCCGCTGAGATGTGAAATTTCGTATTGTTATTTCTGTTCTTCTTTTATTTTTTTCATTTTTTAATAATGATTCGTATTTCTGTGCAATTTTGGTTGGATATATGGTGTATTTATTCAACTCAAATAGTACGGAAATTCTGGCCATTACGTGAGTAATATAAAAAGCAAGTAACGTACAAAGTATTTGAGAAATCAAGTTGGATCCCTCCAACCTGTTCTTCTTTGGATTACGGCTTATAACAACATTTAATAACTTCATATGAGATAGATAATATAATCTAAATTATTGAAATGACGGGAATATAATTAACGTCAATCATAAACCAAACAATCATTATCAATCAAACAAAAATTGTCCAACTATCCATTTTATGCTAATAATGATAAATTATAATTAATATGAATTTAATTACATCATAGAATTCTAGAAGGCATGAGAGTTAACTCACCTTTCATTCGATCGACGATTTCTTTCATTGTTTTATATAGTTTCAAACAAGTATTTGAAACTGCATAAAATTACAGTTAGCTCCGAATCATTCCATTACAGCTCGTAAGTATAGGCTTCACGGTTACGAAACCAACGCTTCTTGTTTCGTCATATTGTGTTCACTATATGATAATATATACTCGTTATAAGATTTAAACGAATAGAAATAATATTTTAATTAACCCAATAATTAACTTACATTAATTACTATAATTAAACCCCTAATCATGTTAATTTAATTAATCTTCTGCTGTAATCCCTGAGAAACCCAACACCCTATCTTCATCATTTGAACGAACGAAAACCCCAATGCTTCCTTGATCATCGCACCACCTCCCCTTTGTCAGAGTCAGCCTCGAGCCCCTTCCCGAACCACCTCTCTACCAGCAATGTCAGCCCATATGCATGGCATTTTCAACCAACCTAAATCGACGGAAATAGAATAGAAACGATTTCCGTTCATCTGAATTTAATCACTTCCATGGACCACCATAGGTCATCGGACTGATGCCAAAAGAACCGTCTCCTCCCTGCCCTCCTTTCCCCTTCAGGTACCTCGGCCTGATACCTACTACATTCGCCAAAATTTGATGAAATCCGTAACTCACCAGCTCCAGTTCAACCTGGAATTGCTGCCTCCTCAGGCCATCATAGTCCATGCCGCCGCCACCGAGATGTGGTCCATGATCCCCTCCGCAACTTCCTTGTTGAAGGTTTTCTCCAATACCCCATGGATTTTGAGGTTCAATCGATTTAAGTGAAAAAGGGGCTTTGTTTTCAGAAAGTAACAAAGGAGTAGCTTTGATTCATTTTCACTGTGTTGGACAAAGAAGAAATACGAAGGAAAATTTATAAAATTAAGTCTCAGCCGAAACTTTTGACTAGACCAAAACAAAACCTTATCCGAGATCTCATTTAGATTCGATTTAGCCGAAAATACTAAAGTGAGCCAGCCGAGATTTCCTTTGGAATTGAAAAGATGCTGCAAGATTTTGAGTAGGATTTTTTTGATTTCATAAGATTTGAGAATAACGTTTTGAAGGTGGCCCTGATTTTAATATTTAACACGCGATTAACATTCGACGTTTTTAATTCGTGCGATCATATACGAGCTCCGATCGAAATGAAATTGGAAACCATACAATAACTTTATAATCCAGACATGATGGAACTAGTTTCGTCGAATTTTGAGATCGTTTAAAAAACTTATATTTTAAATTCAAAACGTAAATCAATATGTGATTATATCATGCGCGATCACATAATAACTCCAGTTGACTTGAAACTTGATGTCATACAATAACTAACTGTTAACGATATTTTTGGTTAACACCGGAGACAGGTCTAGGAAAGTGGACCTAGGGGAAAACAGGTTTTTTAGCCTTCACAAGTTTGAGTTAGTTCACCTTTTCCTAGGTATCAAGGTCTGGAATCCGAAAGAGTAGTTACTCTTCCATCAATGGGGTGAGCATCACGCTTAAGCGATTCAAGAACCAACCGTTACCTTGGGATGAGGGATTCCTAAACACAACCCTTGGTAAAAGACTTAACGGTTTGTAGAAAGGGGTTCCGCACTGAGTTTGCGCAAAGGTCTAAGCTTATACGAAGGGGTGTTTCACCTAGCTTGCGGAATGATCGGGGTAAAGGTTCATGCACATGTAGGGAACAGACAGTAGTTGTAGCCACAATAACTAAGAAATAGCATGGTAAACTCATAATGGAATATCATAAGTATTGATTCACTCTTTATTGATCTTTGATTTAGAATACATGAATAGAATATAAGAAATCCCCAAATCGATCTAAGAATTAGGGTTTACTTTAGAGAAAAAGAGTACAAGA
Source organism: Allium sativum (assembly GCA_030737875.1). Lineage (NCBI taxonomy): Eukaryota > Viridiplantae > Streptophyta > Magnoliopsida > Asparagales > Amaryllidaceae > Allium > Allium sativum. The sequence goes on along the minus strand of CM060911.1, from coordinate 296,772,183 downwards.
ATAAGAACGAGAAAATTGTCCTTAAAATGTGACCTTGTGGCCTTATTTATAGAGAATTCGAGGCCCCTTCTGCTGTTGGGCCGTTGGGCCTGCAGGAGCCTATATCGGCCGCTTTTCTCCTTAGTCTCAGATGTTTTAGCTCTCGGCCGCGGTGTGGTGTTGATTACAGCTTCTGGATTGGGGGTCCCGGTCAGTTGAGGCTTCTTCGAGATTGATGTGAACTTAGAAGACCTTTTACTATTGGGCCCCTCGCCGGGTGGACCCTGCCGATGCTTCCTGTTTTGTGTGTAACTTGAATCTTTCTTTCTAGGAGGATGTCAGTTGTACATCTTTCAGGTAGTCCCTTATGCTCTCAGTTTCTCTTTGTATTTGGCTTCTGCTTTCGGATGGGATCCTTTTGTATTTGTGTCCATTCGCTACCCCTTCACCGGTGGACTGTTTCGGAGTCATTTTTGGTAGTAACATTTTCCCCCCTTGTGAAGGGGTATTTTCGAATTTTGAAGTCAAGCTTTTCTCTTCTAAGAGGCTGTCAGGCTTTGGTCACGTAGGGTTTCTGACTTTTCGCTTTCCTAGCATGAATCCTGCTCGTTGATTTGATTTTAGATGTGTGGCAGAGATGAAAAATTGAACTTTTGCCAAAAAGGAATCTTCTTTTTCTCTTCTTCCCTTTTCTTGCATAACATTTTCTCAAGCAAGATTACTGTTCATCGAAATTTACCACACTACTCTCCAAGGTTTCAGGCTTAACTAATCGTGAGTTTTCTTTCCTTAATCTTAATTGTTGGTTTGGATTACGCCCTGAATTAGGGTTCGATGGCCCTAGTGCAGATTAAACTCCTGATAATCATTTGAGATGATGTTTGATGGTGAATTCAATAAATTGTGTCCATCCCCAATCATTATTGGGGTTTTGGGAAGCAAGATTTGTAAAGATAACTAGTTTTTGATAAAAGGCAATCTAACTTATTGAAATCAATCTTCGTAGTTAATATTATTGTTTACTGGTTTAATGAAACTTTATATCATCTATTTTCCTATGTGTAGCTTGCACGCACTTATCGAATGGAAATGATATTATAACACATGTTTATATTTTGATATCACCTAGCAGGACTATGTCTAGGATTCCAAAAATTGCGACTCCAGGTTTAGCAAGTCTGCTAGGCTTTGTTCAAAGGAGGTGAAGCTTGGAGAGAAGGAGCTTAAATTGTTGACGCCATGGGTGGAGTTCCTGATGAATTGAGGCATAATTTTGTTCCATTGTCTTTGAAATCTCTTCGCAAACATTCCCTTTTGCCCCGGGACAAAATCTCCTAGGATAACCTTCTCTTTTGCATTCAGTTTTTCCTGGGGATAATTCATGTATTTCCCTAACTGCTCCCACCCATCTTGAGTCATTGCCTATAAATATAGTAGCTTCTGTTGCTAGCAGTGGTTCTATCAAGAGATATAAAGAGGCAAAATTTATTTTTAGTACTTTTGTGATGAAACCGTTGAGTCGCCTGGTCGTCGATTGCTATCCAGTCCCCTTGCCCCTTTTCTTGGCAATTCCCCTAACACATGTTCTTCTTCAGTGGAGACCATAGGAAGTGATATTGTTGCTGGCTTTATAAGTTCCGACTCTAAGAGAGCTTTAGATTTGAGAGATTGTGAGCTGCTCTCCCCTTTTTATCGAGGATATGACCCCATAAACCCTCCTTTATCAGTTTCGGATTTTGACGGTATTATTAGATCTGTCTTACCTTCTATTGATGTCTCCGATATTCGAGGGTTTGCTTTTACGGATTGGTCTGGTTTTTGTCTTCATCTTGTTAAGAGACAACTTTTGGTTCATAATTTTGTTCTCCTACATTCTTCGTTTGTTCCCCTTCTTATTCTTTATAAGGGTTAACATTACATTGTTCTTTTATAGATATCCAAAGGTCGGTACATTGCCGGGGCAATGGAGGCTTCATTGTCCTGTGAGACGAAAGTGCTCAAAGAAGAGAAAACCACGTTAGAGTCTAAGATCCATGACTTAACTTTAGCGAAGAGCAACAATGAGGAAGCAAGCGGTCAACTGAGACCGTCTCTTGATAGGGAAAGAGCCGGCAATAGTTCTTAGCTGCTAAAGTTTTGGCCCTTAAGCATGAGTATTCGGATATATCGGTGGAGCATGCAAGGAGGTTAAGAACAAAGGAGACAACACTTTCCAATGCTAAGCGGATAATTTATGAAACTCATGAAAAGACTTCCTTGTTTTTTAGGGTACATTTTCTAGACGTGGCAGTGGAATATTATGAAAAGGCTCTCTCTTTGGCCTATCGCGATAACTGCAGCAAGTTTCTGGATATGAATTTTCCTTCCTTCCATCCATCCCTTCAGAGCACAATCTTAAGGAAAATTTGGACGGCCAGATAGGATATTGAAGTTTCAAAAGGGAACAAAGCGAGGGTTTAGGACCTTTTATTTGTTGAAGAGCTGCTCGATTATTCAGTGACATGTAATGGCGAAGATCCGACTTTGCATATTGGTGGTGACGACATAGCTGACCACCACAATTATTCTGACCTCAAGTGCAGGCATGATATGGATAGCAGGGAGGAAGTTATGCTTTATGTGTTTGTAAATGACTCCTTGGGCCTTGTGAATGCTAATTCATCATATGTTTCAGTTACTTCATGTGGAAATGGTGGGTTTGTTGAAGAAGTCATTCTCCCAGAACTTGGTGAGAAGGAACAGATATTGCAAACGGTTTCCCCAATCTCTCAAGTATGAATTTTATTTTTGAGCTTCCTCTTTATTTGCAGGAATGATCCTTAATGACCTATTCATATAGCGATAAAAATCTTATTTTCACTAATTATTTTATTTCCAAGGGTGACATGCATTCTCTCTCTAGGCTGAGGAGGGAATTTCTCACAAAGTCCTCCTATAATTCCGGCAGAGAACACTTTTTAAGAGAACTTAAGCTTATCTATATGAAGTGTCCTCGGATATCTTTTAACTTCCTAGGAGACGATAGGAAGATGATATTAAAGAAACTTAGGGCCCACCATGCTAAATTAATATGTAACATGAAAAAAGGGAGCATTGGAGAGAAAAATTAATTTGTTACACCCCTTGTAGTTGATGTTAATTTGCATGGATATGAATTGCATCTGTATTCGCTTTCTTTTGTAGGTAATTCTGTGGTTTAATATTGATGTTTATTTTCCGAAAATTGATCCTATAAGCAGTAGCTCATTTGTTTTTATGAACAGGAATATTCACTCGAAGACATATTCTTTTATGTTGATAAGGGCGTTCGATTTACTCCACGCCCAGGAGACTTTCTGGGGGACTCTCTTAGCGAACTGTTGACAGATCAGCCCGATCCAGGGAACTACTTGTGCGACGGTTGAAAGAAAAATAGGTATATCACTACACCGTATATGCTAGTTAGTGTTTTTAGCCGTATTTGAAGCATATAGGCACGACAAAAAGCCATATCAAAAAATGGCATGTTAAAATTTTAGACACGACTCAAACCGTATCCCAATGTGATAACATACGGCTATTGGCCGTATCTAAAGCATAAGTAGATACGGCTATAAACCGTATCTTATACGTTTGTGTGTGTGTGTGTGTATATATATATATATATATAATCAGAAACTACAGCACATATTATTTGTAACACAAAGCATATATAACACAACATACATTAATTCACAATTGTAACAATAAATGAAACAATTGTATGAAATATTCCATTACATTACAATATATAATGATACATGCTATTTGATTACATTATAATATGTTGTTTCATTACATTAAAGAAGATACATAATGTGCAAATACAATAAGCTGGAATAAATACACTCAAATCTCTCAAAGAACTTCTCAGATCTAAGAAAACTTCAAGAGGCCTGGTAATAAGTTAGCTTGGATAGCACATAGCATGTACAGTACAAAGACTTGTAAAAAAAGTGCAAACTGCATAGTTCATGATAGGATATGTCCACATTATTATTTTCATTAGTTGCTGAATATTGCAAGTCTATAACAATTTTACTTGTTCAGTCGAGACGGAGTCTTGATTAAAGACAGTTGTTATAGCTTAATTAAATAGCAATATAGAGAATATGTCCACATTATTATAATTCTCCTTGTCACATGGCTGCAATGTAGATATAACATTGCTATAACTTGCCCTTTCTGTTTTATCACCCTTATCTAATGTAGTGTATCCGAGATGAGGGGATGGAAAAAAGCGAGATATTACATGAAGTTTATATCAAATGCTCTGATTTTTCCTGCTAAGTACCATGACAGAAATCCCAATCCAGCAGACCCTGCACAATTATGGTTTTACTGCATAGATATAACCTATACGGTTCAAATCACTAACAACTTCTCGTATTACATGAGGGTTGTACCATGACAGAATTACCTGAATAAAAATGTTATTGAAATAGACATCGCCAACAAAATGACCATATTGATCGCTACCATAGATATTAACCTTGAGCCTCTTTCCTTCCACTAATTTTACCAATTCCTCCTTCGACTCCTTCCCATATGGCATTGCACTCTCAGCTCATCACCCCACAGGTTCAACAAAAAGCCATAAAAAGCAAAAATAATAAGTAAGAGTGTTCTAATAAGCATGCATATATTCTAGCATCATTACTACATGAATGGCAATATCTCATTAAGCATCGAACAAGAAACCTCTATAAGTATGTTGAGATATGAACAAGTAACAAAATCAAAAGCTACAGTGACACTAAGAGATATGAACAAGTAAAAAAGAATTACCGGAATGTAACGATACAATTAAGAATAAGTTGATCTTTTTCATGACTCATACCATTTCTGAAGTGTGTTACACCAAAGTCCATAATCTTCATATTACCTATGATATTGATAAGGCAAGAGTTGAATAGCATAAAATTTAGGAATCTTCCCAATTTCTATGTTATTCAACTCAGTTGCCTCATCAATATCACTTAGACTTTATACCACGGTGACAACATTTGTACTTCACTTCAGTCAAGCCTGTAATTAGAATTATAGAGTAAACCTCAGCATTAGCAAGAAATATTCATATATTAGTTCAGTATTTCAAATATAAAACAATAGCCAATAGTACAAAAGATTAGCAATTAAAATTGGGTCAAAACAGCTATAGCTCAAATGCATATAATCGTACATGTGTTTGAGTATGCCCTTGATAAGGATGTGTTTGAGTCAAAGAATCTCAGCTTAAGGGGATGATTGAGAATCTACCCTGGAACTTAGTCATAATGATTTCAGCAAATGATCATTGGCTCCATACATAGAACATTAGGAGGATGAATTTGGCAAACCAATCTTTGTGCTAGTTAGATCATTGGCATCATTTACATTTACAGTGGCTATTGTGATGTAAGGTCCCCTTGAGAAGCATGTTCGTTAAATCAAATTCCACTTTATAACGGAATTAGATAAAGCACGGCTACTTATAATTATACCTGGGACTTTGATGAAGGTTGATTAACACATTGGAATGATGCCAATGATCTAACTAGCGCAAAGCTGGAGACAATTATAATTATTGTGTAACGACCCGGCAAGAAATTCGATGCTCGAATTTCGACAATAATACATAAAACCCATATTACTTGCCAAAACCCCAGTATTAAACAACACCATATAGTTATTAAAAAGAAGTTAGAAGGTGAGAAAAGAAAGAAATAATAGAATATAAGATAAAGAAGAACACATCAGAATCTCACAGCGGAACGAATAAAATATGATATATCAAATCTCTTTGTAACACCCCGTATTTTTAAGATAATAAAATAAGAATAACTTAATTAAATAATGAAAATTAAGTAAAACGGTTTGCGCCATTGTGTCCGTCTCGGAATTATGGTCAAGATAGACATCTGGTTTGCGTAAAATGGACATCATATGAAGAAGTTATTAAGCCTAGATATTTGTATATGCACAAGAGACATATATATATACAAACAAATAAAAATGTAAAATAAAGAATAAAATAAAGATTGCATGTAATAAATACATGCACTGAAAAAAATGTAATACATGCATTGAAAGAAAGAAAGGATTGGTGGCATGCAATGTAAATATGTTGCATGCACTGATTTGCAAACATAATGCATTAACATTAAAAGAAAAAGATTCATGCAATGGTTTAAGTTAAGTATTGTAACTAACATGAAAAAGAGAAGTAAGGAGAGAACAATAATTATCATTGTTCTAAGACTTATTAACAAAAGACTTCGTAGCTCAGTTGGTTAAGGCATTGGATTTGTAACATAGAGGTCGGGGGTTCGAACCCTGGTAGTGGCATAATTTTTATCTTTGTTTTAGAGAGGGCCAACTGAACATGCAAATATATGTACGTATACAAATTCAAAAATCGAAAGGATAAGAACGTACATATAAGGAAATAAAGAAAATATATGTATATATATGAGAATATGTATATGCATAAATATATGTATACAAAAGATAAAATTCAAGATAAGGCTACAGTCAGTGAAATATGGCAAGAATCAAATAACGGTGCAACATCGTTTGAATGTTGAAAATAAAACTAAAATGTGCATATATATATATACGCATAAAATGGTCGGTAGAGGAATCGTATACATATAAGAATATTTCATGTGAATAAAACAGTTAAATAAATTCCAGAAATTCAACAGTTCAAAAATCAAATTTCTGCGCCAAAACAATTCAAACATTCGAAATTCAAATTTCTGCGGCCAAACAGCTTGCGGGACCCAATGCTGACTCAGCACTGCGTGTACGATAAGATTTAGCTAGATTCATTTGTGAACCTGGACTATTTTCTTAACTGGGTTCAATGCTGACTCAGCGCTGCGTGTACGATAAGGTCTTGAGCACCTATAAATAAGACCCTAGACCTAACCCTAAACTTAATTCGGCAGCTGCGGTGGAGCTCTGCCATGGCTCTCTCTCTTCTCAAATCTATTATGAAATTAAAATGTTAGCCTAGGAGGATTATGAATTCAGATCTGGAAGAGGGAATCAACGTTAATAAAAAGATTATTGAATCATGAAAGCAAGGTAAACCTCTAAGAACCAATCTATTTAAATTATTTCTCTTTCCCTTCTCTTTTCATGAAATAATAAATCCATGGTCGTTAGGTCGTGAATCAAATTAAAGGGAAAAGGAAAACCATGGATGATATAACGGATCAGATCCAAAATTTGGGGAAAGCTTAAAGGTGAATGGGTTTAAGCTATAACCTTTAGATAATGTTATGACTATCATATAGCATCCCCCTTTTTAATAAATTTTGAAATGGCCAGTTTAATTATAAATTGTTGTTGTAACGAATTGAAATGTTGATATGAATATGTCAGGAAATTCCTATGTTGAATTGGCTAAGTTATTGAATGTTTACATATTGGAGAAAATAAACTTGTTAGGATATGAATAGCCAATTCAATGATTGTAATTACATGCTTTACTTCGGACATATTATTGATTGAACGACATGTTAAAATAATTACCCGATTGAATGTTTACATGTCCTAGTAGAATTAAACATATATTGAAAATGACATGCGACAAAATATAAGCAAAAATTGGATGACATGTAAATTAGATTATTGTAAACTATATTACAGTAAAAAGGATAATATGTCTAAAATTTTCATGTAATGAACATAACATATATTATGTTTTGAGATTTTAATTTGGAAGCGCAATTTGATATGAACATAAGTGATTGAATGAAAATGAATATGCCTAGGATTACAATTAGAAAATGTAAATACACTTATGGCACGAGGTTAGGTTGCATTAGTGGCGGAAGTCTGCCCGGACCCGACCGGCATATCCAGCAGCCACTAGTGTGGAACCTAATGTGAGAGGCCTAAGTACAAAAATTAACAACATGTGCTAAGACACGAGGTTAAGTCAGCTTGTGGTAGAAGTCTGCCCGGACCCGCCCGACAAATCCAGCGTCCATAAGTGTAGGCTTAATGTGAGAGGTCTAGTGCTTATATATATAAAAATAAATATATGTATATAACAAGATATGAATAAATGGCAAGGATGGTAATTAAATGCCTAACTCAGAAAATAAGAAAGGAAGGGATGTAATGAACTGAGTTAGTGTGATAAGAGGGAAAAGTGATGTATTTCCCTAAATGACTTATTTCTGAAAACGTTGTTGCAAGTAAGCCTCAATAAATATAGAAAAGTAAAGAAATTACTTACTACCTCGGATTTAGATGGGAAAATGTTATGAAAATAAATCATTGATTCCCTCTATTCAACTGATAAGGTGCATGAAGTGTTTTCCTTAATATAATAAGGAACATATATTACAGAGAATGAAGAATAATGGTTTGCAATAGTAAATGGTTTAAAAGGGGAATGATTATAACCTATTATAAATAAATAACATTAATGAAAATGTTGTATAATAGGTAGACTTGTCCTAGGGACAAGTGAATATTATAACTTAGGTTATAATAAGCTAGTAAGGGAATGGGATAACTGGTGAATTAAGTTAAGTGACACTTAATTGTAAATTAAGTGATCAGAAAATGGGAAAACCTAAAACCAGTTAAGAAAAGGGGGAAAATATATTGTACTTAATCATAAATTAGGTAGTCTAGGAGTCTGAAACCCGTTGGTAAGAATAACATGTTTAGACTTGTCCTAGGGACAAGGTGAAATTATAACATAGGTTATAATAAATGGGTAGAGAAACTTATTAATGGGCCTTAGTTAATAGAACTAAGTTAATAAGTAAACAACGATAAGTCGTATTGACGACGTAAAGTGGAATTATGATTAAATGAGAGAGGATGTTGAAAACTTATGAAATGAAATAAGTTATGTATAATCATAAATGGTAAGTGACATGTTAATTGGAAACATGTGAATTAGATATACTTAATTACATATTAAGTAAAACATGTTATTGAAATCAAACAAGAATATAAAAGGGATTGTGAATCACAGACCTTGGGCCACAATCTAGAGAATAACATGTTGTAAGCTTATTAATAAACTTAAATGAATTAAGTTGTATGGCTGAAATTAATAAGCAAGAGAAACTTGGTAATTTGAATAAGAATTCAATATGAATTGGAATAACCAAGTTAACTGGAAACCTGGTGAGGTGAGACAAGCGCGTAAAAGAATGTTTAGACATAGGGTCTAACAACATGCTAAAGTAAGGCGCTTAGACCAGTCCGTACGGTTGAGGGTGAATAGCCCAACATGGTAGATCATCGAGGTGTTATAAGGCACGAGGGGAGCGCACATTCATCTGATTGTTTGACGGCTCCAAAGGACTGGAAGGGGAAGCACGCAACTTCTGGGGACGTAGGGTACTCTTGGTATTCCTTTATGAGTGGCAGATGATCCGCCTGTACTCACAGAGGTTAGGTCTGCGTAGGTGAACCAATGAGTATGCCTTGATTGCAATAATAAGGGGAAATCAAAAGACTAAGATGGACCAGCATGATTCGGCGAGACCAGTTAGTGCCCTGTGATAGCAACTCGTAGTCTACCTACCACCTTCAGTCAGTATGTAAAGCGGAAAGGCGGAGAAATCCAAAAACCATATACTTTGCTATCTAGTTATAGGTGAGGTTGGCCAATAGGTTTGAAGGGCATAGGGGGCCGGGGTTAAGTTCTCATTCTTGATATTCTTGGGTGCCTTTCATTAGTTGAGGGAGGGGTCTAGTGGGACCATAGCCACTGTAAAAGCAGACCTTAGCATCTACAATCGGCAGATATCTGAAAGCTCCCGACCGAGTTCCGTGTTTCTTGATTAGCCCTGCCACCGGACTCAGGCGCACATATAGAGAACATATGCAATAGACATCGAGAACGATTGACAATACGTATGTGGGAAAGTCTAGGTATACTCATGTCGCTCTGGGTAGTGTATCATAAAACTAGAGGGCATTATTCGAGGATGGAACCTAATTCGATCGAATGGTTCAAAGATGGCAGTCTGAACGCTTACGTAATATAGAAGTAGTGGTTCTTTGCAGACGTAGTGTTGACATATATATATATATATATATATATATATATATATATATATATAAATCCGTACGACATTCAGGCGTAGGATTAGGGACTGCTATATTCTTGCGATGATGAGACCGTGCGAGTGGGGTACCATGAGGAGTATCTCAATATTAAGAGATAGCTACATATACTGTATTAGGTTAACTCACTGGGAAGTAAATGGGTACGACGTGTTTGTAAGCCTTGAGTGTTGTTAACCCAAGTAACCTAATAAATAAGAAAATATGATTGAATGGTATATGTAAGATTATCCAAAGTGTATAGTTTAAATCCAGTCACCAGAACTTGTGTTCTGACCCCCTCCTCATAACACACTCGCAGGTTAGATTGTGGCAGAGACATGATAGCTTTGGATACTGGTTAGGCAGTATTAATAATACGGTAAGGTTATGTTTTGATTATACTATATTTTATCCTTTCCGCTGTGAGATATTTTTTTGAGCTCTAACATGTTTTATGTCTCTGTCTTTTCTGCAGGATACCAGAGCAAACCAATCCGAGTTTCGATAGATTGGAATTTTGAAAAAAAATTCTATCTGTCAAAATTGGGGTTATCACACTCTTTATACAAAAGAAACTATATATACATACCAATCATCAGAGTACAACATATATCTATCACAGCGGAAATACACTTTATATATCTAACAGTGAAGCCTCCTGCTTTTAGCTCCTGAACTCCAGCAAAACCTTACCTATAAATAAACTCGGTCTGACCCGAGCACATTTGAAGCAAAGAAAAATTCACTCGGGTCAGTCTGGAATACTTTCAGTGATAAATTCATAGCACAAACAATTTGTTTAACTATAAAAATCCTTTTTGAAATCGAAGGATAATAGTAAGACCAGCCCACACATAAACACGGACAGTTTTTACCTTACTATAACCTAAAACAGTTTTGAAATCAATAGCTTTTCTGATATTATAATAATGTCTATCAAACCATAAATAAATATCAATATAGTAGAACGCTTGCATCTCATGCTCTACATATATAGTATACAATCAAAATCGCGGGCTCCTATTGGAGAATGAATTCAAACTATGGAAAGGTATGGGACCACCTTCTGACAATGTACCTCCAGAGATGAATACATTGGGGTTCAACAAGAACGTCTAGCAACCCGGCTCACACATGACCGGCCCCTCATTTCTCTTGAGAGTACCGAATATATCATAACCATGGTTGGGGGCCAGCATACCGAACCAACAACATACATGTAAAAATAAAAAGGGACAACCGAAGGCATTTAATTTCTCCAGATCAGGTAATGATATGCCCTTTTAATGGGTGCGACCCACATAGCCATGCTGCCTACCCGATTTTGTGCCATTTCCCGGTTGATGAGGTTAGAGGTTACGTTTATCGTTCAGAACAGTATATCTCCATCCACTTTGAATGCCACATTGTCAGATCCTCTAGAAATCACTAATTGATTTCCACAAAAATACTCCAGTTGTTAAGCTAAAGAAATTTTCCTTCTATGCCACCAACTTGGTACATTTGAAAAAAACCAACGTACGTGATCCTTTTGGAAATACTTTGTCAGGCATTCATCCGTACAAGTCATCTAGGAACCGGATGAAACGAAGGCACTGTCCTACCACATCTTAGGAATCACCCTATAGATCAGTAGCGAGCAGTCCTTGCAAATCCACATATTTTAACCATGATATAACCACAATATATCTCTGGTCACGAGTCAGAGATTTAAGTAGTCCTTCCATTTTATAAATATCTAAGGTCTTCAATTTACTCCATCTTTTCCTCCTTCAAGTTAGTCGCGTCTGCATAGTTGATTCGAAGTGGTTTTGGGTCTAGTCCCTATCCCGGTCTCTTCGACACAGCACGCCAAAAAGGTTCAGGAATAATATTCATTTGATAGTCAGTTATTTAACTATCAAATGTTAACAATATTGTTAAGTACATTGGCAGCTCAGGTCATTTATGTTAACATATTTCATTTAAAAACTATTCCATCGATTTTTATTATCGATTTCCTAAATTCTATATCGACACAACTCTGTCGGTTCATTACTTTGAACGTATTAATCCATATCTTCTTGGAATAACGAATTCACCGAACTTTCACTTTTATTTCCTTTGTCAAGGAACATTACCCTTTTCTATATAACATCTTGGATTACCCTTTTGTCTTGATACATCGTTTACATTCTCAAAACCCTTTCATACTTCTTATCTTTGAAATTATCACCATAGTTTATAACCCTCCTTTCATTTCCTTTATCATTGGAAATATCGTTATATTTCTATTTGAACAAATGACATGGTTTAATTCCAAAATCATTCCCTTATTTCAATTAAAAACATTTCACTTACTCCAACTCTCAGGTGAACGCTATTTTTAAAATTACCATCTTGGGTAAAACCCACTTTACAAGCTTTGATTATATAATTTCGATTGAACTTCAAATCCTCTTCATATTAATCCAGTCCATAACCTTTATTTTGTGTTAAATAAAAGAAATTCCAATTGTTTAACACTCGTTTTAGTTATTATTAAATCAAAGTAGTTATCTTTCCGAATTGACTAAAACTAGCCTAGTTCATCCCTTTTAAAAGGTTATTTAAATAAATGATAAATTTTATTAATCGTAGTTAACTCAATAATCACTTTCCTTCCCATTACAACTAATACTATCTCTCGATAAAAGTGAAGCCATTCAAGTTGGGGTATTCTAATTACCTCCCAGACCTTGACCGACGACGCTCTTATCTTAAGATAATAGAAGTTTGCCACTCAAACATCTGTTATTCCATTTCCATTTAATTTGGTTTGATAAACCATTTCCATCTACTGAAACCCACTTTACAAGTTAAATTCTTCTTACTTCATCAAGTAAACTTCCCAACCATATTCACCATTCGAATTTAATATGATTTTCCACTACTCATTTGTTACATTGGCAATTGTCTTGTAATATTTCCACTTAAGCTATTAAACTATCCAATATCCCTTTTTCCCAAATTCGTTTAACCCTCCTATTATAATCACCTCTATTTTACTCAATGATGTCGAAATTCCCTTTCTTCTTTCTCCTATTATTCCACATATTTCATTTACCATTCGATTTAAAACATGGTTTTACTATCACACTTTCTTTTTGAAATTCTATTCCTACCTTAACGCGTTTACTTAGTTTAAGTAAACGTTATTAACCTCCTTTATTATCTTTACAGTCTTTTAAAACATTATATACACAAATCTATTATAAATAGAAAACTTCATAAACTCTGATAAGTTTATTTTAACCCATTTGGTTATGTCTTGATAAAACTTCACTCCTTATTTAATATCGCAAATTTAGTTCGAATCTTAATAATTTAACTCGCCCACTTAATCGCTTCATAATTAAATTTCAATTAAAAATCATTGCTTTAATTATTATTGACTAAAATAATAATTAACTTAATATTGACTGTATGAAAAATAGTTAACTTTGTTATTAACTAATAATGGAGTAATTAATCATTTTTAAAAGTTTACTAATTAATAATTGACTTTAATTACACTAAACAATTCGATAATTACTTTTAAAATTATAGTTAATCGAAGATTAACTAACTGTTAACACTATTCGTTAAATTTAACGAATATTCAGGAAATTTTTAATTTGATATATTTAAATCAAATTAGTCCAGTTGTCGATTTCCAATTAGAATGGTTGATTTTCGCCAACCGTACATATCAGTTGTCTGCTAACTGATTTCAATTATCATGCCCTCCTTAAATTAATTAAATAACATAATTAATTTTAAAATATCAATTAATTGTTTATAAAAACAATTATCCCATTATTACTAACTTGTATGTTTCAGACTTTCCATTCAGAACATGACATAAGAATATGTCATATAAAACATTTAATGATCCTTTTTGGAAAAACATGATTTAACTAGAAATATATTTATAAGATTCCCATTTTAATTGACTTATATAAAATAAATTTAAAACTTTAAATTAGTTATAAAAATAAATTTATAACTAAATATTCCGTTAATTCGCCCGACGGTAGAACATCTTAAACAGTAAATTTTATGCCCTCACTGCCAACCACTTAAACAATACCGTTGATTGACTTCAAAACACGACAACGATTAACATCCATTCAACCATCACTATCTAAACAGGGTTTAATGTCAATTGGGGGTTCTATCAGTTCATGCATAAACAACATAAAGATAAACAATATACAAAATATTTTGAGGAATCCGGTCGGATCCCTCCAACTTGTTCTTCCCTGCACCACGGGTTATTATAACATTTCATGATAGTAGATAATTTTAAATAAATAAATAAATGATGATAATATAGTTAACAACAACCATTAGAACCAAAGGCGTCCAATCAACCAATTTGTATTTTTATATGGATTTATCACATCATAGCAGTCCAGAAAAGTGTGAGAATTAACTCACCATTTATTTCAATTGACGGTTATAGCATTGTTTATTCCATTTAATTTTAAACAAGCGTTTAAAATTAACTGAAAATCCAACTGCGTCCAATCGATTCCCAATCAGCACCATCATCTAGATCTCGTCTCTGCGATCCCAACGGATCCTGTTTTCAAGTAAATCCGATATCGTATGGATAAGTTACAACTATTTTAAGTTTATATAAATTAAACGATTATTAACTAATTAACTATTAATTTAATTAAATAAATAAAACTAATTACCTAACTAATCCACGTCAGCAGGGGTTATATTTTCATGCGTTTTCTTTTCATCGGATTCCTGAAACCCGTATCTCCTTTACCCCTACCTTCTCCATCGTCTTTGAATCATCAGCTCGACTTCATCATCAACCTCCACCGCCTGATTTCGAGCTCCGGGACCCTCAACGTCGACATGGCTAGAACCACCGCATCTCAGCCGCCACTCGCCCTGAATGGCGAACCTCGACCAAGCGTCGATCACCGTGAATCTCCAAATGAACGGAGAAGCCTTCGGGCTTGATTTCATCACCATCGAATCACCAATGCTATCGCCACCACCCAAGAACTGTCTGCCTCGCCTCCTACTTCCGTCACCCTTCAGTGATCACCGCCCCTTGCCAACCCCAGTCGCCGGAAAAGGTGAATTTCCGATCACAATTTTCCAAAACAAACCCCAAAATCAAGTCTTCGTTCAACTCACAACCGCCACCACCACGGTCCGATTTATCCCCTCCGGCCAAAAGCAAAAACGTCGACCATACTTCCAGCTACAAATTCCCTTCAATACCCAACACCTGAAGACATCTCAAACTTAGTCAAATCACCAAAAACCGAAACTCAGATCTGGATTTGCTTTGTCGATTCTGGCAACTACAATGCTCCGTTCCTCCCTAAATTTTTTACAACATGTCAACCTCGACTAGATCTACCTCTTTGCTTCAGACTGCCCTTGTCGATTCCTTACAGATCAGAATATATAATTTATTTAGTGAAACTGGAATTTTTTGCAAAATTCTGAAAAGTAGAAAAATGTTTGGATGGAAATCTGATTTTTAGGCTGAGGGATAGGTGTATATATATGAGTAGATAATAATATTTTAAGCCGATGCGACGAACAATATTTTATTTCGTGTCTAGCGCAATTTAGAATGCCGTTTATTCGTTTCTGTGCTCACATACAAACTCCATTTGAGACGAAAATGGACGGCATGCTATAGTTTGACATTACGGTCCTAATGAAACTTGTTTCATCGAATTCCGAGTCCATTTGCTCAAATGGCGCTCGTTCACATCCAATTGGTCGTTTTATTTACATTTTATTTTGCCACGCTCACAGAATAACTCCGATTGGCGTGCAACTTGAAATATAGCAATAATTAGCTATTACGGTCTCAATAAAATTTGTTTCGTCGAAAATGGAGGTCGTTTGAATAAAGTTCCTTTTTAAAGGTCCAATTTAAATTAAAATAAACCAAATTAAAATACCTCAATATAATAATATTAAAATATTGTAATTGGCCATACTCGACCAGAATTTTATATAGATTCAAAATGAAATATTCTGGATTGAAATCCTAGCAATTTCGATATTAAAAATATTTAAAAACCGCTTATTTTGTATAATAAATTGATATAATTTATAAAGGAATTCCATAGTGACTATTTTAAAATTTGGTATGGACGTAAAACAATATCTACACTATGAAAACTCGATTTTTCTCTTCCAATAGAAAAATATTATCCAATAGATTCGAACGTTTCTTGTTTCGAGAAAATCCGACTTATATCGGATCTTTTTCAACCATTTGAAGTTCAAAATGCAATATTACGAACTACCGCGCCGCTGCAGCTCGTTTTATAATTAAATTACAAATTAAACGTTATAATGCCGTTAAATAAACGAAATCATTATTATAATTTCAAAATAAACAATATTACATCATTTTAAACTGTCGTTCACATTATACTGCAAATTCAACATTTTCCAAATATTTTGGAAATAAAATATTACTATATTATTTATATTAATAACCTATTCAAAATAATATGGTTAAATTCAATTACTTAAATTCAAATCAATATTTTAAATAATAAAATAATTCAAATAATTGGCTGGAAAATACGGGACGTTACATATTGAGAACGTCTTGAAAGCCAATTTGCTGAAATTTTATAAATGGTCTAGAAAGCCAATCAGCTATCACTTATAATGATCTAACTGATGCTTGGGTTTCATCCCATATGTGTAAAACTACTAATAACCACAACCAGTCAACACAAATCGAATCATCACCTTCGGATGACACACATATCCAACTGAAATACATACCTGTTGTCTGAGGAAAGGGCTAGGGACCAAGGGTTGTTGCGTTTCTATCGAAAGATTAGGTTGTTCATCTCCACCATAGGACGAGATTCTAGAGAAAGGTGGAGGCATGATTTGGTGACCGAAAACCCTAATTTAGGTTTTCGGCCACCATTAAAGTAAAGCAACAGGAAAAGGGAGCGGCCAAAATTTATGTTCGGATTGCCTAATAAGATGCACAACACATTAGATTTGGCCAAAGGCCGTATCAAATTAACTGATCTGGAACTTCCTTGATACATGGTCAGATTTAGGGTGTTTAGGGTGGTGTGAATCGCAAAATGTGGTTTGGTACGGATGTAAGCACTATCAAATATGATACGGCTATAACCCTTATTTTATCTCCACAGCGTTGTGTGCCAAATTGGCTGTTATGGTGTAGTGTATTGGAGGCTTAAATAAAGAAAAAGGATAAAAACATCCTTGGAGTGAAGAGGGTTATAAAGATAAATCCTTCTATCGATTTTGATGAAGAAAAGGATGAACTCCATCGTCAAGTCAATGACCTAGAGACAGAACGTGACGATGTATTAACAAAATGCAAAGAATGTAAATCTATCTTTGGATGTACTCTTGGAACTTCCACAACTGAATTCTTGCGAGCTTCAACAAATTTCGAGTCCTCAGAGCTTGAGATAAGGGATTTTTCTTTTGGACTGGATCGCTCCCTCTTCGCTAGGTGGCATAAAAAGACTAAGGCCAACATGAAAGGCTTTTACGACAGGAAAAGTGGTGAGGATAACTTTCGTCGTATTGATCTTTACAATTCCAAAATTAAGAAATTACAAAAGGAGAAACAGGGTAAAAATGCTTTTGACTTGAAGAAGGAAAACAGAAATCTTCGTGAAATGGGCAAGGCTTTCAACCGAGCTTTGAAGTTGCAGCCTAAACCCACGGATGATTCATGCGTAGTCATAGAAAAGATGCGAATGGTCGATGGACTTTTACATACTGTGATTCATCATTCTCTGATTTCTTGCTTATCTAATAAATAAGAAGCTTTTCATTGAGAGCTGGACTATGCTCATACGGAGGCTTTGGTATCAGGGTATGGGTGTTCTCTCCATTGGAGATGTGTTTATCCTACAATTTATTTTGTAAATAATTATGTTAGGTATGAAGTACTTAGCATTTTGCCTGTCACATGTAATATTCTATAGTGATGGTGCTTATGAACAGAGGTAGGACCTATAACAGTATTACTTAATGTGCGATCACACATTTCAACGTAAACGTTTTCTTTCGTTATGGATTGATCATGACATGGTTCGCGTCTTCGGCACACTTCATTATAAATTTGTATTATAGGCCTTCGTGGAGCGTCACTTGCTCTCAGTAGGGTTAATAGTACCGAGGTATGTAAGATATGAAATGTCTATAGTGTTTCTTGCGTTTTGTGTGTTATCAGACATTTGACACACTTGGATAATAAATTGATTAATGTATAAGTTAAAGACACTTCCCTGAGAAAGTGAGAAGGCCATGAGTTTGCACATAGTAATAGTGGAAATGTGATTCCAAGGCAGATTTGGTTTGGTGAGAAGGTTGAAAGACTCCTTCTTATTTAGATTTAAGATTCTGAATCGATCCAGATTCAGATATTTGTGACGAGACCAGAACTCCTCATCCGTTTGTGATTTATACTTGAATCAACCCATACTTAGGCATCAAGATAGGAGACCAAGAATCCGCTTCTAGCCTCGGTTGAAAGTAGAATCAACCCGGATTCGGTATTGAAATAAGACCGGGTTTCCCCTTCCGGTATTTTTGAAGATCTGAATCAACCCAAATTCGGGTTATTAAAATAGGAGACCGAAAATCTGCTTCTGGTCTTCATCAAAAGCCGAATCAACCCAGATTCAAGTGTTAATATAGAAGACCCGAACCAACCCTTGTTCAGGTAATTAGAGACCGAGTACCAGAAATCTACCTCTGGCATTAATGTTTTGGTATCCCTCTTGGATTTGATTTGTGAAGCAGAGATTGTACATGCTTCTGGAGCCACTCTCTGGGCTTTTGATATCAAAGCAGAGGAAGTACGTGCTTTGTTGGCCACTCTCTGGGCCTGTGCGTCCAGTGTGCTTGGCTATCTTATCCACAAGCAGGGCCCAAGGGACCTGCTTGTGGATAAGGTCCCTCCAGGAGGCGCCTTATCCTGACCATCGTAGACGATGATAAGGTCTTAGAAACTTAAACCGGGCCATCGTAGACATGAAATTAAGGTCTGCTCTTTTGATGCTCTATACTGACCATCTTAGGTACTGATAGAGGCTTACACACCATCCCCCTCTGAGGGGTGCCCTATCCTGACCATTGTAGGCGATGATAGGGGTTGGCATTCCCTTCTGCGGGTAACGCAGAACATAAGCAGAGGTAGGACATGCTCTTCTGCGAGCATAGGTAGGATGTGCTTAGTTCATAGCAGAGGCAGGGCGTACTCTTCTATGAGCAGAGGTAGGGCATGCTAATTTTTAGATGCTCCGTCACGACTATTTCTGGTGTGAAATGGAGGCTTACACTTTTGATGCTTTAACCTAGCCCCCTCTGATTTGGGTATGGAAAAAGACTAACACACCACCCCCCCCCCCCTCCGGGAGTGCCTTGCCCTAATCAATTTGGCGATGATAAGGGATTTTATCCATTCATTATTTGACCCTTTTTGGGTATCTTTAAGCTTCGAAAGGAGGGTTTTCCTTACACTTGTTTGTGCTTGGCCATCCTTTCCCTAAGGACTTTTATTGGATTTAATCTGATCTTTTTATAAACTCTTGTAATTGGCCTTGGTTGTAGAATTTGATGACCATTTCCTCAAGGATTCTGCAATGGTTAGTTTCATGTCCATTCATTATGTGGTAATGACAGTAGAGTCCTCTAAACTTTCTTTCGTATTTGGATTTTTTTTTGTTGGGAAAAGTCAATAGTTGAGTTCGCCTTTGGTTAGGAAGTAGATATTTTCCATGGAAGTATCAAAGTGGTATCGCTTGGGTAATCCTTGCGTAAGCCTTTCTCCTTGCCGCTGACACTTAAAGCTTTTGCAACCTAGTTTTGTGGTTTTACCTATATTTTTGTTTCTACTTCCCAAAGTATACTGAGATTGAAGTGTTACCCTTTCAGACCATTTGTTGGTGAAGTGATCAAAATCATCCATTATTTCTTGTTCAAGCACCCTTCCTCTGATTTGCTTGTGGAGAGTTCTCCTTATACGAGAGAAAATGTTAATATCCTTTGATGTAGAGCCATGTGGAGGAGGTGTTAGGGTTTGTCATATGTGGGAAAAGCTATTGTTCCAAGCGTCATAAGCATATTGTTCTATTTCCCTTTTCCGCTTCATTATCTACAAGGCTTCCACTCCCAGCTTTTGTTCTTCTGTCACTCTTGGGTCGGCGATTTCAGACTTATCCATTCAAGATCCAGAAGGCTCTTATCGGGACCTTTTACCCATAAATTTGTTTCTTTAAAGCCTTAGTCCAATCCGGGATGGAACAACACGTGTAGATATGTGGTAAGGTTAACCAAAGGGTCGGAGTCCTCCTTCTAGCACAAAATGTGAAAGATATTTTTCATCAACACCGGAGACAGGTCTAGGGAAGTGGACCTAGGGGGAAAATAGGTTGTTTAGCCTTCGTAAGTTTGAGTTAGTTCACTGTTTTCTAGGTATCAAGGTATAGATTCCGAAAGAATAATTACTCTTCCCTCAGTGGGGTGAGCATCACGCTTAAGCGATTCAAGAACCAATAGTTACCTTGGGATAAAGGATTCCTAAACACAACCCTTGGTGAAAGACTTAACGATTTGTAGAAAGGGGTTCTGCATTGAGTTTGCAGAAAGGTCTAATTTCATTTTCAAGTTAAATCCATGTTCAAGTTTATTTAAAATCCTTCAATTTTATTTAGATAAATCGGTATATTTCTTA
The DNA here is from genome assembly GCA_030737875.1 of Allium sativum. Taxonomy (NCBI): domain Eukaryota; kingdom Viridiplantae; phylum Streptophyta; class Magnoliopsida; order Asparagales; family Amaryllidaceae; genus Allium; species Allium sativum. The sequence continues at coordinate 296,751,374 of CM060911.1, read as the reverse complement.
AACGATTATACTGCGATTTTCTACAAAATTGATTTTGACATAACTCAAAATCTACAAGGTGAAATCACGAATTTTCTCTTTCATTAGAAAACTATAATCCAATAGATCCGTAAGATTCTTGTATCAAAGAATTCTGACTTATATTGGATCCTGTACATTCATTTAAATTTCAAAACGTAAAACTATGAACTACCGCGACACTGCGAGCTTGTTTTTAATTAAATTAAGTTTATACATTCAAACTTCATCTAATTAATAAATTCCTTATTATAAATTCAAACCTGAACTAAATTGGATCTTAATAAATCATTCAATTTATGATATACTTCAAATCCAGTTTATTATTAATTATTTCGAAATTAATTTTACTAATATACTATTCAAATTGAAATAAATACTTAGAAAGGCAATATTTAGGCATAGAGTACTATATAATAAGAAAAAGAACGGCGGACGAACTGTTATCGCCTCCAATTCAAAAATCGACTATCCTGCCTGAACCACTGCTTTCTTCAACCGCCACCTCGCACTGACAACCACCGCCTTCCTCTTCATCACAATCTTATGCCGAAGCACTTACACATAACTTGCCCAACGTTCCTCCATCAAGAAAACTCTTCTATGTCAAACCATCAACCAACCATGTTTTCCTACCCGAATCCATTTTCAACAAATCGAAGGAAATCTGGCATCACACCATTGTTCTCCATTTTATTGAAATTTGAATCTCGGTGCATAAATTGAAGGAATATATATCAAAAGTCTGGAAACCAACAGGCCATTATTACAATCATATCAGTGCAGATTTCTAGTTCTATATTCAATTTGACAATGAAGATGACTACACATGCATTCTCGAAACAACTACCTATTCTTAATGTGGTAAATTGTTCTTGATCGACGCATAGCGGCCAAGATATGATTATGAAAAATTCAAGATGGAAACAGTGCAGATATGGGTGAGATTGCTGAACCTTGACATGGACATGTGGTCAAACGAGGCAATATCCTTGATTTCCAGTTATTTGAGTGAGCCAATTCAGATTCATGAAAAATATCATGCAAAACAACTCACAATATATGCAAGAATTCAAATTAGTATTAAAACAAACACAAAACTACCAAACTAGATTTCAGTTCTTCTACATACAGGTATTACAAAGTATATTGATGTTCACTACGAATTTGTCGCTCCAAAATGTGAAAGGTGCAAGATTTTATGCCACAGAGATTACATACACAACCTAAATTTCTAGAAGCACCAAAAATTAAACAAGATATCCCTACCACTTCTACTAACCTCACAAATGCTTCAACAGATCAGCTTCCAAATCATTGTATACATTCAGAACCTCTACAGCCAGTTGTAGACCAAACAGACCATCTAGAATTTTTGAATGAAGATTACCCTCCCACATATCAGATAGGGGGAGGGGTGATCAGAAAAAAGCAGTAAATTCTCAACCCAACCAACCTAAACCTAAAGAATCATCTTACGCTAGCTCTGGGCAAAGGCCCCACAAAAACATCGAAAATACGGGCCAACCTACGGGAGCGAGAACAGCCAGCATCCCTGAAGGGTCTACCACGAAAACCCAGGAAAAAATCACTCTTGACTTGGCGAATGATGCAGGACGAGTTCACAGGAACCTCATCGAAAGAAGCCTTATTCCTTGCACACCGAAGGTGCCAAAAGACCAGACAAGGAAGCGGTCGGAAAAGGACCGCCCAAAGCGAGCAACCAGAATCACCATCCCACCAAAGATGTAGTAATCCGAGAAGCAAAACAACATTACCTCAGTGATGAACCTGGGTTCTGGATTAGAACCAAATAGTTCTGGCACAAAGGCCAACGAAGAAAAGGTCCCCAGAAGATTACACATCACCTAATCCACAACATCTACAACGAGACACGATTGAGATTCCGATCCTCATATAGTTTGCATCCAGTAGTAAGCCATCATGTAGGATTTTCCACATGAGGATAGAAACCTTGGAAGGGTTCGGAAATCCCAAATGCAATCAAAACGCGAAAGCCTTGGTCTGGAGGACCTTACCAAATCCCAAGCAGCACGGGTAGAAAAGGTAAAGCCATTCCAGCAACCCCTTCCTCTGTTCGCGTCAAAGAAGGACTTGACTGCATCCATTTCTATGTCTCACTTGCATAAGACGAGGTCCTAGAGTAACCCACTAGTAAAAGACGACGGTGCTTTGCAAGAAGGCACGAAGACCAGACATAATCATTGGAATAGAACCTAGCCCAGAGCTTGTAGGCGTAAGCAGTGCAAACATCTATAGGGTTACGAAGCCTAAGACCACCCTCATTCCTGCGACGACAAATGACATCCAAGGAAACCCACTGATGGCGATGAGCCAAGTCCTTATCATCCTAGAATAAGGAAGAGGCTAAGGAACGAAAGGAGCAGAAAAAGGAGGAAGTAGGAGTCATGGCTGCAAAGGCATGCCGATGGAATCAAGCACTGATTGATAAGAACTAGCCGGCCTGCTTGAGACAGAAGAGAAGTGTTCCATCTGAGTATCTTTCCCCTTGCCTTATCGCTAAGGGGATCGAATATCGCATTCAGCTTACGACCTCTATAAAGCACAATACCAAAATATGGCATAAGAAGAGAGGCAACCTAGGTAACTCTTTCCGAATCCATTATCTTGGCCATGATTAAACAACTCTTCGATGAATTGACCAGCTAGCCAGAGCAACTCCCGCAAAAATAAAGAAAAGTGATTAGACAACGAACCGAACGGTGGTTGCCATTGGTAAAAATAATGATGTCATCTGCAAAAGATAAGGAAGAGATAATTGGACATCCCGAAGGGATCCCAAAGTGATGGATCTGGCCTGCAATAGTGAGAGAGTGAACACCTCTTTCAAATGCCTCGACATCAATCACAAACAGGGTATGGAGAGGGTATCTCTGTAAAGACCCGTAAATTCCCGCTCTTTGGATCGACCATAAACCACACAAGTCTGACCCAAAGGTCGGAAATCCACGAATACTTTAACTTTGGGAATACAACAACATCAGAACAATAACAGCAGACTTTTATAACATCAATAATAAATGTCACATCAGAGTACAGAATATCAGAGTACATCGAATAAATTACAGCGGAAGATACATTACAATATATTAATACATTGCAGTGGAAACAATAAAACTAAGGCAGAGGAAGACAACTATGCTCTGGACACAGCTTTAAGCTTCAATCCAGGATCCTGCTTGAGATAAGAACCTGTAGTCAAACTACTCGACTGCCCGTGTGGAAAAGAGGGCACCCGAGTTTGCAAAAGTGGAAACAAACAACGGGTCAGTCGTGGGACTGGTGTGAGAATTCTTAACTAATATAACTAATAATAATAAGGCAAATCCAAGGACCACGCCACTAAAGCGGAACGGGTTTTATTCCAATGGATTATCGTGCATAATTTAAGTAAATCGTCAAAACAACGCAATGCTTTGTAGAAAAATGAAACCATCATAAGACCCAAGTCCCATCACACAATGCAACGCAAACCGGAGGATAGGGTTTTACCTTATAATGGTCAAAAATGCTTGATACGATAAAAACGATATTATTATTAGTGTGTATATGTTTTAAAACAAAACATTTCAAAGTAAATGTATTAATCCTATGAAGCATAGGTACCCATATATTATGCCTCCGTACTAGTAATACAATCAAATTCGTCGGTTCGTATTTGGATTTTTGGTTTCCATCATGAGTCAAGGCTAGAGAGGAGCTCCTTACCGATTCAAGCACTCTAGCTAGTGTCTCAGGATTCCCCGTGGAGAACCCTTGGATAACTGCAGGGTCGGTCCGCAAATACAGCTTAGCGGAGTAGTTATACCTGAACACACGTTTCCCAGTCCTATAGGACCTATCCGAGGCGCCTCATTCCATCATCCACATAAGTAAAATGCCGGGCCGTGTTAAAACCCAAACACCACTTCTAGCTAGAAAGAAACGTGCTGCTCTCCCTGCGTTCCCTTCTCCCATTTTAGACTCTACCGGTTTGTGAGGCTCGCGAAGTTACGTTATAACCACAAGGCCTGCTTTTCAACAAAGCCTTGATCATCTTCATCTTAGCGTGCCACATTGTCAATCCATATCGTACTATTGATCGTCCATCAATATATAAACGGGTGTTAAGTAAAGAATAAATTCTCCACCGCCAATCATTTATATATAGACATAAAATCAATAACATGATATTAACGGAGTACAACGTCAGACACACAATCCATTTATAACTTATGCTCTGGGTCTGAGCGAAAGTCAAATCCGTACAAATCAACACTACGTCTGGACGGCAACCACTGTAGCCCCTTCAAGGTAGCTACTCCAATCACGGGCATCAGCAGTCGTCGTCCATTCGATGTGAAGACCGTCGGTCTTCTATGGTCGTCTTTAAATCTTGAATTTTAAACGTCATTTAAATTATTTGGAATGAGATAGACTCGGACTTCCCAAACAATTCTCGCATATATATATAAGTTGGAAATTATTTCATATCGTTTGATTTTAATCTTTATATATAATTATATATAATTCCTACATCCATTTCTTTTTTTACTATATTTCGTTAACAACAATCTCCTTATTTATATTCCAAATTGACATATATCGTCACACACAATAATGTTTTCTTTTATTTTTCATACAAATCCTATACACAAAATGTATTTTGTGTATCATTCCCATTACAACCAACATGCATATTTTGGTGTCAGCTTCATTTCTATACAAATGAATATATTTTTGTTTGTTTAATGCAACAAAAATGATAATTTCCCTTATTTCTTTCAATGCAAAACCGAATTGATCTTGACCATTTCGAATGGCAATGTATATTCCATACTTAAGTTACATCATAAAATTGTAATTTAATTCACAATGTAATATCATACCATCATAAAAATGTAATTTCTAATTTACAGTGTAAATCCTCATTCATAGTTACATATAAAAATGTAAATTTTTCTTAAATTCCATTTGCATGAAAATGTAAGTTTCTTTTTATCTAATTACATCATAAATGTAAATTTCCCTTTTTTCCTAATTACATCATAAATGTAATCTTTCTTTTTAAATCTTAATTACATAAAATGTAATATTTTACTTTTTTTTTAACTCATAAAATGAATGTTTTATTTCATTCTTTGTATTTGTCTTTCTTTTACATTTGATAAAAATGATATATATTTTTTTATCATTCTTTTGCATTTGATAAAAATGCAATTTTATCACTCTTTCATATTTGACAAAATAAATACTTTTGTTTACATAAAAATGTAATTCTATTTACAATGCGAGTTCATATTTTTGTTTTACATAATAAAATGTAAATTTTATCGCTACCATTTTTCATTGACAAGGCTATGATTTTGGTCGCTACCCTTTACATTGACAAAAATATGATCTTAACCATGCATTTCATTTCATATGCAGTATGTGACATTAATAAATAAATATATTTTCTTCATATGCAATACATGACATTACCAAATAAATATATTTTCTTCATATGCAGTATAAAAATGAACTTTTTATTAATAAAAAGAAATGCAGCAAAAATGCAGTTTTGAAATGTATTTATTTTATTGTAACTCAAATGACGATAAGAATGAAATGTTAACATCGCTATTTTTATCGCACCATAAATATTGATAAAAATGTGATATCAACATTTCTCTTTTACCGCATCAAAATATTGATAAAAATACAACATTCCAATTTATACTTTTATTTACATCTGTTATGTAAATAAAAATACGACTCTTCAAAACATGCTTTTACTTACATCAAAAAAAGTAAGTAAAAGTGCTACTGCTAAGTTCATATTTTTATTTATATCAAAAATGTAAATAAACAATGCAACTCTTTAAATTCATCAATTTTGACACTAAAAGGATGTCTACTTTTATCTAAACTATCATGACACAAAAGGATCTTTTTTTATTTATATTGAAAAGAAATAACAATAAAAATGATTCTTTTTAATGTTAAAAAGAATTAGCGACAAAAATGTTCCTTTTCACCATTAAGAAGAAGTAGCGGCAAAATGTTTCTTTTTATCGACAAAAGAAATATTGACGAAAAAAAATGTGATTTTGTCTTACAATGTAAATCATGTCTCAAATTACATAATAACAATGTAAACATAATTTACAGTGTAAATTCCTACCTTATTTACATTAATAAAAATGTAAATATAATTTCAATGCAAATCCTACTTTTCATTTACATTATAAAAATATGTTAATTCCTACGGTTAAAATTACTTTTTAATATTAACATTAAAATGTTAATCTATACATGTGGTGAAATTGCTTATTATTAACATTAAAATTATGTTAATTGTTCATGCGGTGAAATTACTATTTATTTACATAATAAAATGTAAGTTTCATATCATCGCAAACTCATACTCAAATTTTATATAATTAAATATAAATTCATGTCATCGCAAATTTCTTACTTTAACTCTTCATAATTAAATGTAAATTTTACGTCTAATTCATACTTAAGTCTTACATAATTAGATGTAAATTCTTAAATATTAACATTTAAAATAATGTTAATGTCATATGGTGTAAATTTCTTAAATATTAACATTAAAATAATGTTAATGTTATACGAGGAGAATTCTAAATCTTTTTATTTCAATGTAAAAATTTAATCCTTTTGTTACAATGTAAAAATTTACTTTTTATACAATGTAAATTTTTAATCTTTTTATTTGAATTGATAATTAGAACGATTCACATTTAACCAAGGTGATAACATATGATAACATGAAAATGATAACCATATAGATCCATACAGACTATGCAAACATAGGACAATCATCATCAATCATGAACAAACAAACAGATCTGGACCTTATATTTAAATCACATCATGAACTGAATAATTCATTTTAATATTAAATTTAAATAAAGAACTCTCACCTTGTTTGGATAAGAATTAAAAATGCCAAATAAATTCAGAATTTGTTCCAATACGTCTCAGTAAAGCCTATTCGTTGTCACGGTCTCGTCAGATCTGAAATTTTCAGATTCGGGGTTCGTACGAATTAGTTATCAACGTTTTAAATATACAGACTTTTAACAACTGCTGCAGCAACGCTTAAAAGCGTCACAAAATCTGAAATAGAATTTTACCTTTATAGTTCAATTTTGTTCAGAATTTCAAATCCAGTTTTCGTGAGCTGTAGTTGATGAAACGACGAACCGTTAGTTGGAGGAGGACCGGCTCGGAGAGGCCGAGGTGCGGCCAGAGGGGGGTTGCATTCGGTGGCGCCTGGTGGGGCCCAGGGGGGGCGCAACGGCGGCCGTTCGTGGGGTCGGGGCGAGCGATTCAAGCGACGGGGGGTGCTGGTTCAGGAGCCAAATCGAAGAGCTCTGGACGGGCTTCGAAACGAGTATAAGTTTGCTGATTTTTGTTGAGAGATGAGGGAGAAAAATGGAGAGGAAGTTTTGAACAGTAATGGGTTTCGGCGGGTCTTGTTTGAACGGGGAAGAAGATGGGTTACTGTAGCGTATGGTGTATTTATACCGTATTCTAGGGTTTTTATTTATTTAATTTTTAATTTCAAAAATTCAAGAAATTAGTGTTTTCACATACGACCTCCAAACGAAGCTCAACGACTGTCGAACTTAATATTTTGACGCCTTCTGAACGCGATGGCGCTATCCCCGAAGTCCAATTTTGAAGTTATAAGCATGTTTTTCTTTTATTTTTAAAATAAATCCTTTATTTTAATTCAAACGTAAATATAATTTATCCGGGGCCACAAACGAAGTCAGAAAAATCCGAAAAAAATATTTTTGGCTTTCTCATGATGATACGATCACAACAAAATTTGTTTCGTTCAATTCTGAGCCTTTTTGAAAAATGGCTATTTTCAAGGCGAATATATTTAATATTAAAAATACATTTTTAAACAAGTACTTTCTGAAACTCGAAACATATAAGTATTTACTGTTTTTTAATGCAGAAACGTCATTCTGAACTCAATGGGAGTGGTTTCGAGTTCAAATTCCTTCGTATGCAAAAAGTAGCAGTTTTGACCTATATATATTATAGGGTGCGTTTTTTACAGGTCCCTATTAACTTCTAAAATATAAAAAAAACCCGGTGATAAAAAGAATATAAAACACATCCCTATTTTTGAAATGGCGCTGAAATAATTCCTTTTCTACCCTTTCGTAATAATAAAACCCTCAAATAACGACGCGTCCTCATTTAATCAGTCCAATCACTCCTCTAATCTCGCTGAAAACCCTAAATCTACGATTGTTCAAAACCATCGAAAAGAAAATCCGTTTTTTTTATTTTCTTCAAATCAAAAGGCGGCGGTCATCGTTTTAATCACGATTTTCCTGTTTTGCTTCGAATTAGCTGTCATCGTCAGCAATTTATATGACATGACGAAAAAAGGTATAAATCTGATTGCTTTATTTGATTTTCGACTGTTTTGTGGATATTAAGAAGAAATCGTACATGATTGTATAGTATTAATAAGAAATAAAGCATTAACGTACGTTTTTGTTATGTATTTATCATCTAATTATTACACAACAGTATGAATGTGTATGGTATTCTTATTTGATTAGATGTATAAATTTATGCATGTTTTCAGCATTTCTGTTAAAAAGTTGCATACAAATATGCATCTATTGTTAATATATGCATATCTGCATTCTACTTTTTATCAGAAATGCAGAAAAACAGATATTTAAAATATATGCATATTTTTATGCATGTATCTAGAATACTTGCATATAAATATGAAGATATTATTGTTATTTTGTTGAATTGTACGTATGTATTTATATCAATCTGCAGTTGTTTATGTAATTTGATTATTGCACATTAGGCTTATTAACGTTGATTTTCTTCTTTGTATAACAGTGTTCCTACGGATATTGGTGTATTGGTGTTATTGCAGCTTGGGAATGAATGCCTGGTCGTCCATCTCCTTCCAAAAGACCATTAGATATGCTTTGTTAATTTATTTTATTTTTAAGACACTTTGTTTTAGTGTTTAGTTTCAGCATTTGTTGTAAACATTTATCTGACGTAATAAAATCAGTTCAGAATTTTGTTGTAAATTTGTTTTTGATTGTCACTTTTTTTAAGCTGAAATGTTTGCAAACATTAGTTATATCTGAATAAATGTATGAAGTATTTTTGAACATTCCTTTATGTCAGTTGTAAAAAATGTTTTTCCATGTCCAGACTGTAAGAAAGAAGCAGTAGCACCTGTCAACAATTAAACTGTAAATCTGCTTATTACCATGCTACTTTTGATCATTGTTGCATAGAAGTGTGAATTTTTTTTGAATATTTGCATGAAAATATTCAAAAATTTTGAAAATTCGTATACTCTATTTTAACTTTTAATTATTTTTCCTTTGTATAATATATTTTTGTTACATATTACAATGTATCAGTTATAACTCTGCACTTTCTCTGTAAATGTTTTGAACATTTGCTCGTGTAGGTAGTACTATTAATAATTTTGGCAGCAGTTTGTTCTTGGCTACTTGTGCAAATTTATGTATTAATGTATGCAATTACTCCACATAAATGCATAAATGTATGCAAGTTTGGAAATTATATGCATGCAATTATTTCTTGAATTGTTTACATATTTGTGTGCAATTAATAATAATAATTCCGTGCATATAATTTTATGAATAATTATATGCTAATAATAATTTTGTGTGCAATTAATAAAATACTGCATACATTTATTCAAATATAACGAATATTTGAACACATTTAAGCTTAAAACAAAAATTGGCAATCAAAAACAAATTTACAACAAAATACTGAAATGAATTTATTACATCACATAAATGTATACAACAAATGGTAAAAGTAAACACTATAACCAAGTGTCTTAAAAATAAAAAAAAGTAACAAAGCAGATCTAATGGTCTTTTGAAGAACAAGCTCTTTTGTTAAGACCCAGCTTATTGCACAAACAACATTAGTAGTCTTTGTAGAATCAACTGCAGATTTCAATCTTTTGGAAGAAGATGGAGGACCAGGCATTCTTCTACCTTTTGGAGGAGCACTGTTATAAAAAAAAAGAAAATCACCATTAATAAGCCTAATGTGCAATAATCAAATTACATAAACAGCTTCAGATTTATATAAATACATGCGTACAATTCAGCAAAATAACAATAATTTCTGCATATTTATATGCAAGTATTCTACATATATGCATACATATATGAATATATTTTTAAAATATTTGTTTTTCTGCTTGTATGATTAAAAGTTGCATACATATATGCATATATTAAGAATATATGCATATTTGTAGGCAACTTTTTAACAGAATGCTGAAAACAGATATTTAAAATATTTGCATATTTGTATGCATATATGCAGAATATATGCATACTTATACTCAAGTTTTCTGAGTAGATGCAAACCCAAGTGTTCTGACTATAGTTTCACACTTTGACGCTCAGATTGACAATATATGCATATTTTAATATACCTAAACAGAAATTATACAACTTTATACAAAAATTACATTATGCATCAATAAAATTATACAATTAAAGAATTTCAAAATAATAAATCAACCAAAAACTGTAGGAAAACTAATATCTACAGAAAAACTGTACATATTTAAAAATAGCTGTATATTTATATGCATATATACATAATATATGCATACCAGTACACAATTTTTCTGATTACATACAACCTCACATGTTAATACAATTTTTGCATGAATGTATGCTTAAATTCACAACATATGCATAAGTTTATAAACCTATTCAGAAGAGATAAACAAATATAGTGAATTTTTAATTTATACAGCCGTAAAATATAATTTACACAATAAAAGTCTATACAATGGTTACATTATATATTGATAACACTAGACAGTTAACGAAATTCAGAATATTTAATCAACATAATTGGATATAAAATTGAAATCCGGAAAAAAACAAAAACAACAACAAAATGTATAAATTACCTTGACGCTGAAACATCCCTAATATAATAGAAGATCGATCAAATCTAATCTCCAAAAAAACTTGGATTAAAGCAAATAATAGATCGATGTACACCGTCGTTAAAAAATATATCTCTGATACACCAGATCGATCAATACAACAGCTCGATCAATACAAAATTTGTGAAATAATTGAGGAAGAAATTCGAAGTTCAGATATTTACGAAGAAGAAGCCGCCGCCATTAAAAAAATGTTTCGGAGAAGATTAAATGAGTAATAACGTTAATCGCATCTGATGAAAATGAAAAATCGGATTTGTTTCCTGATTTTCAGCCGAGATTTGTATTTTGGGCAAATCTGTCATAATAATGCCGCTAATTCAAAAATAAGGATGAATTTTATATGTATAAAAAGGGGAGGATGTGAGCCTAATTAAGTTTAGTTTTAAGGAGTTGAGCCTAATTTTCACTATATTATATATATCAATTTCATAGCGACCTTTTTAATTTTAAACTGGACATAACTTTTGATTTTTAAAACGAAATTTCAAATTTTCAGATTCGTTAGAAAGATATTCTCAAACAGATTTAGATTTTTCTTGTTTCGCCAAAATCAGATTTATTTTGCATCCTGTACAGTCAGTCAAAGTTCAGATTCAAAATTTCAAACTACAGCGCTGTTTTAAACTCCTTTTATAATTAAATTAAATTCTTATATTTTAACTTCGATTAAAATAAAATTTTGGTCGTTATTATTTAAAATAAATAATTTTAAATATTCAAAATTCATTAAAATTTCTAAAATAAAATTTTTAAATTGGCCACAAAATTCAGGGTCGTTACAATCTCCCCCACTTAAAAACTTTTCGTCCTCGAAAAGGAACGAAGCTAAAAGTGTTTAATTATCCTACCCCATTTTTCCACTCTTATTGGTTTAAATAATTTTATAGTTGATTAACTTTCAAATATATAATCTTTTATCCATTCAAAATCATATTTTCTAAAATAGATTATAATTACAAATACGTATATTATAGTCTTGTTACTCTCAACTCATTCTAGGGCATTACTAACCCCATCTCTAATGAGTTTTCTCATTCTAGGATACTACTGATCCTATCTTTAATGAGTATTCTTATTGGATATTACTAATCCAATCTCTGATGAGTCTTTTGTTCAGTTCTAACGAGTTGTATCCCAAAGATTTGAGCTAACCAAAGCTCTGATACCAACTGTAAAGACCCGTAAATTCCCGCTCTTTGGATCGACCATAAACCACACAAGTCTGACCCAAAGGTCGGAAATCCACGAATACTTTAACTTTGGGAATACAACAACATCAGAACAATAACAGCAGACTTTTATAACATCAATAATAAATGTCACATCAGAGTACAGAATATCAGAGTACATCGAATAAATTACAGCGGAAGATACATTACAATATATTAATACATTGCAGCGGAAACAATAAAACTAAGGCAGCGGAAAACAACTATGCTCTGGACACAGCTTTAAGCTTCAATCCAGGATCCTGCTTGAGATAAGAACCTGTAGTCAAACTACTCGACTGCCCGTGTGGAAAAGAGGACACCCGAGTTTGCAAAAGTGGAAATAAACAACGGGTCAGTCGTGGGACTGGTGTGAGAATTCTTAACTAATATAACTAATAATAATAAGGCAAATCCAAGGACCACGCCACTAAAGTGGAACGGGTTTTATTCCAATGGATTGCCGTGCATAATTTAAGTAAATCGTCAAAACAACGCAATGCTTTGTAGAAAAATGAAACCATCATAAGACCCAAGTCCCATCACACAATGCAACGCAAACCGGAGGATAGGGTTTTACCTTATAATGGTCAAAAATGCTTGATACGATAAAAACGATATTATTATTAGTGTGTATATGTTTTAAAACAAAACATTTCAAAGTAAATGTATCAATCCTAGGAAGCATAGGTACCCATATATTATGCCTCCGTACTAGTAATACAATCAAATTCGTCGGTTCGTATTTGGATTTTTGGTTTCCATCATGTGTCAAGGCTAGAGAGGAGAGCACTCTAGCTAGTGTCTCAGGATTCCCCGCGGAGAACCCTTGGATAGCTGCAGGGTCGGTCCGCAAATACAGCTTAGCGGATTAGTTATACCTGAACACACGTTTCCCAGTCTTATAGGACCTATCCGAGGCGCCTCATTCCATCATCCACATAAGTAAAATGCCGGGCCATGTTAAAATCCAAACACCACTTCTAGCTAGAAAGAAACGTGCTACTCTCCCTGCGTTCCCTTCTCCCGTTTTAGACTCTACCGGTTTGTGAGGCTCGCGAAGTTACGTTATAACCACAAGGCCTGCTTTTCAACAAAGCCTTGATCATCTTCATCTTAGCGTGCCACATTGTCAATCCATATCATACTATTGATCGTCCATCAATATATAAACGGGTGTTAAGTAAGGAATAAATTCTCCACCACCAATCATTTATATATAGACAGAAAATCAATAACATGATATTAACGGAGTACAACGTCAGACACACAATCCATTTATAACTTATGCTCTAGGTCTGAGCGAAAGTCAAATCCGTACAAATCAACACTACGTCCGGATGGCAACCACTATAGCCCCTTCAAGGTAGCTACTCCAATCACGGGCATCAGCAGTCGTCGTCCATTCGATGTGAAGACCGTCGGTCTTCTATGGTCGTCTTTAAATCTTGAATTTTAAACGTCGTTTAAATTATTTGGAATGAGATAGACTCGGACTTCCCAAATAATTCTCGCATATATATATAAGTTGGAAATTATTTCATATCGTTTGATTTTAATCTTTATATATAATTATATATAATTCCTACATCCATTTCTTTTTTTACTATATTTCGTTAACAACAATCTCCTTATTTATATTCCAAATTGACATATATCGTCACACACAATAATGTTTTCTTTTATTTTTCATACAAATCCTATACACAAAATGTATTTTGTGTATCATTCCCATTACAACCAACATGCATATTTTGGTGTCAGCTTCATTTCTATACAAATGAATATATTTTTGTTTGTTTAATGCAACAAAAATGATAATTTCCCTTATTTCTTTCAATGCAAAACCGAATTGATCTTGACCATTTCGAATGGCAATGTATATTCCATACTTAAGTTACATCATAAAATTGTAATTTAATTCACAATGTAATATCATACCTTCATAAAAATGTAATTTCTAATTTACAGTGTAAATCCTCATTCATAGTTACATATAAAAATGTAAATTTTTCTTAAATTCCATTTGCATGAAAATGTAAGTTTCTTTTTATCTAATTACATCATAAATGTAAATTTCCCTTTTTTTCCTAATTACATCATAAATGTAATCTTTCTTTTTAAATCTTAATTACATAAAATGTAATATTTTACTTCTTCTTTTTTAACTCATAAAATGAATGTTTTATTTCATTCTTTGTATTTGTCTTTCTTTTACATTTGATAAAAATGATATATATTTTTTTATCATTCTTTTGCATTTGATAAAAATGCAATTTTATCACTCTTTCATATTTGACAAAATAAATACTTTTGTTTACATAAAAATGTAATTCTATTTACAATGCGAGTTCATATTTTTGTTTTACATAATAAAATGTAAATTTTATCGCTACCATTTTTCATTGACAAGGCTATGATTTTGGTCGCTACCCTTTACATTGACAAAAATATGATCTTAACCATGCATTTCATTTCATATGCAGTATGTGACATAAACAAATAAATATATTTTCTTCATATGCAATACATGACATTACCAAATAAATATATTTTCTTCATATGCAGTATAAAAATGAACTTTTTATTAATAAAAAGAAATGCAGCAAAAATGCAGTTTTGAAATGTATTTATTTTATTGTAACTCAAATGACGATAAGAATGAAATGTTAACATCGCTATTTTTATCGCACCATAAATATTGATAAAAATGTGATATCAACATTTCTCTTTTACCGCATCAAAATATTGATAAAAATTCAACATTCCAATTTATACTTTTATTTACATCTGTCATGTAAATAAAAATACGACTCTTCAAAACATGCTTTTACTTACATCAAAAAAAGTAAGTAAAAGTGCTACTGCTAAGTTCATATTTTTATTTATATCAAAAATGTAAATAAACAATGCAACTCTTTAAATTCATCAATTTTGACACTAAAAGGATGTCTACTTTTATCTAAACTAGCATGACACAAAAGGATCTTTTTTTATTTATATTGAAAAGAAATAACAATAAAAATGATTCTTTTTAATGTTAAAAAGAATTAGCGACAAAATGGTTCCTTTTCACCATTAAGAAGTAGCGGCAAAATGTTTCTTTTTATCGACAAAAGAAATATTGACAAAAAAAAATGTGATTTTGTCTTACAATGTAAATCATGTCTCAAATTACATAATAACAATGTAAACATAATTTACAGTGTAAATTCCTACCTTATTTACATTAATAAAAATGTAAATATAATTTCAATGCAAATCCTACTTTTCATTTACATTATAAAAATATGTTAATGCATCCTACGGTTAAAATTACTTTTTAATATTAACATTAAAATGTTAATCTATACATGTGGTGAAATTGATTATTATTAACATTAAAATTATGTTAATTGTTCATGCGGTGAAATTACTATTTATTTACATAATAAAATGTAAGTTTCATATCATCGCAAACTCATACTCAAATTTTATATAATTAAATATAAATTCATGTCATCGAAAATTTCTTACTTTAACTCTTCATAATTAAATGTAAATTTTACGTCTAATTCATACTTAAGTCTTACATAATTAGATGTAAATTCTTAAATATTAACATTTGAAATAATGTTAATGTCATACGGTGTAAATTTCTTAAATATTAACATTAAAATAATGTTAATGTTATACGAGGAGAATTCTAAATCTTTTTATTTCAATGTAAAAATTTAATCCTTTTGTTACAATGTAAAATTTTACTTTTTATACAATGTAAAAATTCACTTTTTATACAATGTAAATTTTTAATCTTTTTATTTGAATTGATAATTAGAACGATTCACATTTAACCAAGGTGATAACATATGATAACATGAAAATGATAACCATATAGATCCATACAGACTATGCAAACATAGGACAATCATCATCAATCATGAACAAACAAACAGATCTGGACCTTATATTTAAATCACATCATGAACTGAATAATTCATTTTAATATTAAATTTAAATAAAGAACTCTCACCTTGTTTGGATAAGAATTAAAAATGCCAAATAAATTCAGAATTTGTTCCAATACGTCTCAGTAAAGCCTATTCGTTGTCACGGTCTCGTCAGATCTGAAATTTTCAGATTCGGGGTTCATACGAATTAGTTATCAACGTTTTAAATATACAGACTTTTAACAACTGCTGCAGCAACGCTTAAAAGCGTCACAAAATCTGAAATAGAATTTTACCTTTATAGTTCAATTTTGTTAAGAATTTCAAATCCAGTTTTCGTGAGCTGTAGTTGATGAAACGACGAACCGTTAGTTGGAGGAGGACCGGCTCGGAGAGGCCGAGGTGCGACCAGAGGGGGGTTGCGTTCGGTGGTGCCTGGTGGGGCCCGGGGGGGCGCGACGGCGGCCGTTCGTGGGGTCGGGGCGAGCGATTCAGGCGACGGGGGGTGCTGGTTCAGGAGCCGAATCGAAGAGCTCTGGACGGGCTTCGAAACGAGTATAAGTTTGCTGATTTTTGTTGAGAGATGAGGGAGAAAAATGGAGATGAAGTTTTGAACAGTAATGGGTTTCGGCGGCTCTTGTTTGAACGGGGAAGAAGATGGGTTACTGTAGCGTATGGTGTATTTATACCGTATTCTAGGGTTTTTATTTATTTAATTTTTAATTTCAAAAATTCCAGAAATTAGTGTTTTCACATACGACCTCCAAACGAAGCTCAACGATTCTCGAACTCAATGTTTTGACGCCTTCTCAACGCGATGGCGCTATCCCCGAAGTCCAATTCTGAAGTTATAAGCATGTTTTTCTTTTATTTTTAAAATAAATCCTTTAGTTTAATTCAAACGTAAATATAATTTAGCCGGGGCCACATACGAAGTCAGAAAAATCCGAAAAAAATATTTTTGGCTTTCTCATGACGATACGATCACAACAAAATTTGTTTCGTTCAATTCTGAGCCTTTTTGAAAAATGGCTATTTTCAAGGCGAATATATTTAATATTAAAAATACATTTTTAAACAAGTACTTTCTGAAACTCGAAACATATAAGTATTTACTGTTTTTCAATGCAGAAACGTCATTCTGAACTCAATGGGAGTGGTTTCGAGTTCAAATTCCTTCGTATGCAAAAAGTAGCAGTTTTGACCTATATATATTATATATATCAATTTCATAACGACCTTTTTAAATTTTAAACTGGACATAACTTTTGATTTTTAAAACGAAATTTCAAATTTTCAGATTCGTTAGAAAGATATTATCAAACAGATTTAGATTTTTCTTGTTTCGCCAAAATCCGATTTATTTTGCATCCTGTACAGTCAGTCAAAGTTCAGATTCAAAATTTCAAACTGCAGCGCTGTTTTAAACTCCTTTTATAATTAAATTAAATTCTTATATTTTAACTTCGATTAAAATAAAATTTTGGTCGTTATTATTTAAATAAATAATTTTAAATATTCAAAATTCATTAAAATTTCTAAAATAAAATTTTTAAATTCGCCCCAAAATTCAGGGTCGTTACAATCTCCCTAACAAAAACGGTGGTTCACCCAATTAACCTCGCCTTGTTGGCCATGATTCACTCTGTTCTCTGATAAATTTTATAGTTACATTCACCCAATTAAGCCTTTCTCCTAACATCACTCATGAGTGTGAGATTCTTCGGCATGTTTGGGCAATTGTTCCTTGATTTGTCTACAAATACTCATTGGATTTTCATCTCGTTATAAACTTTTGTGGAAATTTGATTAATCTTTTACATAGTAACTATAGCTAGTGGTGGCTAAGTATGAGATCATTCATTATGATTGTTCTCTAATATAGCATGTTCCTTGCTATATTTTTTTCAGTATTATTCTTTAGACTCATTGGTCTTTTAAAGGACATAAATGCGTAAAGCTACCGATTGAGACTCTAATCACTAATTATATCTGTCAGTGGAATAAAAACTTCTAAAGACACACTTGAGTTTACCATTAGCGGCGATGTATGTTTAGTCGGTTATATCAGTTTTGATATATAAATACCCAATCGAATAGGAGCCAATGAAAATCAAAATTGAACCGAATTGACTTTCATTAAATTTGGTTAGTGATCAATTTAATCAATCTAAAGGTAAATGATAGAACTAATCTAACTTTATCATTCAAATGACTCAAAGGAGAACTTAATTTATGTTTGTACGGATTGCATTAAATATTCTTCAATGTGTGTAAGAAAATTTAACTTATCTCATGTAGATAAACTTTGCTTTTGATCACAGAGAAAGATATTAAAATATCGCAAAATGCCATAAATTTAATAAACATAAGATGATAATAAAAAATATTTACATATTGGATTTAAACAGTTATATTCCTATAATTGAACCAAATTAATAAAAGTAAAATGGTTTGGTTACAACTTAGATTTTTGATGTTTAAATACTTGATTTATTTAAAAATAAAAATTACTATTTTAATATTTTAAGGAATTGAGTTAAATTTATATGAGTCATTTAATATAACTGAGTAGTGAAATGGTAATTCAGATATTGAAATTACTCAAAAAAGTTAATCCTGAATATAAAATGAAACTTAATTCATTTTGAAGTTTATTTAAAATTTGATTTATATTAAAGTGATGATAATAAACTATTATCGTAGAGTTGGAACGATTTAAAATTGATTTGTAATAACTCCATTTAGTTAACATGTGAAAATATCATTTGGAAACTCCCTTGGATTTCAACGAAATCATTTTCTCTTGATCTGGAAGAGTGAATTATTATATGATATCAAGTTTCAAGACAACCGAAATTAATGTGTGATCATACAACGTAACAACTCAGAATTTTTTAACAGGAATATTTAATTATTCAAAATGATTAATTTTAAGATTTACTATTTTGGATTATATTTTAATTCAGATTTGGAATTCCAATTCAACTTAAATTTGAATTTTTTTAGTTTAAAATCAACTTAATTTATTTTGAAGCCATGGACAATCCTTTTTGGATATGAACGATAATAATAAATTATTATCAACAAAATTAAAGGTTTGAAAATCTAAATATTGCAATTCGTGATCTAACTATTAACTAATACGAATTTGATAATTTTGTTTACCATCGTTTAGTTAACGAACATTGATTATAAATCCATTTTGTGAATTCAGTGATAATAATAAATAGATTGGATTTGAATTGATATTTAGATCGTATTTTCATATAATATTTTAAGGGAAAGTCTATTTAGAAACAAAATTTTGACACAAATGGTGACACGATTGATTTTCACCACCCCATGAATTCCACCTCTCCGTATGAAGACAAAAAATCCAACGGTTGAGGCTTTGTGTCTCTTTGTTTATGT
The DNA here is from genome assembly GCA_030737875.1 of Allium sativum. NCBI lineage: Eukaryota > Viridiplantae > Streptophyta > Magnoliopsida > Asparagales > Amaryllidaceae > Allium > Allium sativum. The sequence continues at coordinate 296,731,749 of CM060911.1, read as the reverse complement.
CTAATTTTGTGTCCAAATAGTCAGCCTCATATTTTAATATGGAAAATAGCGAATTTTCAAACGATCTTAGATTTGGTCAAAACCAGTTTCATCGGATCCAAAATGGTAAATTATTATAAGATTTCAAATTTCGTATCCATTAGAGTTGTTATGTGGTCGTGCGCAATATAAACACGTATTAATAATCGATTTGAATGTATAATTTGATTTTCGAAATAACTGTTAAATATGTTTGAATTACGAAATTAATTCCATTGTTTTTGAAATGTAGGTTATTAGCTATGAACTTCAGTCAGAATGTGTCGTTTTGAGTTCAATTTTTTTTAACCTAGATGGATAGTGTTTTTCAGTACTTATATAAGCATCTCAAGTGTTAATAATCTCAAAGATCTTAAACCCTAGCCTCCATTGTTCATTTTCTTCAATCTATTGGTTTAAATTTTAACTTTCCATTCATCCACTTTTAGCAAAAACTCCCAACTGGAAGTTTTCGCATCAACGTTTAGAGTTTATCCTTGTCGAGCGCTCGACGATCGAAGGTCGTGGGTGGTCAAAATCTCACCTCAAACCCTAACCAGTTGTTTTTGTATTTTCTTGAATTGTGTGCACCTCGATGACTTTCAGGCGTGGGACTCTGAAAGAAAGTAATGCGCGAGGGGAAGGGCTTTCAATCTAGGGAGGTACGGGCGAGTATGGTGGCATGTAGTCGGAATAAGGTGGGTTTTTAGTGATTTTATTCATCTTAAGCTTTCTGGTGAACTCTAGCGATTTGGCTGTCAACGTTTAGGACGTAGGGGCGCCATGGCACGACGATGACGGTGGTGAGGATGGTTGGTGGTAGGGCCAATCATAGGAGGTGCGGTGATCGAGTTTATGTTGCGTGGGGGGGGGGGGTGTTCGGTCGATAACTAGAAGGAGCGTTGTTGGGGGGTGTTTAATTTGAACTAATTATGGTAATTAGGTGACAATGAACTATTAGTTAGTTAAATAATTTATTTTAATTCATGTTGTAATTTATAATGTGTGTATCTATTTCATATGAGGTTGGATTCACGTAAAACAAATTGCGTTGGGTTCGTATTTGTAAACATTACGCATATGAGTTGGATTGGAGGCTTTGGAGCTGTTTGGATTTTTAGGTAATTTCAAATGCCTGGTTGAAATTTTATAAAACGATGCAAAATTTCCGAATTGGAATAGATCGTGAGTTAACTCTCATACTTTCTGGAGTACTATATTTTCATATCATATAATATATATATATATATTGTTGAATCGATATTTATTTGTGTGATATGTTTGATTTGTCTGATTGATTTATTGGTTGATTTACTGCTTTTTTGGTGGTTACTGGTATATATTCCCGTCTAAGAACGGATGACCACTGGCATAACCTGCTTTTAAGCGAAGGATTCATCTTAAATGAATTGCATTATATTATATATTCTATATGCATATAAATAACCATTTTTTAGTAGGGTACTATAAATGGGAAAGCAGAGTGTACATAGCGAATTAGGTCGCGATGGAGCACTCCGAAATCTACACATTTATGTGTGGTTATTATGGCATTTGTTTGTTATGTTTGTTTATCATCAAAATTTACTTAAGTGTGTTCCCAATTTGATTATATTGTCGATGATTGAAGTAAATTAAACATTCTGTTTAATTTAAGCTTGGATTTTTCATAGAATCGATATTTGAATAAAATATCATTTTAATTAAGGATAGTTAGAAATTTATTTATTATTCGAGTTAATAATAATATGATTCAGTTATCTATTTCAACAAATGATAATTGAGTCTGTTTTCGCATAAGTAACAACCTAAAAGTTGATTATTCATTCTAATCAATAATATTAGAATTGAACTGATTATATAGATTGAAACTTGATTTTATTAATAATTTTAATTGAATATTAATTGAAACTTAATAATGGTTTTAATGAATGATGCTTTAGTTCCGTTACCTATTTTAGCTAATGAGATTGATATAATTGGTTTGTTCCAGTAAGTTGCTTTAAAGCAAAATTGAACTGATTTAATGAAATGAATAGAATCACTGTAATTGATTTAAAATAAAGGATTTAAGAATAATTAACGGATTTATAAAAAGGTTTTAAACTTATTGAATCTATGTAATCATGGTTCAAAAATAAACAAATTATTTATTATTATAGATCATAAGTGGGATTTATTATTTATAGGATAATTAATATTTTCTTTAATCAGATTTAAGTATTTAAATTTGATTTGTTATCCTTTTTAGATAAGTTATATCGTTTAGAACTTATAAACGATAGTTTTAAATAATAATGTGCTTTCTAAATAGTAATGGTTTTGAAATTTAGTCTAAGTGTAAGGTGAGCTGGGTTTTATTGAGATTGGTATTTTAATTTAACATTGGTTTTAGTTTTTCTTTTAAATACACTTAGAATAATAATTAACTCTTTAAAACTAATATTTTTAAGAGTATTGTGAAAAGTGTTTTCATTCAAATAAAACCAAGCACAAGTTCGAGTTTTGAAGTTTAAATTTTTTCGATACGAATATGGATAGAAATTTCCATAAATGATATCGCTTGTATGTGAAACATTTAGTTATACTCTTATCACTAGACGTCGAAGTACATAAATCTTCCCCTTTCTCGCAGTTAAAACATTATCTGGATGACGCCTAGGGGTAACACTACCTCAACTTGTACGACTTTAGTTTTTAACTAAGAGATAGTATAAGTTCGGGATCGATATATAGTGATAAGGGAATATGATTTAGTATCCATATACGTTCATTTTTGAATATTTTTTATAGTTGATTTAACAATATTGGTTCAGCTTTCTTGAGTATTTCTCTTTAATCCTTGTTTTCTTTTGTTATAAATGACTAAATTAAGAAAGCGAATGGACGTCTAGCTATGTGGGTTGCTCTCATTAGGGTAATTCACATCGATTATAGGGTTGGTTTGTTTGTATGCGCGCAAGATGTGAAATACTTGATAAAGTAGGCGGGGTCTAGCTAGTACATTTCCGAGAACAGTGTAGTTCTCAAGTATATTCTAGAGGTATACTATTCAGTAAGGTGGACCCACCCTCCTTGTCATTTGTTGGGAAAAAATATCATTTCTTTTCCTTTGATTCCAAATTTATTAGTTTCCCTATTTTAATTGCATTGGGAGAATAAAACTTTCATGATGTTTAATTATTTCTATCCATGGTGAGATTAGATGTTGTTATAAGTGGGCTAGTCCACAATAAGCAGTCTGATCCAAATATTTTGGGAAAATTAACTTTTTCCTTGTTCAATCTGTATGTTTGGATTAGTTACTTTGTTTCTATCAAGAGGCGCTCTTCTCAATGGGGTGTTGTTTTGTTATTACTTTTATATAGTCAAATTTTACCTATGACACCCATTCCTTATTGTTTCAGGAATTGTGCTTTGTGATGATGTTTATTCATATATGTAGTTCTTGTGAGGTAAAAACTCGTTCCGCGATCTGCGGCGTGGTCTCATAGAATTATTCTTTGTTTCATGTTACATGTGTTTTCTCGTGTTGGTATTCCAGACTGATCCGTGTATTATTTTATTATAATGCTCGTGTCAGACCAAGCTTGTTTCCTGATTGTCTTCTATTGGATATGGAGCTCATGGAGTAGAGTTTGAAGTTTGCCTATCACATTATTTTATTTCCGCTGTATTCAATTTTACATATCAGCATTTGTAAGGTCAGAATTTTATATCTGTCCAACTGAAACGATTTGTTTTAACTCTGATATATTTTGTGTCTATGAATGATAGTTCATTTGTCAGTATTATTATATTATGATGTTGTTTTCGCTGTGATATTTTGTGTACCTTCTGTTCTTTCATTTTTATTTTTACCCTGACAATCCAAGTTTTTGACGATGGGAATGCTCGACATCAAAGTACAGTGGTCGTATTTGTTGACTTTCGATGGTCCGGAAGGTGGGTCGTTACATATAGCCTAGAAACCTGTTGTGTATAATGATTTAAAATTATAATATTATAATATGATTTTAAAAGTTAACTTCTGTATATAACTGAATTTGGTCCTTAAACTAGTTGCGCTTAGTGCGTAATAGTACTAATTAGTATATATTGTCTATGAACACATCTCGGTTGGAATCATGAAAATACAGATAAATAGTTTTCAAAATCTTCCATGAAGGAACTCAAACTTCATTATTTTATCCTCAACCCTAAAGGAATTTCAGTCGTTATATAAAATAGCTTCATCTGATGATCTACATCAATTGAAGCTTCTAGAGACATTTTTAACTTTCGACCCCAACTAGGAAAATGTTTGGTTAGGTGAAATGGGTTTGTGTAAGGTCAGATCATCGAGGAGTGGCCTGAGTTTTCCTGAATCTAGTGAAGAACAAAAAGCATCTTGGTTTGGTTTTTTTGAGATTGGTCTCTCATCGTTGATTATCTATTTATGGTGCCAAAGAAGAAAAGTGCGTAAGAAGGAGGTCGATCGATGGTGGTTAATGGTGGCGAATGACAATGAGAATCTAAAGTTAAACGGAAACAGGTTGCTCTCCTTTTGCTCAAGCTAGGGACAAATATCGACCACTTGGTCACTTTCGATGGGTGCTTCTCGATTGAGGCTATCGAGGACCAGAGGGCGATAGTCTCTGGTGATGTGCAGCGGCGACAGTTTAGAGATGATCGACGTTAGTGAAGTTTATTTGGACCTACGATGTAAATAGTGATTTGGGTGAGATAATGAATGGTGATTAACGCTGATTATTTAATTATTCAAGTTAATTAATTTCCAAGTAATTTCAAATGCTTATTAATTCATAACTATCTCATCAATGTTGAATTTTTATGTTGCCAATCGCGTTGGACACTGTAACAACCCAAAATTTTATCAATAAATAAATTAGTTATTTAATTAGATTTCCAAAAATAGGAATTTCTGTAAAAGGTGGAATTTGACCATGATACTTTCATCGCTGCATTCATCACGGAATTCTGCTCAGCTTTCATGTTTGGAGTTTTATGAACGGAGTCTGTATGAAAAAGTTAAGAATGAAATACAAAAAATGGACGGAAATAATAAAACTGAATATATATAATATTTAATACCATTTATTACTCACCATCATTGGGCGTTTTAGCCTAAGGGCAGTTGACACCATTGGATGGGGCGGTGGATAGCTCCTGACGACTATAGCCCAATGACGACTAGGGTTATATAGTTTTTATTATATTATATATAAAATGGATCAACAGATGTTTATTAGATTAAATCTAACGGTTCTGGGCCATTTCAATCCCTATAAATAAAAAGTTAGGCCCCCATTCTTTTCCACATTTTTCTAAGAGCAGCAGTGAAGCTCTGTTATTTCCCTATCTCCTCAAACAAATTCTAAAACAAAAACATATTCATATACAATTAAAATCAAACATAAACATTATAGATTTGAAAGGAATAATCAGATTCAAGTGGAAAAGAATATGGATTGGCATTTAGGTTCTTCTTGATCAGAATCCTCCCCTTTTTCTGATTTTCGTGCAAATCTACATATCTGAAAGTGTCCCTTTTTCAAAATAATTGTAGATCTCTAAGAATTTAGGAACTGTAGGCCTAAAAGATTATTCAGATTCGGATTTGGATGCTTTCATGTGAGTGGGAAATTTATATACAAAGTGTAGAATAATCTGATTAATTCGTTTGTATTAAATCTGAAATATATGCTTATGTGTTCAACAGATTTGTTGTACTTTTTGTCAGATCCGAAGAATACTTGTGGTTTTGAATAACATTATTATTTTGTAGCTTACTAGATTGTTTATATCATTTCGTACATTATGTTTAAAATATTGTGGTTATTGTAAACACCATGGATCTGGAAACCAGTCTCATAAATCACTGTTAAAATGTTGTTTTATTCCAGATCTATAGTTTTGGTGTTTATTTGAAATTTATGTAAATTTTGTTAAAAAGATATAAGCTTGTTTATGTTTAGTTTTGTTTGGGTTTTAACTTGACTATTGCATATATGCCTTTTTGTCCTATTTCAATAAAAAGATATTATTTGAAATCAATAAGAAATATGTACAAAAGGAAAAAGGAAAGGATAGTGTAAGTTCATGTACAAATATAAATTTATAACATGTTGTGCATAGTTTATATCAATCATTTCAAAAACGTACATAACAAATATTTCTTATGATTTGAAATATGTTTCTTCCTTTTTAAATATTTTCGACATAATTTACAATAATTGCAGTTAATGGCCTTTTTTTGTAAGATTTAGAATCTTACTACAAAATTGAATGCAAAAAGGATTGTTTGGCTGTTAGCTTAAACAAAAACATTAAATTTAATAATACTAAAAATAAAAGAATAATAACTACATTAACTGTACACACATATATATATATTAATCAACGTAAACAACAAAAAATATATTATAACTAATGTCTATTGTATATGAGTGCTTGAAAGATTTCCATTTTTATGGAATTACATATGGAAATGTAAGCCATATTAAAGGGAAATATATATTATGACTGTTGTAGCAATGAAGGTACTTGATTTGCTATATATAAGGCCGTAAAGGAATAATAACTATTGTAACCATCGTTATTTTAGGAAAAATAAATTGAATCGAGTAGTTAGGCCTAAATGGTTACAATTTGAAAACGATGACTAGGAATAGGAATTGTAACTCCAGTTAAGTGAATAAACAATTCTTATAGCATATAAACATATACATGTACAGGAATTAATCAAATTAAAGGAAAATAGAAACAATTAAGGAGTTACAATAATTAGATTAGAAATAAAAAAGGGACTGATATAATAAGGTCATTTAATTGTGAGATTAATGTCTTAGGAAATTATGACCGCTAGGCTCATAAATGACACTTGAAGGGTTAATTGGCACCTTAGAAAAATATGACCGTTATGGTCATAAGTGGTAATAACTAGAATAAATAGCAATAAATGGAATTGAAAAGGGGATTAATGGGTATTGGTTGTCATTTAAAATACTAAGTCCAATAAGGAAATAATTAAATATCCCAAGGCAAGAAGGATATAATTTCCTTATTTTATACTAGTTAATCAAGAATTAATATAATTAGAAATTAGGATTGGACTTAGTTGGTAAATGATGCGAGGTCAACTGGCTTATTCGACAAAAGTCTGCACTTTCCAGCAATCGAATATATCTCCAGCTGATGTGAGGCATCATAGACCATAGAAACTCATGATGATAGTTAGTCTGGGTACGTAGATTACTTCCGAAAGGGGAAACCAAATGGGAATAACTCAATAACATTGCCTGCTTTGGGAATAAAGGTCTTAAGCGGTTAGATCCACCTTTATAAAGGTATTAAGTGATCGCATAGCCCACCTCCCATAAATGAAAGCACTAAAGGCTAATTAGGTATGATTTCGATAATCTTCATGAATAGTCCGCTTCCTCGGGTCTTAAGTAGCTTAGGTCGAGGAGCTCACCTGGGAATGGGTTTTAAAATGACTGGTATGGTATTGCCATAGGTCTACATGTTCAAGGTGAAGTATTAAGCAAGTAGAAGATTATCCAATAAGGTCAGTTACATAGTAACAAGGGGTCCACCACAGGGAGGCCTTAAATGGAGTGCTACATCTACCTACCCGATTGGTCTTAAGCAGCTGCTTACTATCCCCCAACTTATGTGGGGAATGGGTTTATATGCGTGAATGAAGAAAGCCTTAATTAGTAGGACCTTTAGCCAGTGCCCTCTAATTTATATTAGCATAGAATAAACCATCGAAAAGGGCATCAAGTGACAGTAGGTCCACCAAGGGTCTTAAGTGATCAAAAGGATCCACCCATATTTATCGTTTGATATAAAGGTCTTAGGTGGCTATGTATATGTATGTATATATATATATACAATTAACCTTCGTATGATTAGTGAGAGTTGAGAGGCCACCTCTTAGTTTTTGGTAATTAGTTGAATGATGGTTTAAAGTGCTTCATAAATATATGAGTAAACGTTCTATCTCGGTATCATTATTGTTAGGAATGTTGCCTTAGGTATGGTAGCTAGAGTCGTGCGTAAGTGTTTATGAGATTAGCTAGGTTAGAATTACTAGCCTTGATAGACATATGTCTTTGGTTGAACCAAATGGAATACATCTGTGTATTTTAAACTGTGTTATACTCTTTCTGTTCACCAGAACTTATTGTTCCAACCTCCTCCTCATTACAATCTCTAAGGCTACTTCGAGAAGGTCTGGTTCTCACAAGTGTTTAAGTTTGGTTTCTGGTTCTTGTTCTCTCTCATGCTCAGTATTAACGTGGTGATTTACTCTTATGAGGTAGTTACCTGAGTTGATACTAATTTATCTTATTTCATTTCTGTTGTGAGTTACTTTATCATACCCTGATTATGCTTATGCCCATTTATTTGTAGGTACCAGATTTACACGCTTTATGCTTGGATGGGCTCGAGTTTTGATATTCATTGAAATTGGGTATAGAAAAGTATGGGGTGTTACAAACACGTATCAATGAGATCTGCATTCTGAAATTGGATTGAACGTGTGACGATCCCAAAAATCCGGTAGGCGGTGTTAAGGATAATCATAAAAATACAACACATTAATCATCATTAGCAGAGTACAGATAATAGCAGAAACAATAAATAGAATAATTTTACATAGATATGACAGCGGAATCATAACATGTAACAACATCAGAGTAGTATAACGTAGGATATAACTAAGTAAATAAAAGGGAAATGATTAGTCAACATCGCCATAGGCGGAATATATACAAACAGTGAGACGAGATAAAGATATCAGTCTACATCGCCCGAGGCGGTACATATACATACGATAATAAATGCTGGAAGTAAAACAGTCTGCATCGCCATAGGCGGAATCATATACATAAGATAATGATAGCGGAAAGTCTATAGCCAAAATACAAGTGAATCTAATCTTCGCCATCAAGCCAAAAGCGCACCCCGTACTGCAGTGCTAAGCCAAAAACAACCTGTCATCTGTCAACTAGGCTGCCCGTGTGAAAATAAGGGCACCCGAGTTTGCAAAGTGAAACAAACAACGAGTCAGTCATGGGACTGGTATGAGAAATCTACTTAACTGGTTAACAACAGTAATAAGGCAAATCATAGGACTACGCCACTTTCGCGGAACGGGTTTACTCCGGTGATTGCCAGTGCATTTAAAATAAAGTAAATTCTTTAAAACAACGCAATGCTTTTTAAAAGAATGAAGCCGTTATAAGACTCAAGTCCCATCACATAATGCAACGCAAACCGGAGGATAGAGTTTTACCTTATAATGGCCAAAATATGCTTAATACGTGCAAAGCAAAATCACTTGATATTATTACTAGTGCATATATGTTTCAAAAACGAATATCATCATAAATATCAATCATAAACGGCATAGCTACCATATACTATGTCGCTATACTAGTACTACAATCAAATCCTTTATCTCGTATTGGAAATCGGATTTCCGTCATGAGTCGAGGCAAGGGGCAAGCTCCTCTTCGCTTCGAGACACTCTAGCAAATGCCTCAGGACTACACATTTTGGGTAACCCTTGGATCTTCAGGGTCGGTCCTCCCTTACTTTTGAGGATTAATTATTCCTGAGCACACGTTTCCCGGTCCTAACAGACCTAATATCGAGGCGCCTCATTCCAACATCCACATAGGTAAAAATAATATAAATGTCAGCCAGTTTAAGCACTGACACTACCTCTAGCTAGAAAGAAACGTCGTGCTCTCCCTGTAGTCCTTCTCCCGTTTTTAACTCATACCGAGGTGTGAGGCTCGCGAATCCACGCTATACACAAAGCCAGGCCACGTAGACCGTGCTTTGATCATCAACCACAAGACTTGGCTTTGCAACAGAAGCCTTGATCACTGCATCTTGGTATGACACATAGGCAATCCACTCCATACGACCGATTTCTATCGATATATAACCTCTGAGCTCGTACGTCTCAGAGAAGAGCGTTAAGCAAGAGAATAAATTCTCCGCCACCAAACAGATATTTATTTAACAGAGATCAATCAGTACAGAACAAAATCCAATGTCAGACACACAATCCATTTACACGTCCGTTCTGGGTCTGAACGAAACCGGAGGCACCATATTCCTCGCATATCCGTACAATCAACACATACGTCCAGACGGCTACTGTTTCCGTTCCTTCAAGGTAGCTACTCCAATCAGAAACCTCAGCAGCGCCCATCCATCCGATACGAAGATCGTCGGTCTTGAACCGTCTTCGTATTTTCTACTTCGAATCGTTCGATCAATTATTTGAAATGAGGGTTAGCTCGGCCTTTTCTAATAATTCACGTATAATTAGAATTCAAATCAATTCTTTCCATGGTTATATTATTCGACATTCACATTTCAGTTCCTTAGTATAATTTTCATGTCAAACACATACAACCATCAAATATCAAGCAGATCAAGCAAAATTGGTTTATTTCCATTATATGCCGCTTATAATATTTTATAACGATTTTTCACCATTTTTATTTATTTAAAAATGGCCATATATAATTAAACGACGTTTCAGGTCGTGACGTGGCACTGGCGCTGTTTTTCCCCAAATTTGTTTCACATATCGGGAAATCTAACCGTTGGATTTCTACAAAGCTTATATCACTGGGAAGATATTCCCAAAGCGAACCCAACGGTTCCAGTTTCGTGAAAATCCGACGGTCGGATCTTCCACACTAGTCGTTTTAAGTTACGGTTTCAAAATACGAACTACAGCGTCGTTATTCGATTTAATTAAATTATATTTATATTTATATATAAATATAATCGATTCTGGCCATGTTTTTCTTCAGATTTGAATTAAACATTCCAGACAATCCAACCGTTGGATCTTTACAAAGTTGGTGCCGTTGGAAAGATATTTCCAAGGCGAACCCAACGGTTGCGGTTTCGGGGAAATCCGATGGTCGGATCTCTTGTACTAATCGATTGAAGTTACGATTTCAAAACACGAACTGCACGGCCTTGATTCCTTTCAATTCTATTTATATTTATATATATATATATAAATATAGTTCATTCTATAATTTCAATATCGTTTTCACTTCAAATATTTCACTAACGCCTTTATATTTTGAAAATTTTCGCCATAACCTCCTTTGTACGGGAAGGGGTTTGGAAATTTATTGGGCCGTATTAGTGTAACGACCCGACTTTTTGCCCGATTCTTGCCGGTAATTAAACCGACTTAAACCGTTCATAAAGACGAATTGTTATGGGTACATACATATATTTCAAATAATCATCGTTTTCAAAATGATTTACTTGTTCAAAAATACCTTATAGGTTTCAAAAATACGCTCTCTCGATATAATATTCCAAAATCTCATTCTAGGGTATTTCTAACCTTATCTCTAATGAGATAATATAACTCTGAGGAGTCCTATTCTTTTGTCCAAATATGTACGTACCCCATAGCTTTGTATAACCTGGCTCTGATACCAACTGTAACGACCCGACTTTTTGCCTGATTCTTGCCGGTAATTAAACCGACTTAAACCGTTCATAAAGACGAATTGTTATGGGTACATACATATATTGAAATTATATTAATAACGGTATTCGATATATATATATATATATAAATATATATAAGGGCCTTTTATTTCATTTTATTTTTATAAATTTATACTTGAAAAAATTGTAAGAATCATATATCATTGGATTCTAGTCTCCGACACGGTTCTAACGAATCTAACCGTGTGTTAAACGGATTAGGATTGAATGAGTTATAAGAGTGTAAAACTAATTTAAACTTAAGATTAAAATAAAATAACCATACCCAAGCCTTTCCGGCCCAAGGCCCATTCATTTAGACCCGACCAAACATAGGCCCGCACCCTTCTTCTTCTTCTCTCCTCCTCACGCCTTCTTCATTTTCTGGTAACCCAATTGCACGCCGCACCGTGCACATGCACACTCCCAACGCTACACCATTCACCGATCCGAGACTATCCGCGAATTTCTTTCCCTTTCCTCATTCGATTGCATCACCTTTCCTCAAGTTCAACCTCCTATATCAAAACCCGTCCATCAGACGTCGAGACCTGGAACAGAAAAACGCGTGGACTCCCCAATGTCGCACCATCCATCTTGGCACCGAGCTCCACCAATTTCTGCCACATCGAAGCCCATTCCATTCTCATCGCAACGCCACACTCCGTTCTCCCAACCGATGCCTGATTCTCCGACAATCCCCAACCCTAGTTTTGACGAACTCAAATCATCGACACGGAATCGATCCAAACTTCCACCAAAAATACTACCTTCCGCTCTGATCGCAATGGTGCTAACGCCATCGATCAATTCGGAGCGGATTCGGAGAAAGGATTTTTCAAAGTTTCCTTAGCAAATTTTTCTTTTACTGTAAATTCAAGATTCCTCTTTCGTTCGTTGACGAAATCCGGATCCGTTACTTTCTAAAAATCCTAAATAATGATTCGAACAACTTTCTCGTGAATTATATGGGTGGAAAGTGGTTGGATTGGGAGCTTTTGATTTTTGATTGAAGTGGAAACTTAAATTTCACTTACTGTATAAATTGAAATGGAAGGAGAAAGAGTACGACAGTCATCAGGAATGGGAAAAATAGTTGAAGTAAAAAGGGAAGGGCTTCCTTATATTAATTTAAATTTGCTTCTCACCTTAAACCAAGCCACATGGCACAAATTTCACATGCATGAGGCCACCTATGTTTTATTTTAAAAATTGGCCAATGCATGCTTGGCAAAATGATCTAATTTATTAATTTGTTAAATTATATTTTTAGTTATACTTTAATAATATTTATAAATGTGGCAAGCTTCTAATACATATGAATGTAACCAAATTTTCAATTAAGGTTTTTAACAAGAGATTTAAACTAACTAATATTTAAAAATTTATTACTAAAATATTTGTCTATATTATACATCAAATATATTTATGTATATAGATATACACATATTAATGTAGTATTCATAGGTCTTAAAAATAATTAAACTATAGGTTGCCAAAATAAATAATCTTTCAAGTAAAAATAGTGTTATTAAAAGTCCTTGAAAATAACTTATTAGTAATCTAGAATATACATACTATTTATCAAATATATACACATACAATTTATTTATCATATAGTCTGTCCAAGTTTATACTAATAAATGATTTAGATTAAATGTTAATAAGTTTTATAAATACCAATAAAATTTAAAATAATAATCATTCTTGAAGAATCACAAAATAAATTAACTCTTACCTAATTCATATCTTTTAAATCAATATTATTAAAAATCAGAAAAAATATTTTCACTTAAACATGACTTGTCCAAATAAATTTACAAAATAAGTCTTCTTATATATAACAAATGCTTATACAAAGTTAAAATCCATATATAAACCAAATAAAATCAAACTATATTCAGAAAATCCAAACTTTATGAATAAAATTTTCAACTTAAACGTAGTTAAAATTCTGGGATGTTACAATTAGGTACCCAATAAATCCAATAAAGCATACACATATTTATAGTGATATATTCTGGTGTTTACAGGGGAGCGTGTATAGATAATAACTCCAGAGAATAAATTCTCGTCACCCTGTCAAATCCTGAGGGAGTGTGTATTTTTAATTACTCCAGAGGATAAATCCTCGTCACCTCGTCCCGTGTGGGAAATAAATAGTCCATGTGCCGTATCTAATGACTAGTGAGACGTGATTATTGTCAACTCCAGACCCGTGTGGGGTTTTTATTAAACTGGCAATTTATCGTTACAATTTTATATGGTCCATATCAATCATCAGTTCAACCTGTAAAATATAGTCATCGCCATACAAGCCTCTCGCTCGTATGGTAAATCTTCAACCTCGTCACACAAGCTCCAAATGCTTATGTGGTATGTGATGAAGTATGCCTATCATCAAGAAGTATGCCATGTAGTGTAGTTCAAAATTAATTGTTACTATCCTATGGCGATGTTTATTATTACACACAGAATAACCAGCACTCCGCATCCAATGGCATTCACAGGAGTTGATATATAAATAAAATTGCGCAGCCAACTCATTAAGGCTTACCTATTTGTCGGGCACGCAAATAATTTCTTTACTCAGTAGTTAATCCATTTTCTCTGTTCAACACAAGCGTATATATGCAGACCAAAGCTAATAATAATATTTCTAGCGAAAAAATATTTATTTCAACACGTGGGTACTTTTAACGAGGCATATACATGACAAAAGTAATATTTTTATCATCAGAAATATTTATTCAAACCATGTATATTTTTAGCATTTCACATTCACAATAAAAATGTGAATTTTATTGTTAAATCAATTTATTTAAAATACGAACAACATTCAACACATGAATTTCTATTCAACGAATGAATTTCAATTCAACACATGAATGTGCGCTATAGTTTGTATATATATAAAAATGTGATTTTTATTTCTAAAGTTATTTATTTAAAACACGAATAACATTGAACACATGAATTTCTATTCAACGAATGAATTTCGATTCAACACATGAATGTTCGCTATAGTTTGTATATATATATATATATAAATGTGATTTTTATTTCTAAAGCTATTTATTTAAAACACGAATAACATTCAACACATGAATTTCTATTCAACGAATGAATTTGGATTCAACACATGAATGTTCGCTATAGTTTGTATATATATAAAAATGTGATTTTTATTTCTAAAGCTATTTATTTAAAACACGAATAACATTCAACACATGAATTTCTATTCAACGAATGAATTTCGATTCAACACATAAATGTTCTCTATAGTTTGTATATATATATAAATTTGATTTTTATTTCTAAAGCTATTTATTTAAAACACGAATAACATTCAACACATGAATTTCTATTCAACGAATGAATTTCGATTCAACACATTAATGTTGTTTCAACAAATGAAAATTATTCTAACACATAAATATTTCAGAAAAATTCGGCAGCATAACGGCAGGGTAGTTAAAACCGGGACCATCCCTAGTACGGCTCCTCGCTCTACCTTAAAACCTCGCGGTTTTTGACAATGGGGATTCATGCATCTAGTTCGTACGCAGGCAGCATGTTTTATTTTCATTTCCACAATTCTATTCTAATTTGTTTCAACCACAAGAGGGTATTTTTCAACCACAAAGGTATTTTTCAACCACAATCCAACAATATCAACCACAAACAATTATTTTCAACCATTCGTCATATCACATAATTTCACGCCAATCACAAGCAATAAATATCGTCCATGGTTTGTGGACGAGGGGAGTATATATATATATATATATATATATATATATATATATGTAACTTTTATATTTCACTTGCATTTCAACACAATTCAAAGCATATATGTTTCAAACAACGCTTGTATAATTTATACATAGCTCATATAGCTTATACAACACATGTACATGATTTATACCATGCGTATATAATTTATACTTCGCTTATATAATTTATACAACATGATTTCATTCACATAATTTAATTTAGATTTCTCACATTGGTTTTCGAAGTGCTAAAAATCGTAGGTAGCTCAGAAAAATCCGCGGTCTCTTCTAGATGGTAGAGAGCCTCCTTGTGGTCACGATGTTTCATGTTTCATCGAATTTCGTCAACACATGATAAAGATATGATTTTTCAAAGTTTGCTACACTTAAAAGTGTTATTTTCAAATCAGAAAAATAAAAGCCATTCACCTTTTCAAACCTTCGAAACTAGGTTTTTATTTCACGCTCGATCCGTGAAGTGTTGTCACGATCAGGTGTTGCAACGTCGAAGAGCTTCGAACAGGGTCTCCAGCGCCGGTGGTGGCACTCAACTCGGTGGTCCCTGAAGCGCACTACGGAGCTCCAAAGACGGCGTCTTCCTTGAGGAAATTCGACGCCAATACTCCACTATAACTGACGAGGGTTGGATGGATTTATAGAGGAGGGAAAGATGAACGGAAAACTTAACTGGAGGTGGTGCTGAAAGTGGCTGAGGCAGCGGCGATTTGGTTGGGAAGCTTTGAATGCTTTCCATCATTCGTGGGTAGAGGGTTTGATCGAGTTTGACCGGTCAAAGTAGAAGTGAGAGAAAAGAGGGGTGTGGCCCATTATATTTTAAATTTAAAATTCAAAAATATCTTTTGACTAACGAACACCAATTTCAACCCAACGACTGTCGCCTCTAGCTAAATACCCCCATCCCGGACACAATGGGATATGTTTCGTTGGCCAATTCGACTGTTACAGTCAGTTATTTTTCAAATTAAAGTATAAAACATTAAATATTTAATTTAAACGTACATTTCAATTTGTCAGGGCCACAAACTGATTCGAAAAATTCCAGAAAAATAAATCTAGCAATGTTTTGACGATACGGTCCCAACAAAACTAGTTTCGTCGAATTCTGAGATTGTTTGAAAAATGACCATCTTCTGGTCGACCCAATTTAACAGAAATTGACCAATCACATTTTCTTTTGCCACGCTTACATACTAGCTTCAAAAATTATGAAATTTGAAACCTAGCAATAGTTTGACATCCCGGATCCAACAAAAGTGGTTTTGTCGAATTCTGAGGTCGTTTGCAAAATGTCTATTTTCAGGGGCTATATATTCTATATAGCGACCTTTCTGAAAATTCATTCGGCCATAACTTTTGATTCCCGCTATGAAACTTCGATTTTTCAGATTCGTTAGAAAGGTATTCATAAACAAATTTAAATATTTTTGGTTTCACTAAAATTCGTTATATTTTCCACCCGGTACAGTCAGTCAAAGTTTGAATTCAAAATTTCAAACTGCCACGCCATTTCCAATTCATTATTTTATTGAAATATTCTATTTCAATGGTTTAAATTCTTTTAAAATAACCAATTTAAAAATTTTAAATTGGCTCGTATTTTCCGGGTTGTTACAATCTCCCCCACTTAAAACTTTTCGTCCCCGAAAAGGAAACAACAGCAAAGTAGGAAACAAAAATGTAAATGCAAAGTATTATGAGGGTACCTTGCACCGGAGTTAGTCAGAGATGTCCACTCTGCATTTGGGGTAAGCTTGCTTAATGCTTTCTTCAGTCTCCCAAGTACAGTCTCTAGGATCACTACTCCACTGCACTTTAACTAAATGAACCTTTTTGCTCCTAAGTTCTTTAGTTTCTTTGCCAACGATCTTTAATGGCTCTCTTCTGACTGCTAATTCTGGAGTAATTTCCAAGTCCTGTTGCGCTGCTTCTTCTACAACAAGATCCGGATCGTGCACATGTTTTCTAAGTTGAGATACGTGGAACACATCATGCACTTCAGGCAACCAATCAGGTAATTGAACCCTATAAGCCAGAGTTCCAATTCGTTCAAGAATAGGGAAGGGACCAATAAATCTCGGTGCCAACTTCCCAGTTTTACCGAATCTGATTACTCCCCTCATCGGAGAAACTCTTAAATAAACATAATTGCCAACAGCAAATGACAAATCCCTTCTTCTCGCATCAGCATAACTCTTCTGACGGCTTTGCGCGGTTTTCAATGTTTCTTGATGAGATCTACTTTGTCAGAAGCATCACGAATCATATCGGGTCCTAATACGAGTCTGTTTCCAGGTTCTACCCAACATGTTGGAGATCTGCACGGTCTGCCATATAATGCTTCAAATGGCGGCATTCCCAAACTTGCTTGATAGCTATTGTTATATGAGAATTCTGCCAAATGCAAGTGATCTTCCCATGACCCGCCAAAATCAATAATACAAGCCCGCAGTAAATCTTCTAAAATTTTGTTCACTCGCTCAGTTTGGCCATCCGTCTAAGGGTGATAAGCGGTACTAAGATTCAATTTGGTTTCCAATTCTGTCTGGAATGCTTCCCAGAATTTGCTAGTAAATAGTGGATCTCTACTGACTATACTGAGCGGCACTCCATGCAGTTTAACTATTTCCTTAAAGTAAATCTGTGCTAGACTTTGAGCCATTCTATTGGATCTGACAGGTATGAAATGGGCAGTCTTCGTGAAGCGATCTACGATAACCCATATACTGTCATTACCTTTCTTAGTTCGAGGCAAACCATCAATGAAGTCCATGGAAATCTGTTCCCATTTCCAACCTGGGACTTCCAACGGTTGCAGCAATCCTGCTAGCTTTTGTTGGTCACTCTTGACTAACTGACAAGTAGGGCACTTGCTAACGTATAAGGAGATGTCTCTTTTCATTGATCTCCACCAGAATGTGCGCTTGATATCATTGTACATTTTGCTCACCCCTGGATGGATGCTCAGTTTGGACTTATGACATTCATCTAGTACTTCTCTCCGGAGCTCAGAAATGTTCAAAACACATATTCGACCTTTTATTCTTAGAACACCATGGTTATCAATTTGAAAGCTCGTAGGCTCACTTCCCTTGACCCTCTGACTGATCCTCTGAATAAATTCATCGTTTCTTTGAAGGACCGAAATCTTTTCAATCAATGAAGATGTAACGTAAAACTGGTGATGATCTCATTCTTTCTGCTGAGCGCGTCCGCCACAACATTGGCTTTCCCTGGAGTGTACAGAATCTCAAAATCGTATGCTGGAAGGAATTCTAACCAACGCTGCTGTCTCAAGTTCAGATCTTTCTAAGTGAATAGATACTTCAATGATTGATGATCAGTAAACAGCTCGAACTTTTCACCCAACAAATAATGCCTCTAGATTCTTAAAGCAAACACGATGGCTAACAACTCAAGATCATGAGTTGCATAGTTCCTTTCATGCGTCTTCAGCTGACGGCTAGCATAAGCGACCACTTGGCCTCTTTGCATTAACACTGCGCCAAGACCTCTAATAGAAGCATCCGTCCATATCGTCAAGTCCTGATTGCCATCTATAATTGTTAATACTGGAGCAGTTGTCAATCTCAGTTTCAGTTCTCCGAACGCTTCCTCACATTCTGGAGTCCACTTGAATTTCTCATACTTTTTTGTAAGCTTTGTTAATACACCGAATATCGTCGGAAAAGTCCTTAACGAATTTCCGATAGTAACTAGCCAATCCAAGGAAACTTCGAACTTCGGTGGGGGTAGTAGGCTGTTTCCAGTCTTGAATCGCTGTAATTTTGCTTGGGTCTACAGCAATCCCTTCTTTTGAAACGACATGGCCAAGGAACTTAACTTCATCTTGCCAGAAGATACACTTAGAAAATTTAGCTTTCAAGACATTTCTTCTCAAAATTTCCAACACTTGTTCTAAATGTTTTGCATGCTCGCCTTCTGACTTGGAGTAGATCAAAATGTCATCGATGAAGACCAGAACAAATTTATTCAAAACTCCTCGGAATACTCTATTCATAAGATCGACAAAGTATGCGGGAGCGTTACACAAGCCGAACGGCATTACTAACCATTCGTAGAATAAATCGGGACCCCTGAAGGCTGTCAAAGGAACACAGTCTTTGGCTATACGTAATTGGTGGAAACCCGTAGCTAGGTCCATTCTGGAGAATACTCTCGCCCCACTTAATTGATCTAGCAGATCATCGATTCGTGGCAATGGATATTTATTCTTTAGTGTCTGTTTATTGAGATCTCGGTAATCAACACAAAGTCGTAGAGTACCGTCTGATTTCGGGACAAACACTACCGCTGCTCCCTAATTTGAAAAGCTTGGCCTGATCAGACCTTTCCAAAGCAATTCTCGAGTTTGGCTACCCAAATCTTCTTTTTCTTTCGGGGCCATTCTTCGAATTGGATGTAATACTGGTCTGGCATTCGGAATTAGATCGATTCTGAATTCAATTTCTCTTTGCGGGGGTAGGTTTTCGACTTCTTCAAACACATCCGCATAGTTTTTGATAACAGGAATCTTCTCTAACGAAGTGGGAATAACTTCTAAAGCCGACCAAAATTCCTTTATATTGGTTTCTGAGCCATGGCATGGTATAACGATATGCCCAACCTTTGTTTCGACTCTAACGATTCTTTCGGCACATCTAACTTCTGCCTTATATTTTGTTAACCATTCCAAACCAAGAATAACATCGAAATTAGAAAAATTCATGACGATTAAATTAATGGGAAACTTGTAACAAGAATAAGAGACAGGCACTCTGCAATACGAAATGAGAACGAGAGAGCCTCCTATCGGATTTTGAACTTTAATTGGTTCTGTAAGGTCTCTTACTTTTAATTTTAACTTGAGTGTTACTAGAAATGAAGCTACGTGATGCACCAGTGTCAAAAAATACAGAAACAGGAATATTTTTAATTGTAAGGGGACCTCCCAAGACGTCGGGTTTACCTGATCCATCAGTGATAGCTGGCGGGTTTCCCCCGTCATAAACGTGTGCTACCTGTGCATTCTTCTTCAAAGGACAGCTTCTGCTAATGTGCCCTTTCTGATGGCAGTTGTAGCATTCAACTGTTCTGCGGGGGTTCGGATTTGTGCTCTCTGGATTTGCCTTCGGTTTCTTTGGGGCGGTGCACATATTAGAATAATGCCCCTTCTTTCCGTAATTGTAACAGCTGCCATTGGGTATCTTACCAGCTTGCTGAGTAGCGGCTGCTGCCTTGCTGGATCGGGATGATCTCCAGAAGCTTTGCGCTTGTTTCTAGCTTGGCTTTTAGCGCGGTCTAGATTGGAGTTCCTCTCATCCAAATCTTCGTAGTTGCAGGCCATCTCTACTAGTTCAGAAAATGAAAGTTTGATGTTGCTCATGGCCCGATCCTGATATTTGTGCTTCAGTCCCAGTATAAACCTCTTATTCTTCGCTTTTGAGGTCAAGACAAGCTCCGGAGCATAATGTGAAAGATGTGTGAACCTATTAAGATACTCTTGGACAGAGCGGTCTCCCTGCTGGAGATTAGCGAACTCATCTCGCATACGCTCTAATGCTTGCTCGGGGATGTATTTCTCCCTAAACATTGCCTTAAACTGCTCCCAAGTCCTTACAGTGCCCTCCTCATCCTCAGAGGTGATGGCCTCCCACCACAATTCAGCCTCTTCCTGCAAAAGCCAAGCGCCCATATATGCCTTGTCGTGGGTTCCAAGCCTCATACCACTTAAGATCTTTTCGCATGTCTTTAACCATGCCAAAGCCTTTGTCACTGTGCCGGTGCCAGGAAAATTTTTGCCCCCGAGGTTTCTGTACCTCTTTGCTACTCGGTCCAGTTCGAATTCCTGAAGTGCTGGTGGCTGTATCATAGGCCCTTCTGCAACAGGGACATCTCCCCGTCCTCCAGCACGGCCTGCTCGGCCTCCTCTGCCTCCTCTAGCGGCTGCAGCTGCTCGCGTAGCCATCAAGTAAAGTTCTGTATAAGAAAGAAAAGAGTCAAGCTCACAGAAATGATAATTTTCATATATGATAAAGCAGAAGAACTTAAGGAAAGATAATGATGTACAGATCAAATTGTTTTGCTATTCTACTTAGCTCATTTTAGGACATTACTAATCCTATCTCTAATGAGCTACTTGCCTTAGAACACTACTGATTCTATTCTGACGAGGTGTTTAATGTGTTAGATTCCAGAACTAAGGTTAACCAAAGCTCTGATACCAGCTGTGACGATCCCAAAAATCCGGTAGGCGGTGTTAAGGATAATCATAAGAATACAACACATTAATCATCATTAGCAGAGTACAGATAATAGCAGAAACAATAAATAGAATAATTTTACATAGATATGACAACGGAATCATAACATGTAACAACATCAGAGTAGTACAACATAGGATATAACTTAGTAAATAAAAGGGAAATGATCAGTCAACATCACCATAGGCGGAATATATACAAACAGTGAGACGAGATAAAGATATCAGTCTACATCGCCCGAGGCGGTACATATACATACGATAATAAATGCTGGAAGTAAAACAGTCTGCATCGCCATAGGCGGAATCATATACATAAGATAATGATAGCGGAAAGTCTATAGCCAAAATACAAGTGAATCTAATCTTCGCCATCAAGCCAAAAGCGCACCCCGTACTGCAGTGCTAAGCCAAAAACAACCTGTCATCTATCAACTAGGTTGCTCGTGCGAAAATAAGGGCACCCGAGTTTGCAAAGTGAAACAAAAAATGAGTCAGTCATGGGACTGGTATGAGAAATCTACTTAACTGGTTAACAACAGTAATAAGGCAAATCATAGGACCACGCCACTTTCGCGGAACGGGTGTACTCCAGTGATTTCCAGTTCATTTAAAATAAAGTAAATTCTTTAAAACAACGCAATGCTTTTTAAAAGAATGAAGCCGTTATAAGACTCAAGTCCCATCACACAATGCAATGCAAACCGGAGGATAGAGTTTTACCTTACAACGGCCAAAATATGCTTAATACATGCAAAGCAAAATCACTTGATATTATTACTAGTGCATATATGTTTCAAAAACGAATATCATCATAAATATTAATCATAGACGGCATAGCTACCATATACTATGTCGCCATACTAGTTTTACAATCAAATCCTTTATCTCGTATTGGAAATCGGATTTCCATCATAAGTCGAGGCAAGGTGCAAGCTCCTCTCCGCTTCGAGACACTCTAGCAAATGCCTCAGGACTGCACACTCTGGGTATCCCTTGGATCTTCAGGGTCGGTCCTCACTTACGTTTGAGGATTAATTATTCCTGAGCACACGTTTCCCGGTCCTAACAGACCTAATATCGAGGTGCCTCATTCCAACATCCACATAGGTAAAAATAATATAAATGTCAGCCAGTGTAAGCACTGACACTACCTCTAGCTAGAAAGAAACGTCGTGCTCTCCCTGCATTCCTTCTCCCGTTTGTAACTCAAACCGAGGTGTGAGGCTCGCGAATCCATGCTATACACAAAGCCAGGCCACGTAGACCGTGCTTTGATCATCAACCACAAGACTTTGCTTTGCAACAGAAGCCTTGATCACTGCATCTTGGCATGACACATAGGCAATCCACTCCATACGACTGATTTCTATCGATATATAACCTCTGAGCTCGTACGTCTCAGAGAAGGGCGTTAAGCAAAAGAATAAATTCTCCGCCGCCAAACAGATATATATTTAACAGAGATCAATCAGTACAGAACAGAATCCAATGTCAGACACACAGTCCGTTTACACGTCCATTCTGGGTCTGAACGAAACCAGAGATACCATATTCCTCGCATATCCGTACAATCAACACATACGTCCAGACGGCTACTGTTTCTGTTCCTTCAAGGTAGCTACTCCAATCAGAAACCTCAGCAGCGCCCATCCATCCGATACGAAGATCGTCGGTCTTGAACCGTCTTCATATTTTCTACTTCGAATCGTTTGATCAATTATTTGAAATGAGGGTTAGCTCGGCCTTTTCAAATAATTCACGTATAATTAGAATTCAAATCAATTCTTTCAATGGTTATATTATTCGACATTCACATTTCAGTTCCTTAGTATAATTTTTATGTCAAACACATACAACCATCAAATATCAAGCAGATCAAGCAAAATTGGTTTATTTCCATTCTATGCCGCTTATAATATTTTATAACGATTTTTCGCCATTTTTATTTATTTAAAAATGGCCATATGTAATTAAACGACGTTTCAAGTCGTGCCGTGGCACTGGCGCTGTTTTTCCCCAAATTTATTTTACACATATCGGGAAATCTAACCGTCGGATTTCTACAAAACTTATATCACTGGGAAGATATTCCCAAAGCGAACCCAACGGTTCCAGTTTCGTGAAAATCCGACGGTCGGATCTTCCACACTAGTCGTTTGAAGTTACGGTTTCAAAATATGAACTGCAGCGTCGTTATTCGATTTAATTAAATTATATTTATATTTATATATAAATATAATTGATTCTGGCGCTGTTTTTCTTCAGATTTGAATTAAACATTCCAGACAATCCAACCGATGGATCTTTACAAAGTTGGTGTCGTTGGAAAGATATTTCCAAGGCGAACCCAACTGTTGCGGTTTCGGGGAAATCCGATGGTCGGATCTCTTGTACTAATCGATTGAAGTTACGATTTCAAAACACGAACTGCACGGCCTCAATTCCTTTCAATTCTATTTATATTTATATATATATAAATATAGTTCATTCTATAATTTCAATATCGTTTTCACTTCAAATATTTCACTAACGCCATTATATTTTGAAAATTTTCGCCATAACCTCCTTTGTACGGGAAGGGGTTTGGAAATTTATTGGGCCGTATTAGGTACCCAATAAATCCTATAAAGCATACACATATTTATAGTGATATATTCTGGTGTTTACAGGGGAGCGTGTATAGATAATAACTCCAGAGAATAAATTCTCGGCACCCTGTCAAATCCTGAGGGAGTGTGTATTTTTAATTACTCCAGAGGATAAATCCGCGTCACCTCGTCCCGTGTGGGAAATAAATAGTCCATGTGCCGTATCTAATAACTAGAGAGATGTGATTATTGTCAACTCCAGACCCGTGTGGGGTTTTTATTAATCTGGCAATTTATCGTTACAATTTTATATGGTCCATATCAGTCATCAGTTCAACCTGTAATATATAGTCATCGCCATACAAGCCTCTCGCTCGTACGGTAAATCTTCAACCTCGTCACACAAGCTCCAAATGCTTATGTGGTATATGATGAGGTATGCCTATCATCAAGAAGTATGCCATGTAGTGTAGTTCAAAATTAATTGTTACTATCCTATGGCGATGTTTATTATTACACACATAATAACCAGCACTCCGCATCTAATGGCATTCACAGGAGTTGATATATAAATAAAATTGCGCAGCCAACTCATTAAGGCTTACCTATTTGTCGGGCACGCAAATAATTTCTTTACTTAGCAGTTAATCGATTTTCTCTGTTCAACACAAGCGTATATATATGCAGAACAAAGCTAATAATAATATTTCTAGCGAACAAATATTTATTTCAACACGTGGGTACTTTTAACGAGGCGTATACATGACAAAAGTAATATTTTTATCATCAGAAATATTTATTCAAACCATGTATATTTTTAGCATTTCACATTCACAATAAAAATGTGAATTTTATTGTTAAATCAATTTATTTAAAATACGAACAACATTCAACACATGAATTTCTATTCAACGAATGAATTTTGATTCAACACATGAATGTGCGCTATAGTTTGTATATAAATAAAAATGTGATTGTTATTTCTAAAGCTATTTATTTAAAACACGAATAACATTCAACACATGAATTTCTATTCAACGAATGAATTTCGATTCAACACATGAATGTTCGTTATAGTTTGTATGTATATAAAAATGTGATTTTTATTTCTAAAGCTATTTATTTAAAACACGAATAACATTCAACACATGAATTTCTATTCAACGAATGGATTTCGATTCAATACATGAATGTTCGCTATAGTTTGTATATATATATAAAAATGTGATTTTTATTTCTAAAGCTATTTATTTAAAACACGAATAACATTCAACACATGAATTTCTATTCAACGAATGAATTTCGATTCAGCACATGAATGTTCGCTATAGTTTGTATATATATAAAAATGTGATTTTTATTTCTAAAGATTTTTATTTAAAACACGAATAACATTCAACACATGAATTTCGATTCAACGAATGAATTTCGATTCAACACATGAATGTTGTTTCAACATATGAAAATAATTTCAACAAATGAAAATTATTCTAACACGTAAATATTTCAGAAAAAATCGACAACATAATGGCAGGGTAGTTAAAACCGGGACCGTCCCTAGTACGGCTCCTCGCTCTACATTAAAACCTCGCGGTTTTTGACAATGGGTATTCATGCATCTAGTTTGCACGCAGGCGGCATGTTTTATTTACATTTCCACAATTCTATTCTAATTTGTTTCAACCACAAGAGGGTATTTTTCAACCACAAAGGTATTTTTCAACCACAATCCAACAATATCAACCACAAACAATTATTTTCAACCATTCGTCATATCACATAATTTCACGCCAATCACAAGCAATAAATATCGTCCATGGTTTGTGGACGAGGGGAGTATATATATAAAAATGTAATTTTTATATTTCACTTGCATTTCAACACAATTCAAAGCATATATGTTTCATACAACGCTTGTATAATTTATACATCGCTCATATAACTTATACAACACATGTACATGATTTATACCATGCGTATATAATTTATACTTCGCTTATATAATTTATACAACACGATTTCATTCACACAATTTAATTTAGATTTCTCACATTGGTTTTCGAAGTGCTAAAAATCGTAGGTAGCTCAGAAAAATCCGCGGTCTCTTCTAGATGGTAGAGAGCCTCCTTGCGGTCACGATGTTTCCTGTTTCATCGAATTTCGTCAACACATGATAAAGATATGATTTTTCAAAGTTTGCTACACTTAAAAGTGTTATTTTCAAATCAGAAAAATTAAAGCTATTCACCTTTTCAAACCTTCGAAACTAGGTTTTTATTTCACGCTCGATCCGTGAAGTGTTGTCACGATCAGGTGCTGCAACGTCGAAGAGCTTCGAACAGGGTCTCCAGCGCCGGTGGTGGCACTCAACTCGGTGGTCCCTGTAGCGCACTACGGAGCTCCAAAGACGGCGTCTTCCTCGAGGAAATTCGAAGCCAATACTCCACTATAACTAACGAGGGTTGGATGGATTTATAGAGGAGGGAAAGATGAACGGAAAACTTAACTGGAGGTGGCGTTGAAAGTGGCTGAGGCAGCGGTGATTTGGTCGAGAAGCTTTGAATGCTTTCCGTCGTTCATGGGTAGAGGGTTTGATCGAGTTTGACCGGTCAAAGTAGAAGTGAGAGAAAAGAGGGGGGTGGCCCATTATATTTTAAATTTAAAATTCAAAAATATCTTTTGACTAACGAACGCCAATTTCAACCCAACGACTATCGCCCCTAGCTAAATACCCCCATCCCGGACGCAATGGGATATGTTTCGTTGGCCAATTCGACTGTTACTGTCAGTTATTTTTCAAATTAAAGTATAAAACATTAAATATTTAATTTAAACGTACATTTCAATTTGTCAGGGCCACAAACTGATTCGAAAAATTCCAGAAAAATAAATCTAGATATGTTTTGACGATACGGTCCCAACAAAACTAATTTCGTCGAATTATGAGATCGTTTGAAAAATGACCATCTTCTGGTCGACCCAATTTAACAGAAATTGACCAATCACATTTTCTTTTGCCACGCTCACATACTAGCTTCAAAAATTATGAAATTTGAAAACTAGCAATAGTTTGACATCCCGGATCCAACAAAAGTGGTTTCGTCGAATTCTGAGGTCATTTGCAAAATGTCTATTTTCAGGGGCTATATATTCTATATAGCGACCTTTCTGAAAATTCATTCGGCCATAACTTTTGAATCCCGCTATGAAATTTCGATTTTTCAGATTCGTTAGAAAGGTATTCATAAACAGATTTAGATATTTTTGGTTTCACTAAAATCCGTTATATTTTCCACCCGGTACAGTCCGTCAAAATTTGAATTCAAATTTTCAAACTGCCACGCCATTTCCAATTCATTATTTTATTGAAATATTCTATTTCAATGGTTTAAATTCTTTTAAAATAACCTATTTAAAAATTTTAAATTGGCTCGTATTTTTCGGGTTGTTACAGATCGAGTTCTGAGCTCTTTGGAATTTTAGTTAAAATCAAATGGACTCAATTTTTAACTATTTGAAAACACGAAAGTATTAGCAAAAAAAATCATGCGTAAAAACTCATACCTTTTCGAATACTGTTACTACGTAGAATAAACTACTGATTTCTTGTTTGGATGATTTACTATGCTATCGACTGGTTTGGATTTATTTTTGTCATTGGAGCGAATGACCTTTTATATACATCCACCCAGTAGTAGCTGACCCATATTATATGATTATATCCTGCATAGGGATGGGTTGGGAGATCCACCAAAATTCTGACCATTATTGATTTTATTTACATATAAATATACTGGTATATATGAGTTGAGATGAAGGGGACATGTTATAGGATCCAACATGATTACTTTTCTTGATTGTTATATTATTTGCATTCATATTATTGATATAGGACAGTTGGACATTAAAACTGATTGTGTACCATATTGATTATATAATATTGATATATATTGAATGTGATCCATGATGTAATAAAAATCTATAAATAGTACGGGTTAAATGTTTGGTGCCTAATGGCCTCCATTTAGTATTTTGAAAATACTAAGATTTATTGTTTGTCAAAAGAATCAAATTTTATAGACAAGTTTTATAAATGTTACAAAAAAGAGAATTTATAAACAATTAGGTTTTAATTAATGATTTCAAACCATTATAAAAGAGACTTTAATCCTTATGAACTTATAAACAAGCCTATAAATGATTTTAGGAACTTATAAAAAATCTTTATATAAAAAGTAAAAGTTTACAAAAGAAGTTATAAATAATTACATTTATATAAAAAGGAATGAAAAGATGAGAGATCTTAAGTTTTTCCAAATCTAAACAAATCTTTAAATAGAATAATGAACATTCTTGTCAAACTTTGTATTGAATTCCAAGGATGGAGCTCGTACTATCCATATGGGTTTAAAAGATGATTTCATCGTTATTCGATGAATAGTATACGTTGAATATGAACACTGATATTGGCTCTAATGACTAATCCGTCTAATCACCTTGAATCCTTTTTACTCAATGTTAAATAGTTTGGGTATATAATAATTTGTGTCTTACATAACATTGTGTTGTCCCATCAAAGACATGATTTGTGAATTGCATTATTGATAAAAGTATATAATGATATTTTCTATGTATTGAATATATAAAATTTCTAAACATACTTATACTGTTAATATAAGAATATGATGGTATTTTCTAACTATTGAAAATATAAGATTCGTGGACATACTTATACCATTGTATAAGTATATATTGATTAGCCAAGTTTTAAATATACAATAATTATAAATGTTGATAGAAAAATTGGTATCAACACCCCAAAAATGCGATCAACACTTTAAATTATAAAATCAAGAGTAAATGGAAAGGGAAAAGTAAAGTGCACATAGCTTTTAGAGTGGTTCGGCTTTAAAAGAAGCATATGTCCACTATGGAGGAAGTTTCTATTATTATCATGGTGATTATAGAGTACATTTATCTCAATTTCATATATATCTTCTCTCTTTTACAATAGATTCTCTCTCACACACGAAGATCTCACTTAGATCCATGCAAATCGATGGAGAAATGGTAAGACCGGCGGGTCTCGGCTTGGAGAGAATGAATGAAGATCGGTGTACTTTGAGCGAGCTTGAACGAATCTCTAATGGAGATTTGAGATGATATGAATCGAGCTAGAGTGATTCTCCATGAGGCATGAAGAAGATTTGATCCATTTGATGTTCGAGGAAGACGGAGTGAGCTTAGGAAGCCATTAATGGAGCTTGAAGGAAGTTTGGAGTGCTTGAGAATGGTGTAGAACCGAAATGACAGCCCTTCGGGGTGGCTTCGATCGGTCCCTTGAATGGTGGTGAAAGGGAGTATTTATAGGTGGATTTGGTGTGGAGTGGCGAAGCTGTAAATTAGGATGTATAGTTGGCGCATGGTTGGCATATGGTTGGCGCATGGTATAAATCCACATGTATGTCCATTTGTGACCAACTCGCTTTTATATTGTTGGCCAACCATTCCCTTTATAGCAGGCGCTAGATCTCCATGACCAGGTACAAGTCTGTTTGAACAAAAAACATGCACGACACCCACTTAACGCTCGACCGTCCTCCTTTTATATATTGAATGAGCAACCTGATATACAAAATGTGACCGACCCCTTTAAACTACGGAAATGCCATCGTGTATGTATAATACTGCTCTGCTCGTTCCGCGCTTACACTTAATGGCCAACCCGCAAACATCATATTATATGATTTAGTTGATCCTATATGTAGCCACGTCATGCTTTATCCATGCTCCACATGTCCACACTTAAAAGTCTTTCATCTATCCTTGCATTCAACCCCTTCCAGTAATTCTCATATTTATTTCTATACCTCCCCCATATAGCACGATTGCACGATCCATTATTTAATGGCATTGCTCGACTCCTCAAACATAGCTTATTCGACTAGAAAATGTGTACGACCGGACTTGACTTATGGAATATGCACGAGCAGTATATGCAACCAGATTTTTGTGCACGAGCAAACATCACGCATGACCCATACATTGCCCGAAACTAACTTATCTCGCTGTGTTGTGTTGGCGCCACGTGTTCACTTTACATCAGCAGATCTTTACAAGCCACCCTTTTGTAGAAGACCGCATGTTTGTTTTACACGTGTTCGACCCATTTGGCAAGATGCTTGCTCGATCGCCCAGCAGAGAAGCTGCTCGACCCGTGCTATGGTGTTGCTTGACCCTGGCGTTGCTCGACTAGGGGTGCTCGACCAGTCCCTGACATGCAGCGTTTGATCAGAAACATGTACGACCCCTTTAAACCTGCGAGCGAGTTGTTGTGCTTGAGCTGGCTTGTTCAACCCATGGTGCTCGAGCCGCGGTTCTCGAGCCACGGTGTTCGACCGATCAAACTCACGGTGATCGACCCTTGAACTACGTTTCACTAATGGGGTTAATATTTGCCCCTCGAACCTTGTATTTCTTGCTTGTGAAAAATTCATTTCTTGCTTGTGAAAAATGCAGGCTTCGAAATGTATTACATAACTTATGTCATTGATTTTTGATCTTTAAATGGATCAGAAACGATCTATTTATATAGGTTAAGCGCTCATATTAAAACTAATGGACCACACTTTGGCCATACTAATGGGTTATGACAGCCCAAGGCCTGCTTAAAATATGCTTTATACTTTCTCTTGGACCCATCACTTTAATATTTTACTTCATCTTTATTTGCTGAGAGTAATTTAATGGCAGAAAGCCTCTTCAAGAGTTCTACTACAGTTCGAATCTTCCATTTCATTTCCAATCAGCTTGCCTTGCCTTCATCATCAACCAAGCTCTGATCCACTTCAGACATTGCTCCTTGAGATGATCTTAGTTAATTCAACTTGATTTTTGGCCTTTCTCTGTGGACCTGAAGTATCGCGCTTTATCACAACCAAATCATTGGTCGACCATTGGTCTTTAAACATTTCTATTTCCTCCAGCTATTTACTAAATTTTTCTAATTTCCTTATTGTGCTAGTTTCATAAACTTCAAGGTTTAAGATTCGAATCAAATTTTTGACACTGATTTTCATGATTCAGATATATGGTAATTCGCTTGAGAGCTTGGATCTGGTATTGTTGTTGTAATGGAGTCACGATTCAACTTCGATGCTGGTTTATTCTGAGGTGCTCGCCATGTTTTCGATGCAAGTTCCGACTTGGATTTGATCACACGTATTGTATGCAGCAACTCAGACTTGCATTCGGTTTTGTTGACCATATGCTTTGATATGATTGATTTTCAACAATGTGTAAAGACGTACGAATTGCTTCAAGCTCTAACTTTGATCACATGCTTTTGCGCAAATCACACTTTGAATCTTGTATGATACTCCACAAATTTGATGCTGAATGCATATTTGTTAGTTAAAACGGCCTTTGTAGTGCTTAAACTTTAATCGTTGGTACTCATATTTTTTCCCTGATCAATGCCTTTTTAAAGCTAGTGTTAACAGCTCAAACTTATAACAAGATCATCATGTCATTTCACTGTTACGTCTGACCCTGTAACAGCAAAAAAACTTGCAAGTTTTTGGGCCTATATTTTGTTATCGACTGCCCATATCGACAAAAGATTAGTTAATCTTTAAAAATTTAACTACGGGGAATTTTATGGTTTTAACTGAATGATGTATCTACACTGAATCGTTTAGTCTGTCCAACTCATCAATTATTAGCTGTGTAGATTCAACATTCTAATCTGAATTTGCAGTGACGTTTGAAATCGACTAATCGGCACATACCGACTGTAGACTCCAAGCATCGTCTTCAAATGACTTTCATACTCTTGCACAATGGTTCATATTTTATGAAACATGTACCTATTTGTCACTTTTTAGAATAAGATTCCGTGTGCAAAATGAATACCAGACAGATGAACAGTTGTTGTTCTGGAAAGGAAATCCCTTCTGTTAGAACTGAAGCTTCTATTTGAGTTTCAAAAGTTAAAGCAATTGCTGCTTCATGGTCGGAAGTATATTAACCCTTTTCCATTCCCCGTTACCTTCGAAGAAATGCCATTCCATGCTAGCTAGATATGTTTTTAACCAAGCGTGCATCCATCTTGGCATTTTAGAATTTAGCACAAAATTATCAAAGACAAATTAATTTGCTAATCACTCCCCTTACGACTTTGTTACAGTAGCCTCTTGTTTCTCGATATTTGTTGATCTCAGTAATATGAGCTTTTAATTTGCGCATGGTTTTCGAAATTGTTGACAATGCACACTAGACTCATTTGGCCGCTTTTTGCCTTATTTTGATGGACAGTGATGCAATATTGACTCAGTTTACTGGAGAGTTTCTATTGGCATATCTGCTTATCTAGAGATCCTGTAACGAGGAGCCTTTGTGCGCATTTGGCGGGGAATTCGTTGTTGATTGCTCAAGATGACAATGGATTAGTCCAGTAAATGGAAATAAATCATGAAAATAACTCGTAGATTTGACTGTGTTATCAATGTAAAGCTTTTTTTATCTAGGAGTTTATGACTTGGTGGATACGGTTCACACTGGTAATACACTCAATTTTCTTATCGACAACGCTCAAGATTCGTCACTCTTTGTTTTGGACTGCAAACTCTAAGTATTATGTTTTGAATTATTACTGCATTAGATTCAGTATTAATAGAAGGCGCGCACCTGATAACTTATCTGATGTGATTCTGAGTTTAGCTTGCCCTATACAATTATTAGTGAAGCTCCAGTCAGCTTGACTTATGCTCTCCGCCAATACTTTTGGGTAGTCATGACCGCGAGATTTTGGTAAACTGAGCAGTTTATATGCATCACTTAATAAGTTGTTGTTGGGTTATTATTTTATCTGTTACTTCTGTAGTATCCATCCTGAGGACCTTGAGCCCTAGAACTAGCGTTATTCCTTCATTTTCCCATATTGGCTATTTCAGCATTTTGAGATGCTCTTTTTGTATATTGCAACCTCGCAGAATTGTTATCCCTTGCAACAATGTTTATCACCATGGACTATCCCAAGCTACAACTTTGAATATTTACTTAACAATGGCTTGCCCCAGTGCATGATTATTGCTCAACCTTTTCCATAACTCATGTTGATACCGCTAATGGATATTAGCTTCAATTCCTAGATAAATGCTATCACTCTATGAGATTCGAGCTACGCCATATTAGCATAGTCGCCTTTTGAGCATCATTTATCTTCGGGTTTGAAGTAAAGTACCATCAGGTTCTTTGAATTATATACGATTGGAGTTTTGCAGACGAGGAAGCTTTTGTGTTGAAAGACTCTTATTTTTCTTAGCGAAGGAATTCATTCTCAGAAGATGTTTCTTTCAATGTAATTGACCGATATATTCACCTCCACTACTTTCTGAGGCTTGCAACTGATCGACGTTAACTAATCGGACTCTCAAGGTTGTATTTCATTAGTCAAATGAGCTTTACTAACGTATCGAGTCATATCGATTTTGTCAAATTTTCCTTTGCTGAGTGCGAGACTATTTTTCCTTATCCTAATGTCGTGATGAGCCCATGGTGTGCTTTCCGAACATTATCCAATCTTGATGTGGTCGTGTTACTCTTTTACTATGGTTCATCATGAATTGCATGAGATGAATGTGATCAACCTTGCCGAATTTCCTTGATTCAGATTGTCATACTAGAAGCTTCTAATTTGTTGGCAAAATCTTTTTGCTTTTACCGGCTTATTTAGAGCTTCTGAGCATGCCGATATATCTAGGAACCTGGCTTTAGTGGCTAATTACATGCTTAAATCTTTGAAGGATGTTGATGACCAAAATACTTCTTATCACAGAGGGATTCCTGCCTGAATCTAGGCTACTTGTACTTACCCGATCCTTTTCCTCTAGAGAATTTCTTCTGCTTCCCGCTCTATGCCAAAAGCATCGGATTCCCCAGTCTTTGACGAAGATGTTGTATTGGAAAATTCCACTGAGAAATTCTCATTGAGAAAATGTTTGAATCCTTCTATACCCTCGGCTATGATTTTCCTTTTGTAAGCAGAAGAAGGTCATGTTAATTGATCGAATTAAATATGCTCGATCATCTCAAAAGGCTGCTGAGAATAGATTATCCACGGAGCAGCAAAAGAGATCAGATTCTTTTAAACAAAAGGACTACTGATCAAGCTATGCTTAAGCTTAAACTGATGCTGATGCTACTTTATTTAGATTTTATAAACTCAGTGTCATGGGATGAGGCAGTTTATCATTTTTTTCAAAATCGCTTCCTCGTCACTCTGGCTGAGGCTTGGAAGTTAATTATTGTTGGTCTTGAAGGTTAAAAGGTTATGATAAGGACGCGAGTCAACCACCGCTGCTCCTTCCCTAGTTTAGCCTGGAAAACTTTTGACAGATCCATTGGTTCTTTCAGATGCGGGAAGAGGAGCTGAAGCTTTTCTGATTGCTCTTTTATACCACATGCAGCTTTTTTCTTGTGACTTCTTTTGACCGGATATTGTGCGATTGTAAGTCTTCGCTTCTGGAATGTGTACACAACTTATTCGACGATATAAAAATGCTTTTGTTTTTATGTAATTTGGCTTGTGCATTTCCATGTGTTTGATTCTTTGCTGAGTACATGTCCTTTGGTTTCCGCTGTGCCATGATGAGCTTGTGGTGTGTTTTCCAAGCATTGACTTTTTCTCAATGCGGTGGTGTTTCCCCCATACCATGGGTCATCGCGAATTAATAAAACCAGGCGCGATCGACCTTGGTGAGTTTTCTTCGAGTATTACCAAGGCATTTAGAAGCTTCTGCATATAATTAACAAGGACTTTCGGCTCTCTTCATTATATTTAAAACTTCTAAGCTTGCTTACTTGCTCGGAATCTCACTTTGGTTGGTTGATCTTGCGCTTCTTCTTTGAAAAGCATTTACCTTCTATACCCCTGCTTGAAAGGTTTCATATTGACTTTGGTCCAATGATCGTCTACTATCTTGCTGGTTAGTTCATACATTGGAGGCTTTTGTCAATTGACTAACCAGATTAATCCAAGCGTCGATAGATTCACAAGGGACGCCCTTGCTTGGGGAACACCTTAAATTTCATGCCCAATATTCGTTGTATCTGAGATGATCAGATGCTTCGCGAATTAATTGGGCGCCTCCAAAGAGGTCGTTTAAGCCCGTTGATCTCCAAGTCTGAGATCATCAGAACTCTTGTGAACTAATCGTATGTCTTAACAAAAGTCGTTAAAGCCCAAAATATGTCGCATCTGGGATGATCTGAGGCCACGCAAATGACCGGACGCCTTTGAAGAGATCTTTTAGCCAACATTCTTCACATTTGGGATGACCAGATGCTACGCAAATGATTGGACTCCTCCGAAGAGGTCTTTGTAGCCCAGTGTTTGTTGCAATCGGGTCAGGTATTACTAACGCTGGCGATTAACTGGGTGCCCCCCGGAGAGGTCTTGGGTGTAAGCCCAGTGTTTGTTGCAATCGGGTCAGGTATTACAGACACTGGCGATCAATTGGGTGCCCCCGGAGAGGTCTTGGATTTAAGCCCAGTGTTTGTCGCAATCGGGTCAGGTATTACTGACACTGGCGATCAACTAGGTACCCCCGAGGAGGTCTTTGGTTTAAGCCCAGTGTTTATTGTAATCGGGTCAGGTATTACTGGCACTGGCAATTAATTGGGTGCCCCCGGAGGGTTTTTTGTTTAAGCCCAGTGTTTGTCGAAATTGGGTCAGGTATTACTGAAACTGACAATCAACTTGGTGCCCTCGGAGAGGTCTTGGGTTTAATCCCAGTGGTTGTCGCAATCAGGTCAGGTATTACTGACACTAGCGATCAACGGGGTGCCCCCGGAGAGGTCTTTGGTTTAAGCCCAGTGTTTGTTGCAATCGGGTCAGGTATTACAGACGTTAGCCATCAACTGGGTGCCCCCGGAGAGGTCTTGGGTTTCTGTCAATGCTGGTCCTTCCAGCTTGTTGCCGGTCCTTCTGGCCTAGGACTGGTACTTCCAGCCAAGGTTTGTCGGTCCTTTCGACATGGTGTTGGTCCTTCCAGCTTGGGTTGCCGGTCCTTCCGGCCTCGGACTGGTACTTCCAGCCTAGGTTTTTCGGTCCTTCCGACATGGTGCTGGTCCTTCCAGCCTAGGTTTGTCGGTCCTTCCGACATGGTGCTGGTCTTTCTAGCTTGGGTTGCATTGTCCCACGAGGCAAATTCCAGTTCTTTAATCGAGAATTATCACGATTTATAGAACCGAGGTCCTCAACCTTGCATTTAAGAAGGTGCCTCTACGGTGGAACTAGCAACCTTTTGTTTGTTGGCCTCTGGCTGGGTTGAGTTGCTTCCTCTGCATTGCTTCATGGGGTGGATGCCAATCTTTCTACCGGGTGTTTGTCTTGGCAAGTGACCACAACTGGAGATTCGATGTTTCTAACTTCCTAATTTAGGAAGTACCCCTTTGATGAAATGTGCAGCTTTACGACTCTGTGCCCATTTGTTGCGCTTTTAATTGCTTGACTCCGGACAGATCTTTCTTTTGATTTGCAAGGCTGTGTTGTACATCTTCATGCTTATGCAGTGTAATGCTTCTGGCACTCAACACCTGAGCTGTCCAATTGGGGTATGATGGTAAAGGTCAACAGGTCTTATCAGACCGTGAGTCAGTAAGTGTAACAACCCGGAAATTCTGGGCCAATTTAAAATTTTTATTTTGGCTATTTTGATAAATTTTGAATATTTAAAATGGATTATTTTAAATAATATCGACGAGAAATTTATTTGAATAGAAATAGAACGTATATATTTATTCAATCGTCGTTAGAATATAATTATTTATTTTTAATTATAAAAGGAATTGAAAATGGCGCGGTAGTTCGATATTTCGATTTCGAAGTTCAAATGAATGTACCGGGTGCAAAACAAATCGGATTTTAGCGAAAACAAAAATATTAGAATCTATTTGAAAATATATTTCCAACGAATCCGAAAAATTGAAATTTCATAGTGGGGATAAAAAGTTATGCCCAATTGAAAATTCAGAATAGTCGCTATGGAATTCTGGCCCTTAAAAACGGAAATTTTGCAAACGACCTCGGCTTTCGACGAAACCACTTTTGTTGGATCCGTGATGTCAAGTTATTGCTAGATTCCAAAATACGTAATTTTCTGAATCAATATGTTAGCGTGGCAAAGGAAAACGCGTTTGACCAGTTTTAGTTGATTTTAATCGACTGGAAAATGGCCATTTTTCAAACGGTATCGGAATTTGACGAAATTAGTTTTGTTAGGACCGTATCGTCAATACGAAGCTAGAAAACATTTTTCGGGAATTTTTAGAGTTAGTGTGTGACCCGGTAAATTGAAATGTGCGTTCAAATTCAATATACATTGATTTATATTTTAATTTGAACGGAAACTGATTGAAACAGCCGAACTGGGTCTCGTTGTTGGGTCGTTGGGTCGTTGGGTCTCGTTTCGAGTTCGAATAAAAAGTCAACTTTTTTTTTAAATTGAATTAAATATATAATAATTTATATAACCCCCCTCCCTCTATTTCTCTCTCCCTCACCTCGTCAGATCTAAATCTAGGAAAAAAACCCGCGCTTGCCCTCATCGCCGCCCCTTCCGTTCACCGCACCACCGTAGGTGAACCACCGCTGTCTCCTCCTCCAAACAGCGCCTCTGACCGCTCCTCTCCGTCCAGTGATGCACCGCACTCCTCCAACCCTCCCCAGTCGAACGATTCACGCGAGCACGAACCCCACAGACCCACCGCGGCGATCCGCAACTCCTGACGCTCCAGCACCTCCTCGGCGCACCACCCTCCGCAGCCGCCCCCCTTGCTACCATCAACGATCTCCCCTTTCCTCCGACGAAGCCACACAGCCCCCCCCCCGGGACAAAGATTTGATTTTTGGGCTAAAAGGTGAGTTTTATCATTTTTAATTTACATAGAAAAAAACTGATTTTATTAGTAGATAAAAACTCATTTTTATTAGAAAATTTAGATTTTTATTCACATGAAGTATAGGTTTTCTATTTATAAAAGTCTAGATTTTTTTTAGGATAAAAAATTGATTTTTTATCATCCTGAAAGCGAAGAAAGATTGGATTTTTAGTTAGAAAAAGAAGGGATTTTTTTTTTTACGTAGACAACACCATATAAAAATAAGATTTTTATATATGAGAACATAGAGTAAAAGTATAATTTTTATACAAAGTGATTTTTTATTATGAAGATAATGGGATAAAAATAAGATCTTTATAATAATGAAGCGATAAAAATATAATTTTTATTATATGAGAAGTGAAATAAAAATATAACCTTTACAGTATATGAAGAGAAATAAAAATATGAACTTTATTTTTATCATGAAGTAGTGAGAATAAAGATTCGATTTTTATATGAGTAGCGGATTAGAAATAGAATTTTTATATAATAGAGAATATAAAAATATGATTTTTATATATGTAGCGAAATAAAAATCTGATTTTTATTATATATCGAGCGTTGAAACAAAAATGTGATTTTTAATATGAACAGCAGGAAAAAGGTTGTGTTGGAAGTTGGGCAAATCTGAACCGTTCAGAAATTCAGAATAGAATGGCGGAGTGGAACCCTCGGTGAGAACTTCTCACTTTAAAACTTGTTTTCTAGTTAAAAATATATACTAGGATGTAGACGCTGCTTAGCAGCACCCGACACCCGTCGTCCACAGACCATGGACGACTTGTATGCTTGCTTGATGTGTTGTGAAGTTTGTTTGTGATGTTGATGTGAAATGTGTTGAAATAAATTAATATAGTTAAAAATATAATTTTTAACGTGAATGTGAATAAATAAATATTCATTTACAAACCAAACGGTTTGTTTATGTACACCTATTTGAAAGATATTGAGTGAGACGATAAATTTTACACGTCGCCCAACTGCACAAATGATATTAAGTGTTTGTGGATTGAAACCCCACACGGGTGTTGGGATGATGTTTGGCGTACACTAATCCCAATTATTTAGTTGTATGTCGATCGATTGGTCGACAGACTGTGTAAGCGTTAATTATTTATATTTAATGCTTATGCAATTGTGTGGTGCACTTTGGATGATGGTTGATTATATATCGTTGCTATTATATACATGTGTTGTATGGAATCCATATAATTAACATTATATGGTAATTGATTGGGCCTTATTCCAATTGGGAAAACAAAGAATATTATAAAATATTGATTCATGTGTTGAAAATATTCATGTGTTGAGTATCATATAGAAAATTAGAAACTAACTGGAAAATAGATAAGATGAGTGGTCTCCTGGATATTGATCTGATGTTGGTTTCGGCCTTCGGGGTTAATATTTAGGGAGTTGCACTCTTGCTAATTTACGGTTAGAGTTTGATTAAAAATTTAATGATAGAAATCAAAATTTTATAAAATATATTAAATAACAAAAATAGTCATGTGTTGACAGTACTCATGTATTGAGATTAGTCATGTGTTGAAAGAAATAAAGATTCATGTGTTGAATAGAATAAATATTCATTTGTTGAATAGAATAACGAAGTTATTGAAATATATAAAGCCGTGTTGATTAGAGATGCGCTATTTTGACGTGAACGATATTTTTATCGATTATGTTCGTTTTTATAATGAATATAGAAAGGGAAGTGATTTCAAAATATAACGTTTTGAAAATATTATCATTTATATGTTAATGATGTGGAATATTCAATTTTGATTCGAAATTGAATATGAAGTTGAAATTGTTTTGAAAACGAATTTAAAACGATTTATAAATTACGTTTTAAAAGGGAATCGACGAAAAATATATAATACAAATATATTATGTATATAATGGCCTGAATAGAATGCGCCGCGCCGCGGCAGTTCGTGAATTTCGACCATTGACTTCGAATGGACATTACGGGAGATCCGACCGTCGGATTCTCCTGAAACTGGAACCGTTGGGTTCGTATCGAAAAGGGCTTTCCAATGAATATTAGAAATCTGAAATGTAACGGTTGGATTTGGAATTATGTCCAAATCAAATTTGGAAAAGGTCGCTGTAAGTGCAGTTCGATGGCCATTGGTGGAAATCGACTGTACGGGCCTCGATAAAATTATTAAAAATATTAATAATTTGTGTAAAATCGTAATAAATGAGTTGGAAAGAACTGGGAAGAAAAACTCCATATTTTAAAAGATAAAAATAGATTTTTATTGAAATGAACTAGTTTATAACTAGAAATAAAAATCCAATTATTTTTAAATAAATAAAATGGATTGAAAGTGGTTTTAAAAATAACCAGAAATTTCCAATATATGAATCGGAATGGATTTGAATCGAAATCATCTTCGGAATAGTTCGATGTTGGATTTCGTGATTATACAGATATTGTTATGGAAATTTGAAAGATATATCTTTATCGTTATTTCCAATACGATATTTGTTGGTTTCAGAATTTGATATTGAATATAAGCCGATATATTTTCTATTCAGAGCCTTGTATTTAATATCAAATGGGATTTTGGTTTGTCGTGAATGGTATCTTTAATAATACTGTTCTTAAACCCAAATGGAGTTAAGAAAATTAGGAACTAACCGGGGATCAGTTAAGTTGAATGGTTTCTTGGATATTGATTTGATGTTGGTTTCGGCCTTCGGGGTTAATATTTAGGGAATTGTTCTCTTACTAATTTACGGTTAGAGACTAATAGAATGGAATGTGATGTGGGTTTATCGTGAACCGTGTTTTAAATGAAATTGGTTCTTTAACCCAGTTAAGGATTAGAACTAAGTGGAGTTTTAATGAATCTTTAATTAGAGTGAAATGATCGAGAATGGAGTATCGCCAGTTTTGCTCCAAGCGATAGTTAAATCTTTAATTAGATTTGAACGTGAAATGGTAATTAATTTTACCGATAACACCATGGTATTAGATATGGAGTATCACCAGTTTTGCTCCATGGGATGAATAGGTTGGGATTGGGAAATAAAATAAATAATTACTTCGGTGTGGTTCGCTAATCCCGACTAGTTTGGAAAACCATAATTTGGTTTGAAATGACATCCAAAGGAAGTTGAAAGAATAAATTTTAAAGAATTTATCTTTGATAAAATTAATGGGAACATTTCCCTAAGAATATGAAATTTAGAAACTAACTGGGGATCAGTTAAGTAGAATGGTTTCCTGGGTATTGATCTGATGTTGGTTTCGGCCTTCGGGGTTAATATTTGGGGAATTGCTCTCTTACTAATTTACGGTTAGTGACTGATGGATTGGAATGAGGCGTATGTTGCGTTTGTGTAACACTTGTTTATTATATACACGGGTTATTTATAAAGGCCGAGTTATACCCATTCTGAATAACCGATTCGACGATAAGTCGAAGATGAAGACGGTGGTCGAAGACCGGAAGTCTTCACATCGTTTGGGTGATTACTGATGATCTTGACTGGGCTGTACACCCAAGACGAGGGAATCAGTTGGTGATCGTCCAAACGTACTTGGAGATCGATGGATATGCGAGGAAAGTGCCTCCGGTTTCGTTCAGACCCAGAACGAACTTGTAAGTGGACTGTGTGTCTGACATTGGATTTTATTCTGTGTTGATTGATCTCTATTAAATATACATCTGTTTGGCGGCGGAGAATTTATTTTCTTTCTTAACGCCCTTCTCTGAGACGTACGAGCTCAGAGGTTGTATATCGATGGACATCAGTCGCATGAAGTGAATTGCATGTGTGGCATGCCTAAGTGGCAAATGATCAAGGCTTCTGTTGAAAAGCAAAGTCTTGTGGTTGATGATCAAAGCACGGCCTGTGTGGCGCAACTTTGTGTATGGCGTTAATTCGCGAGCCTCACACCTCGGTATGAGTCAAAACGGGATGAGGACCCAAGGAGTGCACGACGTTTCTTTCTAGCTATGGGTGGTGTCAGTGCTTAAACTTGCTGACATTTATATACTTTTTACCTATGTGGTTGTTGGATGCGAGGCGCCCCGATTATAGGTCCTATAGGACCGGGAAACGTGTGTTCAGGAATTGCCAATCCTCAAACGTAAGAGAGGACCGGCCTTGGAGGTTCCCAGGGGTTACCCAGAGTGTGTAGTCCTGAGGCATTTGCTAGAGTGTCTCGAAGCGGAGAGGAGCTTGCCCCTTTCCTCGACTCATGACGGAAATCCAATTTCCAATACGAGATATTTCGATTTTACTTGTAGAGCCTAGTATGGCGACATAGTGGTATGGGTCATTCATGCCGCCTATGATTGATATTTATGATTGAAATTGTTTTGACACTATACACTTATAATAGTATCAAATGATTTGTTTTTAAACGTATCAAGCATTTTTTGGCTATTATAAGGTAAAACCCTATCCTCCGGCTTGCGTTGCATTGTGTGATGGGACCTGGGTCTTATAATAGCTTCATTTTTCGAAAAAGCATTGCGTTGTTTATTATATGCACTGGTATTCTTGGGAGGAAACCCGTTCCGTGTTATACGGCGTGGTCCCTTGAATTACTCTCTTTTAAAATAGAATTAATAACTGTTTTAGTTCTCACACCAGTCACATGACTAACTGGAGTTTATTGTTTTAACCTAAACTCTGGGTGCCCTTATTTCCGCATGGGCAGCTAGTAGTTTTGGTTTTGCAGATTTATATTCACAGGATCCTGGTTTACAGCTGGAATGATACTCGGAAAGCTCTATATCCGTGTATTTCTTTCAGTTGTGTTTTGTATTATTTTTCCGCTGCAATAATGTATTTAAATCTCCGATGTTTATCAAATGTGTAATATTTATTCATACTCTGTATATTCTTGTATTGTAACACCCCGTAATACTGTAACACTAAGATTCGCAAATCAAGGAAGAATTAAAAGTTAAAATCAAAATCAAGGGAAACGGGCTGCACCGTTGCGTTCGTCTCGGAAAAATACGCGAAATAGAGTCCGAGTTTTCAAAAATCGGAGTCCGTATGACCAAGATATGGCCCGTCAAAGTGTTCAGAAAATTCCAAGTTCAAAACAGTTTAAAATAGAGTTAAATTCGAAATTCAAACGCGCAGGGGGCAGGCGGGAAAATTCCCGCCCAGGTCAAGTCAACAGGAGTGTCGACTGTGCAGTCGACACCCCCCCCCCCCCCATGTCAAATGCCCAGTCGACACGGGTGTCGACCTGCCCGCTTTTTCCAGCTTTCTGCACCTGGTTCGTTCTGCTGTATTTGGTCACGTT
This sequence comes from Allium sativum, assembly GCA_030737875.1. Lineage (NCBI taxonomy): Eukaryota > Viridiplantae > Streptophyta > Magnoliopsida > Asparagales > Amaryllidaceae > Allium > Allium sativum. The sequence continues at coordinate 296,688,297 of CM060911.1, read as the reverse complement.
TTCTGACCAGGTTCGTCCACCTAGCACTATATAAACAGCCCTGGTCTTCTTCTCTATTCACAATTCTTTTTCTACCCTTATGCTGCGAAGATTCTAGTTAGACATGGCTTCTTCTCCTCCTCTTAAAAATATAAATAAATAAAAAATATATATATAATAAAACAAGACGAGGAGATGCTGCTCAAAAGACTTTCAAGAAGAAGAGATTCAAGCTAGGATTCAAAAGGAGGTTCAAACGACTTCAACGAATGATTTTCTACGAATCGTAGCAACGCCATCTTTCTTTTCTAATCTAAATCTCTGTAAGTCAGTTATTTCTAGATTTGAACGTTTTTCTTTGTTCATGACATGAAATTAAAGGGATAAAAGAATATGCCAATTCTCTTTCTTTCTATTCGAATATGTGCCTATCTCTTTGGACCTAATTAAGAACTATCATGATTCAAAGACAAATAAGACCGTGACTATGAAACTATGGACCTAAAAACCATATGCCTATGACTATGAACATTTGCCTATGACTATGGACATTGCCTATGACTATGGACACTGCCTATGACTATGAACATTGCCTATGATTGTGACTATGACTATGAGGATTACTTCCTTGACAAAACCTATGCCTTTGATTAACATAAACTATTGCCTATGACATAACAAGGACATCTGTGATTAAACCTCCATGATTCATGACTAGGAAAGTGTTGCTTAAGTTCTGTGATTTTGAGATTGGGCTAAACCCGATTATTTATTCTGCTTGTCCTTGGTTTTCTTTAGTTTTAGACTATGAGAATTTACCTATTAAATTAGGTCTACTCATGTTCTTGAACCTACCCTGTCTATTCTTGGTTTTAGACCTTGGGAATTTACCTATTTAGTTAGATCTACCCATGTTCTTGAACCTACGTCGTTATTCAAAACCATTTTATGCCAGTTGTTATATCTATCCTTTTCATAGCAATCTTTGGTTCATTCCCTATTTGCTACGAATCTAGAATCTAGATTGAAACACGATTTTACGAACGGTGGGAATGCGATTTGGGGCAAAATATGAAATTTACTAAAACGTAGTTTAACTTGGAAATTGGCATAAATTGGGAACATGTATTATGGCATGTTCATAGAAATGCAAATTGGATAAATTTGATATGAATTATAAGATGTGTAATTTGAATCTTGCATTGACGTGTAAATCTAGCATTTACATGAATAGTGAACTAGAGTAATAAGTCTAGTTTGACGTGAATTAGAATGTAAATCAGAATTGGATTAGCTAATTTGGCTCGATAAGTATATTGGCATAAACTTGAAATTGGCCATAATTGGGAGTAATTGTCAGGATTAGCAAAATCATGGTTAGTGACACTTCATTTGGTATGGTTTACATACCAAAAAGCATAAACATGATATAGAGGGGAAAGTGAGCCGTAAGAATAAATGTAGACAATTTACATTAAAAGAGTAATTGGGAAATAAGTAAATTAAGATTAATTTACTTATAGAATTTGTCCTAAATGAGGAAATGTTAATTTAGACAAATTAAAGGTTTGTTAATGACATCTTTTTTTAATAATAAACCAGAAAGTTCTAGGGTGACAGAGAGGATAGTGCCTAGGCTTGAGTTTGGAAAATACAAGTTTCCTGCTCTCCCTGGCTATCCCTAACTGATCCGACGGACGGGATGGTTACCTTAAAAACCTGATTTGAAAATTAATCAAAACCCTTTGAACTAGAAAACACGAATAGGCCTAACCCGAGGTTAGACTGAGTTGCGATGTAAACCTGCCCGGAACCAACCGGCACATCCAGTAATCGCAACAATATCTGCCTAATGTGAGTGGTCGTGGCTTTAATTTATTTAGTTAAAGCTAGAACAAGAATTCTAGGGTTAAGTTAACTAAGACACTTAACCAACTCAACATGATAACAAGACTGGTAGGTGGGGTTAGGTTCATACAGTTAAGCTAGAATGGGAGGGTTAAGTCCATAGGAACACTTAACCAACTTAAGCGCAGTTAAGCTAAAATGGAGGGTTAAGTCCATAGGAACACTTAACCAACTTAAGCACAGTTAAGCTAGAACGGAGGGCTAAGTCCACAGGGACACTTAACCAAACTCATGGTAACAAGGCAAGATTTGTAGAGGTTAAGTAACTAAGAAGACACTTAGCCAAATTAACATGTTAACTAGTCTAGAAAGTGGGATTAAGTAAAGTTAATATACTTAGCCAAATTTACATGTTAACTAGACTAGAGGTTGGGGTTAAGTAAGATTTAATACGCTTAGCCAATTTGATATGTTAGCTGGGCTGGACCGTAGGGTTAAGTAAACTTGAACACTTAACCATCAGATTTTGATAAAGGAATAGGGTTAAGTCTAAAACATGAAGGGGTAATACTTAACCGTTAATAACAGGTTAGTTAAAACAGACGGGCAAGGTTAAGTCAAAAGGGAACACTGAACCAATACAGGGTGAATGGGTAAGGATAAGTAATAAGGAATACTTAACCAATATAACTTGGTTTGTGGTGGGGTTAAGTCAACATGAACTGCCGATAACACTTAACCAGTATAACAGGGTGAATGAAGAGGGTTAAGTTGGCTTGAATTGACTAATGACACTTAACCAATCCAAATTGACGGGAAAGGGAACTAAGTAGCAAACCTTAGAAAACAACGATTCTGGAAACTAAGTGGTAAATCTTAGTTAGTAAAACTAAGTAGTAATTCTTAGTATAACACGGGAAGGAGCGAATGTCCGTCTGAATAGAGAGAAGGCTCCAACGAATTGGGTTACGAAGCCCGAGGCTTCGAGGGGACGTGAGGGTACTCTTGGTATCCCTCTGTGAGGCTGCAGATGATCTGCCTGGGCCCACAGAGGTTAAGGTCTGCGTAGAAGAACCAGGGGTATGCCTTGGTTGCAGTACATGGCAACCTAAAGACTAGGATGGACCGGCGTGATTCGGCGAGCAAACGGTAGCCCTGTGATAGAAACTCGTCGTCTACCATCCATCTTGAGTCAATCGAGATACGTGAAGCGGAAAGGCGGAGAACTCCAAAAGACCATATACTTGCTATCTAGTTATGGTTGCGGATGGCCATAGGATAGTGGGGCACCAGGGGTCGGCGTATAGTTCTCATTTTACAAGGTGTGCCTTTCATTAGTTGAGGGAGGGGTCAAGTGGGACCATAGCCACTGGAATAAAAACAAACCTTAGCATCTGCATCGGCAGATATCTGAAAGCTCCCGACCGAGTTCTGTATTCCTTGATTTGCCCTGTCACAGGAGTCGGACCGCACATTATAGGACATGTGCATCTAGATAAGCGACAAAGATTCGCGATACATGTGTGGGGAAGTATAGGAACATATACCACTCTAGGTAGTGTGTCCTAGACTTGGGGCATCGTTCGACAGGTAGTGTAATCCCTAGTTGGACTAGGTGGCATAAACCCTGAACTCGAGAAGCGTTCAGCAGATAGCGTAAACTCTAGTTAAATCTAGAAAGCACTTGATAGAAAACCCTAGATTAGATCTAGATAATAAATAATGAATGTATGCCGGAAGGCAATGGAAAATACAGGGATTGGGATCACGTTATCATTACTAGTTGGGACACTAGATAGGTGGTGCAGAGATATAGAAACCAGTATAACAAGGAAATAGCGAAGCGGCGAAAGTAATAGAGCATATCCAGTTTATCTTATCTTAGCATATCTTGTGATTATCTTGTCTAACCTTGCTGACCCTATGGTCATGGTGTAATCTTGGATTCAGTTAATTCATGTCGTTTGTTTTTCCATGTTCACATGGTAGAAGTTACTGAACTTACTCAGGCTTTATGTCTGACTCTGTTTTTCTTTCGTCTTCTTTTCTTCCGTTTCCCCCCCCCCCCCAGGTAGTAGAGGAGGGAGTAGTATAACTCAGGTTAAGTTGGACTGTCACTCTTTCCCAGCTTGAAGATTTGTCGAAGTTTTGCTTGGATTCTCTTTTCAGATGCTATGGCTGGTTCTTGCTACATTGGGGAATATAAATGTATTTTTATGCTTCTTTATTTTGTAAGACAGATGACACTCTGATATTGTAAAGAAATCTTTGTACAAACTATTTTATCAATAAAGCAAAGTTTTATTTTCCGCTGTTTAAATTATGTCTGTCTTGTAATTTTTCTGCATCTTTTACCCTAAATGCTCCACAGAACTTAGTGCATCCCCTTTGTGAGTGACACTAACGGACGTGGGGTGTTACACGTGGTATCAGAGCTGAAGGTTACCAGATCAGATAAAAGATTTGAAAAATTATTTTTCAAAATGGTTTTTAAAGAAGCATTTTCAAGAGAAAAGATTTGTTTTAAAGGCATATTCCCCAAAGCCATACGCATTGTCTTCTCTTCCTCTGTTTGAATTCTGGTCTCCTTCTTTCTTGAGTCTCTGGGGCTCCTGGCTTTCTGGGAGGTAACCTCATCGATGGGCGAAGTAATGCCCGACTTCCATCTATAACCGTAGTAGTTTCACCCGCGGTTAGCTTTCTTCCAAGCTTAGTAGGGTTTTCCGTACGATGGAGGCAGCTTTCGAGGGATTTGTCAACATGACTACACAGAGAAGGGGATGAGGAGTTTGGCTAAGGAGCACAACCTGAGGATGGGGAATTCATGGATGTAGATTTAGCTCACAAAGGAGGAAGAAATCATAAAACCTAAGACAAGAGGGAGTATCTTTACTAGGGTATGATAGGGCATATAATTAGGGACAAGGGCAAGAATGAGGAACAAGATTTTCAGAAGGGCAAGTACATACTTTCACCACCAAGCGTACCTAGGAGAAAGGTAGTAAAGTTCTGTTGGCAGAATCTAGTTGTGATGTTCGTACTCTTTCCTTTGGATTTAGCACTTCGCATTTGTTTATATCCACTTCCCTAGTTGAGTCTCTGCACCATAGTACTTGTATAGTAGAAAGATCCCACTAGAGTCTCAAATCCAATTGGTGGTCCGACCAGTCTATTTTTAGTAGGGATTTGAGGATAGCTATCGAGTTTGCTTATATCATCTCACGTAGGTCGTCTAAATTCGGAGGAGATATTCCTTGGATGCTTGTCTGATATTGGTTTAGGCCTTTGGGGCTTGTACTTAAGTAATGTCGAGTTCGACTAGGGTGATTTGCGTGAGAAATGAATAGTTGTGGCAGGCACTCTAGAAAGTGCGTAGTGACCTTTTTACCCTCGTAGTTATGGCGTGATAAGCTAAGAGGAGAGACCTCTAATCATCTTAGTACATACACTTGGTATCATAGTTGTCATCTGTTTACTTTAGAGTTGGAGGTCAGAAACTTCACAATCGTGAAGTTAAATTAGTTAAGATACAGTGGAGTAAAGCTCAAGAAGGCTAGATACTAGCGTCATACCCTTTTTCTTAAGGGTGCATCCTTGACTTCTTTGTGTATGAGCTTTACGCGTAATTGTTTCTCTCTTTCCGAAGTATATCACCTAGGTCGTATCTTCGATCTTTAGGTAGAAGCCAATGGATGTAAACATGTGTTTGAAAACATGTTATGGTTGGTGGTTGCAAGTGATTGCTAATGGTTGCTCGTGGATGCATATGCATACGTATTAGGCACTAGATCAAGTTCGGACGCTTTCATATTGCATTTACAGATATGTATTTGTTTGTAAGTTGAACTTGATATGTTATCATATGGATGTTGCATATGGATGAATGGATGTGCACGCATGTAGTATTTACATAACTAGGGATGCTTGCATACATGATTGGACGCATGATACTGACATGATTTGCATTAAGGAGGTCAACTGAATCAGTAGACCGCCTGATTTTGCATTAGATAAAGACATATACACACACTATGCATATGAACATGAAGGCATTAGAAATCTTTTAAGGACAATGGATGCCTGTGATTGAATGGTTGAGTAGATGGGTGATTGGATAGTAGGACACATTCTTCCTAACTTGGAGATTTCGGTGATGAAATCCTTTTAAGTGGGGGAGAATGTAACACCCCGTAATTATGTAACACTAAGATTCGCAAATCAAGGAAGAATTAAAAGTTAAAATCAAAATCAAGGGAAACGGGCTACGCCCTTGCGTTCGTCTCGAAAAAATACGCGAAACAGAGTCCGAGTTTTCGAAAATCGGAGTCCTTATGACCAAGATATGGCCCGTCAAAGTTTTCAGAAATTTCCAAGTTCAGAACAGTTTAAAATAGAGTTAAATTCGAAATTCAAACGCGCAGGGGGCAGGCGGGAAAATTCCCGCCCAGGTCAAGTCGACAGGGGTGTCGACTGCGCAGTCGACATCCCCCCCCCATGTCGACTGCCCAGTCGACACGGGTGTCGACCTGCCCGCTTTTTCCAGCTTTCTGCACATGGTTCGTTCTGCTGTATTTGGTCACGTTTTCTGACCAGGTTCGTCCGCCTAGCACTATATAAACAGCCCTGGTCTTCTTCTCTATTCACAATTCTTTTTCTACCTTTATGCTGCGAAGATTCTAGTTAGACATGGCTTCTTCTCCTCCTCTAAAAAATATAAATAAATAAATAATATATATATAATAAAACAAGACGAGGAGATGCTGCTCAAAAGACTTTCAAGAAGAAGAGATTCAAGCTAGGATTCAAAAGGAGGTTCAAATGACTTCAACGAATGATTTTCTACGAATCGTAGCAACGCCATCTTTCTTTTCTAATCTAAATCTCTGTAAGTCAGTTATTTCTAGATTTGAACGTTTTTCTTTGTTCATGACATGAAATTAAAGGGATAAAAGAATATGCCAATTCTCTTTCTTTCTATTCGAATCTGTGCCTATCTCTTTGGACCTAATTAAGAACTGTCATGATTCAAAGACAAATAAGACCGTGACTATGAAACTATGGACCTAAAAACCATATGCCTATGACTATGAACATTTGCCTATGACTATGGACATTGCCTATGACTATGGACACTGCCTATGACTATGAACATTGCCTATGATTGTGACTATGACTATGAGGATTACTTCCTTGACAAAACCTATGCCTTTGATTAACATAAACTATTGCCTATGACATAACAAGGACATCTGTGATTAAACCTCCATGATTCATGACTAGGAAAGTGTTGCTTAAGTTCTGTGATTTTGAGATTGGGCTAAACCCGATTATTTATTCTACTTGTCCTTGGTTTTCTTTGGTTTTAGACTATGGGAATTTACCTATTAAGTTAGGTCTACCCATGTTCTTGAACCTACCCTGTCTATTCTTGGTTTTAGACCTTGGGAATTTACCTATTTAGTTAGGTCTACCCATGTTCTTGAACCTACGTCGTTATTCAAAACCATTTTATGCTAGTTGTTATATCTATCCTTTTCATAGCAATCTTTGGTTCATTCCCTATTTGCTACGAATCTAGAATCTAGATTGAAACACGATTTTACGAACGGTGGGAATGCGATTTGGGGCAAAATATGAAATTTACTAAAACGTAGTTTAACTTGGAAATTGGCATAAATTGGGAACATGTATTATGGCATGTTCATAGAAATGCAAATTGGATAAATTTGATATGAATTATAAGATGTGTAATTTGAATCTTGCATTGACGTGTAAATCTAGCATTTACATGAATAGTGAACTAGAGTAATAAGTCTAGTTTGACGTGAATTAGAATGTAAATCAGAATTGGATTAGCTAATTTGGCTCGATAAGTATATTGGCATAAACTTGAAATTGGCCATAATTGGGAGTAATTGTCAGGATTAGCAAAATCATGGTTAGTGACACTTCATTTGGTATGGTTTACATACCAAAAAGCATAAACATGATATAGAGGGGAAAGTGGGCCGTAAGAATAAATGTAGACAATTTACATTAAAAGAGTAATTGGGAAATAAGTAAATTAAGATTAATTTACTTATAGAATTTGTCCTAAATGAGGAAATGTTAATTTAGACAAATTAAAGGTTTGTTAATGACATCTTTTTTTAATAATGAACCAGAAAGTTCTAGGGTGACAGAGAGGGTAGTGCCTAGGCTTGAGTTTGGAAAATACAAGTTTCCTGCTCTCCCTGGCTATCCCTAACCGATCCGACGGACGGGATGGTTACCTTCAAAACCTGATTTGAAAATTAATCAAAACCCTTTGAACTAGAAAACACGAATAGGCCTAACCCGAGGTTAGACTGAGTTGCGATGTAAACCTGCCCGGAACCAACCGGCACATCCAGTAATCGCAACAATATCTATCTAATGTGAGTGGTCGTGGCTTTAATTTATTTAGTTAAAGCTAGAACAAGAATGCTAGGGTTAAGTTAACTAAGACACTTAACCAACTCAACATGATAACAAGACTGGTAGGTGGGGTTAGGTTCATACAGTTAAGCTAGAATGGGAGGGTTAAGTCCATAGGAACACTTAACCAACTTAAGCATAGTTAAGCTAGAACGGAGGGTTAAGTCCATAGGAACACTTAACCAACTTAAGCACAGTTAAGCTAGAACGGAGGGCTAAGTCCACAGGGACACTTAACCAAACTCATGGTAACAAGACAAGATTTGTAGAGGTTAAGTAACTAAGAAGACACTTAGCCAAATTAACATGTTAACTAGTCTAGAAAGTGGGATTAAGTAAAGTTAATATACTTATCCAAATTTACATGTTAACTAGACTAGAGGTTGGGGTTAAGTAAGATTTAATACGCTTAGCCAATTTGATATGTTAGCTGGGCTGGACCGTAGGGTTAAGTAAACTTGAACACTTAACCATCAGATTTTGATAAAGGAATAGGGTTAAGTCTAAAACATGAAGGTGTAATAATTAACCGTTAATAACAGGTTAGTTAAAACAGACGGGCAAGGTTAAGTCAAAAGGGAACACTGAACCAATACAGGGTGAATGGGTAAGGATAAGTAATAAGGAATACTTAACCAATATAACTTGGTTTGTGGTGGGGTTAAGTCAACATGAACTACCGATAACACTTAACCAGTATAACAGGGTGAATGAAGAGGGTTAAGTTGGCTTGAATTGACTAATGACACTTAACCAATCCAAATTGACGGGAAAGGGAACTAAGTAGTAAACCTTAGAAAACAAAGATTCTGGAAACTAAGTGGTAAATCTTAGTTAGTAAAACTAAGTAGTAATTCTTAGTATAACACGGGAAGGAGCGAATGTCCGTCTGAATAGAGAGAAGGCTCCAACGAATTGGGTTACGAAGCCCGAGGCTTCGAGGGGACGTGAGGGTACTCTTGGTATCCCTCTGTGAGGCTGCAAATGATCCGCCTGGGCCCACAGAGGTTAAGGTCTGCATAGAAGAACCAGGGGTATGCCTTGGTTGCAATACATGGCAACCTAAAGACTAGGATGGACCGGCGTGATTCGGCGAGCAAACGGTAGCCCTGTGATAGCAACTCGTCGTCTACCATCCATCTTGAGTCAATCGAGATACGTGAAGCGGAAAGGCGGAGAACTCCAAAAGACCATATACTTGCTATCTAGTTATGGTTGCGGATGGCCATAGGATAGTGGGGCACCGGGGGCCGGCGTATAGTTCTCATTTTACAAGGTGTGCCTTTCATTAGTTGAGGGAGAGGTCAAGTGGGACCATAGCCACTGGAATAAAAACAGACCTTAGCATCTGCATCGGCAGATATCTGAAAGCTCCCGACCGAGTTCTGTATTCCTTGATTTGCCCTGTCACAGGACTCGGACCGCACATTACAGGACATGTGCATCTAGACAAGCGACAACGATTCGCGATACATGCGTGGGGAAGTATAGGAACATATACCACTCTAGGTAGTGTGTCCTAGACTTGGGGCATCGTTCGACAGGTAGCGTAATCCCTAGTTGGACTAGGTGGCATAAACCCTGAACTCGAGAAGCTTTCAGCAGATAGCGTAAACTCTAGTTAAATCTAGAAAGCACTTGATAGAAAACCCTAGATTAGATCTAGGTAATAAATAATGAATGTATGCCGGAAGGCAATGGAAAATACAGAGATTGGGATCACGTTATCATTACTAGTTGGGACACTAGATAGGTGGTGCAGAGATATAGAAACCAGTATAACAAGGAAATAGCGAAGCGGCGAAAGTAATAGAGCATATCCAGTTTATCTTATCTTAGCATATCTTGTGATTATCTTGTCTAACCTTGTTGACCCTATGGTCATGGTGTAATCTTGGATTCAGTTAATTCATGTCGTTTGTTTTTCCATGTTCACATGCTAGAAGTTACTGAACTTACTCAGGCTTTATGTCTGACTCTGTTTTTCTTTCGTCTTCTTTTCTTCCGTTTCCCCCCCCCCCCCCAGGTAGTAGAGGAGGGAGTAGTATAACTCAGGTTAAGTTGGACTGTCACTCTTTCCCAGCTTGAAGATTTGTCGAAGTTTTGCTTGGATTTTCTTTTCAGATGCTATGGCTGGTTCTTGCTACATTAGGGAATATAAATGTATTTTTATGCTTCTTTATTTTGTAAGACAGATGACACTCTGATATTGTAAAGAAATCTTTGTACAAACTATTTTATCAATAAAGCAAAGTTTTATTTTCCGCTGTTTAAATTATGTCTGTCTTGTAATTTATCTGCATCTTTTACCCTAAATGCTCCACAGAACTTAGTGCATTCCCTTTGTGAGTGACACTAACGGACGTGGGGTGTTACATGTATTCTGATGGAATTGTTGTAATAAGCAATGAAATGTTCTTCTGTTTGCGTTCTACTTTGTCGTGTTCTCAATGTAATCCATGCTTTCCTCACTGGGGAAGTTACGGGTCACTACATTTGGTATCAGAGCTTTGGTTTACAGAGCTCGAGAACAAGATACATTAGAACCAAACGAAAGAATTCATCAGATATTGGATTAGTAATATCCAATTAGAATAACTCGTTAGAGATAGGATCAGTAGTATCCTAGAACGAGTGTGAAGAATATATTTTTCATATGAAAACAATATTGTTTTGAAAATTTAAATCGTTTTATACGTATTTGAATATTTTATTTATATTGAATTTGGACAATCCAATATATAATGATTTCGCGTATACGCGTCATGAACGTATATTCGAAGTTTTAATATACTGGATAGATATAGAATCACATTCTAGACACCCGGGGATAATTCTGATGATGTGGCCACATCATTAGTATTTATGTTCGAGCTTCGAAGGTGTGATATCTATATATTTCCATTAGACTGGTGTGAGAACCAAAACTAGATAGGTTTATTGTTGTGATTTAGCATCAAAAACATGATTTTCGGTATATATATATCAAAATTATGAATTTGAAACGTTAATCCACTAATTGATTGATGGTTGTGTTGTTTGTTTATTTGTTTGATAATTCTGAACCATTTGGCCTAATTGAACTGAATTTTGAACTGTATTGAAAAATGATTACAATTACATGCATATACATGTGCTTACATTGAACAGGTCATAGCAAGGAGGCTAGAGCAGAAGAATAAAATTGTTTGCCCGACAAATAGGTACATGTTTATTGTATTTCTTGGGTTTTGGATGATTTTATGAGCCGATTGGCTAGCCGCTTGGATTTTTCGTTTTCTTTTGGATTGAAGAAGGCCATGGGAGGCTATATGAAATATCCCGAAGTCCCCGGTGCAGGGGAGGTTATGGCGAATTATTTTTTGAAAATTTAGGGTGTTAGCCAAATTTTTGAAAAATTTGAAAAGTTCTTAAAAACTGAAAAGTTGAAGAACTTAAGCCGTAAAGAAAATAATGAAAATTGAGTTGGTTTGTGAAACAACTTTCGGCTTCGTTCCTTTTCGGGGACGAAAAGTTTTAAGTGGGGGAGAATGTAACAACCCGGAAATTCTGGGCCAATTTAAAATTTTTATTTTGGCTATTTTGATGAATTTTGAATATTTAAAATGGATTATTTAATATAATATCAACGAGAAATTTATTTGAATAGAAATAGAATGTATATATTTATTCAATCGTCATTAGAATCTATTTGAGAATATACCGGGTGCAAAACAAACCGGATTTTAGCAAAACCAAAAATATTATAATCTATTTGAGAATATCTTTCCAACGAATCCGAAAAATTGAAATTTCATAGCGGGGATAAAAAGTTATGCCCAATTGAAAATTCAGAATAGTCGCTATGGAATTCTGGCCCTTAAAAATGGAAATTTTACAAACGACCTCGGTTTTCGATGAAACCACTTTTGTTGGATCCGTGATGTCAAGTTATTGCTAGATTCCAAAATTCGTAATTTTCTGAATCAATATGTGAGCGTGGCAAAGGAAAACGCTTTTGACCAGTTTCAATTGATTTAAGTGACTGAAAAATGGCCATTTTTCAAACGGTCTCGGAATTTGACGAAATTAGTTTTGTTAGGACCGTATCGTCAATACGAAGCTAGAAAATATTTTTCGGGAATTTTTTGAGTTAGTGTGTGACCCGGTAAATTGAAATGTGCGTTCAAATTCATTATACATTGATTTATATTTTAATTTGAACGGAAACTGATTGAAACAGCCGAACTGGCTTACGAAACATATCCCATTGTGTTCGGAATGGGGGTAATTAGCTAGGGACGATAGCCGTTGGGTCTCGTTTCGAGTTCGAATAAAAAGTCAATTTTTTTTAATTGAACTAATAATATAATAATTTATATAACCCCCCCTCTATTTCTCTCTCCCTCACCTCGTCAGATCTAAATCTAGGAAAAAAACCCGTGCTTGCCCTCGTCGCCCCCCTTCCGTTCACCGCGCCACCGCAGGTGAGCCACCGCCGTCTCCTCCTCCAAACAGCGCCTCCGACCCCTCCTCTCCCTCCAGTGATGCACCGCACTCCTCCAACCCTCCCCAGTCGATCGATTCACGCGAGCACGAACAACACAGACCCACCGCGGCGATCCGCAACTCCTGACGCTCTAGCACCTCCTCGGCGCACCACCCTCCGCAGTCGCCCCCTTGCTACCATCAACGATCTCCCCTTTCCTCCGACGAAGCCACACAGCCCACCCACCCCCCCCACCCCCCCGACAAAGATTTGATTTTTGGGCTAAAAGGTGAGTTTTATCATTTTTAATTTACATTGGAAAAAAATGATTTTATTAGTAGATAAAAACTAATTTTTATTAGAAAATTTAGATTTTTATTCATATGAAGTATAGGTTTTCTATTTATAAAAGTCTAGATTTTTTTTAGGATAAAAATATGATTTTTTATCATCCTGAAAGCGAAGAAAGATTGGATTTTTAGTTAGAAAAAGAAGGGATTTTTTTATGTAGACAACACCATATAAAAATAAGATTTTTATATATGAGAACATAGAGTAAAAATATATTTTTTATACAAAGTGATTTTTTATTATGAAGATAATGGGATAAAAATATGATCTTCATAATAATGAAGCGATAAAAATATAATTTTTATTATATGAGAAGTGGAATAAAAATATAACCTTTACAGTATATGGAATTAAAGAAATAAAAATATGAACTTTATTTTGATCATGAAGTAGTGAGAATAAAGATTCGATTTTTATATGAGTAGCGGATTAGAAATAGAATTTTTATATAATGGAGAATATAAAAATATGATTTTTATATATGTAGCGGAATAAAAATCTGATTTTTATTATATATCTAGGGTTGAAACAAAAATGTGATTTTTAATATGAACAGTAGGAAAAAGGTTGCGTTGGAAGTTGGGCAAATCTAAACCGTTCATAAATTCAGAATAGAATGGCGGAGTGGAACCCTCGGTGAGAACTTCTCACTTTAAATCTTGTTTTCTAGTTAAAAATATATACTTGGATGTAGACGGTGCTTAGCAGCACCCGACACCCGTCGTCCACAGACCATGGACGGCTTGTATGCTTGCTTGATGTGTTGTGAAGTTTGTTTGTGATGTTGATGTGAAATGTGTTGAAATAAATTAATATAGTTAAAAATATAATTTTTAACATGAATGTGAATAAATAAATATTCATTTACAAACCAAACGGTTTGTTTATGTACACCTATTTGAAAGATATTGAGTGAGACGATAAATTTTACACGTCGCCCAACTGCACAAATGATATTAAGTGTTTGTGGATTGAAACCCCACACGGGTGTTGGGATGATGTTTGGCGTACACTAATCCCAATTATTTAGTTGTATGTCGATCGATTGGTCGACAGACTGTGTAAGCGTTAATTATTTATATTTAATGCTTATGCAATTGTGTGGTGCACTTTGGATGATGGTTGATTATATATCGTTGCTATTATATACATGTGTTGTATGGAATCCATATAATTAACATTATATGGTAATTGATTGGGCCTTATTCCAATTGGGAAAACAAAGAATATTATAAAATATTGATTCATGTGTTGAAAATATTCATGTGTTGAGTAAAATATTTTAACAATAAAGTTTACATCTTTATCATATAGAAAATTAGAAACTAACTGGAAAATAGATAAGATGAGTGGTCTCCTGGATATTGATCTGATGTTGGTTTCGGCCTTCGGGGTTAATAGTTAGGGAGTTGCTCTCTTGCTAATTTACGGTTAGAGTTTGATTAAAAATTTAACGATAGAAATCAAAATTTTATAAAATATATTAAATAACAAAAATAGTCATGTGTTGACAGTACTCATGTGTTGAGATTAGTCATGTGTTGAAAGAAATATAGATTCATGTGTTGAATAGAATAAATATTCATTTGTTGAATAGAATAACGAAGTTATTGAAATATATAAAGCCGTGTTGATTAGAGATGCGCTATTTTGACGTGAACGATATTTTTATCGATTATGTTCGTTTTTATAATGAATATAGAAAGGGAAGTGATTTCAAAATATAACGTTTTGAAAATATTATCATTTATATGTTAATGATATGGAATATTCAATTTTGATTCGAAATTGAATATGAAGTTGAAATTGTTTTGAAAACGAATTTAAAACGATTTATAAAATACGTTTTAAAAGGGAATCGACGAAATATATAAATATATATATTATATATATAATGGCCTGAATAGAACGCGCCGCGGCAGTTCGTGAATTTCGACCATTGACTTCGAATGGACATTACGGGAGATCCGACCTTTGGAATCTCCTGAAAACGGAACCGTTGGGTTCGTATCGAAAAGGGCTTTCCAATGAATATTAGAAATCTGAAATGTAACGGTTGGATTTGGAATTATGTCCAAATCAAATTTGGAAAAGGTCGCTGTAAGTGCAGTTCGATGGCCATTGGTGGAAATCGACTGTACGGGCCTTGATAAAATTATTAAAAATATTAATAATTTGTGTAAAATCATAATAAATGAGTTGGAAAGAACTGGGAAGAAAAACTCCATATTTGAAAAGATAAAAATAGATTTGTATCGAAATGAACTAGTTTATAACTAGAAATAAAAATCCAATTATTTTTAAATAAATAAAATGGATTGAAAGTGGTTTTAAAAATAACCAGAAATTTCCAATATATGAATCGGAATGGATTTGAATCGAAATCGTCTTCGGAATAGTTCAATGTTGGATTTCGTGATTATACAGATATTGTTATGGAAATTTGAAAGATATATCTTTATTGTTATTTCCAATACGATATTTGTTGGTTTCAGAATTTGATATTGAATATAAGCCGATATATTTTCTATTCAGAGCCTTGTATTTAATATCAAATGGGATTTTGGTTTGTCGTGAATGGTATCTTTAATAATACTGTTCTTAAATCCAAATGGAGTTAAGAAAATTAGGAACTAACTGGGGATCAGTTAAGTTGAATGGTTTCTTGGATATTGATCTGATGTTGGTTTCGGCCTTCGGGGTTAATATTTAGGGAACTGTTCTCTTACTAATTTACGGTTAGAGACTAATAGAATGGAATGTGATGTGGGTTTATCGTGAACCGTGTTTTAAATGACATTGGTTCTTTAACCCAGTTAAAGATTAGAACTAAGTGGAGTTTTAATGATTCTTTAATTGGAGTGAAATGATCGAGAATGGAGTATCGCCAGTTTTGCTCCAAGCGATAGTTAAATCTTTAATTAGATTTGAACGTGAAATGGTAATTAATTTTACCGATAACACCGTGGTATTAGATATGGAGTATCACCAGTTTTGCTCCATGGGATGAATAGGTTGGGATTGGGAAATAAAATAAATAATTACTTCGGTGTGGTTTGCTAATCCCGACTAGTTTGGAAAACCATAATTTGGTTTGAAATGACATCCAAAGGAAGATTAGAGAATAAATTTTAAAGAATATATCTTTGATAAAATTAATGGGAACCTTTCCCTAAGAATATGAAATTTAGAAACTAACTAGGGATCAGTTAAGTAGAATGGTTTCCTGGGTATTGATCTGATGTTGGTTTCGGCCTTCGGGGTTAATATTCGGGGAATTGCTCTCTTACTAATTTACGGTTAGTGACTGATGGATTGGAATGAGGCGTATGTTGCGTTTGTGTAACACTTGTTTATTATATACGCGGGTTATTTAGAAAGGCCGGGTTATACCCATTCTGAATAACTGATTCGACGATAAGTCGAAGATGAAGACGTTGGTCGAAGACCGGAGGTCTTCACATCGTTTGGGTGATTACTGATGATCTTGATTGGGCTGTACACCCAAGATGAGGGAATCAGTTGGTGATCATCCAGACGTACTTGGAGATCGATGGATATGCGAGGATAGTGCCTCCGATTTCGTTCAGACCCAGAACGAACTTGTAAGTGGACTGTGTGTCTGACATTGGATTTTATTCTGTGTTGATTGATCTCTATTAAATATACATTTGTTTGACGGCGGAGAATTTATTCTCTTGCTTAACGCCTTTCTCTAAGACGTACGAGCTCAGAGGTTGTATATCGATGGACATCAGTCGCATGGAGTGAATTGCCTTTGTGGCATGCCTAAGTGGCAAATGATCAAGGCTTCTGTTGAAAAGCAAAGTCTTGTGGTTGATGATCAAAGCACGACCTGTGTGGCGCAGCTTTGTGTATGGCGTTAATTCGCGAGCCTCACACCTCGGTATGAGTCAAAAACGGGATGAGGACCGAAGGAGTGCACGACGTTTCTTTCTAGCTATGGGTGGTGTCAGTGCTTAAACAGGCTGACATTTATATACGTTTTACCTATGTGGTTGTTGGATGCGAGGCGCCTCGATTATAGGTCCTATAGGACCGGGAAACGTGTGTTCAGGAATTGCCAATCCTCAAACGTAAGAGAGGACCAGCCTTGGAGGTTCTCGGGGGTTACCTAGAGTGTGTAGTCCTGAGGCATTTGCTAGAGTGTCTCGAAGCGGAGAGGAGCTTGCCCCTTACCTCGACTCATGACGGAAATCCAATTTCCAATACGAGATATTTCGGTTTTATTTGTAGAGCCTAGTATGGCGACATAGTGGTATGGGTCATTCATGCCGCCTATGATTGATATTTATGATTTAAATTGTTTTGACACTATACACTTATAATAGTATCAAATGATTTGTTTTTAAACGTATCAAGCATTATTTGGCTATTATAAGGTAAAACCCTATCCTCCGGCTTGCGTTGCATTGTGTGATGGGACCTGGGTCTTATAATAACTTCATTTTTCGAAAAAGCATTGCATTGTTTATTATATGCACTGGTATTCTTGGGAGGAAACCCGTTCCGTGTTATACGGCGTGGTCCCTTAAATTACTCTCTTTTAAAATAGAATTAATAACTGTTTTAGTTCTCACACCAGTCACATGACTGACCTGGAGTTTATTGTTTTAACCTAAACTCTGGGTGCCCTTATTTCCGCATGGGCAGCTAGTAGTTTTGGTTTTGCAGATTTATATTCACAGGATCCTGGTTTACAGCTGGAACGATACTCGGAAAGCTCTGTATCCGTGTATTTCTTTCAGTTGTGTTTTGTATTATTTTTCCGCTGCAATAATGTATTTAAATCTCCGATGTTTATCAAATGTGTAATATTTATTCATACTCTATATATTCTTGTATTCTGATGGAATTGTTGTAATAAGCAATGAAATGTTCTTCTGTTTGCGTTCCTATTTGTCCTGTTCTCTAAACGATCAGGGGTTTCGAACGGTCTTGGTCGGTTTAACGATCGATTCGGATCGAGCGAAATCGGTGTCGTTACAATAAGTGTCCTTTTGATAGCCTGCAGTGTTAGATCAATTTTAGTGACTTCTGATCCATTGGAATAATCAAAATAAAGCAAATGTAGACTTCTTATTATATGGAAATTGTGACACCACACGTCCGTTAATGTCACTCATTAAGAGAATGCATTAAGTTTCGTGAAGCATTATAGGTAAAAAGAAACATAATAAGACAGATATAAAATAGCAGCAGAAAATTTAAAACTTTATTAATCATAAAGCATTGTAGTTCAAAACTTGGTTACATCATAGGTCTGAAATACATAAAACCCAGTACATCATTAAAACTTCTGTCTTGTACTTAAAACATCAGAGTATAATGATAAAAGAAGAATAATCCCCAAAAGAAACAGCCATAGTAGAAAAGATAAGAGCTCGAGCAATACATCTAAGAAGCTCCAAGCAAGATGATAGCAGAATCCCGATCAAGCTTGAGTATTTCCACCCTGAGAACCTTGGGGGGGATGGAAGAGAAAGAAGAGGAAACAAAATGGTGTTGGATCTAGAATAACCCTAGAGGGGGGGTGAATAGGGTTTTTGACAGTTTTTAACTGAATTAAGAATCAAACGAGATAAATAAAAATAAACAGATCACAGAATATAGCAGAAACAGAAATGCAGAAAATAAATCACACACAGATATACCCAGCTTCGGCAAAACCCTGCCTACTGCTGCATTTCTAAGGTTTCTACTAGGTGATAGAACAGATCCCGCATACAAGACCATGTACACTTGCAAACCCTGCTCCTATTCTAACCCTACGCTCAAAATCCTAGACTGATTCAAACCCCTGAATCAGATTTTCCCCAGATTACAAACCCGTAACCTGTATTCCTAGATTTTACAGATTCTAGTACTGTCAGTTACCTTCTAACTGAAACTCCCCTAGAGTTTTACAGACTCTATAAACTGTTCAGAATTGTTTACAAAAAAAAATTGAAGAACAAAACAAAACAAAATAAAAATCAAAACAAGAAAAACCCTTTTTGAGTTAAATTAAAAGGGGTCATCCCCTTTTAATATTAGAACATGGCTAGGCCAAAAGTAAATGGCCGGCCCATTTGTATTTCACTTTTGTCCGATCCTTTGCTTTAGCTCTGGGAAACAGAAATGGCGGCGGCGATTCTAGGGTTTTTCTTCTGACCCAAATCACGACTTCATGAGCTCTGGAAAATCGTACTCTGGTGCTCGAATTCGTTAGCCTCTATGCTTGGTGATTGGGTATACTTCCGATCGAAAAGCTTTGTGAGTTTTCTGAATTGATTTGCTATGTTTTCTCTTTGATTTGTTGAATGGTTTTTCGATTCAATTGTTTGTGGTTTCGATCTGTATGTTGCCGATGATGAATATGTGTGTTAAATATAGGGTAGAATCGAAACCCTGAAACTCTGATTTCACTTAATGACTTCGATCTGATATTGCCCCTGATTCGTGCGGTTTCCACTTTTGAAATGGTTTGATTGAATTTGAATTTTGCGTGGCCCCTTTTGAATTCTCGACATTGAATGTATTGCCTTGTATGATTTTCAGTTTTACTGTCGCTTATGAAAATCTCGGTTTAAAAGGATTCCTTGAATCAAAAAAGGAAATTTCCCTTTTGAAAAAAAAAAAATAAACAGCCTCGGCTCTGATTTGAATGTGGCAATTCTGGAAAAAATTAAACTCATGCCAAATATGATTTTCTGCAAATTAAAACTCCTTGGCCCACTGTTAAAACTCTCGAACATTTCTGGTAAGAAATAAACTGATTAATTTCCTTGGTTCTTACGCATCATTCTGGAAATTTGTATATGTAAATGATTGTGTGCCCCCCAAGTGATTTCTTGCTTCAAAATTGACTCATTGACTTGTTGCTTGAATCATGCTTCAATCACCTATGACACAGCAGTAAATCTGGAAAATAAATTTTCCATATATTGTCATTTTTGTATTTTCAAAAGACTGTACTGCTTAATTTCTGGAAAATATTTGAATGAGTTTCCCTTGATTGAAATCAATCAGATTTGAAATGCATGAGCAAAAAACTGGAAATGAGTTTCTGTGTTATGAGTTGCCTTTGTATGTATACCAGAGCATAAATGTGCTCTGTCATTTGCTACATTCCCATGTAATGTTGACTTATTGACATGTCACTTGAGTTTTGACTGTAGCACCATTGTAAACTGTCTTGATTATGAATGTACACCTTGTGTTCGACCATTTAGCTAGTTGTACTGCCCTGTGATTTTGCCATATATTAACTGCTGTATATACATGCGAGCTGAAACTCTGTTGCACCATCTTGTGGCCACATGTGTGCATCTATTAACACCACTTTGCCTCCATATATTGTTGATATTTCACAATGAATCTGGGCATTTGAGAAGGAACGATTTTGCCATGTTTTGTGTCACGACCCTTGTGAATTTGAATCTGAAGTTTGTGTTCCACATCCATGCTGAAGACTTGAATTTCACATGATATTTGCTGAGTCCATGCATGTGTATGTGTGTGTGTACTTATAGCCATCACCATCTTGAAAACTGCCTGCATTTTGACTTGTTTAACATGTGCATCAACTAGTTGCATCATTTATCATTGTGTTGATCTCCCATGCTTGAAACATTGCTTCATTGCTGTGATGTCTTGATTGACCATGGTTTGACTTTGACATGGCTCGACGCTTGATTGGGCTGTTTGAAAAAATGTTTGACTTGTATTGTGCTCGGCCATTCCATACTTGTACTTGCTGAAACTTTTGCCATGCCACTTTGTTCATTGTTAATGTTTTATGCTGCTCGGCCATTTTTGCTTGAATTTGTTTTGTCCCTTTATGTTGTGCACTGAGTCGAGCAGGTCCATGTGGCTACTCCTCAGTTGCAATCTGATTGGCGTGGCAGTGCACACGTGTACACGTGTGTACATGCAGCCGTCAGACGAGTTGTCCCTGTCCCTGCATTGAGATATATGTGTTGTCTGCCTTGTGGTATTTACAGTGTATCACTGTGAATATCACAAGCTGTCTAGACACAGATTTATGGTTTTATAAATCAGATCAAGTCATGAAAAAGGATGAGAAACACACCAGAAAACTGAGGCAAACAAAATTTTAAAATTAAAATTTATATTTGCATGTATATTCAGTATAAATTCTATTGCAGTGTACTGTGTGTGTTTCATGTGTGACAGGTATGAAGATGATGACTGGACTGACAGTGAAGTGCTATGGAGACTGAAGACTGACTGTATGAAGACTGAAGACTGTGTCAGTGAAAGTGTATAAGTATCTGTATATGAGTCTGTGAATGTATTGTAATGCAGTGAATATCAGTGAATACAAGGGAAATGTATAAACAGTGGAGTCTATAAATTTGTATTGTTTTGATAGTGAAATAAAATATTATATTTAAATAAAATACTGTGTGAATATTTATAATTCTGTACAGTCGTATGTTATTTAAATATAAATATTATATTCCAGTCTGTGATGTATACTAACAGTACAATATCAAACACATTAAAATAATATTTATTTGGTTGTTATCATCAAACAAAAATCATATAATTGTGTATACAACACCGTTATATATCACAATCTCCCCCTTTTGATGATGACAAACAAATAAAAGATTTTGTATACAACAGATGTATTTGACAGTGAATATTGAACTCCCCCTATTTATAGCGCCCCCTTCAACAGACAACTCCCCCTATAAATGTGCATGAGTGAATATGAACTGAATAAGAATTTTCAAAAATTAAAAATATTTACAAAATATTCACTCATAAATCAAAATCTAATCCATTCTCCCCCTTTTGTTATCATCAAAAGGATACAGGTTTTAAAATACAGATGAAAATTTAACTAAAAATATAATTTCAGCTTAAGAGGAAGAACGATCATCATAAATTTCAATCAGTCAAACAAAAATCATAATATTCTAAGAACATGTGGCATATTTCACATTTTAGAGAATGACAAATATACAATGAAAAATGGAGAATCTTAAAAAAAATTCATTTTCAATTATTTTCAAAGGATTTTAAAAAAAATAAAGCACAATAGCAGTGATGGATTTTGGACTATAATTAGAGATTCATTTTAAGTGACAAAATCGTATAATCTCAAATCCCAGTAGCTATCAATCAACAAATCATAATACTTCATAAGATATTAACACATTTCACAGATTAGAACATGGATTGATAGGCTGGTTTTTATACACAAAGGAGAATTTCAAGTTTATTTCAATTTATAGCACATTATTCCTTTTTCTTTTATTTTTATTTAAGAGCACACTGACCACGCATAACCAGAGCTTGGATTTTTAAATGAGGTCAGTCGCAGCTTAAATTATAAGTTGTCTCTTAACCATGCATGACCAGAGCTTGGATTTTTAAATGAGGTTAGAGACACACTTATATATTAATTATATTTATTATTTTCAGCATTTAAAGGAAAAAACTCCTCAGTATGTAAAACCAATATATGAATGATAGAGAATGGGGTAGGTACAGAGATGGACTGTGAAAATAAATTTTTAAATTAATTATATTATGAAATAAGCTCGACTGTACCGGGATTATTGAAAATTTCAATTATCACAAAAAAAATAATATAGTCCCATTTCTATCACAAATAATTTTCACTGTTTTAAAAATAAGATGATTTTTCTTTTTTAAAAAATAAACTCTCCATATTAATATAAAATCATGATGGATGGCAGAATGATGATAGATAAAGAAAATGATCGTGAAATAATTGCCAGTTCAAATATATTATAATAAATATTCAACCATCATGAAAATCCAAATAAAATCTCCTCTTATTATGAAATATATTGCAGTCATAATTCATCACAATTTCAAAATCTGATAATAATTTTGATGAATTATAAATACAGTTCAATTGGATATTGATTTCAATTTCTAAATGAATAATCAACAAATAATTTTAAAGTTGAAAATTAATTACAAGAGGAAATGTGAAAAGTTATACAGGACAAGAGGGAAAAAAATCAGCACTTCTGATACCAATTGTTCTCTCTTCTCGAGGATTTAAAATTGACACTTGAGACGAACAAGAATATCAAAAGAGTTTCAAACACAGAGCCCACGCAGACAAGATTTACAAATTTGGCAAACAACAGACAAATCAAAACAGGCAGTTATTTGAAAACAGTATCAGAGCAGCACAAAAATAGTTTTAAAAAAAAACTTGTCAGAAAGATGGTCACATAAGATGGTTCATGATCCAAGATTAAAAATACCATTTATTTTAAATCATTTGATGAATATGAAATACTCTAGATTCAATGAATCGATTACACCAAATTATTAATGTCAGATTCAAGATATGTGTGTGATTCAATAAATCAATAATTTCAAATGATTTTAAACAAATAAATATTTAAATCAATTAATCATGAAATATCAATGATTTTCAAAGACCATTTTCAAAAAGAACTTTTCAAGAATTTCTCAAAAACTATTTCTTACAAGCTCAATAGAAATGACAGATCATTTACATCAAATTTGAGAGGTATTCATGATACCAGAAATTAAAAAATAATTTATTTGAAATCACTTGAATCAATGTTAAGTTTGAGATATAATGAATCAGTCACACAAGGTTGATTATTTCAAATTTTAAGAGGTGTGTGATATTCAAAATACCAAGAATTTCAGATGATTTCAAACAAACTAATTTCAACCATAATAATCATGAATAAAGATGAATTCCAAGATATATCACTGAGATTCTAGACCATCCAAAAATGTTTAAGTCAATCTGAAAATTAATGAAATCATCACAACTGATAAATAACAGAGTGTACTGTAATGAGTATAATATTTTCAGCGTTTCCAAAATGAATTGGAAGAACCTCAAAACAGCATAAGCGTGTGAAATTTCATTAATTATTCAGATCTTCAAAAAAATTTAGAATTCTAATTAACAGTGTTCAAGATATGATATGAATGCATCAACACTGTTATGAATTCAATAATCAGAAACTAAACTTCAAAACAATTGTAGATATTTACAAGTTTAAATACAAGATCTGGAAAAGATTAAAATATCAGAATTATATTCAACTAAGGCAAATTTCCAGAAAATATGAATTCTACAATTGGAAGTTAATGAAGCCCAGAAGAAGTTACAGTGATGTGACAGTGAAAAATTAAAACAGAAGAGATAAAGTAAATACACAGAGGGGGTAGAAGGAGAAATAAACAAAAATGAAAAAAAATATTTATAAAGATGAGTTTAGAGATCATACCAGAATCCAATGTAAATCAGAATCTCTAACTCAACAGATCTTGGCCTAAGGAACTGTAAATGACACAGAATTATAGACAATCTTGATTTCAATTTTCTTTTCAGCACAGCAGTTCCTCAGCCACCTTCGATACCTAACAGTTTATAGAATTGAGTGGTCTAACAAAGTTTGTAAAACCACTCACAGTTGTATTCATAGCTTTAGGTACCCAAACCTGCTTATATAACAATCCGTTAGAATCAACTAGAGTGCCCTTTGTAACCCAAATTTGTTTAGTTTTTCCAAAAATCATTTTATTTCTTTTCGGGATCCAAAATGAATTGTTATCAAACCAATTCTTATCTCGATTGTGATTCAAAAAACTTTTGGAATTTTTAAAATTCAAATTTTCAGAATGACTCTTCTTGAAGCAGTTTAAAGAGTTTTTGAAATCACAAGAGTTCAAACTTTCAAAATCATTTCTTTTCCCAAAACCAAGACCATTTTTATGACCAGAAGAAAATTGATTTTTCAACAACATATTCAAAGATTTTTCACCAATTGAAAAGCGTTTCAAACTCAATTCAAGATTGTTGATTTTGGATTTAAGATCAGAATTCTCTTTCATTAGATTCGAACAACGATTAATGCTGATCTTTCTCTTTTCAGTATCATTCTGTTTCAAAATCAAATTTTCGTTTTCAAGCATTTTAACTTTGGTCTTGGATTCAAAGATCTCTGATTCAAATTTAATTTGTTTTTCAGATCCAAGTTTCTTGAGATTTTCAATCTCTTTTTCAAGCTCACTCAAAATCAGATCTGTTTTCAACAAACTATCACTTTCAGCAATTTCAAGTTTGGAATTTTCGATAGCCTTAAAATTGTTAAATTCCTTTTGAAAAAAATTGTTTGCATTTTTCAACTCAATCTCGTTACCTTTTAAAACTAGAATTTCTTCTTCAAGCCTTTGAATGTTATTGTTGAGATGAACGAGATCTGTTTTTAATTTCAAACAATTTTCACAATTAGAATTTTCAAATTTCACAACATTTTCAAGTTTTAATTCCAAACAATGAATTTTGCTGGTCAACTCATGATTTTCAGTTTTCAAAGATTTGTTTTTAGATTGGAGTTTATCAACGGATTTCGTTAAATCAAGACACATGTAAACCAAATCTTCATATGAGAGATTTTCTGTTTCAGCATTTGTTGATTCTCCATCATCTGATTCATCTGAAGTTTCATCTACATGACTTGTTAAGCATAGATCTGAATCAAAGTTGACATTATGGGGTTTTGAGCTGTTGTCAGATTTTCCATACAACTTGTTGAGAGTTCTCCAAACTTCCTGTGCAGATAAACAATGACAGATAAGATTAAACTGTTCAGTGCTAAGATAGTCAAATATAATTTTCATAGCACGAGCATTGAAATTAATATCTACACTATCAAACCCATTGATAATGACATCCCAACATTTAATATTAACAGATTTTAAATAAACTTCCATTTTGGATTTCCAGTATAAAAAATCTGTTCCATTGAAAATAGTTGGAGATGAGCTGGACTGACTCTCTATCGACTGACAACTAGGAATCACCATTACTCTAGAGTTAACAGAATACCTGGCTCTGATACCACTGTTGGATCTAGAATAACCCTAGAGGGGGGGTGAATAGGGTTTTTGACAGTTTTTAACTGAATTAAGAATCAAACGAGATAAATAAAAATAAACAGATCACAGAATATAGCAGAAACAGAAATGCAGAAAATAAATCACACACAGATATACCCAGCTTCGGCAAAACCCTGCCTACTGCTGCATTTCTAAGGTTTCTACTAGGTGATAGAACAGATCCCGCATACAAGACCATGTACACTTGCAAACCCTGCTCCTATTCTAACCCTACGCTCAAAATCCTAGACTGATTCAAACCCCTGAATCAGATTTTCCCCAGATTACAAACCCGTAACCTGTATTCCTAGATTTTACAGATTCTAGTACTGTCAGTTACCTTCTAACTGAAACTCCCCTAGAGTTTTACAGACTCTATAAACTGTTCAGAATTGTTTACAAAAAAAAATTGAAGAACAAAACAAAATAAAAATCAAAACAAGAAAAACCCTTTTTGAGTTAAATTAAAAGGGGTCATCCCCTTTTAATATTAGAACATGGCTAGGCCAAAAGTAAATGGCCGGCCCATTTGTATTTCACTTTTGTCCGATCCTTTGCTTTAGCTCTGGGAAACAGAAATGGCGGCGGCGATTCTAGGGTTTTTCTTCTGACCCAAATCACGACTTCATGAGCTCTGGAAAATCGTACTCTGGTGCTCGAATTCGTTAGCCTCTATGCTTGGTGATTGGGTATACTTCCGATCGAAAAGCTTTGTGAGTTTTCTGAATTGATTTGCTATGTTTTCTCTTTGATTTATTGAATGGTTTTTCGATTCAATTGTTTGTGGTTTCGATCTGTATGTTGCCGATGATGAATATGTGTGTTAAATATAGGGTAGAATCGAAACCCTGAAACTCTGATTTCACTTAATGACTTCGATCTGATATTGCCCCTGATTCGTGCGGTTTCCACTTTTGAAATGGTTTGATTGAATTTGAATTTTGCGTGGCCCCTTTTGAATTCTCGACATTGAATGTATTGCCTTGTATGATTTTCAGTTTTACTGTCGCTTATGAAAATCTCGGTTTAAAAGGATTCCTTGAATCAAAAAAGGAAATTTCCCTTTTGAAAAAAAAATAAACAGCCTCGGCTCTGATTTGAATGTGGCAATTCTGGAAAAAATTAAACTCATGCCAAATATGATTTTCTGCAAATTAAAACTCCTTGGCCCACTGTTAAAACTCTCGAACATTTCTGGTAAGAAATAAACTGATTAATTTCCTTGGTTCTTACGCATCATTCTGGAAATTTGTATATGTAAATGATTGTGTGCCCCCCAAGTGATTTCTTGCTTCAAAATTGACTCATTGACTTGTTGCTTGAATCATGCTTCAATCACCTATGACACAGCAGTAAATCTGGAAAATAAATTTTCCATATATTGTCATTTTTGTATTTTCAAAAGACTGTACTGCTTAATTTCTGGAAAATATTTGAATGAGTTTCCCTTGATTGAAATCAATCAGATTTGAAATGCATGAGCAAAAAACTGGAAATGAGTTTCTGTGTTATGAGTTGCCTTTGTATGTATACCAGAGCATAAATGTGCTCTGTCATTTGCTACATTCCCATGTAATGTTGACTTATTGACATGTCACTTGAGTTTTGACTGTAGCACCATTGTAAACTGTCTTGATTATGAATGTACACCTTGTGTTCGACCATTTAGCTAGCTGTACTGCCCTATGATTTTGCCATATATGAACTGCTGTATATACATGCGAGCTGAAACTCTGTTGCACCATCTTGTGGCCACATGTGTGCATCTATTAACACCACTTTGCCTCCATATATTGTTGATATTTCACAATGAATCTGGGCATTTGAGAAGGAACGATTTTGCCATGTTTTGTGTCACGACCCTTGTAAATTTGAATCTGAAGTTTGTGTTCCACATCCATGCTGAAGACTTGAATTTCACATGATATTTGCTGAGTCCATGCATGTGTATGTGTGTGTGTACTTATAGCCATCACCATCTTGAAAATTGCCTGCATTTTGACTTGTTTAACATGTGCATCAACTAGTTGCATCATTTATCATTGTGTTGATCTCCCATGCTTGAAACATTGCTTCATTGCTGTGATGTCTTGATTGACCATGGTTTGACTTTGACATGGCTCGACGCTTGATTGGGCTGTTTGAAAAAATGTTTGACTTGTATTGTGCTCGGCCATTCCATACTTGTACTTGCTGAAACTTTTGCCATGCCACTTTGTTCATTGTTAATGTTTTATGCTGCTCGGCCATTTTTGCTTGAATTTGTTTTGTCCCTTTATGTTGTGCACTGAGTCGAGCAGGTCCATGTGGCTACTCCTCAGTTGCAATCTGATTGGCGTGGCAGTGCACACGTGTACACGTGTGTACATGTAGCCGTCAGACGAGTTGTCCCTGTCCCTGCATTGAGATATATGTGTTGTCTGCCTTGTGGTATTTACAGTGTATCACTGTGAATATCACAAGCTGTCTAGACACGGATTTATGGTTTTATAAATCAGATCAAGTCATGAAAAAGGATGAGAAACACACCAGAAAACTGAGGCAAACAAAATTTTAAAATTAAAATTTATATTTGCATGTATATTCAGTATAAATTCTATTGCAGTGTACTGTGTGTGTGTTTCATGTGTGACAGGTATGAAGATGATGACTGGACTGACAGTGAAGTGCTATGGAGACTGAAGACTGACTGTATGAAGACTGAAGACTGTGTCAGTGAAAGTGTATAAGTGTCTGTATATGAGTCTGTGAATGTATTGTAATGCAGTGAATATCAGTGAATACAAGGGAAATGTATAAACAGTGGAGTCTATAAATTTGTACTGTTTTGATAGTGAAATAAAATATTATATTTAAATAAAATACTGTGTGAATATTTATAATTCTGTACAGTCGTATGTTATTTAAATATAAATATTATATTCCAGTCTGTGATGTATACTAACAGTACAATATCAAACACATTAAAATAATATTTATTTGGTTGTTATCATCAAACAAAAATCATATAATTGTGTATACAACACCGTTATATATCACAAATGGGTCAGACATAAAGTCTGGCGAGTCCAGTTACTTTTAGCATATAAATAAGTAAAAGTATCGTGACAGGCATATAAAGTGGATAAGAGAGATAATATCATAAAAGGCAAGTATGACAAGGTAAACAGGATAAACATGATAGAGTATATTGCGCTTCCCTAACGATTTCTCTGCACCGATACTAGTATAACCAGAATGAGATGATCCCAACAACTGTAAGATGGTCGATTCAGGTGTACTTCCAGTGAGAGGTTTTCACCCCATACAATCAACAGGCAGCCCAACGCTCCGGAATCACCTCTGAGGGTAATAACGGGCTCCTAAACATACCAAAGTCTAAATGTACCCTAATTACTACCCTAATCGATCGGTTCTCTACTCTGTAGATACCTGTGATGGCCCCACAGTAGGGTGTACCCTAATTACTACCCTAGTCGATCGACTCCATACTCCGTAGATACCTGTGCTGGCCCCATAGTAGGGTGTATCACTCCCTGAAGTAGCAACCCTTCGTTTTCCGGATGTGCACAAACATATCTACTGATGTCACGACGTCTTATTTATCTCTGTCCGGACACTGCACGCACATGACCCAGCCGGTACGCGCCGCCTACACCGTCCCCCACGTTTGGATCTCTTATATTCAGCCCAGTAAGCGTGCCCCGACCCCGACCTAGTTTAGAGTACTTGTTTGATAACTATATATGCGTTACTGATTGAAACTGGTCCCACAAACAAGATGATGCAAGCTCTCCCCTTTGTCTTGCATCCCCACTACTAGGTTTTCCACAGATTATGCCTACCTACTGGTGTCATAAAATTGCATAATCCCAACAGGTTAAGTTTGTGGGCCGATATATAAATATTACCAACCAACCCAAGATTTACTTAACCCACCCACTGTTTTAAACAAGTTTACTTAACCCCTATTCAATTTATCATATTCATACAATCCCTATGGATTCAACTAGGATAAGTATTCAACTTCATAGCCATATTCATTTATGGTTATAATGTACTTGACCTCCCACATTAAGCCTACCACTTGTGGATGACGGATATACCGGTCGGTTCTGGGCAGACTTCTTCCACAAGTCGGGCTTAACCTCGTGTCTTGTACGTCTCATGTTTATGCACTTAGAACCCTCACATTAGATTCACCACTTACGGTCGCTGGCTATACCTGGCGGTTCCGGGCAGACTTCCATCATAAGTGTAATCTAACCTCGTGTCTGAATGCGGTTATAGTTTCTAATTACTGTAATCCTAGGCATTTTCATTATCAACCAATTTACCTATGTCGTTATAGGTTTTCATGCTCATTTCCCAAGTTATGTTCATAATGAACCATATGCCCCAAATTAATATTATTATATTTCATTCAAGTTATGCCTAAATTCCCAATTACAAGTTATACCCAATATTAACGTTTTTCCCTTATTCCCAATTTAACGCGTTTGCTTAATTTAGTGGCATGCCTAGGCTCGCAAGTAGCCTGGCTATAGAAACAAAAGGGAAAGGATGAAGGGAAGATGACAAAAATGATCATACTAACAAGGTTAACATATAAAGGCTTAAACATACAGTGGCATAATGACAAGATAAGCATATAGGAACAGATCTGATGAACATGTGACAATAGAACTAATATAATAGGGATGTCATAACAAGCATGATAAGATATAATGAATCAGATAACTAACTATAACATATTTGATTTAGCTACAAACATAATAGTAACAAGCATGATGTGATCTAAACAATGGACTAGATCTACAAATAATGGCGGGTCTGACATGACAAAGGTTAAGTTCTAAGTTATAGTCATGTCAGAATATCATAGATACACAAGCTATAGCAGATCTGATATGATTTAATTAGTCACAGGCATAGATCCAAGTTATAGTCATGTCAATATTAACTTTTTAATTATTTAGATCTAATAATAACTTAAACTCACAGTACTTGGATCTAGAAAAATAGAAAAGGAATTGTTGGCGTTGAATCACAGATCTCTAAGCTTGAATAACTTGATTGCAAAAGAAGAAAAGACTTGATTTGATCTAGGTAGAGGCAGCATCTAGTTCTCCATTATTTTTGGTGTGCAAAAACATGAGAAATGAGGCCATATTTATAGATGCCCTAAAACCCTAGTATGCCAGATCTGACGCGGGGGTGTCGACTCCCCCTTATGGGGTCGACACCTCTGAGCGGGATTTTTGCCGCCTCCCCAAATTTTGAATTTCGAATTGATTTTTGAATTCTGTTTTTAATTATATATATATATATATCTATATATTTCTTGTGCGTATACAAACTTCAAACCTTAATAACTTCTTCATACGGTGTCCGTTTTACGCAAACCAAGTGTCTATTTTGACCAGAATTCTGAGCAATGGCGGAGTCCGTTTCACTTAATTATGAATATTAAATTAATTATTCTTTAATTTATCATCTTTAGTGTTGTTAAGATTACGGGATGTTACATTCTCCCTTATTCAAAGGATTTCGTCCCCGAAATCTCTAAGTTAAGAAGAATGTATATCCTACCATCCATCACCCATCAACTCATCCATCAATCACGAGTATCCATTGTCCTTAAAGAATTATAATGCTTATATGAACATATGCAAAGGTGTGTGTATATTTCCATATACTAATGCGAAGATCAGGCGGTTTACTGATTCAGTTGACTTCCTTAATGCAATGTTAGTTCCATGAATCCATCATGTATGCAAATAATCCTATTATAACATGTAAGTTCCATATGTGTGCACACTCATCCATCCAAATGCAACATGCATATGATGATACATCCATTTCCATTCATAAAAGAAGAAAAATGCACACATATCCATATGCAGTATGAGAGTGATTGAGCCGATCTAGTGCCTAATGTATGTGTATATGCATCCACGAGCAACCACTAGCAAACACTTCCATCCATTAAACAAAACATGTCTCAAACACATGTTTACATCCATGGGATTCCTACCTAAAGGTCAAAGATTTGATCGAAAGGATATACTTTAAATGATAGAAACAAGCATAAATAAAAGCTTTGGAAAGGAAGTTAAGAACATACCCTCGAAAAGAAAAGGGCACGAATCTTGTCTTCATTCTCCCAAGTTGAATCCTCTGGGTTATCTCCCCACTGAACCTTCATCAACTTGACTTCTCTATTGCATAGCTTCTTAAATTTTGATTCAAGAATACAGGTAGGAACTTGCCTAACTGTCGCCTCCCGTTCCACCTCTACTTCCTCCAATATACTCGGCTCAACTACTTCCGCAGTATCATGCAAGTACTTCCGCGGATGAGAAATGTGAAAAACATCATGAACGTCGGATAGTCTCTTTGGTAGCTTTACCCTGTAGACCATTTGGCCATTCCTTTCTATTATGGGAAATGACCCTACAATTCTTGGTGTCAATTTCCCTACAGATCCTAAGTGAACCACATTCCTCAAAGGTGACACCTTAATGAAAACTAAGTCTCCCACCTCAAATTCAATGCCAGTCCTTCTCTTGTCTACGTAGGATTTCTGCCTATCTTGAGCGGTCTTCATTCGCCGTCTAGTAAGATCAGTCTTCTCGGATGTTTCTCTAACCATATCTGGTCCAAGTAGTAGTCCTTCTGTTGGTTCCCTTATAATGTTCTTCGGGTTGCATGTCATCATGTTCTTGTTAATTTAGTTTATTTAGATAGTATGTAACACCCCACACTTTTCTGTGTCCAAATTACGACAAAAATCGAAACTCAAACACATCCAAGTATGGAGCGTGTAAATCTGGTACCTGCAATAAATGAGCATGAGCATAATTAGAGTACGATAAAGAAAACTCACAGCGGAAAACTAGTATTAACTCAAGTAACTACATTTTTAAAGTAAGTCACTTTGCCAATACCGAGCATGAGAGAGAACGAGAACCGAAAGCCAAATCTGAACACCTGTGAGTACCCGACCTTCTCTAGGAAACATGGGAGGTTGTAACGAGGAAGGGGTCATAACAACAAGTTCTGGTGACTAAGAAGATGTATCCCGTTTGGTTCAACCCAAGATGTAAGCCTAACTAAGTTAGTGATTCTAGCCCAACCTAATAAATATTACGCACGACTTTACTACTCTTCCCAAAGTAGTATTCCAGAAGTATTATACTGAGATAGGACGTTTTACTCTTATTTGTGAAACCTTTATAACAGAGCATGTCTGGTTATTAAACCGATAAGTGAACTCCAAATTACAGAGTTATATATATATACACACTTTCCATTGCTTACCCTTTATTATTTAATGCCTCACTATCAATGATAGATAGGGTGGATTCTCCCAATCGCTTAAGACCCTAGGCGGACCTATTGGTTATCCAATACCTCTTGATGATTTATTCACTTCATTATAAACTAGAGGGCACTAGCTACGGGCCCTACTAGTTAAGGCTTCCGTCATACATGCATATACCCTTACCCCATGTAAGGTGAGAGATGGTATTTTTATCGCTCACTATACCATCTAGCTGACCTTATTGAATAACCTCCTTAGTCGCTTATTACTTCCCGTAGGATAGGTAGCCATGTCTGACATTTTAAGTTTCCAGGTTTGGGCAGGCGATACACACACATGCCATTGAATGCCCCTAAACTGAAAGACCTACTCTGAGGCGAACTCCTCGACCCAAGCCACTTAAGACCTAAGGAAGCGAACTATACGTGAAGATTATTAAGTTCGTGCACCATTAGCCTTTAATACTTTTCCCTATTAGGATAAAGTGGGCTACGTCATTTAGTCCTTTCCGTCTAGTTCTTCTTTACGGAAATACTATATGTACACGATTATTTATCGTCACGGGTTCATATGGTTAATAATATTTTACATTATTAACCTACCAAGTCCAATTCTATTTTTAATTATAAGTTTTATATTCATTAACATAAATAAGGAAGGTTATATCCCCTTTTCCCTAGGATATTTATTTGACTTCTTCAGTAATTTGGACTTAGTATTTAAACGACAATCAATATATATTAATCCCCTTTTTGACACCCATTTACTTTCCATTACTTTGTTTATTTCCCTTTATGACCATAATGGTCATATTTTCCTAAGGCAACCATTTATCTTTAATCTCCACTGATTACAATTAATGTCATTTATGAGCCTAACAACCATAATTTTCCCAAGACATTAATTACGATGGAATATCCCTATTTTATCAGTCCCGAATATATTTAATTGTTGTACCCCAACATGCATTTCTAATTTTATTTGTTTATTTATTTGTTGCCTGTGATATATGTGTGTGTGTATATATATGCACCGGGCCTCTCACATTAAGTTGGCTACTTGTGGATGCTGGATTTGTCGATTTGTTCCGGGCAGGCTTGTACCACAAGTTGAACTTAATCTCGTGCCTTAGTACATTTATATTGAAGCATTAGACCCCTTACATTAAGCTGACTACCTGTGGTTGCTAGATTTACCGGTTGGTTCCGGACTGGCTTATACCACAAGTGAGCTTAATCTCGTGTCTAAATGCGATTATAATTCAAATTCCTAATTGGGGTGTACAACATTTATCCTAAATAAATTTTAGGAATTGTAACCATTATCTTATCATATTCACTTTCCCCATTCAATAATTGGTTACAATTGTTATTTATTTATTTGTGTCCTTATTTATAGTAATCAATTACACTAATCGCTACAACGGTCACTATAAATATAATCATTGTATGGAATATAATTTACATATATGATTCCATAAATGAATACCATTCAAACGTTCCAACATTTAATACAATACATAATTTACCGTTTTACGCTGATTTAACGGATAATATGTGTATACTTATATTTCATGTTTTCGTACGGTCAACAAAGTTATCTTTTATTATTATTAATTTTTATTTAAATGATTTGGTTTAATCAATAACCAAACGTTTCTTCTTGCATTCAATCTTTCCAAAAGGTTTCCAATCTTTCAAAAAGACCGTTAGCAGTAATTATTGTAACTTATGCCAAATTTGTGGAATAGACACAATTCAAATTCACAAGAAATATATATGTTTATATATATATATATATTTAGAATAGTCGATGCAAACTACGCACAAATATTTATTTTTATATTTATACGTACATTTGAACCACTTTTTCTTTTTAGATCTTTTTGTCATATCTCTTGTGAATTCAAAATGACATCTTTTTGTTCAAAAAGAAGAAAATGGCATATATACAATAATTAAGCCAAAACCCAACAATATTGAATACAAATAGGTATAACTACAATCACATAATTTAGCAATCATATCTTCCCAAATTCACATAATTTACCAATTTCCTCTTTTTACCCAAAGTCAAATATTTTATACTTTCAACACTGAACTAAAGATCTGGAATGTAACTACATCTAATTTGTGTTTAATGGGACTAATTTCCAGATCTACAGTGTTATGCAATGACCACAATACATTCTATAACATAATTGCAATATATTTCATGACATAACTGTAGGAACATGTGTAAACAAGTCTAAGAAATCCTACAGTTTATTTTATGCATAGCCACAGTGTACAATTCACAAATTTTACACTTTTTACAACCAGATCTGATGGGCATAGGTATAAAAATTGAATCTATTACAAACGAGATAAACACATTATTATAAATGTATATGTAAATTTCCCACTCACCTTGTAGCCTCCAATTTCAATTATTTGAACCTCTTTAGGCTTACAATCACCAAATTCTTATAAATTTATAATTTATCTAGAAAGGGGAAAATTTTAGATCTGTAGAAATGTAAGAA
Source organism: Allium sativum (assembly GCA_030737875.1). Classification (NCBI taxonomy): domain Eukaryota; kingdom Viridiplantae; phylum Streptophyta; class Magnoliopsida; order Asparagales; family Amaryllidaceae; genus Allium; species Allium sativum. The sequence goes on along the minus strand of CM060911.1, from coordinate 296,652,399 downwards.
AAAGGGAAGAGAGTGAAGAATCTATTGTTGAACGTCAAATTGCATTCCTTTATATTGAATCTATATATCCTCTCAATTGCATATGAATTTGATTTGATATGTATTAACATATTTTTATTATAGAAATTAGGTTAGAAGAGGAAGAAAAATGGTAGATCTCCGCTGCCTCTATTGATTTGAATGGAAAAGAATAAGGTTTTACCCCTTTATTTATTAGCCTTGCACCGTTGGATTCATTTTAAATATCATTTGTCCATTCGGTTTATAAAATATAACAAGAATAACCCTCAAAACCTAGCCGTCATTGGGAACTACAGGCCCGAAGCGGTAGACCGCTCCCTAGGAGGGTGTCGACTGCCCTACGGCCAGTTTGCCCAATGAGGGCTGGTTATAAAAGGTATTATATGTATAATTTATTCTCTTTATTTATTTTTGTCCGTTTTTGGTATTTCATCCATAACTTTTTCATACGGGCTTCATTCGCGAAACTCCAAACATGAAAAATTCTGGGTTGCTACATAGCATATCAAAATTTGAGGGTGATAATGTAAACATAGTATGCATATTCCCAGTCCTTGCTGTACATGAGCACAAGGGGACGTATCTAAGAGTTGTTTTTCATTGAATAATGCTCATAGAGATAGACGACAAAAGTGTAAATATGCATTTTATCATTCAAAACATAATGCTGGATACTTTAATATATACTGAGCAGCATTATATTCGTATTTGGCAGTCACCAACGAATCACTTTAGATTATCGGAGCAACTCTTAGATGTTATCTTACTTTCTAAAGAATTCTCATTCAAAAGTTATATAATGACTACTATAATCGACGATGTTTCAATCACAAAAGAAAACAGTTTGCATCTAAAATGTATAGTGTGCATGATTTCATTCTATTTGATTTATAATCATTCCCTTTAAACTGTATAGTGGAGATCAAGATTTCGTGACTCCGCTGATTGGAAGTAGCACTCTGGTGCAAAAACTTGCAAAGTTACTTAATTTTTTGTTAGCATATAAGATATTAATCCATTAATTTTTTTCAATATGTCTCTAATGAAATTTATTTGGAGAAGCACTAATTATAAAATCATATCTTAGTTAAAGATTATTGTTGTTATTGCATGTAGTCGTGGATCGTGAACCTTTTCTACTAAGACCAAAATCAGATATGTGCACCATTCAAGAGGCCGTTGGTACAATCATGGGTTGACACAGGGACTTCATTACACAATGGTAGTATGTGCATTTTTAACTTTATTGTTTTGTTTTGCATTGTATTTTGGAATCGTCACTATAGTATGCATTTGGAATATGTGTACGGATTACATTTTTAATATGATAGAACTTCGAATGTAACTTTAACTAACCTTTTGAAATGTCTGTTAGAATTTAGTGAATTTTATTTTATCTTGTCTATGACTTTAGGAAATGTATGTTTACTTATTTGTTGATAATGTATGCTTTCATTATTACACTATTAAATGCAGATGATTATCGATTATAATAGGTAAATGGGTTTTTCGAATTTTGCAATAGGCATGTAGTGTTGTAAATAATCAAATTGCAACTGTCCTAAACAGTTGTAGCTGAATCATTTGCAACTGTCAGAAATAGTTATATTATCTTACTTTTTCAACGTCTATTCTAGGTTTGCAACTGGCACTTGTTGTTGCAAAAGGATCTGTTGCAACAACAAAGGCTAGTTGCAAAAATGTCATTATTGCAACTGGTAATAACAGTTGTAGAAAGAGGCCGACCTACTACAACTTCGGCTGTATAAATGGACGCGGATCTGTTGTAATTGGCTTACTACAATAGAAATTACCAGTTGCGAAAAGGGTTTTTTGTTGTAGTAAACTATTAAAAATCTTTATTTTAAAGTTGGGTAAATCACCTTCTACCATTTCAAATCTAATTCAAGATTGATTAAAACTCTAACTTAGTTTTAATCTTCATTTCATTCAATCAAATCTTTATTGAAAGAATTATTAAAACTCTAATTTGCTTTCAATCTCTGTCTCGTTCATTCAAATCTTTATTGAAAGATTTATTACAACTCAAACTTGAGAAATCATTTTTCCTTAACTGGTTTAAAGAACAAATGTTATTTAAAACATCGTTCACAATAAACCCAAAATCAAACTTCCATTCAATTCCAATTAATTTTATTAATTGGAAAACTTCATTAATCTTAATTAAAAGATTTATTCCATAAACTTCATTTTCAACTGGGTTTAAGAACATCGTTATTGAAGACACCATTCACGACAAACCCCAAATCCAATTTGATATCAAATATAAGGCTTTAAATAAAAACATATGGCTTATATTCAATACTAAAATTCTGAAACTAACAGATACCGTATAGTGAATAACGATATCTCTATCTTCCAAATTCCTCAACACAATATCTGTATAATTACGGAATCCAATATTGAAATATCCGAATATTATTTCCATTCAAGTCCAATATTCATACATTGGAAAAACTTAACTTGGTTAAGTATTTATTAACTTCTAATTGTTTCAATCACTTTTGTCAAATAGCTAAATTTCACAAAATAGTTTTATACTATCCAAAACTAAATATATTTAGTTCAAATCACTTTTAAATCATTTATTATGATTTATCATAATTTTTTCTCTATTTTTAATAATTTAAAAATAGCTCAATTCATTAAAAATCAATTTCAAGTCATTAACAGCAATAGCGCTGTTTTTCTTCAAATTTAATTTGAACTTTTCTCCAAATATAACCGTTGGATTTAAAATCTTCACATATCATTAGAAATCTCTTTTCATTCTGAACTAAACGTTTTTCGTTTCGGGAAAATCCGACGGTCGGATCTCCTTTTACGTCAATTTGAAGTTATCGGTCAAAATTCGCGAATGGTTGCTGCATGACACGTTATATTCAAACCATTTTATTATTTATAATAAAATTCGTCGATTCAGTTTAAACGTATTTTATAAAACGTTTATGAACTCGTTTTAAAACGATTCAATCTCAAGTTCAATTTTAAACCAAAATTGAATATTATATATTATAATAATATTTTTTAAAATATAATATTTTGAAATCCAAATCTTTCTGACATCCATTATAAAAATAAATAAGATAAATGGAAAAATATGTTCGAGTTAAAAACGTCGTTTATATACCTAACTCGAATTCACATTTTGAACTTACTATTCAAAATCTAATTTGAATTAAAACAAGTCGTTTTTAATTCAAAACTTATTCAAATCCATTTCAATCATTTCAATAGTTATATGAAATTATATCAACTTCGTTTTCAAATTAGTTTGGATTTAAAAATCTAAATTCTATTCTCTTGTCAAATTTCACTTACATGAATATAAAATTCATTAAAAATTCCAATAAAATGAATTTCTATCGATTTCCAAATCTCATGTTCGGAGTGTAAATTTGTGTCAACAATAAAAACACATTCATATCAACTACCATCCATCAACCAATAATTATAATATAAGTGTTTCTATCGACAACGCTTATATTCACAGTTTAATAATAATAACAGTAACTATAAATATCATCCATCAACCACGAAGCAAACGTTGCAATCACAGACAATCCTCATATATATAACTGAACAAGATTATAATGACTTATAAAAAAAATCAGTTAAGTAAGAGTTATCACATTGGTTGTTTATCGTTAAATAACGATAAACTTCGATTGATCTAATCAGACGTTTTCCTTCGACAAAAATTGCAACGAGCTCCAAATCTCTCCAAATTAGTTTCATTGCGAAGCTCTCGTCCATACGGTTCCAACGGATCATGTTTTGCTGAATTCTGATAAAATATGCAAAAGTTGTATATTTTACAAGTTTGATACATTACAATGTCATTAACGTAAATAATTTAATATTAAACCTTAATCTCTTCAATAAGCTCCCAAATTACCTCCTCACCTCCTTCCTCCTACAGCGCATGCTCCAGGAATAAAAACCCCAACCCCATTAGCCGTGCTTTTCTGAAAAGTCGGTGTGTACATTTAAGCAGGATACTTATATGGGTATAGAAGAAATAATAAACTAACTATTAATCTACAATAGTTACGCAGGTAAAAGCTAAGCTATATAAGTATATCACAAATAAAAGTAAAATGCGATAAGTAAAGATACCAGGAATTTTATACTGGTTCGGACCTCCCGCCCTACGTCCAGTCCCGAAGCTCCTCTTCAGAATTCACTATCACGCCCTCTCTTAACCCGGAGGAATAGGTCACAATACACCCGAGCACCAACAAGAATGTTCCCGCCTGAGCACCCAGAAAGGACTTCACAATTTACAAGTGTTTTGACTCTTGAATGTGTTCTCTAATCAACACGGAGTAGTCATGATGAAATACACCCTTCCTATAATTTTATCCTTAAGTAATTGAAATGTTTGTGAAGATTGAAGGAAGTTTGTTGCTTGTTGAATCAAGAGATGTGAAATGTTATCAAGGATTCAACAAGTAACTTGAATTTAAGAGAACTTTAGAATGCAAAGAATAGAAGTGAAAATCAGAAAATAGAGAGAATAGAATGAGAATCGATGATTTGAAAAACACGTTTGTAGTGTTTATATAGTTGTAGAAGAGTAGCATTCCTTTATGAAGAGTTTCGATAAAAAGTTGCGTCCATTTCCATTCATAATTGAAGAGAAATCTCTTCATGAAAGAAGGTAACTTTTCATAAAAAAGACTTCTGTTTCGAATCAGTCGACTGGTTGAATCATACTTTAAAACGTTTGGATTAAAAACCTTTTAAAACTAGCCGTTATGTACAGAAACATACTGACCAGTCGACTGGTCATATTTCTACCAGACGACTGGTACAGCTGAGTCTGTACAGTCATGGCTTTTCAATGCCTTATATATATGCCTTGTTTTGTACATTCGTGTTATACTTGAGGATAGATTTTAACATAATTCTAACACAACTCAATGTATATATGTATATATACATATATATAACCTTATCTTCATGTGACGACCCGAACTTCCTCGGTCTCTGAAGAGAAGAGAAAGAATGGATTGTCTGAGAACACGACAAATCAGAACACAAACAGAAGAACATTTCATTGCTATTTACAACAATTTACATCAGAGTACAAGAATATACAGAGTATGAATAATTAATTTACATCAGAAAAATATCAGAGATTTAAACTACATAGCAGCGGAAAATAATACATAACACAGCTGAAAAGATTACACGGATACAGAGCTTTCCGAATGTAGTTCCAGTTGTAAATCCAGGATCCTGCGAATATAATATCTGCAAAACCAAACTACTAGCTACCCGTGTGGAAAATAGGGGCACAAAGAGTTTAGGTTAAAACAATAAACTCCAGGTCAGTCATGTGACTGGTGTGAGAACTAAAACAGTTATTAAATCTTTACTTTAAAATAAAGTAAATCAAGGGACCACGCCGTATAACACGGAACGGGTTTTCTCCCAAGAATAATAGTGCGTATAACAAAACAACGCAATGCTTTTTGGAAAAATGAAGCTATTATAAGACTTAGGTCCCATCACACAATGCAACGCAAGGACAGAGTTTTACTTATAATAGCCAAACATGCTTGGTACATTTAAAACAAATCATTTTGGTACTATTATAGTGTAAAGTGTATGAAAACAACTTCAAATATAAATGTATCAATCATAGACGGCATGGTGCCCCATCCCACTATGTCGTCATACTAGTTCTACAATTAAAACCGCAAAGTCACGTATTGGAAGTTGGGTTTCCATCTGTAAACCAAGGCAAGGGATCGTCCTTACCGCTTCGAGACTGTCTAACCCGAGCCTCAGGATCAGAGCTCGAGTGACCCTTCGATCGTCAGGGTCGGCCCACACTTAGCGGGTTAATAATACCATAAACTATATGCCAGCCTGCCCTGTGGGGCATAAATGAGCCAGATGACTCAATATCCAACGACTCCGTAGTAACCGATATATCTGAGGCGCCCCTCTATCCATCAAGTAATAATAAGCAACATCCACATGAGTAAAATGTCTGGGCTCCATACCATGACACCACTCCAAGCTAGAAACTAGCATATGTCCATTTCCCTGAGGTCCTCTCCCGTTTCAGGTTCACACCGGAGCGTGAGGCTCACTAATTAACGCTATACACAAAGCTATGCTATATTGAAGTCGTGCTTTGATCATCAACCACAAGACTCTGCTTCTCAACAGAAGCCTTGATCATTTTCATCTCAGCATGTCACACTGACAATTCATGCCATGCGACTGACGTCTATCGATATATAACCTCTGAGCTCATACGTCTCAGAGAAGGGTGTTAAGCAAGAGAATAAATTCTTCGCAACCAAACAGATATATATTTAATAGAGATCAATCAACACGGAACGAAATCCAATGTCAGACACACATCCATTTACAAGTTCATTCTGGGTCTGAACGAAATCGGAGGCACCTTATTCCTCGTTCTATATGTTCAATATAGGAGAGAGGTCCTCACATACCCGGTCGATCTCCAAGTACGTCTGGACGATCACCACTTATTACCTCGTCTTGGGTGTACAGCCCAATCAAGACATCAGTAATCATCCAAACGATGTGAAGACCTCCGGTCTTCAACCACCATCTTCATCGTCGGCTTATCGTCGAATCGGTTATTCAGAATGGGTATAAACCCGGCTTTTCTGAATAACTTGCGTATATAATAAACAAGTGCTATAAAACACAACATACACCTCATTCCAATCCAGGATATTCTTTTATTCAAATATTCTCATTTTTAGGGAAATGTTCCCATTAATTTTACCAAAGATAAATTCTTTAAATTTTTTCTTTAATCTTCCATTGGATATCAATTCAAACCAAATTAAGGTTTATCCAAACTAGTCGGGATTAGCGAACCTTACCGAAGTAATCATTTGTTTTATTTCCCAATCCCAACCTATTTATCCCATGGAGCAAAACTGGTAGTACTCCATATCTAACACCACGGTGTTATCGGTAAAATTAATTACCATTTCAAGTTCAAATCTAATTAAAGATTTAACTATCGCCTGGAGCAAAACTGGTGATACTTCATTCTCGATCAATTCTCGAATTTGATAATTTAAATTATCAGATTCAAATTTCAATCAACTTAAAGATTCATTAAAAATCTAATTCAGTTTTAATCTCCAAAATCATTACTTAATGATTTTTCAAAGTTAGGAGATTAATCTTATCTTTAACTGATGTCGTTTAAAACATAGCTTATGATAAACCCAAAATCACATTCCATTAACAATGGAATTTTCACGGAAAACAAATCAATATATATATATATATAATCGATATAAACTTCCATATCCAACCGATAATATAAATGGAATAACGGCAAAGCCTTTTAAATTCCATATATAGTAACAGTCTTCCTCCACAGAAGTTCACTTCGATTATTACCAAATCGAATTCCATTCCATTCCAAATTATTTTGTTAAATTGGAAAATTTTACTTTGGAAATTTTCATGGAAAATTTCATTAAATCTTAATTAAAATATTTGTAAATTCCAAATCACATTTCACTGTTAATCGGGTTAAAGAAAGAATGTCATTAAAAACACAGTTCACAATAAACCCAATTCACATTCCATGTTTATTCCAGATACTAAATATAACTGGAAACTCCAATAATCTTAATTAAAAGATTTATTCTTTTCACACGGGGTTTAAGAATAGCGTTAATGAAGATACCATTCATGACAAACCCAAAATCCAATTCTTTTATTCAATTCCAATTACATATTAATTAATTGGAAATTTCATGAAATCTTAATTACAAGATTTATTCTTTCCTCAACTGGGTTTAAGAACAGTGTTATTTAAGACACCGTTCAAGACAAACCCAAAATCCAATTTGATATTAAATACAAGACTCTGAATAGAAAATATATCGATTTATATTCAATATCAAATTCTGCAACCAACAAATATCGTATTGGAAATAACGATATAAATATATCTTTCAAATTTCCATAACAATAACCAACAAATATCGTATTGGAAATAACGATATAAATATATCTTTCAAATTTCCATAACAATATCTGTATAATCACGAAATCCAACATCGAAATATTTTGAAGATAATTTCGATTCAAATCCATTCCAATTCATATATTGGAAATTCTAGTTATTTTTAAAACCATTTCAAATCCAATTTATTTATTTAAAAATATTGGATTATAATTCTAGTTCATAACTAGTTCATTTCGATAAAAATATATTTTTATCTTTACAAACATGGAATTTTTTATCCAAATTCTTTCCAAATCATTTATTATGATTTTACACAAATTATTGATATTTTTAATAATTTTATCAAGGCCCGTACAGTCGGTTTCCAATAACGGCCAACGAACTGCACTTACATCAACCTTTTCCAAATTTGATTTGGACATAACTCCAAATCCAGTCGTTAGATTTCAAATTCCTTATATTCGTCGGAAAGCTATTTTCGATACAAACCCAATGTTTCTGGTTTTAGGAGAATCCGACAGTCGGATCTCCTGTAATATCAATTCGAAGTCAATGGTCGAAATTCGCGAACTGCCGCGGCGCGGCGCGTTCTATTCAGGCCATTAAATATATATAATATATATTTCGTCGATTTCTGTTTGAAACGTATTTTATAAATCGTTTTAAATTCGTTTTCAAAACGATTTCAACTTCATATTCAATTTTAAATCAAAATTGAATATTCCATATCATTAATATATAAATGATAATATTTTCAAAACATTAGATTTTGAAATCACTTCCTTTTCGATATTCATTATAAAAATGAATAAAATCAATATAAATATCGTTCATGTCAAAATGGCGTTAATTTAATCAACACGGCTTTATATATTTAAATATTTTCGCATCCATCCCAAATCGGACATCGAAATCATATTTTGATCCATTACTGAATATTATTTTAAAATATTAGTTATTTTAAAATATTCATTACTCGTCATTTAAAAATATTCTTTTAATTTAAAATATTCGTTCTTTCCGAATTGGAATCAAACACAGTCAATTACTAAATAATTTTATTTATATGGATTTCATACACACATGGACACAACAATAATCAAACAGTCAACCATCATCCATAGTGCATTACACAACTGCATAAGCTTTAAATATAAATAATTAACACTTACGACGGTCTGTCAACCCATCGATTGACATACAACTAACTATTGGGATTAGTGTATGTCCAATATCATCCCAATACCCGTGTGGGGTTTTCAAACAACAAACACTGATTATTATTTGTGTAGTTGGGTGATGTGTAAAATATAACGTCCCAATCAATGTCACTCAAATGGGTGTACATAAACAAATCGTCAGAATTGCAAATGAATATTTATTTTATTTATATACACGTTAAAAATTATATTTTTAACTCTAAAATATTTATTTCAACACATGAATATTTTAATCAGTTCATTTATACAAAAAAAATGATATTTTTATTGTTCAATTATTTTATTCAACACATGAATATTTTATTCCATACCATACAATCAACAATCATAATACAATCAAACAAGTCGTCCATGGTCTGTGGACGACGGGGAGAAGTTCATATATGCAGTTATAAAATAAATAACTGTACAAGAAATTATAGTGAGAAGTTCTCACATTCGGCTTCCACTCCGCCAGTTTTATTTCTGAATTTCTGTACCGCTTGCATTTGAATTTGCCTAGATTTCTAACTAGCTCCAAACTGGGCCCGGTTAGTTTTGTTGTGAAGCTCTCGTCTCCGCGATCCCAATGGATCCTGTTTCATGCGATTTGGAGTTCGTATGAGAAAGATATGCTATTATAAAGGTTAACGGCGCTTTAAATTAATTAATATAATAATTAATTATATTAAAAAAAAACTTTCTTCCCTTTGTTTAACATCAGGCCGTCGTTCGACTGAATTGTTCCAAACAAGGTTCCGAAATCGCGCTAAACCCGTCAAGCTTGGAGAGGATCGGACTACACTACATTGAAGAGCGTCGAAAACCGCACTTCCTCCTCCGATGCTGGCGAACTTGGTGGTCTCTCAGGCGGTGGAAACGAGGGCGAGCGGTGGTCCTTTGGGGCGACGATTCAGGCGAAATACTTAACGAAACCCAAAGACGTTTATATGGATTTGAAGCCCATGCTCTTCTCCGTAATTCATTCAACAGGAGCTCAATCTAATTGTCAATGGATTGAGAGAAAATTGGAGGGGAAGGAACGAACCAATTTCCATCGTTCGAGCTGAAGGAACGCGGCGGTTTTATTTTTTTCCAGCCAATGAAATTTTAGGGTTTAGGATATTTTTTTTATCTATATATATTTTTATTTCCAAAAATTGCAACTTTACCATTCGACCTCCAAACGAGACCCAACGACCATCGCCTCTAGCCAAATACCCCTATTCCGAACACAATAGCATATGTCCGGTAAGCCAATTCGACTGTTACGAACAGTTTTCATCAAAATTAAAATATAAATTAATATAACATTCAAAATTGATTTCAACGTACATTTTAATTTATCGGGGTCACATAATGACTCCAAAAATTCCAGAAAAATAAATCTAGCTATGTTTTGACGATACGGTCCTAACAAAACTAATTTCACTGAATTTGGAGACCATTTGAAAAACGGTCATTTTTCAGTCGATTAAATTCAAACTGAATTGACCAAACACGTTTAAATTCACCATGCTCACATATTGATTCCAAAAATTCTGAAAATTGGAATCTAGCAATAATTCGACATTCCGGATCCAACAAAAGTGGTCTCGTCGAAAACGGAGGTCGTTTGCAAAATCTCCACTTTTAAGGGCTATATTTTATATAAAATTCCATTGCGACTATTCTGAATTTTCAACTGGACATAACTTTTTATTCCCGCCATGAAATCTGGATTTTTCACATTCGTTGGAAAGATATTTTCAAACAGATTCAAATATTTCTGGTTTCACTAAAATCCGGTTTATTTTGAATCCTGTACATTCATTTGAAATCGAATTTTCAAACTACCGCACCATTTCCAATTCCTTTTATAATTAAAATAAATATTTATATTCTAACTTTGATTTAAATAAATTTTTACATTCTTATTCTATTCAAAATAAATTTCTAGCCGTTATTATTTAAAATAAATCATTTTAAATATTCAAAATTCATTAAAATAGCCAAAATAAAATTTTTAAATTGGTTCCAATTTTCCGGGTTGTTACACTTCATGAAATGATTTCCATTTCTCTTCTCTTTGTTGACATTAATCAAAATTCTTGTTTTCAACATTCTCCCCATTTTTGATTGATGAAAACATACTTGAATTTCTCCCCCTGAGTATTTGTTCCCCTTGAATTTCGACAACATTTTGTTTGTTCATAAATTTATAAACTTAACGTTTTGATTCCTACAACAAAATGTTAGCGCACATAGAAGATATAACTATAAAAAGATCCATCATTGTGATCATATAACTATAAAAAGATCCATTTTCCTCTGTTTCTGTTTAGTGGGACCTACAAAAAATAATTTAAAATACCATTGGTACCCACTTCCTCCGTTAGGGTCCTAAGGGTTAAATCTTAGGAAGCCAAACCCAAAAGGGTTCAGGATCCTTTTTGAAAAAATAATTGTCATTATTATGAACAGAATCTAAAAAATTCTTAATATATTTATTTCTAATAAGAACATTATTGGTTTTTGGAACCCATATAATAATATTTCCCAAGTAGTTTTTCTTAGTATAAATATTTGATTTACTACTATGAATTACCAGTTTAATATTAGATTTCTTAAAACTGGATTTCTTTTTAAATTTAACTTTTTGAACATATGCTAGTCCCTTTTTACTAAAAACTGGTTGAGAATTTTCTAATATTTTAGATAAGTTCTCTTTACCTTTGTTAAAATTGTTAACATTCTTAGAAATGTTTTCTAATTTAACTTTTAAACTAGAATTTTCTAATTCTATGATTTTAACCTTAGTATTTAAATCATGATTCTCAGAAGCTAATATATCATTTTTATTCTTTTGAGTCTCGATTTCTTGACACAACATAGAAATTTGAGAATTTGCAACTAAAAGAGATTCTTGTAATTTTCTAATCTCGTCTTCTAAAATCTCTTTTTCATCTTTTAAAAGTTCTCTCTCAAATTCTGCTTTCTATTTATCTTCGTTAGCTTGTTTAAACTTTCGCTTAAACATTTTTCTAGATTCTAAAATTTCAGTATTAATTTATACTAATTCATCAAAAGTAAAATCACTTACATCAGTATCCTTAGCCATGAAGCATATATTTCCTTGCTCACTGTCACTATTGTTGTCACTTCAGAAGATGAATCTGAATTATCCCAAGTGACTGAACAAGCTTGTCTCTTTGATTTTTTCCTTTTTATGTTCTTTCTTCAATTATGGACAATTCTTTTGATAATGTCCGATCTTGTGACAATTAAAGCATGCCATCAGTGCAGGGTCAGGCTCTTTTGATGAATTCTTTTTCACATTCTTGCTTTGGCCTTTTCTATATTTCAGAAACTTTCTAAAATTCTTTGCTACAAAAGCAATATCTTCTTCGTCTGAATCTGAATCTTCTTTCTCAGCATGGAAAGCTAAATTTTTCTTACCTTGTACATATGCTTTCTTTGCCTGCAAATTTACTTCATAGGACATGAGATTACCGATTAACTCTTCTGGTTTCATGGTAGAAAGATCATTAGCTTCTTCGATAGCTAATACTTTTCTTTCCCATTCATCCGTCAAAGAGTTCAATATTTTTGAAACTATATCAAAATCGAAATATTTTTCTCCCAATTCTAAAAGAGAATGATAAACATTTTGAAAACGTGAATACATGTCAATTATAGACTCATTCTCGTTCATTCTAAAATTTTAAAACTGGTTTTTAAGCATAGTTATATTGCTTTGTTTGACCTTGTCGGTTCCTTCATAAGTTACTTTGAGTGTTCTCCAGATTTCATATGCTGTGTTGCACATACAAACCCGGTTAAACTCGTTTCGATCTAAAGCACAATGCAACATATTCATGGCTTTAGCATCGGCGGTAGCCTCTGCTTTTTCATTTGTAGAACATTCGGTGTATAGAGTAGTAGGTTGTGTATACTCTTTTTGTGTGATGTTCCATGCATCAAAACTATTGGCTTGCATATATATCCTCATTCGTGTAGCCGAATAGCTATAGTTCATGTCATTAAAAAAGGGTAGTCTTGCAGTGGATTGGCCTTCAGTATATCCAGTATTATTGCTAGCACTAGTGTTAGTATCCATATTAACTATGAATCAGATAACGATTTTACGGTTAAATGATGACCTTGCTATGATACCAAGTGAGAAGTCGGTGTGTACGACTTAAGCATGATACTTATATGAATATAGCGAAAATAATAAACTAACTAGTAATCTACAATAGTTACGTAGGCAAAAGCTAAGCTATATAAGTATATCACAAATAAAAGTAAAATGCGAGAAGTAAAGACACCACGAATTTTATACTGGTTCAGACATCCCGCCCTACGTTTAGTCCTGAAGCTCCTCTTCGGAATTCACTATCATGCCCTTTCTTAACCCAAAGGAATATGCCATAATACACCCGAGCACCAACAAGGATGTTTCCGCCTGAGCACTCACACAGGACTTCATAATTTACAAGTGTTTTGACTATTGAATGTGTTCACTAATCAACACGGAGTAGTCACGATGAAGTACACCCTTCCTATAATCTTATCCTCAAGTAATTGAAATGTTTGTGAAGACTGAAGGAAGTTTGTTGCTTGTCGAATCAAGAGATGTGAAATGTTATCAAGGATTCAACAAGTAACTTGAATTTAAGAGAGCTTTAGAATGCAAAGAATATAGAAGTGCAAATTAGAAAATAAAGGGAATAGAATGAGAATCGGTGATTTGAAAAACACGTTTGTAGTGTTTATATAGTTGTAGAAGACTAGCATTCGTTTATGAAGAGTTTCGATAAAAAGTTGCATCCATTTCCATTCATAATTGAAGAGAAATCTCTTCATGAAAGAAGGTGACTTTTCATAAAAAAAACTTCTGTTTCAAATCAGTCGACTGATCTGAAAATCATCAATCGACCGGTTGAATCATACTTTAAAACATTTGGATTAAAAACCTTTTAAACTAGCTGTTATGTACCGAAACATGCTGACCAGTCGACTGGTCATATTTCTACTAGTCGACTCGTACAGTTGAGTCTGTACAGTCATGGCTTTTCAAAGCCTTGTATTATATATATATATATATATATATATATATATATATATATATATACACACACACACACACACATATATGCCTTGTTTTGTATATTCGTGTTATACTTGAGGATAGATTTTAACATAGTTCTAACACGACTCAATGTGTGTATATATATACACACACATATATATACATATATATAGAGGAGGGTTATATAACACCCCTTTTTTTGGGCACCTGTTTTGCACCCGTTTTGCACCCGAACCACAACCAAGCATTTGTAATTAAATAAATCACTGGGGGAGAGAGAGTTAGTGGGAGGAGAGAGAAACGAGAATGTGTGGGGGAAATCAGGGGGGCTAAAGGGCTGCTGCACTATTTGGGGTGCTATTAAACGCTTCTATATATATATATATATATATATATATATATATATATATATATATATATATAGACACACACACACACACTTCATGATATGATTTCCATTGCTCTTCTCTTTGTTGAAATTAATCAAAATTCTTGTTTTCAACATTTTCTTCCACCTATCCTCCCATTCCACTCCACTTAAATTCAAACTAAAATAACCATAATTCTCCTCGCCAAAATCTCATCTTCCCCATACCAATTTTGTTGAATTCGACACCATGCTCCCACATGCGTCATTTCTACAACACGCACGCCCACTGTACAATCATCGACACAAAATTCACAAAATCACCCAAAAATTTATGTATTCTTGCCACTCGATCTCCTCAATCCCATTATAACAACAAAAACTTACATTGAAGCTTAGAATTCTCAAAGATCTGAGCCCTATGCTACTTAAACGCACGTTATATGTTTTTACAATGACCAAAAATTTGACCGAACACACATTGAAGTACACCAGATTGAAGAGCAACTCAAATGGAGTTCGAATATATATGTATTACGATTTCTAGGATTTGATTTCATATTCTTTTGATTTTTGAAAGCCACGTTTTTTAAGGAATGAAAGAAAACAATGGCGGCCTGAGAATTTTTGACCATGTGAAAATGTATTTAGGGTTTAAGGTAGGTTAGGATATTATATAGGTAGGGTTTTCTACTTTTGTTTATTTAATTATATATATTATTATTCGATCGTTACCTCCAGTTGTCATTTAAAAATTCGTATGACCACATATGAATTCCATTTTAGATGAAAATGGACATGCAGTTTTTTTTTATATTACGAACCCAGCGGAACTTATTTCGTCGAATTCCGTGACCGTTTGCTCCAGTAGCGTATTTTTAAAGTCAAATTATTGACCATTTCACATTTAAATTGTGCAAGGTCACATATTAACTCAGAATGGTGCTAAATTTGAAACCTAGCAATAATTTATTATTCCGAAATCAAAAAAATGCGTTTCGTCGAAAACAGAGGTCGTTTGCAAAATGACTATTTTTAAGACCTATGTAATATTATAATAATATATTATTAAAGTCCAAAGTTATTCAAATTAATAATAAACTTATTGTTATTATTGTACATATATCCAAATGAAATATCATATAGCTGTAAAATAGACATGCTTGAATTTTAGACTCGATATCACAATTTTTTAGTCAAACGGTATTCAATTTATATGAAAATCATTTTATTTTATATAATAAATCGTTATAATTTATAAACGATTCCATGACGACTTTTTGGAATTTTGTTTTGGACATAACTTACCATTTATAACACGAAATCTCGATTTTTCACATTCATTAGAAAAATATAATTAAATATATTCTAATGTTTCCTATTTTACAGAAATTCGACTTATATCGAATTATGTACATTCATTTAAATTTCAAAACATAATATTACAAACTACCGCGATGTTACGAGCTCGTTTTTATAATTAATATAAATTTATACGTTCAAACTTCATTTTAAATAAATTCCAAGTCATTAATTCTCAAAATAAATCGTTTTAAATATTTAATTTTCATTAAATATTTCTTAAGAAATTTTGGATCGTTACAAGCCAGAGCCCGAGACATATTCCCGTATTATTTTATGTATTCCGTTGTGTATTGTTGTATGCATTAACAATTGTTAGGACAATTTATTACAACTGTTCAAACTGATTTATAGCTTGTACTAAGATTTATGTATGCATATTATAGTTTTCTTTTTTATGTAAAGAGCAAATTATTTACTCCTCTGTAAAAATTTGTTTGTCTTTCTTCTTCCATTATTCTTTTTTTATGATATTCCACCTAACTACCTAGTTTTCTGACACGTGAATATCGAACATGTATCAGTGTCTATTTCCAAAGGTCAGGTTCCCAATTCGTTCAAGGTTCCAAAACTCGAATATCGATCGTGTTTCGTCTCGGGGATTTTAGATATTTGATTTCGTATTGGGGGAGATCTAGAATGAGATGAATCTAACTCGGGAGTTCGTCTCTGATTTCCATCTTGAGCCTGAAAGTTCATATTGAAACAATCTCAGCATACTTGATATGTTAAAAAATGATATTCTTACACAATGATATTTATGGATACTAGTACAAACATAGTAGCTTAAACTTATATTGCAAAATCACTTCATTATTCTTAATTTACGAAAGATCATTCATACTCTAAATCATAACATACTTACAATAGAAATATAACACAATGCAAATAGATTAGTGCATACAACAAATGATCCATGAACATATATATTGTTAGACATAAAATATAAAAAAGATCCAAAATATTAAAAAGTTCAGCATATATGTAAAAAAGACGAATATGAAAATCATAAACATTGTAAAACATATATGAACAGACGATATGGTTATTTAACATGCAAAATGTTAAATAGTAGAAAATTATCGTGTGTAGCTTAGGTTTTCTAATCATTGTTCTAGTTCAGACACAGATTTTAATTTTAACCAAAAAAACCAAAATCTCGAATGATATTTTAAGTATCTCGCCTCCATCAATATATCGTTCGATATTGCTATATCTGAAATGATATATTAAATGAGATTTACAGCGAGATTTGTTTCGTTTCGAAAGGAGCTCAAAAACGAGATATTGATCGATATTTTCAATATTTGGAATGGAATAGTGGGTTCGTTATGGGTTTGATCGACCAGTTTGGTTCTAGCGAAATATTGCTCACTCTTATTCAATGTCATCACAAAACAAATGCAAAAGTAAATGGAAAACGGGAATGCACACGATTTTACAATGGTTCAGCTATCCCTACCTTCACTTTACATGACTCATATTAGGATTTCAGACTCCAAAGAAATTCTAGCTGATTGAACTCTAACATGAGCACAAGGGCAGACATAGGCACATGCGCACACAGAAACATAGACACGCACGGATACAAACACACACATAACGGTTCAACGACATAACCAAACAGTGCAGCACCCCTCTTACCCTTCCATGGTAAAGAGATAAGCCTGTAACAGCTCAATCTCATAAAAGCAACGCAATACATAACAAAATTCTTAATTAAACTGAAACAAGACCTTACTTTAGCAGTGAAGTCAATGTGATATACAAATTTATGGTCTGTAAAATCCAGATTTATCTTTGTAGTAAGTTTCAAATGGAAATTATGATTTTTTCCCCTTCCTATCCATGCAATTATAAATTACACTCTGATGATCATTAGCGTAACAGTGTCGTTCGGTAACTCTTTTCCAACATATCATCCCATTCACTTGCTGAAAATTAGTATTCTCCAGGATATAATTAGCCTTGAAATTTTGTTTTATAGGTCGAGAAAGTTGTTTTGAGTCAAATCCCCAATACAAATTTCTAAACATATAAGACAAATTCTTTATGTTGCCTTTAATTTTATAAGAGAAATTGGAAACATCAAATTTCTCTTACAGAACCAAAGGAAACACAAAGATACTGATTTAATTTAAAAAAAAAAAAAAATCAAATTAATCAAGGCTTTTATACCCAATATTCTTTAGATACCAAAGAGCTCCTTGTGCAGCATGTTCTTGTGCTAGTTTTTTCTGAGGCTTGGCTTCACTATAGCACTCCACCTCTTTGGATCGCAATCCTTCAACTCTAAAGCTAGCTTTATATGTAAACCTGTTCGCATATCAAAATATTTAATTAATGATAAATGTTATTTAAAAATTAAAAACCACATGGCTTATCTGTAATTTGTAGCTCTGTTTTTCTTGGCTATGATTTCTACCATTTTATGATATATTTTCAGAGCTAAATGATTTAATAATGCAATAGTTTTGATATAAATGCAAATAGTGGCACTGGAAGAAGAAAAACTAAATGGAACATTCAGTACATATTTCTTCTTCTGGTTTACTTGGTTTTCTGTTTTTCCTCCTAACTCAATTGTGGTATTCCATAGAAGTTGAACTATGCTAACAGGGATGGTGTGGTTGGTTCATAGTTCAGTCAGACTGCAAAATGAAAGATCACGAGTTTAAACACCAAAACTAACAACTTTATACGAAGTACCAGGGTACGTGTTTGGTAGACACATGTTTCCCTCAAATTTACAAGCGAGAAGCTAGATACTCCAGATAATTTTTAAGAAAAAAGTTCAGCCATGTTTAACTATGTTGCAGCTTATGATTATGCCAAGAACAAACTGATGATTCAACTTCTCTCTTTCGAATGAAAAGAAAGCGGGAAAACACACGCCCGCACGCGCGTGCGCACACACTAACTAACTATATGATGAAGAAGTTGAACTTACATTCTTAAATGGCTTGGTCCTTCCTCTTTGCAGCACACAAATGTAGGTTGATTCCAACAATTAGTAGAACACAGTTCATAAAGCTTGGACTTTGCTGATTTATTAAAAGCAGCTGCACCTGCACCTGCAAAGTGTCAGCAATAAATTATATGCTTATAACTACTAATCATGCTACAACATTTTATGACTTAGTGCACTTACCAGTCATCTCTCTCATTCCATTGGTCTCACTATTCTTATGAAATCCAGTTCTATCTGATTTTACTCTACCTGTCGAAACCAATGGATTGGTAAACTGAGATAAGGCTTTGGATTCTTCATCAAATGAAAGTAATTTTGCATCAATGTTCTCTATTGACATAAGATCTTCATCAAACCCAATGAGTTTAGGTTGATTCTTCCTAGTAGACTTCAGAGATTCTTCGAGTGTGTTACTTTTATCCTTGTAACCAAGAGCCTATAGGCAAATACAATGGCAACACCATAAATTACTTAAGGCAGAAGCAACCATGCTGAATAATGAATTTAATGGTCACCAAAGTTTCTAATTTACAAAATATCTTTAAAAAAAGGATTGATCAGCATACATACCTTTAGTGCATTAAGTGCCTCTTGAGCAGCTAATTTTCGGGCTACTTTAGAGTTTTTATTCACAGCTGCATAACTCCATATTTTACCATTTGCTAGAATTTCTACTTGCACACTGAAATTTTGATTCTGTTTCACTGGATCTGGCAATTTTAATGTCAAATCACAGGATTGACATAATTCATGTAGTTCCCTTAGTGAGTTAACCTGAAGCCTAGGAAAACCTAAAATAGGCTCCAGGAGTCTGAGCATCAATGCCCAGACAACATTTAAGTTAAAACCAGTGTCCAAAAGTATAGCACCAAATGCAGATTCAACTATATCACCAAGAACCTACATCAATAAAAAATACATAATGAGTATGATATTTTCAGAAGGTCGAAAAAACAATTTCACATATTGCTTGCTCGCCCTGTCGAATAGAAGATCTTGTTAAATGAGCATTTGTATTGTTGTATAATATTCATATGTGAATTTGCACACCAAAAACTACAGAAGTATAGAGGGAGCAGCGATAATTATAACGGTCAATTATTATTCGTGTGTATCGAGTGCTTGTGTACATGTGTGTGTGCGCACGTGTGTTCTAGTGCATAAATATACGAGTATTTTAGCATGTACAATGCACACACACACACGTAGTCGATAAACATGTAAAATCATTTGTCAGAGGGAAGGGGGAAAGATAATGTGATTGAATGTCATAACTAGAATCATAGTCATGAAACACACACTACAGTGCGTGCGGCATTTGTGCCTTTCTTCCATATAGCGCAGCACACACGAAAGTGCATGGCGAATGACGTGAATATTGCGTGCCTTTTCGTAAATTTGTCACATTTAACTTCTTTCTATATAAATTTCTTCTTTCACAATTCAAACTAATCTCCAACAATAGCTGAATGTATTATATATTTTTATATAATTATACAATTACACTTCACGCTAATCTTCAACAAACTTTGAAGTGTTTATTTATATTATTGTCGCACCGAACTACAATGGCAATTAGAACAGAGATTCGCAGATCCGAACCCGATGGATCCGGATCCGGTCTTATTAATGGGAGATAACATGAAAACCAATCTAACCCAGAAGATTAGACAAAAAGTGAAAATATATATGCATTTTTAATGTCATTATCCAACCAGATTTGAACCAACCCAATCTGAATTGAACATTAGGTAATGTCAACGTTTTAACATGCGAAGTTAAACTTGATCCGGGATGGATTACCTCCGTTCCCACCATTCACCAAACAAATAATCTCGAATGATCGCATTTTCAAAGTTAATCTCGAACGAATTTTGAACTTTCAATTTCAATTATTATCAATGTTTTAAAACGCAAAAGGCGTACGCGAGGCGTTTTCGGGTCCGTGAGGCGAGGCGTAAGCCTCGACGCGTTGAGGCGTAAGCCTTTCAGGTAAAAAAAAAGCGTAACACATATACCTAAATCTTTAATCCACTTCCATGCAACACATATACTTAATCTTTAACCCACTAGCCAATAGCTCCAGACAGCACAATAATAGGGCACAGCAGTTAAAAAATCAAAAACAAAAAAAAGCCCTCTCTTTGTGTTCCTCACTGGAATCGGTTTCAATTCCAGTTTACTGGAATCGAACTCGATTCCAGAATCGAACTCGATTCCAGAATCGAAATCGATTCCAGAATCGAAATCGATTCTTCTGGAATCGAAATCGATTCTTTTGGAATCGAGTTCGATTCCTGTTATGGAATCGAGCTCGATTCCATAACAGGAATCAAACTCGATTCCTGTTCAAATGCAGAATTCAATTTATTTTTTGCGCTTTCTGCGCCTCAAGCCATTGAGGCGTGCGTTTTTTTGCGATTCCTGCGCCTCAAACCATTAAGGCTTAAGCCTCAGGAGCAAAACGCCTTTCGAAGCACGCCTTAAGGCGTTCCGCCTCGCCTCGAGGCGCGCCTCAGGCGCGTTTTTTAAAACATTGATTATTATTGCATTGAACAAATAATCTCAAGCTGATGTTTTTTTCCAAATAATATGTACTGTAATCTTGGATTTTGCATTTCAAAAATTATTATGCTTAATAGTTTATGCTTGTAGTATTATATTTGATAATGTTAACTGCAAAATGTCTTTAAAAAGGTACGTACGTGTTTAGCCGCTTTTGAACCAATGCAGCTTTAACTAGCTTTAAAATATTCAAATGAGATCGGACTGGAATCAAACTTGGCAAAAGTACTTAGAAAACATGAAGAAGCAACTAAGAAAAAATTGGATAAGTTTGAAGCTAAGTGCATGGGGCCCTATGGCTCATCCCGACCCATCATAATTGTGAGATATCATGTGCGACTCATGTGGTGTACTCGCCTACTCTCCTACGATGCTCACGTCATGTTTCAGGCTATTTGGATAATTATTGTGCAAGTTATAAATGGATCTTCCTAGCATTTGGATGAACTTGGATGACCCATGAAAACAGATGATCAAATGAACAAAACAACTCAAGAAATGATGAGCAGGCTTTACTTAGAGTAAGGAAGAAGATCCATGAGAAAGAATCAGAAAAAAGTCTATGTATATGGATCGCTACCGACCAAAATATACACAATGTTTAGAGTCGAGTCAACATCACTTCTAAACTTCTCTACAACAGTTTGTCTGGTCCAACATTGAAGGATTCATCAATAAATATTGGATAATTCTTAACTAGAAAGGTAGGAGGATTCTGCTGGATATAAAACTCTACTAGATCGAATCTGAAAAAGAAACATCATTACTTTGCAAGATTGTTACTTCTTCTTCAATTTTTATCTCCACAAACAACTCTCGGTTGTAATCTAGATATAAATAAGGGTTTGAATCTCGGGAATCTCGGCCACGATCTAGTTTCCAAGGTCAAGCAATTCGAAATAAGAAAAATCTGATATATCTTGTGTCAACTAAATCTCCGGCGTGATATTCAAATCTCAACTGATACCTTGACCAAGATTGATTTCAGTGATCCCAACCGAAATGATAGGTTTTTTAATTCTACTTTTTTAATGGGGTAGACCTAAAATATATGCCTTGTTGTCTGAACCTAAATTCATGTTTTATTTCAGTAAGTTTGAATGTCAATTTGATTTCCAACCATTCATTTTTTTTCCCACTATTAAGTCATAATGCATGCTTATGGTTTTTCGTTCTCATTTGAAATGTCGATTTTCTTCCCGAAATTTGGTTCTTCGGCCTCAAATCCGCTAAAGCTTTAATGTTGAGTTATGTTCTTTTTGCAAAAAAATTCAAATCCTGATTATTTTGCAGTACGTCTTTCTTTAATTCTTGTTCCATTCACGTTTCTACATTGTTTATATTTTTTATTCCCTTTTCCATTACATCTTTTTTTTTTAATAAATTTACTATCATAAACTTCCAATTTCATGGAAAAAATCAAAAAAATTGTATTTAGTCCAATTTTCATTCTACCTTTCGCAATTTTCACTTAATTCAATATTTTTATAGTTAATATGTTTGACAAATAACTTGATATGCTGACGCCACTTGCTAATTCAATCATTCTTTTTAAGCGACATCCAAATATTTTATTGTTGGGTTATTTTCCATTCATGTTCAACATAGATCAGCTACTATATTGTATATTTGTTGAAATTTACATATTCATGTTTAAAAGAATGATATTAGTGATGTAATCCTTGTTAAAATGGTTTACTGATTTAATATTTTCTATTAAACGAATATGAATACTGAATTTGATATTTTAGCTTTATACATATACATACATACATATATATATATGTATGTATATATACATACATATATATATATATATATGTATGTATATATGATCTTTTTTGTAATTAGTACTTTAACTTTTGGTTGCATAATTGAATGTAAACCAATACTGAAAAGATCAAATAATCCGAGATTGCTCCGAAATGTACTTTAGGGTCCGAGATGAACACATTCGTCCGATCAAGTCTATGAGATGAAACATGACTAAAATCCCAGATTTAAAACCTTGAATCTAAGGACTATCTAATTGAGATTTGGAGAGACCCAACTAGCAAAATTAGTAAAGGAAAGATTGAAGTGAACATGGGCCAGAAAATTGATATGCCTCCTTTACTTTTTTGTTTGTTTTTTTATAAGATCTGTGTTGCAGCTTATCCGAACTGCCATTAAGGCTGGTGCTTTCACTATCATTTGGGGGTTAATTTCAGTTTTAAAGTTAATATTTGGTGCTTTCACCGAGAAAACGAAGAAAAGAGCTTGGAAGTGAAGATCTGAAGAAATGCCAACATCTAGAATCGGATCTAGGACGGAAAGATCTGAAATTAAAGGAAATCGGTCTGGACATAGGAGAAGTCAGGGAGTCTCCTCTAATTCATACAGATCTAGTTATGTTACTAGAGATGAGATGGAAAGGATGACAAAAGAGATACAAGATCAGATATTGGTTAGGCAAAGGAAGATGATGGAAGGCTTTCTCCAAAGGATGGAGAGACTAGGGATGGCTGGACCTGCAAGGACTCAAGATCAAACTCCAAGAATCAACGTAGGAATCTCTGGGTCCTAGATGAACACATTCGTCCGATCAAGTCATATCAAGTCTATGAGATGAAACATGACTAAAATCCCAGATTTAAAACCTTGAATCTAAGGACTATCTAATTGAGATTTGGAGAGATCCAACTAGCAAAATTAGTAAAGGAAAGACTGAAGTGAACATGGGCCAGAAAATTGATATGCCTCCTTTACTTTTTTGTTTGTTTTTTTTGTAAGATCTGTGTTGCAGCTTATCCGAACTGCCATTAAGGCTGATGCTTTCACTATCATTTGGGGGTTAATTTCAGTTTTAAAGTTAATATTTGGTGCTTCCACTGAGAAAACGAAGAAAAGAGCTTGGAAGTGAAGATCTGAATAAATGCCAACATCTAGAATCAGATCTGGGACGGAAAGAAGATCTGAAATTAAAGGAAATCGGTCTGGACATAGGAGAAGTCAGGGAGTCTCCTCTAATTCATACAGATCTAGTTATGTTACTAGAGATGAGATGGAAAGGATGACAAAAGAGATACAAGATGAGATATTGGTTAGGCAAAGGAAGATGATGGAAGGCTTTCTCCAAAGGATGGAGAGACTAGGGATGGCTGGACCTGCAAGGACTCATGATCAAACTCCAAGAATCAACGTAGGAATCTCTGGAGTTGGACTGAGACAATTTGTAACAACTCCTGACAAGAACGCTTGATACTTGATCTGAATGTTGTAAGGCCATAGGTGGAAGGGTACGAGTAACAGAATTCTCTAAGAGGAATAATGCTCAAAATAGAACTAGAGTTGCTGATCAAAACTTAAATCAACAAAGACCGAAGGAATATTCCTAAGTTTGTGCTAGGAGAGCCCCATAGGATTGGAGGACAGGATGCTATCATGGATCGAATGCTTCAACCAAACAATATGAATCGGATGGATGAGATAATTAGGAGGGTTGTTAGAGGGTGATCACCAGATCAAAGTATAGGGGATGTCACTAGAAACCTTTTCACCCTCCATATCTGAAACGCTAACAATTCCATGATATCAACCTTCCAGCAGTCGATACTTACGATCGGAAATTAGATCCTATGGTTCACTTAATGCAGTATATCAAACATATGAAAGTGCTTGAAGGTTCGGAAGAAGCGATGGTGTGATACTTTCCACTTTTCTTGATTGGTATACCAAGGGTTCAAGCAATTGGAGAACGGATCCATTCATTCTTGGAATGAACAGGTGTATAAGCTCTTGAGGCAGTTAGGAGTGCATGTCACAAAATCAAAAATCGAAAAACGTGATATCGTTATCCAATGTGAAGCAAGACCCGGAGAAAGCCTTAGGAGTTATATGATAAGGTACAATGCAGTTACTGCTACAGTCGATAAGTCGGATCCATCAATCATCTTGATGATAGCAATTTCGAGAATTGCTGGAAAGACGGACTTTAAGGTAGCTTTGGAGACAAATCCATCAGTGCATTCAACGAAATTCTATCGTGACAATGAGAGATATCTACGATAAGAGAACGTATAAGCGGGAGAGACCGATTTATATGATGAAACCAATGTTGTGGAAGACAACGAATCACCAAAGACTGGGTTTGGGAAGGATAAATGGAAGAAAATGCCGAAGATGACAGCTTGAATTCTAAGGAAGACAAAAGGTCAATGAGAGAATTCAAAGAACCAAATTTTACTTGGTCCTCAGAGTTGAATGAAACCTCGAAGTGGATTCACTTGGCTATTACGAAGCATCTCCCTATCGAAAGACGATGAAAAGGAAGCTCATGGATCATGGGCGCACCTCTGGAAACTACTGCATATTCCATGATCTGGATAGACGCATCTCGAAGGAGCGCAAATATCTTAAAGACTTAATTAAAAGCATGTCACGAGCGGTCAACTTCACAGTACGTTAGGAATTCAACTGTGGTGGTGTAGATGGAGTGGTCGCAACTGCAGCTAGAAAAAACCAGGGATCTAATCCATGATCCTTCATCCATGATCGAGATGGGCTGGGGTAGGTTCATATCTTACTCCTTGTTCTATGCACTCTGGTTTTACCTGCTTTTTATAACTAAGATGATAACCTCCGACCGCTTACACGTGTATAGAAACCTAAGAGATCCTTACGCGTGCTCAGAGTCCAATGTTCAGGATGACTATTTAGAACTTTCTGTTTGTTCTGTTTTTTAACCTGAACAATCTAAAAGGAAAAAATAAAGGTGATGACATGTCATTCGCAAGGCGATAAAAATGACCTCGATCGAAAGGTCAAGATTAGTTATTATTGTCGAGTACCACCGAATAAGTGATTAGGGCACGGTAAGGATAGCGATTTGTCATGCAAGAGTGCATTGGGACAGGAGAAGACAAGAGTAGGCGGTTGCTCTAAAGAGCGACTGGATCGGCCTGCTATCGTCGAGTTCCACAGGGTTGTACAGTTAAAGTGCTTAACAATTATATTACAGTGGAGGCGCAAAAGATGTAGCAGGAACAAGCGAGGAAATAACAATGATATAGCAAACGGAAAAAGGTTCATTAGACACAAATCCAAATATTTAAAATTAATTGTGAATCATTCTAACATTATATAGGCAAAAAAATAAATGTCAATTAAATCTTATATAACAAAATAAAAGAATATCAAGGTTATGCATACTGCATTTGATGAAGATAATAAATTTCTACACTATTTACTTATATCTTAAAGTTAGCCTTTTGCACTAACTTTATTGATTTTTTTTTAAACAAATGGAACAAGTCAAATTAAGCTCTAAATATTAATACTGCTAAAGTGGATGCTAAAAAGCCTTGATTTAGCGGATAGACCGAAAAAATAATGGGACTAAAAGCGAATCTATTGTTCATTAATGCTAAATTGAAATAGCATAGCGATTGAAGAGTGCTACGAACTATAACGAGGATATTGCAAGGCCTTAGCAGGGCTTTAACCGCACAGCCACAGGGTAAGTGAATGTTCGACTTCGGAATGACTACTTAGGATTCTGCTTTTAACGTGAACAATCTAAAAGAAAAAATAAAGGTGATGACATGTCAGTCGCAATGTGATAAAGCCAACCTCAATCGAAAGGTCAGGATCAGTTTACTATTGTCGAGTCCCACTAAATAAGTGATTAGGACACGACAAGGATTGTGATTGCCCTGCAGGAGTGCTTCGGGACCGGAGAAGACAAGAGTAGGTTTCTTCTCTAAAGAGCGACTGGATCGTCCGACTATCATCGAGTTTCGCTGGTTAAGTGGATTGGAGCTCAGCAAAGATCACACTAAGTCCGAAGGATCGGAGAGCAAGGAGTAGAACGTTTCACCAAAGAGTGATTGGATCGAACTACTTGTCATCGAGTTCCTTTCGTCGGAGAGTGGTTGAATTGGACTTGCCAAAGGTCTAAAGGTAAGCCATGATCGTCCCGGAGATAGGCCATGTAGAGAAAGAGTTCGAAGATAGACCATCGACCATCCCGAGGAGGCTGCGAATTGATTCGTTTGTACTAAGACCGAGCTCATTGTCTCTAGAGGTGAGCGTTCGTTCGGTTCAGTCAGTTTGGATGTTAAAAAACCGAAATCGAATTGGAACCGAAAATTTTCCAAGTCGAACTAAACCGAATTAGTTTCAGTTAATTCGATCGGTAACCGATTTAACCGAACTTGAAGGATGTATTATTCTGCAAATGATGGATTCACTCAAAGTAAAACCATAAATTCATGTTTGGAGAAATTTTATGTAGTAAATTTTATGTTTATGATAAGATTTTATCTATTTACAATAAATGTTTTTGTATTATATAACTAAACTAATTATTTAAAGTATTATAATACCTTAAAATTAAATAATAAATTAAAAGTTCGGTTAATTCGGTTAAACCGATAACAAAAAAATCATTTTACAAACCGAATTCAAACCGATTTAGTTTTAAAACCGAACCGAACCAGGCGAAATGAACCGGTTTGGTCGGTTAATTCGGTTTGAACCGAATATTGCACATCCCTAATTGTCTCGCTCATTACCCGCAGAGACAGTAAGCTCACCTATATTAAAAACTCACTAAACGATCCAAAAAGGTCATCGGATTGGAATCTGAACATCAAACGATTTGGAGAGATCGCTAAATTGAAATTTGATTTACATTAAACGATCCGAAAAGACCACAAGTTAGATTGGAGACAGGGTACCCCGATGAGACCATGCCTCAACCTAGATGCATTGCATTTGGATGGATTGGAACACACTTTAAAGCTGAATGACTCGGATGCAAGAAGTGGATATTGGAAAGTCTCGATCAGTAATTGAAGGCCTCACCTTGAACGTGACTTATTCTTGGTTGGTTTGGCTGGGAACTTTAAGCAGGATTAAGTCTTGGGAAGTCTAGTTGGAAAGTTTTACCTTGAGGAGAGACTGTAAATTTAGTGTTGAACGAGTTACCTTAAGTAAGACTTAGTCTTGATCGGCTCACCTTGAGCTAGATTGATTCTTAGTCGGTTTATCTTCAGCGGGATTGGATCTTCATCGACTTAGTTGTTTAGCTTCGCTTCGAGTAGGATTGATTCTCGGTCGATTTTCCTTGACCATGATTGATTCTTGGTTGTTTTTCCATGAGCAAGATTGAAATCTTTGGTCAATTAGTCTGAATGGTTTGACCTTGAGCGAATTCGATCGCCTTAGGACGGTGGCTTTGCCTTAAGCGGGTTTGATCGGTTTAGCCCACCTACTTTGCTTTGAGTGGATTTGGTTGACCTGCCTAGTGACATTGCCTTGAGTGGATCTGGTCGAATCAACTAGAGAGTTTTAGAGAATGTATGTTGATTAGATAAGGATCTGGACTTGAAGGCCGGAAAGCTTCACCCTGATTAGCAAAAAAGCATAGAGCTTGGATTATGTTTGGATTGATCAAAGGACTCGACGCTATCTTGGACTAACCGATAATCACAATTGTTGGAATTTAACCAATGACTTGGAAGGAAAGGCATCCAGAGTGCTCATTCATCGAACTTGGATTTCATGGACCTGTTCTCATTCAAAATACATCTTTTCATCCAAAGGACGTAATTTGAAAAGCAAATGTTTACTCGATTTTCGACTAAGCAGATTTAACTAGACTTAGAAGATTCAAACGAGATCGGGTTAGACTCAAACTTGGCAAAAGTACTTAGAAGACATGAAGAAGTAACTCAAAAAAAGTTTGGAGCTAAGTACATAGGTCAGCACCAACCGATGATAATTGTGAGATATCGTGTGCAGCTCTCGTGGATTACTCCCATACTCTCCTACAATGCCCCTATCATGTTTCGTGCAATTTGGATACGTATTGTGTACGTTATAAATGAATCTTCCTCAAATTAGAATGAACTTGGATGATGCATGAAGACACAAGATCAAACGAACTTGGAACGACTCAAGATTTGACGAGCTGGCTCTACTTAAAGCAAAGAATTAGATCCATAAAAAAGAATCCAAAAAATTGATGTTATCGACACCGACCCATGCCCTATAGGTCAGTACCAACCCAAATATACGAGTCTTATAAGGTTGTGATACTAAGGATTGGGTCGGCATCACTTCTGAACATCTCGGCAATACTCTGTCTGGCCCAATGCTAAAGGATTCATCTGAAAATACTGGATGACCTCCAACTAGAAAGGGATGAGGATTATGTCGGATATACCAAGGCTTTGTTGGATCAGATTTGAAAAAGAGGCACTATTGCTTTGCAAGATTGCTACTTCTTTTTCACTTCTTATCTCAATAAACAACTCTCTAGCACTTGTAACTTGGATCTAAGGGCTATTTAGTTCATATTTGGAGAGATCTAGCTAGCAGGATTAATAAAAGAAAGACGTAGGCCAAAGCCAGCCGAACCACTATAAAAAATTGTCTCCTTTACTTTCCAACTTTTTATTTGTTGTTTTTGTGAGATCTGCATTACTAATTATCTAGATTGCCTTTAAAGTCGTTGTTTTCACAATCATTTGAGGTTAATTCCGTTTTTGGAGTTAATATGTTTTAATGGAAAAACTATTAAAACTTTTTAAATTGATTGGTATATATATTAAATATTAAAAAAACAAGCGTAATAAATTAAAAAGTCACGTGTCATGCAACAAGGATCCAGGGAGGCTTTGCCATCTTGAGTCGTGCACCATTAATAAATATGCCTAAAACATAAAATATTTCATGACATAATAAATTTCAAGGTTTTCAAATGGTAAAGTTCAATTTTTAAATCGTAATGAGATTTCAAATGCAAATCACATATTTAAAATATCCATATACTTTATAATTTGTACGGACTTTTATACTGATTTTGATGTTTAAAGTTCTACACCAAAATCAAAAACTCAGTATTCTTAATAGTTGATACGCTTTCATATTGTTCACAAAACACTAGAATTATAATTGTGGATCCAAATATATTGAATATATCGATATGGATTGAATAATTTTTCTCAAATGCGCTTTTGGCTATGTTTGAATCAAAATGTAAAAATGAACTGTAAAGGGAGAGACTCTATTTGAATCGAAATTTAAATCATACGAACTTAAGAGTTTTAACAGTGTAAACTTCTAATTTTATTTTTGATTAGATATATTTTTATTCATATATTGTAGCTACTAAGAAATAAAGCTATACATTTTATATTTATTTTAGCTGAAATCGTGATATTGAATATGCAACAGTTATGTATTCGACTGAACCAAGCTTGTCATCGTAACTACATTCAATAATTTAATAACCTTAATTGCGAAATTTGTTGTAAATGAGGACTTATTAATACAAATTCTATTTCTTGACAATTTTTAAACTAAGAAGTTTATTTAATACCAACATGAGGCCAATAGAAAAATAACATTTCACCAAAATTATCGTTTTCTCTCATTTAGTATTTGTTGACATTTTATGATATCTTCAATAGTATTACTAACAAAATAATAGGTTACTGGTCAAAAACACAGTCGACTTAATATAAAAAATGTGAGTTAAATGTGTAGTATCAGGTTATGGTGCTTATAAGTTTGGGAGCATGTTATTGGATATATGTAAGACGTTTTCTATAATTTACGAGTCGATGACAACATGAATCAATTGTATACAAGGTTGTTTTAAGCCAAAGTATGAAGTGCTGAGATTTTACAAATTAATATATCAAGGATAACATAATTCTACTTTAAGATCGAAATGTTTTTAATATATTGTTGAAGCACGCATTTACATCATTAAAAAATTGTGGACACTACTTAAACAACTAGCTTTTTCTGAAGAAAAAAAAAATCCATTTGTGTATAACATTATAACTGACCTTAGACAGAAACAATTCATATACTTGTCAGTAATTACCGTGATTTTGGAGAGTTTACATGCAAATAACAAGATTCTTAAAGCTTGTTTAAACTTTAAACATCATAATTATTTAGAGGATTAATTTACAAATGTTGAGATAAGGAAGCTCATTTAGAATCATTATGATTTCGGGGAATAGTTTGCAAAAGGGCCAGTTTTTAAATTGCAAATAAGGACATTTCTTAAAGCTTTGAGTCAAGCATCAATTGTGATGTCAAACCAGTTACATTCGCAACTAAAATCATCTTTGGACACAGGAAAAGGAAAGTACCTTTGGACATGCTGGCTCATCAACCAAATCCTTCTCAAGCTCAGATAATAGAGCATAAGCGTTGAACTTTGTTATTGCTTCAGTTAAATAACTTGATTCTTTTATAAGATACTCATGAAAAGATTTCCAGACAGATATGTATGCAAAAGAAGTATTATTGGCAATAAGACATCTTAAATCTGAAATTTGACCTGGTTTCAAATCAGGAAATGCTGAATATAGGTACGACGTTATCACATACTCTAATACAGCATCCCCAAGATACTCCAATCTCTGATTCAGAAAGCATGCATTAGAAAGGAAAATTACATATTATTAATGATATTCGATCCATTTTTGGACATATTCTCCATAGAAATAGTGAATATACAAACCTGATAGCACCCTCCTGGGTGCTTACTGTAGGAAGGGTGGACAAAGGCTTGAAGAAGAAGACCTCGATTCTTAAACCTATAGCCTAACAAGTTCTCTAATGCATTAACATCTATCATTTCACTAATTGGCAAATCCTTTTTGGCTTCCTCGTAAACTGTTAAAATATCTAATATTTCAATGTCAACTTTTATTCCAAGCCATTTAAGAAATGAAATTGCAGCTTTAAATCCACTCTGAACAAGAAATGCTCCAACTATAGATTCAACAACATCTGCAATCGTTTTTCTATGAACCCACCTATGAGATTTTGTGCATTTCACATACGCACTTTCATCTATTATGTTTCCATTAACTTGTTGGTTATGTATATCTGATTCTGTATCTGCATTACAAATTACTGTACAAGGTCTGCCCAATGCAAAGAAGTTCTTCGGGTAAAATACTTCATTTCGAATGTACACCTGAAGATAGTAATCATAAAATGGCCCGAAATTAATTCTTAGTCATTCATCTGAATAATTAAAACAATAACAGCAGGGTAATCAAACATGAAAACATGACTATTATTCAATTGCTATATGAGGTTCTACTGTTTTACAAATGAAGATTAAAATGCAACTTTACATGTTTAAACTATTGAAGTCCGTAATTCACTTGGTGGTTGATGAGAAACTACAAAAGCATAACAAACCACAATAGATGTGAAGGAAATAACAATCACTGTCATACATAAGTTAACTTACTTGCAAATTCTTAGCAATGGCCAGCTCATATAGGTTTGTGTTGTTTACAATATCTGAGCGCATTTTAGTAAGATGTCCTTCATCTAATCCTTTGTATGAAAGAAAAATATGACGACCAACTACATATTTTAAGAATGCATCCCCTAGTACTTCCAATCTCTCCAGAGACATCCGTTCCATGCACTTTTCTGCTGTTATTGCCTCAAGAATCTGCCATGCATATCTAGTTAACACATGGCATTTGTAACCAAAATTATCCCTGGTTTAGAAGTTTAGCTAGTATGCTTACACAGTCAGCTCTGACTTCAGAGCCTTGGGGAACAGCTTCTGACAAAATATTCTTAAGCTCGATAGCAACAAGTAAATTTTCTAACCGATGCATGAGAGAAGGCAGTAATGACAAAGTGCTGCCTATATCTTTAGAGAAACCAAATACTTTCAGTGAACAAGTTTCAGGGGGTAACTCAACAAAGTACTCCTGAAGTTCTGATGCTTCTGCAATTCACAAAGCATAGCATATATTACTTAACATTTGAACGATACTTGGCATACCAAGAAAATGTGAAGATCTACAAATGTATCTTAGTTTTTTATGTAATATTGGACAACCAAGACAAGTCTATTTACCTGCATTCTCTTTTAACCGATTGTGTAGCAAGTTATGCAGAGAAAAGAGTTGTTTTGCCTTTAAAAGTGGCTGCTCAGGGTAGGCTAACTGAATGTTAAACCTTGACAACAAATGGAGATTATTAAAACTGTTTATGTTGGCATAAAAATAAAAATACAAAAATGCTCAAAAAAATATTGATCCCTCGTAACATATGAAGTAATGGCACTAAATACAATTAAGCCCGAACTGAATCATGTACAATTTTGCAGTGCGCAAACGCAATATATTTTAAAAGAGTGCTGCTATTAACATCCAATTTTGCTGTGTCTCTCACCCACAGCAACCAAAAACCCAATCACAATTTTTTTAAAATGTCAAAAACAGAAGAATCAAACAGAAATATAGGTAAATAATTAAAAATATAACTAATTCAGAATAAGAGAAAACAAATAAGAGTGGAAAAAAAACAAGGTTTGGGATTTCGACCAAAGCACCGAGATTCCGGTTGTTCCGTTTAGGTAAAAAAGAGATATTGAACTTCAAATTGCATAGAAAAAACTCAAAAATAAATATTCAAAATCTGAAACTTAAATTAGACAACATACAAATTAACAAATTATATAGAAGGTACAAATAAAAATATTGAAAATGAAGTAATGAAAAAAAAATAGTGTTTTAAATATTTAAAATTTATCAATATTGTTTCTGTATATCTTATTTTTGTTCAGTTAAAGCTTAAATTATACATTTTGTTTTAATAAACTAAACAAATATATACATAATTATATGAAAAATAAACAAGATCCGAAAACGAAACTGGAAATAGGTTGAAATTCCTATAATTACAAAAGACCGAAACCGAAATCTTGAACCTTGGGAAAAACACTACCCCGCTGCTCCTGATGCTACAAATCTCCCTTAACACCCACAATTATCGCAAGATATTTAAATTCAAATCTCTTATAGAAAGGTGAGCTATAGAAATATCAATCAAGGTCAGGATCTTTGTAACTTGCAGATTGTAATTCATCTCTAGCAACTTGCATTTTTCATGTTTCAATTTCTCTTGCCAATTCAAAATTTGTGATCAGTTCTCCCCGTTATTGTTTCAGTTTGATGTGAGAATACTCAGTATTTAGAGAGTGAAACATAATTCAAATTCAACTTTTTTCAATGTGGGTTCTGGAAGAGATGAATTAAAAAGTGTGCACGGAAATGCTTTCTTGAAGACCCCCCCCCCCCCCCCTCCTCACCAAAAAAAAAGTCAACTAAATGGTAGTTCAATAGTTTACTTGATTGCACCTTCTAAAATACAAAGAATATGCATATATCATACCGTGTTATACTAGCTTACCGTTCATAGTAGTGGTCAGCATAGCTTGCATTAGATGGGTTATGTTGGTCATGAGCATTTTTGTTATGCTGAATTCCATCCACTATATAAAATACTTTATTGTGGGGGGTGAATACTAAACTACTCAAAACATCGTTTACATTGAATTTCCCATTAACGAGTTTCAGACAGTTGTTAGCAGGATGAAAACTCTTTTTGTAAGAAACTGCTGGATGCCGGAATATTGGTGATGACAAAGACCGCCTTATGGTTTTCCAATCAATCATCTCTGCCATGCACTTGTTAGGCTCAACCGGTAGCAACAAATAAAAGGTCAATGTATTCTGATAACTTGCTTCGTTCCCACCCAAAGTTACGGAATCCTTGTCAAAATCAAAACGATCAAGAATTATCTTCAGAAACATTTCTTGATAATTTTCGGCTAATAGAACCTGTATGTAGAAAACAAATACCAACAGACTTGATTGAATAAATAGTTTTTTTGTTATTAATCGGTAATTCAGAGTTCATTAATTATTCACCTCTTCTTTACTTAGTGTGACTTTTCCCAAGGGTAAAAAACTTGTCTTAACTTTTCGGCCACGAGCAAGATGTAAATCAAGTTCCATCATCTCTGCTTCCTTCGGAAGAGGAATTTTAACGAGAAGACCAAATGTTCGATAATTCCTGTCATCAGGTATAGCTACACATTTGATGGAGTATAGAAACATATCTACAAAATCATCACTATGCGACCATGCCTCTTTAAGATTGGCAGGAACGAGCATTTCATGTAGCTCTTCTCTCAAACATTCCTCTAAATTGGTCCCAAAATAATTTAAATACTGGCCAAAAATTTAATAACAAAACCAACAGTTGTTCAAAAAATAAATACTTACTTTCGGTGCTTATATTTCTAAAGGAATGTGAGATATCTTTTGTTTGTTTCATCTTCTTCTCATTTTTCAAGCCTGGCAAAAGATAATCATTTAATGCACCAACTTTATGCAGCTGAATACATGCTTCTAAACATGAAGTCCTCTTAGCTTCATCCTTTGATGAACAAGGTAAACTATCAATCTGACGAATTGGAGCATTTGGTGGAAGGATGACTCTACATATGGTCCCATTTACGTCGCTTATGTAAAAGAATTTTGGCAAGGGATCAAAATATCTAGAATCAACATGAAATATAAATGTCACAAATAAAACAATTTGAATTATCAGAAGCATATGAATTGTAATAGAGTAATTGCATACATATCTCGAGTAAGTTTGGAACAGTATCTATGAAGAAGAGAGATACTGCAAGCTGTACTAATGGAAGCACCTGTACTATCAACTTTGTAAATCATGTCTTTCACGTTGTCAAATGCATCGCTGCAAGACCTCAAGATAACTTCTTGATTCATGGTATTTTCACCCAATTCGAAATCATGCAGTGACTTGTTATGTTGCAAGTTTTCTCTGAACAGCAGATTAAAATTAAAAAAGAAACGATGTTCAAAATGATCTTAAAATGTTATATGTACATAAAAAAACATTCAAATTGATTTTTAATGCACCTTTCAATGAGAAAAACGAACTCAGATTTTTGCATACGGGCTCGGCCTCTTGACTGTATAAAACTAGCTACACTTTCAGGGATATCAAATCGCACTACGAGGCAGCAACTTTGAATATCCAGTCCTTCTTCAGCCACATTTGTCGCAATCAAAAGATTTAACTAGCAAAAAGTTTGAAGATTGATGCATAAAAGAAAGAAGAAGAAAAATGTATCATCGCTTCAGCAATAGAATGTAACTGTTAAGGGCTACAATGTTAGGGTGCTTAAGTGTACTTTATTAGCTTATTTTCGTGGCAATACCGCAAATGCGAGTTGACTGTAAAAGGTCCTTGGAAAAAAGGGGGAGAAAACAAATAATCTTCAAACAAAATGCCTTGGTTGAAATGGAATCTTACGGCCTAAATGGTACTAATGAAGATTATAGATGTAGCCAATCAATGTGAACACAACGAAATGTTAACCTTGCTATATCTCCAAATGCAACAACTTGGAAACTTATACATACATACATACATATATATATATATAGACACACACATGCATATATATATACACACATGGATATATATATATATATATATATATATATATATATATCCATGTGTTATGTATGAGGAGCGTTCCGAGGCACCCATGTTTTGTAGCACCCCTTTAGTACCCTACCCGCTCGTGAGCTACACCAAGAATTTGTAGATGTTCAATCCACACATATATAATCATCTATTCAAAATTTGAGCTCATTTCGACATTCGTAAGATTTTCAAAATCTTAGCTAAATTATTCACCGTTCAGACATTTACTAAAATTGTTAAATTTAAACATCAAATGCATTATTCTACGAATATCGGAACGAGCTCTAATTTTGGATAGATGATGATATATATGTGGATTAAACATCTACAAATTCTTGTTGGATTTGGATTAGTGTAGTTCACGAACGGATAGGGGTGATAAAGGGGGTGCCCCGGATTGCTCCTCATTATGTATGTATGTACAAAGTTTTAAAAGGCAAAAGGCGTACATGAGGCGTTTTCGGGTCTATGAGGCAGGCGTAAGCCTCGAAACGTTGAGGCGTAAGCTTTTAATGTAAAAATAAAATGCAAAACAAATAAAAAAAATTCCGACACTTTAAATTAACCAATGTAAAAAATGAAAAACAAATAATTTAAGATCCGACTTTTACCAAGTAGATATTTTTATTATAGATAAAAATAAATAATCGAAACTCATATGATTCAAATTTTGATTTCTTAAAACTACTTGAAGATTACATCAAATTCCAATTTTGATACGTTCTATCAATACAAATCGATTTGCAAAATTTATTTCGAGATTTAACAAAATTTATTGAAAAATATTCTTTAAATAACAATGAGAAAATTCATTACATTGCTCATGATCATTATTTAATAAACAATTTTACTTGATCATGTTGATATTGAAATTGAAAAGTAAAAAATGCTAATTTTGTCTTTTTTATTTCCATTAAATAATTAAAGTTCAATGACTTTTATCTATGTCAATATCTGCAACTAAAGATAAAAAGATTTTTAAGTCATACGCCTCAGTTATTTGAGGCATGTGAGGCGTGCGCTTTGTATGCCTCAAGTTGTTGAGGCGTAAGCTTTAGAGGTAAAAAACCTTTTGGAATAAGCCTCAAGGCGTTTTATCTATTATCTCCTCGAGACGGGCCTTAAGGCGAGTATCGAGGCGGGTTTTTTAAAACAATGTGTATGTATGCATATTGAAGTTAGCCAATCAATGTGAACACAACAAAATATGAACCTCACTAACTTGAATATATATATATACACACACACATACATACATATATATCAATGTTTTAAAACGCAAAAGGCGTACGCGAGGAGTTTTC
Source organism: Allium sativum (assembly GCA_030737875.1). Classification (NCBI taxonomy): domain Eukaryota; kingdom Viridiplantae; phylum Streptophyta; class Magnoliopsida; order Asparagales; family Amaryllidaceae; genus Allium; species Allium sativum. The sequence continues at coordinate 296,614,174 of CM060911.1, read as the reverse complement.
GGGTCCGTGAGGCGAGGCGTAAGCCTCGACGCGTTGAGGCGTAAGCCTTTCGGAGAAAAAAAAAGCGCAACACATATCATTAATTTTTAATATGAAATAACATTAAGCGTCAACTACTAAGCAAAAACCAGAACAAAAAAACACTGCACAAGCTGAAAAAAGAAAGAAAGAAAGACAAAAAAAAAGCCAGAACAAAAACACACTGCACAGCAGTTTTTAAAAGAGACACAACAGTTTTTAAAAACAGCCGCATTTTACTGAGTCTGGACATTAAAAAAAAAAAAAAACCTCTTTCATCATCGATTTCGATTCCAAAACAGGAATCGAAATCGATTCCTGTTTTGGAATCGAAATCGATGAAAATTCAAAAAATTTACCTCTTTTCGACGTGTGAAGTTTGCAGTGAAAGTGAAACAAGCAGCGTGAAAGTGAAAGTGAAGGTAAGTTAGGCTTATATATATATATATATATATATATATATATATATATATATACGCACGCCTCAGATAGTTGAGGCTCTGAGGCGTGCGTTTTTCGCGATTTCAACGCCTCAAGCCACTGAGGCGTGAGCCTCAGGAGGAAACCGCCTTCTGAAGCACGCCTGAAGGCGTTTCAGGCAGCGCCTCGCCTCGAGGCGCGCCTCAAGGCGCGCCTCAGGCGCGTTTTTTAATACATTGATATATATACATGCATGTATATGTATGCTCTCCCTCTCTCGCTCCCTCCCTCTCCTCCTCTCCCAATATATATATATATATCCATTTTGGGGGTAATCCAATATCATATGGATAATTTAAACGGATGAGATATTCTGCAAATCATTTTTACATTTCTTATAGGAAACAAATAAAAACTTATTGTATATAAAATAGAAAAAAAGGATAAAATAAAAAATAAGCATTTCGGTATGCGTAAAAATAGATTCTAATCCGTGCCGCTCTTCAACCAAACAATTTAATTTTTAGTAATATTGAAAAATAAATAATAGAAATTAAAAGTGGAAGTTAATTGAATAATAGAAGAAGAAGCTCCATTTATTCACTCTAAAACTTTTTATTTGTCTACTACTTATTTATTATGTTTTTATTATATATAATATATATACATATATAATTCAACTACTAATGTGTGTACATCACAGAACTGATCGATAATCTGGTTATATAATTGAAGCTTAATATACTGAGGCTTTTTATGCTACTACAATGATTCCCTAGTATGCTTTGGATGACCAATGGAAAAAATATATGAAACTAACCCAAACTATCGATTTTGTGATAAAAATGGATGGAGAAAATAGGAATAAATTAGTTGTGATCAGATTAAAAATCATACAAACAATTATGTACTTTAAATAACGCTAAGTGATTATAAAAAAAAACATTAATGGAACACGGCTAATAGTAAATCAAACTTAATTGAAAATAAATACAATAAAATACCGAAAAATGTTATGTGGCGGGCTATGGAAAAGAAAGAAGTCCCAACAAAGTACATTATCCATATTAAGAGTATATACGATAATGTTGTGACTAGTGTCAAAGCATGTGATGGTGAAACCAGTGGCTTTCTCATTAACATAGGATTACATCAAGAATCAACTTTAAACCTCTACATTTTTGCCCTAGTAATGGATGGGATTGTCAAAAGCATATAAGGTAAGCTTTCTTATTGTGGTATGCTCTTTGTTGATGATATTGTGCTAACTGACAAAAGTAGGATAGAGGTTGACGACAATTGGAATTGTGGAGGCGGACTTTAGAATCAAAGTATTTTAGGTTTAATAAAACTAAAACAAAGCATATGAAGTGCGAGTTAAGCGGTGTCAGATCAAAGGATGAAGATGTCACTGTGACCGAACAAATAGTATCCTAAAAGGAATCCTTTCGATATATAGGATGAATGTTGCAGTATAACGGTGAGATTGACGAAGATGTTAGTTTTAAAATTCGAACAGGTTGGTGAAATGACGACTAACGTCTGACATTCTCTATGATAGGAAAGTCCAACAAAAACTTAAAGAAAGTCTAACATAACGACAATCAGACCTACAATATTGTATGGTGCAGAATGTTAACTTACTAAAATACAACACATTCAGAAGATAAGTGTAACAGAGATGTATATGTTACGATGGATATGGTCATACAAGACGAGACCGAATTAAAAATGATGATATACGTGACAAACTTGAAGTAGTATCAATTTAAGAGAATCTAATCCAACACCGCTTAAAATGGTTAGGACATCTCTAACGAAGCCCTCCTCAAGCACTTGCATGCATTGGAATCATAGACTCCGCCGAGTGCTCATAGAAAGGTAGAGTTTGACCAAGGATGACATGCGAGAAAGTAGTAAAAAGAGACTCGTGAGATCGGAATATATCAAAAAAACTTGTGTCGGACAGAATCACGTGTAAGCTAGTGATCCACTTACCAAAACCATGAGGTTATGGTTAGTTTAGGGTTAGCATTATAAGTTTTAAATTTTAGGACTAGTGAATAAAAGCATAAGACGTAATGTTTGGTCTTCGGTCCTTATTACTGCTAGTATCATTATTACTATTATTGTTGTTGTTGTTGTTGTTGTTGACATGTTGTTATGACAATCATGGTTTTTTAATTCTCTGTCAATCTTTTTATTATTATTACCACTATTATTATCATTGTTTTAGTTATTGTGAAAGGACTGAATAGTTTTGGAATGCTTGAGTGAAAAATCCACTCAGCTGATCTGATTATATATACTCTAGAGAGTAAATACAATATGGCAGTTACAAGGACATTAATTAGCTTTCTAGTTCCTAGGTACATGAATGTAATTTACTAGACATCTAATAAACTATTGATCTTCTAGCTGCATGCATATTCCCAATGTATTTATTTTATAATTCCAACACTCCCCTCAAGATGGAGCATATAGATCAAATGCTCCAAGCTTGGAACGAATATTTTGAATTCGAGGCCCCCTTAAGGATTTTGTGAAGATGTCTGCCAATTGATTGTTAGAGCTAACAGATTCCGTGATGACTTCTTTAGAGAGGACTTTCTCCCGGATGAAATGACAATCAATCTCAATATGTTTAGTTCTCTCATGAAAGACTGGATAGTTTTGGAATACTTGAGTGAAAATCCACTCAGCTGATATGATTATATATACTCTAGAGAGTAAATACAATATGGCAGTTACAAGGACATTAATTAGCTTTCTAGTTCCTAGGTACATGAATGTAATTTATTAGACACCTAATAAACTATTTGATCTTCTAGCTGCATGCATATTCCCAATGTATTTATTTTATAATTCCAACAGTTATTTTACTTTTATCTTTATTCCTATTTTCATATTTAAATCCATTGTTTTATTATTAATTTTAAATTGACTTTGTCATTTGGTTTGGGTTCCATCTCTAGCCGATCCAACTTGTTTGGGAATAATGGCTTAACTGTCAATTTGTTGATATTTGGGTAAAGTTTATATGAAATCTAATTTATTGACACACTAGAGCAAGGGTCGGGTTCGACATTTCAACAAGGAAAACCGAACTTAATCCTATCCGGTCCTAAATTCAAGTCCAGAATATGATCCCTTGAAATATTTATTCCAAAAGGCAAGTTTCTAAGGTAACCTAACCTAAGCCAGCAACCTTGTGCAAAGTTTTTGTCTCATCTCATACGCAGTCGATAAATCAAATGTTATGTACTCCAAACTCAAACCGATGTAAGTGTACCTCGCCTGAACGAAACATTTCGACAATCGAGTCCATTTTGCTCCTTGACATGTTCCTTGTTCCAGAATGAAAACCAACAAGAAAATGGCACCTCCAAAAATTTAGAACTTCCAATTTCCCAAGAATGCTTGCTAATGTTCTTGCAACAATAATTCGCTTCACAAAAATTATGCATTTCATGTTCTCATCGTTCCTGGAGGAAAAAGAACGACCAGTGTGGTTAATTGTATAATTTCCCAGTTAAACATCTCAAAATAATAATCATGATTAACAAATCTGTCATTAGGAGAATTATCATTCAATAACAGATGAATGTTCCATTAGAATGATTCACAGAGGCATTTAGCTAAAATAATTGAATTCTTTTTTATGTGGCTACACTTCTAGTTTATGAAAATGGCTGCAGAAAAATCGAGGCTTCTATTTTAACCAAAATATGACTACAATACCAATTAAATAGATGATACATACATACATACATATTATATATATATATATATATATATATATATATATATATATATAAGCACAAAGCGAGATGAGGCAAGGCAATAGAAGTCTTGCTTTGCTTAAACGTCGCTTAATTCTCGCTTAAGCACTCCTTAATTTTCTAACTTACTTCATATGTACCTAAATAAATCTATTATAAAGATAGTCTTGCTTTGCACATTTCTAAAATAGAAGAGTCACATATTAACGTATAAACATCGATAAATCCATATCATGGAAATGAGAAAATTATGTTAGGAATGTGGTTTTTGCTATAATTCCAATTCTTCTAATAAAAAAAAGGCCAGTATTGCTTATCCATTGCTTGAATTTAAGCGAAGCGCATATAAGCGCTCATCGCTTAATCGTTTTGCTTTTATCAAAAAAAACATTGTGCATGCATTTACCGCTTAAGCAATGGTTAAGCGTGCTTTTCATAACACACATGAACACACACACATTACACATACATGCATATATACGCATGTACGTACATATAAATCGCTAGAGAACTTGGAATTCACAAAGCCCAACCTGTAGGTAGAAAGGATCTGAATTAAAACTGATAGCTTTTCCGAAAAAAATGGTTCTTCAAAACTTTCAAAAGCCATTGTATCTGGACATTTATTATCTACAATAAAATAAAACGATATTAGCTTCAACTGGAACCTTAACAAAAGTAAATAATGAAAAATTGTAGCTTGCCCATAACCCCCTCCCCAAAACTAACAAATCAATCATAAAGTTTATGATTTTGAAAATCAAATTTGATCGACATGTTAAGAAACGTGCATGTATTGAAAATCACGTGATTCTGATATCTCTATTAGGCTCATACAAATTAAACCTTATTTTCAGACGATTCGTTAATCTTTTGGATTTTGGCTCGGTGTGCAAACACCATACAGATAAATTTGAATATATATAAATTTTGTGGAATCTAAGGGCCCGTTTGATTTTCCATTTTTAGTTTTGTGTTCTCGTCCAAAATAAAAAATAAAATAAAAAACACGATGTAGTCCTTTTATTGGAGAACAACCAACTTGAAAATAGAAGTTAACATGGAAAATTAACAAAAGCATGGAAATCATCCTCCCTTCATCGTTCATTCATCCCCTCCGCCATCCTCCGTCGTCTCTTCATCTCCTCCATCATCATAATGACTTAAAAATTATTAAATAATTTCATCCACTCTCCCCGTATTTTGTAATGAATTATGAAAAGGCAAACACAAAATTCAAAATGAAACCAAACGGGCCATGACTTTTCACTCAAGTACCATATACTTTGAAATGATGTTTCATTGATCCATTAGACAAAAGATGTAAGCCATACAATTATCCATTTGACATATCTGCATGCTTAACAAGGATCACTATGGTGTAGTGTTTTTTTTTAAAACAAAACAAACAAACAAACAAAAAAACAAAAAAAAACATTTCACATCAAAACGTTTGAATGTATCATTTTGGAAACAACTCACAATTATGTCATAATAGCTCCAGAGTAACATAGTAACGAAATGATGGCGCCAAAATAAAATGGTAACACAAAGATAAATTATAACCAAAGATCAAAATTACCATCCATTATGTTGCAGCTTAACACAGAGCTGACACTACTAACATATTGATTTGTGAAGAAATTTGCACTGCTATCTATGTCTTCCGTCATCTCCAACAGTGATTGATCGGAAGTCGACAAAATTTCCACCGACTACAAAACAAACAACAGTGAGACTGGTCAGAATGTTATTGTAAGATCTACAATACAACAATGGAAGGAACACTTGTATGGTAAGATTTTACAGGGAAATTGAGATCAATTGGATAAAAACCCATAATGAATGTAATAAATAATGGTAACTATATCAATGTTTTGCAGGGAACTATTACGAAGGGTCAATTATTACAACTTTTTCGACTAGTAAATTCCAGAAAAGCAATGTAGTTCCCAGAGAAGATCATGCATTAAGGGGTAAAAAAAATATTGCAACTGCAGCTGCTACTATTAAGACATTACCATAAACTGAGAAGAAAATTTCAACTTGCTCAATTTGTGGATAAAAATATTTTCAACTTGTTTTCCTTGAATCTGGAAGTGTACAGTATAAGTTTGGCCATTATTATTTTATACGAAGTTTGTTGTTCTAGAAATAAAGGTTGGAAAATATCAAATGCTCTCTCCTACTTTGGCTACCAATCGTTAAGTTAGCTCGAGAAAACATTAAAAGGAATAAATTACTCACTTGAATTGCGCCATAGAGACCAATGTTTTGCAAACAGAAAACCACCTTCTCATGTACTTTTATAACAGCTTTTATGAACTTTTGTTGTTTTTTCAAATCGGAAACTGTTTCCCGTATGCTGAGTATAGACTGCTAGCATCAAATTCTATAAGCAAAATACATGAAATAATGGAGTGGCTGTATCACAAACAAATAATTTTAAAAAATACCTGGTTTCTTATCATTTCAAGCTTTCTTTGATGTTGAAATATGAAACTTGATTTAGCATATTTTAGTGGACCATAGTAGAAAACCTTAACATTAGGAGAAGCTATGTAACTTTCAAGTTCCAGATTGTTTTCAACTGAGCACATCTATACAACCAAGTGAAAATTTAAGAAGATTGCCTAACATAAAATTTCAATGGTGAATAACGTTAACTCAAAATACTATCAATTTAATGACATACGCACCTTGGCATCAAGTAGATTTTCTAGAGTGTTGATGCATTTAATGTAGTTTAGTTGGTCAGATCCACCTGTAAGCAACAAAATATCATAAAGGTGAAAGCGCTCGGGGAAACAAGAAGCAATGACTAGTGGATAATAAGATTGTAATTAACATTGACGCTAATTTAGGACATTGCATTTTCATGACTATCAAAGTAATTTATAAAACTTATATCCCAAACTTCACTCTACTTCCCAAATGTATGGGTGTGGGGTAGACAGTATAATTTGTAGTTCACATTCATACTAATTAAGAATGCTGTTTTTCCCCTTCACTATCAAGGTTATTTTAGGATTTACATCCCAGAATTCATCATTCTGCCCAAACATATGAGTGTAATTAACTAATTAGGAGTACATCCCAGATCCTCTTAGGAAGACATCAAGCGTAGTTAAACACATGCCTTATTTTTCAAATTATTTACTACTATGCAAATGGAAATGAGAGTTACAACAGAGTTACTATGCAAATGGAAATGAGAGTTACAACGGAGTTAGGCCACCAACAAAAATTTATCCCAGCTTGCAAATGATGCGGTACTGTAAATTGGTGGGAAAAACCCACATGCAAACACACGAAATGCGAGGAAGATGGAGGAACTTTTCAAATTAAAAATTCACGAGTAATGATTTATATTAGCCATCGAGTCCGGAATTTGTAGTATATACATTTCGCAGTTTGCTATCTAAAGCCTAAATATGTTTTCAAGAAAAAGATAACTTATTTGGCATTAATCAACAAAATACATATCCCATCAAATATAATTGAAAGAAATGATGCTGGAAACTAAAGAATGAAGAAATAAAGAAATATGACCAAAAAAATTTAATACAAGAATACCAGTTATCATGTTAAGGTAAGACAAACCAATGTGTCTCCCAAATCAATTTGCCTGAAAATTGTGGCAGTGGCTTATATGGATATCATTCATTTCCATTATCTCAGTCGCATTATTAGAAATTCAGGTTAGAGCAATTTACTTAATGCAGAATTTCTAAAATTTGGTAAAAGGTGAAAGTAAAAGAATAATAAAAAGGAGAAGAAGCTAATAAAAAGAGGGTAAGCGGAACAAAACAAAAAGATTCTACATACATAAGCGTTTGATGATGGCAAATAACGAAGGTGATTAAATTATTTTTTTATGAAAAAAGTCAAAGCTAGAAGGGATGAGTGAAAATAAGAACATTTTGGTATGAAACAAGAATTGAACACACAATAACTTCCATCCTTGAATTGTTTGTGCATAAAAAATAGAGACCTGACACTCATTTTGACAAAATATTAATAACCAGAATTTGTAAAATTATTTGTTGCAATAAACTTCTTTCTCCTTATGAAAATGTATACACCATTACAGGGATAACACCCCAACCCCGCCCGCCGTGGGGGGCACATACACAGAGACACACAAAAACAAAAACAAAACAAAAAACGTTCAGACATCAATCATAAATCATAATACAGATTCCAGTTCAAGAACATTTTTTACTTTTGATGCTTGCATATGTAGTAAAACTTTTAATTTAATTACAGAAAAGTATATTCCATACCGAAATTTCTCCTTGCATAATTGCATAGTACATGCAAAATACTTTATAAATCGCCAAAAAAAGGCTATGAAGGTGATAATCAAAGAGGAACTTACCTCTTTCTTTAGTTGCATTCAAAATATTGAATAAATAATTATATGATATGTGCAGAGTAGTTCAAAATTCTAACCTTTGCCAATGATGGGAGAAGCAGTCATTCCAAATATACGAGGTTTTATTGGACCATCAATTTTACTGTAGAAATCCTAAAAATCATCCGAAACAACACATTATAGGAAATAAATAACATGACATTCATTTTTTTTACTTCTTGAAATTTGAAACATTGAGTACCCTCATAATTTCAGCATAAGGATGTCTTTTGTTTGCTTGTGCGTGATGGCATTCATCAAAAATAAGAAGTGCAATTAGCTCCATCCTGATAATGCAGTGTCTTAAATTTTGCAGTAGTATTTGAGGGGTCATAACGAGAACCTGCATCAAACATGTAAGAGTTAAAATGTAAGGCCAAAAAATATTGTATTTATAAAAGAAAATACGTAGAAAAAAAATATATATAACAGTTTCCCATATGTTGAACTGACAATCTCAGTGCATCCAATTAACGTGGAACTTTAACATAATAAAAGGAACAATAACGGTGAATGTGAGTTGAGCTTATTATTTCAAATGATGGTGGTGAGCTAAGCATATTATAGAAAGTGTTTGAATAGCAATATCTGACCTCAATTTTTTTCATCTCTGCATGCCAATCATGATGATCTTTCAAATTCTTTTGGGCACCAACATAGCTACGAACCTTGAAATCGGTGTAGTTTTCTATAACCATGGCTTGCTATAAGAAGGAGGAAGTGTTAGCAGTTTGCAGCTGCACCAATTAAATTAGTATTTTGTGCAGGTTTATCGTAAGGCTCAAAAATTTTGAGACTCCAGAGAAGTTTATGTCTCAGCATGAACTTCAGAGAAGTTTATGTCATAGCATACCTACTAAAGAAGATATTTTGTGTTGTAGCAATGCTTTATATTGTTTAGCTTTTATACTGAAAAGCTCAGTTAAATTTATCTGACACAGTTAGATCAATCTAATTTTAAATCATATATCCCCGGGCACTTAGCACTTGAACTAGGAAATCATATTCGACCAATGTTTGAACTTTGCAATATGCAATGCTTTAGTAAACATATCCATTGCATTGTTTTTTCTGTGAATTTTTCGAAAGTCGAAAACTTTGCTTTATTTGCAGCAACCAAAAATGGCTCTTACTTCAATGTGTTCTGTTCGCGAACTGAAATTCAGACTTTCAGCAAGGAAAATTAAACTGAATGAGAATTCATTACCACGCTCCCATGAAAAAACAAAAACAAAGAAATTTAAATCGCACAACAAATACTTCAAGCAAAGTGTTTTCTTAACTGTCTCAACAGCTATCCACTAAACATCTGCAGAAAATAATGCGATGGTGAATTGCAATCCGCTTTTCAGAAAATAATTGTACCGCCTAAATAAAAACATAACCTAATGTAGGCTTTCTTCAACGTTTATTTCAGCATAATCAAAATCAGAATAATCAACTAAACTGTGATCTTTACTAGTGCCATCAAAATGATGTCCATAATCTTGAAGTTCATATGGGATACTTCGACATGAGTCAGATTACTTTCCAATGGATTTAATGAGATTAGTCAAATAACATCTAACCAACCCAACCACATGACCAATGACAGACCTTGTACACACCGTAGCATATATCAAACTCCCAACCGCACCACTTCAAGTCATCTTTGATTCCTTGTTGAATAGGCACAGTTTTATCAGATCATAGAGGGGTTTTTTTTTTTAAAGTTTTGCATGTTAAGACATTGGCATACTTATAGCCTGGTTTATACATGCTAAACTACCACGTTTTCAATATACTTGGACAGAGTCAGTCTTAGGAGATCAAGCCTTCTATCTTTAACAATTTACAAATTCATTATCTTTTTTGTCCCACCAAGGTATTTCATATCAAAATTCAATTTCAAATGCAGTTTTAACTTGTTGGTTACATCTCTACGTTTAAAGCAATTAGCACATCATCCAGATACCACAGCAAGTACATCCAATCGACTTTTTCCAACTGCTTGAAACACATTCTCACCCTAGATGTTCTTACCAAAATCAATTTCAAATAAAACTGATCAAACCTTTTACAACACCATCTTGGTGATTACTTCAAACCACAAATTGATTTCTTCAGTTTGCAAACTAAATTTGACTTCTCATCAAAAACAATTTTATCTAATTGTTTCAAGCCTAGTGTTTCTTCCTAGTCGCCATACATGAAAGTGGTTTTTACATCAAGTTGTTCTAACCCTTTGTCACACATAGCAACAACAGAATAAAATCTAAATAAAGTATGTTGCACTACAACCACAAAGATCTCGATATACGTCATGCATTTCTTATAAGCAAATATTTTTACTACCCATATAATCTTTATGTCTTCCATTGTTCTTTACGTTGAATGCCAATTTGAGACATGGCTTCTAGGGGACATGGATCATAGGAGGGATAGGAAACCAAATCCCAAGTCACATACTTGTACCGTGGTTGCACTTCATAGAAAATAAATTTTGAACTCATTATGATATGCAATCAGTGCAATTAAAACAACTAGATGTCAAAACTGCATTCTTACATGCAGTGTTATTAAAAGCGCGCATACAGGCAACGCACGTGAAGCGCTTCGCTTAAGGTATGTGATGCGACTTGAACTATGCACGCACTTTTATTGCTTATGCCCTATGCGTAATGCGCATCAACGCCCCAAGTATGCGCATTCAGTTGAAGCAGTGCGAAAATATGGTGAAAAAAGTAAAGAAATGTAATTGACAGGCATTGATCAGGTTTGACTGTCTAAAATAATTATGTTTCCCCTAATTGTGACTTTAACTCATACACGCTTCGAACATCAGTCGCTTCAAATGAGATCTTCTTCTTCCTACGGCTTCAACTCGTCCAAACAACGACCAAATAAACTTCTCTTTTTCTTTCATCTTTTTTTCCTTTTGATATATTTCATCTGTAACTTCTACCTTCTTCTATTTTCTTTTTTATTCTTTTAATATGTCTGCTATGTGCTTGTCAATTTGTCTCAGTGGGTCTCTTTCGTACTAAAATGAGTTCTTTAGTGGCGTATGTGGTCTGTTACGTCCTTGTCAATTTGTCTCATTGAGTTTCTTCAGTATTGAAATGAGTTCTTTAGTACTGTATGTATATGTTTGTATTCATTATCTATTACTTATACTGGAAAGGAGAAACCAAATCATTTAGTTGTTACATCTGTCCCCGTTTTGGTCACGCATTATTTTCGATTTCTTTCTCTAACTTCGTCTTAACCGTAATGGGTTACTTCATCTTCTCAAAATTCGATCTTGTTAATTCACTGTAGTACAAATTTGTCTAGCCAACTTCCTCTACGCTCCTTTCCCTCCGCTCATTGTCGTTCCCCCTTTCAATGTCTCTAACGCCTAAGGCATACATGGATGCTGACGTTGTTCCACCTTTGACATTAACAGGAGACCGTCAAAATTGGGGACTTCACTTTGGTAGCTTAGATATGTTTTCCTTAGTCATGATTTTCTATGCCTTAGGCTGTTACTTCGTCCTTTGTCTTCACTATGACAATATGATGCATTGTCCCTTTCTTTGCTTCTTCCTGTAGAGTGGGAAAATAGTACGTTCATGTACTCTGTCTACAAAATTTAAGCATGTTGTGGGAATTGTTGTTTAAGTTGAATAAATTCGTACGTGTTTTCTTGCTCTATATAATAAGAATAAATAGTTGTCTACTGTTGTTACAGAATAGTAGTTGCTATCAACATTCATTTTAATATATGGTTCATCCAACATTACTATGATGCTCCCTACCTTGACTATTCCTAATGCACATAAAATGTTCATTGATTTTACCCATTTATCGGTTAGCATAGCATTGCTTAATAAACACCGATCTAACTTATCATATCTTTATCCTCAACACATTTTGAAAGTAATGGGATGTATTTGTACATAATGATTACTTTTACATTGCATATATCAACTTGTTGCAGGAAGTCAGAATTAAATATTGTATACATTTTTATATGGACCTTTTTTACTGAAATGAAGATTACATTTTCTTCTGCTTGTATGGAATAGTCCTTTAGTTCGTTATGTTGGTAAGATTTTGTCTCGGTTTCCCTCAAATTTACTACGTTATACTCCTATTTTTCCCTAGATTTGCTAACCTCTCATTAGCATGGATGATAAACTCCATCGTAAATCATGATCAGACTTTCCTATAAATTTTGGATTAACATATGTTTTGGAATTTGTTAATTGATTGATTGCGTATAACCATGAACTATCACCAACATTTCGATCAATATTATTGGTCTACAAGCAGCGATGAAATTATTCATAGTCTTAACTGTTGTCGTTTACTTTGTTAAATTTTACGGTGAGTTTTTTAATATTTGGGTTTTATTTGTTCCCTACGGCCTTTGATGAATAACTAGTATTATTGCAACATTCATACTAATACCAACTATACGATGGTCTGCATTTTGACTAATAATAGTTTAAAAGTGTTGTTTAAATTCCTACGCTATTTTAATATAATTATAGTATCTATTATTTTGTGTTAGTAAGGGGATAATTCAAATTGTGTAAAAAAAACCATATCAAAGGAACATATAAACGAAGTTTGTTGAAGGAAAATCTGCAAAATACACATAATATAGTATAGTTATTTAAGAATTAAATTATCATTTTATTTTTTCTTAGTCTCTATATATTACTGAAACATAATCAATGCACTTATATACACTCGGTATAGTTTGAAGGTACTATAATATTTTAAATTTCAACTTTGTCTCTTTAGGGATTGCCAGAAAAGATATTTGAATTAAACGGTAAGCAATAATATTCCATATATTTGTAACTAACAATGATATCATTTTAAACTCTGGGAAAAAATTTGTGACATGTTGAATATAATTAATGGACTATAAAAAATGATAAAGATTCTATGGAAAATGACAGGGGGTTGTATGTCTGCTCTTCTATGCTATTATGTCAATTTTTTATTTCTCTATTTCATAAATTCATGTATTACTTAAATTTTTGCAATTTCTATAACTTTTTTTACGAGAATGGCAGATAGAATATGAGTTTCATGGGAGTCGGGATCAAGTAAATTTATAATGTGTATCAAATAAGAATGTTATCTTCGTTCTATTATTTAGTTATGTATTTTTATAACCAATAAATTTCAAGTAGTCTTCAACATTTCAAGTAGCTTCCGTATTTACTTAAAATTGACTATGGTGACAGCAGCACGGTTAAAGTTGAGGCATGTTATTCATTTATTTATTCTCCAACACTCATATGCAGATGGAATATAATAATGACTGAGCATCCAAATATTTTACTCCAGTACATGGGTAAATATGATCTTCAACTTAATATCAACTTTGTAGGCACCAATATTTCATACCTTTATTTTTATGTAGTTCTATGAACATTCATGGTAACTTTTTACTTGCTCCCAATTTGTTAAATGAATTCCATTAAATTTCCTTTTGTTATTCATGTTTCTTTGGGTATATCCGCCTTTTTCAGGCCTTATCAACTAATTCCAAATGTCATTTATCGTGGTCAATATGAGCTGTTTGCTGCCTTATTTATTGATGCTGAACTTACATGTTCCCCTTTAGGAATAATTTTCAGACAGTTAGACATATTAGTTTTATGTAGCAACTCCTTATCGCGTAGTCATTTATCTTTTTACTTTGAATTGACGTGTCTGTTCTGTTCAATTGGTGATGGATGTTGAGATCGATAGATGCAAAGATATAGTGTATGCAGAAGAAAATCATCATATTATAACTATCACAATGGCAGAACTTTGTCATTAATATCATCGTTTTAATGAATGACGTACTTTTTGACATTAATTCTTTTTGAAAATTTTGATGTCATGTAGCTCTAAAAGGCAACAAGTGATATACGAAAAAAATATAATATTATAAATTTGATGTACCATTTTGTTAATGTTAACCATATTGCCTCTTGATCATAACCTGCCTTTATGATATTTATCGTAACTATATATGTTGATCCGACAATTATTTGTTTTTTTGTATATGTTCCCAATTTCACTTCCATTTGTTCAATAATGACTTTAAACAACCATTATATAACAAAGAGATTGGGTGCATTATTCACTTAGTTGTATGAAGTTAAAGAAAAAAAATATTAACAATTTTAAAACTTTATAGTTGTAATACTCGCATAAACAAGTTTTATTCAACTAGACATAGGACCTCCATTTATAGTAGTTTATATAGGAACAATTCAACATATGAAAAATGGTCATCTTTAAACACCGGGTGGGGGTGGCTGTAACATTAGAAATCGTGAACAGGTAACTTTTAATTATAAAATTACTTGGCAAAACTAGCTCCTGGGATATTTTCCGTTTTAAAATCAAAACCTTTCGAATTATACAACTGTTGATTAATTACAGCATATATATAATAGGAATACTCTCAAATGAAGCTTTTGAAATGATGAAATTATCCCCATTCGCAGCAACAATGACTTGAGGGCATAAACGTCAATCACCAAGCCACGTACATCAACCAGAATTGCTTCCCACAACTCCCATTTACCAGCGCACCACGTTTTCCATCTACACCAAGCCGTGTTCATTCAATGTCAAAGTTTTCCTATCACGCATGATAATTCAGGGCTTCTTATACAGAGCCATCATTTTGAACAATTTATTATCTAAGTCAAGATGAGTAAATAAGAGAATGCTAATTTCGTCAACGTACAAGTATTATTTTTACGCTTTAGCTCCAGATCTAGAAATGTGTAACCAATCATTAGCCTAATAGCTCTTAAATTTTTCCTCAGATTAGTATTTCATTATTCTTAAACTACAGATCTGTTATTCTTTGCTCAATGCACAAGCTTGCAGGACGTGGAACTGAAATAAAAGCTATTTCCAATGTTCCACTTTTCAATCTTTCAACTGCAGTGTAAATGACTCCTTTCAATTTACTAAATTATTAGTTCAGGTTGAAGCTTTATTATAGTTTGAGATTTTGCTAATGTTTTTTATGATTATTGCAGAAAAGTGTAATAACCTTTTTTAAAGAGACAACAATGAAGAATTTCGATCAAGGTAATTGAACCGTAGACAAACTTATTACAGGTTGCATGATATATTTTTAATACCATTTCATATTACGTTTAGTTTTTCAACTAATATGGTATGTTTAGTCAGTTCATTGCTACTTAAAAATTTAGTCACCTACATGTGTGCAAGGTGTTTGAAACAATATCCAAGCCACAAAAGCTGAGGTCTTATTGTAATTCGATCATATGTACAAAAGTATTTTTATCCCGTGATATGATGACTTTTACACAGTTTTCTATGTCTACATTTTGTTTTTTGAAATACAAAAGTAACTATTATCTTGTAATATGATGGTTTTTAAATGGTTTTTTTTTAATCTGTGTACATTTAATTTGTTCTATTTTTTTAAACAATTTGATACTTTTGATTCAAGTGAATGTTGCACAACATTTGGTAACAGATTTAATTTTATTGTTGCTTCTTATGGGATTATCATGGAATTATTTACCAATGCGATTTGTTTATTTTTAACATTAGAATTAGTTTGTTGTTCAAGCAGTTTCATAATCCAGTTTAGATAATTTTACCATGTTTAGTTGGTTCAATTGAAATTAGGAAATTATTTATGGCTTTTATAAGCGAAACACATTAATTTATGTGAAATTGTGAATTGTTTAGGTAATTAATATGGTGATGCAAAAGAGTAACATTGGAATAATTGTTGGTAGAATTGCAAATTTAGTATGTTAATTTCTAAAGTTCAGTGGATCTATATATTTTGTTAAATATGTTTATTAACTTGCATTCATTATTCCCCGAATTGTTCAGTGGATCACATGCCATGCTTATACTTTGTCTTATGTCACTTAATTTTTGATGTCATGTACTAATTCAGGAATATATTTCTTCATTTCCCAGCAAACTGATAGTTTTTCTATGTTTAGAATTAGGTTTAAATAAATGTCACAATTAATTAGAAACCAAAGGCATGACAGTTTATTTACTGATACTATTGCACGGGATTTAAGAACCAGTGCTTGAAAATAAGATTATCAATCGGTGACCAGTGCTCATTAGTATACATGCATCTTCGTTGTCAAATTAAAACTACAAAATGCTATGCTTTGTCAGTACTAAAAAGGTTATTTTAATTCTCGTAGATAGCTGGAATAATGTACATACAACAGTCCTTTATTCACTGGAAACTCAAATTATATGACCCATTGTCCTCGTCCAATCTAGAAAGCTCACTGATTATCTTAAATGAAGAAATCGTATCTTTTCTTAGCCCTTTTCCAGTCAAATTTTCTATCTTCTCCTCCAGATGAAGGTCAGATATGTTTCTTAGTTGAACTTAGATATACAAAGTCTAAGTGTGCATTTTTTTCTGATTAAAGTGTGTTTTAGATACAGGGTAGAAGCTTCAGGAGAATGAATATGAAGTTGCTTATGAGTTAGTAAATCCTCCAAAAGTAGAGGATAAAATTGGAGCTATTCAAACTGTTTTGTTGACCGAGTCTGATATTGTTAAGAGGCATATATTTTAAATTTGATTTTATATGTTGTTTTTGTTAGATTTAGCTCGCGTTGTTTATTTTTGGTTGAATAAATTTATGGTCTAAATGACCTTTATGATCCTATACAAATTCTACAGGAATGTCATATTAGTTTTAGCGTTGTTTTGGTAGTAACCACCAGTAGAGAAACCCACTGATTTCTCAATTTTTCACTCTTTCGATAACTCTACTTCCTCTCACTGTGTTCAGCAGCAAATTGGTGACACCAGTTCAGTTACATATTTTGGTTGTTTTTTTACGATGTAAAAGACGACGAACACTGCTTGAGTTACGTTGAGTGGGAAATTCTTTGTTTTGGGCGACCAGACAATAAGCGTCTATACTCCTGAGCTTGGCACAGAATACATGGAGTGGCTATGGCATAGGAATCTACTCTGGAATAAGATAGTATGGCGACATGCATGATTTCAGGCTGTTCAAGTATTAGATTCCTTATTCTTCTAATAGTTAATGGGCTAGATCAGCAGTTTGTAGAGGACAATGGTTAGGTTTGTGTTCTGAAAGATGCACTGTATAAGTGTACTTGATATATGCATGTACTCCAAGCATATTTGATTATTCAATATATCTAACTATTTTCTGAAAATGTATATATTTATAAACATATATATGACTATTTAACTTTGAGTTGCAAATGAAATAATGTATGACCATATTGATTGTTTTCTGTTAATGTGCTTTCTGTTTGGAAGTGGAAATTGATAAGATGCGATGACAAGAATGCATGTCCACTTCTGTTTTCTTTTTATATAATTAAGACATGCACATTTTGCCTTTGTTTTATTGCGGCCTCGGCTTAAGAACTCAACCAAATTACCCCCCAGGAAAGTAATTTGTTTTGATCTATTTTATATTTTATCTCCTTAATTGAATTATTATTGTTATCTCCTAAAGAACTTGGAAATTTATTGCTTACAAAGCACTAAAAGCCCACATAACAAAATTCCGTGTATAAAATGTAAAACACCATGGGCTGGACCCAACGCATAAACAAATATCTACCTTCATTCATTTCAACTAAAACCCGCATACATTTGTATGTTTCCCCTCCAAATATTCTTATCTTTCTTTAATTGTATGTTTCCCATGTTAATACCCGCATACAGTTGTTGCCTTACTCTTTATGATGTTACGTATCCCCTTTAAATGAACAAAATAACACATATTTGTACGTTTTTTTGGACATATATAATTGAAGAAACAAAGAGCAACAATTTCAAAATGCCTTTAATAGTGTATTTCCACATAAATCATGAATTTTTAGGTTGGGATTGATTTCTTAACATACTTAGCTTTCAACTCAAAAGAACATACGAAACAAATACTACTAAAATGGACAGGGGATATACATATGAAACAAAAACTTAAAAAATGGATAAGGATGCATACTAACACATAGGAACACTGACACATCATATTATATTTCATTCTAAATGTATCATTCTAAGCTGTAGATAACATTGTGCAATTACACAGCTTTATTCTTATACACAATGCAACTATAAACCTTCAACCCAAAAATAAACCGCTAAGTTACAATACATTTCCAACTTTGTCAGATTTTTTCTATGCACACGTCCATCGTGCCTAACATACTGGTGTGTGTGTGTAATACTTATATGTGTTTAGCTAAACCTTTCTACGTTATTAAATGAGCATAGTTGATGGAAGAAACGCGCTTCGATATCTGGTGCTTAAGGTTGCATGTTTCATCTTTAAATGATTCCGTCGTAGAAAATAATATATTGTGGAAAAAAAGCTTCAAAAATATAGTAAAGATAGAGGGTCACCGGTTCGTACCTGGGATCTATGCATTCAAAGCCCCGCAAAATCTCCGTTGTAGCGCTCTCCGGCCGCTGCGCTATTTCAATTTAGCGCTGGTGAACAGTAGTTCTGCTTAAAGCCCCGCTATCTTCCGCTGCACCCGCTAAATCAACGCTATTTAGCCCTCGCTTTAGCAATATTAATGTACAAAGGATGATTTGACCAATTCTCTTTTAAAATAAATCAAAAAAGTTAATTTAAAGAGCTAATTTTAAGTCATAAGTGTCTTATATAAGACATAAATATATAGCAATCCTCACATCTAGAGTGCATAACTATGATATTTTTTATTTTGTTATATAATATTAATTAGTATTCGTTTCTTCTATATAAATGATGCGAGAATGATAATTATTTAATTTAATTATATAGTTTCACATCTAATTAACATTTTTGCACATCCGCTATTAACCCGTTTTATCCCACTACAGCTTTTTACACCTCTATCGTTATAGAACCGTGAAACGCTTTAACTGCACAGCATGTGATGCACATGTGGTACATATATTTTATGTCTACACCAATCTTTTATCCAATGTTATAAGATATGTTCACATGTTCTACTAGTGCTTTCAACTTTGCTCTTTCTCATATAATAAATCAGTACTATTGTTTTCTCTGTTAATGAGATTCACATTATATATGTTATAGCTTTATACTCATATAACATAGCTTTCTATCAAGAATTGATACAAACAAAGATTAATCATCATGTATTGATATTGATACTATAATTCTAACCATTTCCCGTATGCGAAGCACTGGTCACACACAAGTGTGTGTGTGTGTGTTATGTGTATGTGTGTGTGTCAGTATATTACATGTGAACATATGTACAAGTTATAATTGGTACTTCGCTTTTATTTTATTTTTTAATGAGATTCTTCGTTATTACCATTTATCATGTGTGTATGCTATATACACATGTATATACAAGTTATGTACATGGTTTGAGTAGTTATGTACGAGTTTTCTTTCTGCCTCTATAAAGACGTAGCTACTGCTTTTTGCACCATAACCCCACGAGTTTCTTTAATTTTGTTTGTTTGTATAAACATAACAACTGTCATGCATTTCTTTCCAATACCACATTGTATGTTCTTCAATGTTTACAGTTTGTTTGTTTGATTTAGTGACAATTTGATTTGCTTATGAATGTGTTATTTTATCTTAGTTCATAACGTTTACATTGTTTACATGTGCAAGGTGTGTATCTAAAATTTTACACATTGTGTTTTTCTTTAATGAAACATGTGCTTCGTGTTTGCACGTTGCGCTTATGCTCCAAAGGGTCTTGGCACTTCGGTGCGCGTCTCGTGTTTAATAACACTGCTTACATGGGTCCTAGAGGAAGATGTTTGCCTACCACAGCCAAAAGGGTTCGTTGGTAGTAATAAACCAAATTATATTTATAACTTAACAAATCTTTATATGAAGTTGAAAAATCTCATAGACAATGATATGAAAGATTCGATAGTTTTATGCATTCTTCGGACACTGCTAAAGTTTCAAAGATCGGTCTATTCATTTTAAAAGATGTGATGAAGATGTTATATACTTGTTTTGTTATGAGGACGATACGTTGACTGCATCTCATAGTATGATTAAAATTTTGGAATATTAAGTAGAGTCCGGTAGGGAGTTTGAAAAGAAAATTTTAGAGAATGCACAATTTATTTTGGGGACTGAAGTATTAACATTACATTGAGAAAGTCCTCTGTCGGTATGGGATGACGAATGCCAAATCGATAAGCAGACTATTAGACTCTTATATAAAATTTTCTAAAAGACGACTCGTCTCCTACATCTAATGAAGAGGAAATGCACAATATTCCTTATATTAGTGCAGTTGGAAGTTTAACATACAAAATGATACGTAACATGCAAGAATTAGCTCATATAGTTGATGCTATTAGTAAATACACATCTACTCCAGCAAAGAACATGACAAACAATGAAGTGTATTCTCTGTTATCTATGAGGGGCTAGAATTGTTGGCTTGTTGTATGACAGATTGGATGGTGACATCACTCTTTGTGGTTATTACGAGTCTGATTATGTCAAGACAGAGATGGTTGGAAGATGATGAACTATATTTTTACATTTGGCATAAGCACGATTTCTTAAAGATCAAAGCTGCAGTCTGTAGTAGCTTTGGTGAAATATTGAAACCGAGTTGATTTTGATTATAGAAGCGGCTAAAGTAGGGTTGTACTTGTTTCAGTTATTGAATTACCTTCCAGTGATGCAAACGACAATTAAGATACTTTCAAACAATCAAAATGCTATTCATTGTATTCAGATCTAGACCAACAAAAGCAGTGGTGTTAGGGACTTCTTCAATAAGTTGGAGGAAGAACACGTAAAAATAAATAGACAAAAGTGCATACCAAAGATAACCTTCGGATATGTTTGACAAAGTTGATACCTAGAGATAAGCTTGAGCATTGCCCAAACTTGATTAGCTTACTCCTACCTAATTAGCATCATGGGACGATGATCAAACAACTCATAGATGATTGAATTTGTGTGCGAAAGATATGCATAATTTGAGTCAAGATGGAATATTGAGAATGTGAATCAAATTTTATCAACACATAAAAGAAAACTGAAACAAATCAATAAATTTAAATAATTGATTGGTCAAATATACAATAGGATGTTTTTTTAAATGCATTAAAGCAAATGCAAATCGAATCCTGGACAAATATACAATATGATAAGATGGATATTTACATTAGATCAAAATTAAATCAAATCTTGAAAAAATGGAAATGTGCTCAAAATTAATTGTCTTGCTCCTTAATCAAAAAAAAATTATTCATAAAATTCAGTTTCTTTCTACTCCTACTTAAAGAGACCTCGGGATATTGGAAAAATATGACATCTTTCCGCAGCAATAGTTCCCCTAAAGAATTATTTTGTAAATTAGTAACTGAGATAAGGTTTCTCCACCTTAAGAAATCTCTATCTATTATGTAATCTCTCCTCCTGCAAACGGTGAAAAAATAAAGTTGTCGAGTCTCCATAGATAAAGATATGCCAAACCATATTATATATATATGTGTGTGTGTGTGTGTGTGTGTGTGTGTGTGAGTGTTACAACGCGCTTCGAGCGTGATCACAAAACATGCTTCACACATGAAGTATGTTTTTAGAAACTATATATGTTTAACACATTCACGAGAAAATGATTTTAATGAATATTTAGTTATATTTTTACGTTAAAGTTTTGTGTAACTACTTTGCATTTCTATTTCTAAGTTGAAATATCTAATTTTATATTATTTTTAATTTTTATTTGTATTGTTAATTAATTAAGAATGGTGAAGTGAAAAATGCTTATTGTTAGATCTTATTTTCAAGTGATTTTAAGATTTGTTAATACGTATAGAAATACAACTTGAATTTGTAAAAGACAAAAAAAAACCGTTAGATCCTACTTTTCAACGATATATAATGTTACTGATATGTAAGAGTATAGAACTTCACGTTCGGATCAAAAGTTTGTGCTTTCAAGACAACTATTAGTAAAGACATATATATATATATATAAGGACAACTATTAATAAAGATATATATATATATATTGATTTTTGCTTGTATTTAAATTGTTCTATCTTTTTTAAGTCAATTGACACTTAAAGTCTTTAAATGCATGCTAGATTCTACATTTTTTTGGTATATAATAGATAGAGCAGATAATTTTGTACGAGCGTCTGTTTTCCGTCTATGGTCGAAAAACATCCATACGAGTCCATATGATTTAGATTTAGGACATGAATTATGATAAAAAAATATACGAGCAAAAATCTAATTTGGTTTGAATTCGTTCAAAGTCATTCGAGTTTCTTATACTTTAATGTATTCATGATGTTCTTCAAAATATCTATGACAACTATTTGATTGGTCCATTAAATAAAAATTTATAAAATTCTTATACTTCAGCACATAATGATGAAAATGGTGTGATTGGTAGAAATATCATTAAACAACATAAAATCTAACACAAATAGCAATGTCTGTATGAGTTTGTGACCTCCAATCTAACACAAATAGCAATGTCTGTATGAGTTTGTGACCTCCAATCTTGCGTATGTGTTTGTTTGATTTTATTCAATACATAAATCAAAACAACAAAATTTGCACGAACGCAAATCTCGATTGGTTCTTGTCCACTCCAATTTCCTTTTGGTCCAGTCTGGTTGATTTACACACCTAAGAGTAACTAAACATCTATTATATTATATGAATAACGAGTTTAAACTAGTGTAGCTCTTTGGTTCCAACTTTCTCAACAAATTATCATGTTGTCGTGCGCTTCAATAATTTAGTTTACTCAAACGTTTTCTTATTGCCATTAATTCCTTTGAAAAAATAGCAGTCGACACATTGATGTGTTGTTATAGCTTATCTTCCTATTATATATATTTTCCTCCAATCAATCGTTGTTCATGCTTAAATAAGAATGGTTTCTTCAGTTTTTTCAATTGCAGAATCTCATTTTCATTTAATTTTTTTCAATTCAATCATTGTTATCACAACGCTCGACTACTCACGACTAGTCGACTAGTCGTGATCGGGCTATCGACTTGAAGCCTTGACTTGCTTTTTATATGAATTCCGGGCACCTGGGTCGAAATTAAAGTTTTGAAACGCAAAAGGCGTACATAATGCGTTTTTAGTTCTACGAGGCGAGGCGTAAGCCTTGAAACGTTAAGGCGTAAGCTTTTCGGGTAAACATAAAACGCAAAACAAATAAAGAAATTCGAACACTTTAAATTAACCAATGCAAAAGATGAAAACAAATAATTTAAGGTTCGACTTTTACCAAGTATATATTTTTATTATAGATTAAAAATAATCGAAACTCGTATGATTCAAAATTTGATTTCTTAAAACTATTTGAATATCACATCAAACTCTAATTTTGATATGGTCTATCAATTCAAATCGATTTGCAAAATTTATTTCGAGATTTAACAAAGTTTATTGAAAAACATTCTTTAAATAATAATGAGAAAATTCATTACATTGCTCATGATCATCAAACCGATCATTATGAAGGTTTGCCTACTGTGGGTTGAAATGGAATTCGTTTGAAGCCAAAATTTCACGCCACATTTTGTTTATTTTTGTTCCGTTCGCGTCCTCTTCTCCTGTTCTTCTCCTCATGTTTCACCATTCTCATTTACTTCTCCTTCCTTTTTCCTCTCCTTAATTTCTATAGTTCTATCCTGTATCGTCATTTCTCTCATTTACTTCTTCCAATTTCCTCTTCTTGATTTCTGCAGTTCTATAAAATCACATTCTGGCACGTTGAGATTGATTAAAAAAAAATCCTGATTCGAGAAATCAGCTAAGTGAATTTGAATTGTAAGCGATGGGGGAGCCTAAATGGTATAAATATTCGATCTTCCTCTCAATATTTTTTCCTTCTTCTCCAATTATTACCGTTCTATGCAAAAGGTTAGGGTTTTATGCTATTTTTTAAAATTTTGATGATTTCAGATATATTTGACGTCATTTTCTACTGCGCTTTATAGATTAGTCACATCTTAATTCGGTGTGCTTCTTATTGATTAGGAGTCTCGATTGACAATAGCTCATGGGTATCTATTTGAAGATCAATTCCCAATCCACTCTTTAGTGCACTGCCAAAACTCACATTATAGTATAAAACCAGCAATACGAAATCTTTTATGTATATAACCAAAACATATTTTCTTTCTTCATAAATGAATATTAGCTATCATGCTTGTAATTTCAGTGCTTTGTATATTGTTCATAGCAGTACACAATTCTAGTGCTTTATGTATTACCCACGTACACATATATTAAGTTATCATTTAATATGGATGATAAACTTAATTAATTAGATTACGTTAGTCCTCAGTGATACCCCCCACCCCCCACACACACAAAAGAATGGAAAAAAGGAAGGACAAAATAAAAACCAACACAAGCTCTTCTTTAACATATAAATTTTCTAACTGTATTCATATTTTGCTGAAGTTCCTGATGTCTGTTAGCAAGCTTTCAAATCTCGGAAATCTCGGCCGAGAACTCGGTCGAGATCTCGTTTTCGAGATCGGGCGATTCGAAACAACAAATGTCGGTCATATCTCGTTTGAACTGAATCTCGGCCGAGATCTATTAACGAGATCTCGGCCGAAACTGTTGTGTTTTGAATTTTAATTTTATAATGGGTCGAGTCTATATTTTTTTATTTCTAGGCATATATTTGATGTGTTATTTAAATAACAAACTAAAAGCTTCCTATTTAATTTCTAACCATGATGTCCTGCACCTATATAATAATAATATGCTTATATGCATGTGCAACTAGAATATGTTGTCATGCATCTGTACAAACAAGACATCGCCCTTTGCGCATTCCAAATGTTGTCTTACACTTAAATGTTTAGTCAATAACTCATTGACACTGTTTATTATATAAAACAAGAAATTAATTAGTAATTTATTAACTTGCAATTCTATTTTAACTTGTTTGGTTGTATATATTTCTAAATGATTGCAAACTCATTCCAAAAAAATAAATATACTTACTGCCAAATGATTGCAAATTGTATATATTTCTTAACAATGTAAGTTTATTATACATCTCTTCATCTGATTGTGATGTTATACACTATGTCCAAAAATTATAATTATTTATTACCCTTGTATAATAGTCTAGATGGTTTTTCAAGCTGCAAATCATTAACAATCAGTGTACTCTAGGTGAAAATCCGGTAAGTTTAACAATTTTTTTGTAATTAGCATTTATAAATTAGTTGCATACTTGAATATAAACTAATGTTGAAAATATTAAGTAGTCCGAGAACATTTCGAGATGTACTTTATGATCCGAGACATAATTCCGAGATGAACACCGATATACATTTATCTCATCCGAGATCTCACCCGATACGAGATTGGGTCCCAAAAATTTTCAAAACGAAACGTGACCGAAATCCGAGATTTAAAACCTTGTATGTTAGTTTGGAAAAGTGATGAAATCATGCACAGATGGTTGTATACGTGGTTTTTTTTTATATATAAATTTTGTGTTATTTTATACCCTTATCTGGTGCAGCTAGATTCAATAGCATTATTGAAAACAAACACGGCATAGAAGATACAGTCACTAACGTTACGGGTTTGTGAATTATTCATAGCAGTACACATAATTTTAGTACTCTGCATGTTATCCACGACAGAGTGTGTGTGTTTGTGTGTGTATATATATATACGACAGAGTGTGTGTGTGTGTGTGCATATATATATATATATATAACGTTATCATTTAATTTGTATGATAAACTTAGTTAATTAGATTATGACGTTGCGTAATCCCTCGTGACTAACACACACCCCCTAAAAAAAGGAAAGAAAAGGACAAAATAAAAACCAACACACACGCTCTTCTTAAACATAAAAGTCATATTACTGTATTCACATTTTTTTGAAGTTCCTGAAGTCTGTTAGTTTGGAAAAAATGATGAAATTATGCACAAATGGTTGTATAAGTGGTTGGTTTTTTTAAAAAAAAAATTTGTGTATTGTTTTAGACCCTTATCTGGTGCAGCTAGATTCAATAGCATTATTGAAAACGGACAAGGCTTAAAAGATATTGTCACTAACACTACGGCTTTGTATGCACATTATAAACGATTCTGAGTCTAATTATAACTTAACTAATTTATGTCACTGTCTTGTATATGATTAATATAGCAAGCATATGTAAGTTTTTCCACACTTTTGCATTTGTTAACTTGTTAGGTCAAGATGATCTACAAAACTAAAAATTATAGGGCCTCTCTTAATCAGAAAAATATCCTATTGGTTTGCTAACAATTTAGCATTCATCCTGGATCACTTACCCAATATGCCATTTCTATACACAATAACTGTAGGAGGACAGCAATGAAGTATTAACGATAAGTGGAGCTTATTTAATTAGGTATGGTTCATTGCTTCTTACGTTTACGTTTCTTTCCTTTTCTTTTTTTATACACTTCTGACCTGCAAAGATTTGATGTTAACTGCATTTTTTCAGTTACTCTAAAAATAATTGTCTTCAAGTGAGAAGATGACAATCATAGTTTTCTTGTGGGAGTTTCTGGTTGGAAAATCGTTATTCCGATGTGAAATCATTGCTTTTGTTTTGTTGCTGCAGGCAAGCATTGGCATTTCTAAAAGGTATGTTAATTTTGCTTATCCACCATTTGTTATGTACTGTTTTATAGCATTGAATAAATATTTATTATATATTGTTCTGTTCAATAAATAAATAAATAATTTCTCATATCTGATTTATTCATAACAAAAGCTTGAATGATTTGTTTACTATCAATTAACACTCACTGTCATAGTTTGGTCAATAACCATTTTTTCACATGCTTATTGTTAATAACAGAGGTAGTGATCCTTGAATTAGCTAAACAATCATGTAGTTTGTTAGTTATTATTTATGCCATTTTCCCCTGTGGCATTTTTCTAATAATTGTTTTAGTGGTATAAGGTAAGTTAATTGCTTGTCTATAAACTTCAACACTTCGTCATGATCATTCAACTCTTAGTTTCATGGTTTATTACAGGATAAGAGATGTCTTACGTGATACAAAGGTGACACACCCTCTATGGTGTCTTGCATGTTTCACTTTTGGCGAAGTTAAAATTCCTTCAACTAAATATTCTAATGTATAGTCAGCAACTTGTTATCTTCTAGTTATAGCAGGTGTTCAGTTTTCTTTATATTTAGCATCTTAGTTTGATTATCAGCTATATAACGATTTTGATTAAAAGAGGCATTATTATCATGCCTCTTTGTTATCAGCCAACATTTTCGACTAATATCATGCAAAAAGGCTTCCCTATTTAAAAGCTATTGTCATGGTCATGCAGGTCAATATAATCGTATGTATTCTCAAGTTGAATCAGTTTGTTATGAATCAATTGATGCTTGATATCAATTTCCTGAGCAATATAATTGCATTGATTTTGATATTTATGTCAAGATTGGTATAAAAAGAGCACTTTTATAATTTC
The DNA here is from genome assembly GCA_030737875.1 of Allium sativum. Classification (NCBI taxonomy): domain Eukaryota; kingdom Viridiplantae; phylum Streptophyta; class Magnoliopsida; order Asparagales; family Amaryllidaceae; genus Allium; species Allium sativum. The sequence goes on along the minus strand of CM060911.1, from coordinate 296,586,044 downwards.
TTTAGCTCATCTTAGTTGACAGTGCATTCTCAAATGACACTGCGCTTTTATATTCAACGTTTTGGCCCTATGTACTTGGAACTTAGCAGCGTTGTTGTATGACTTGAAGTATATCAAAGTTCCTCCTTGCCTTAGTTACGACTTACGATGATTATTTATACAGCATTTAAATTTGAAATATTCTTTGAATACTAAAGCAGTCCTCAGTGCTTTTTGTTGGAATATTTTGTTCCCAAGAGTATAGTTTATGAAGTTGATTTGTTCGGATCAATTGAATTGTCTCTAATGGAGCAAAATACTTAGTGGCCTAATCATTCTTGATGATATGTTTGTTATAATTACATTGTCCCGTCCATTTATGCTCTTCCTTTTTTGACATAATGAGAATTGTTAAATGCACTATGTTCCTTTTTTCTGCACTTCATCTTTTTAATGTCAAATTTATTTTGGAACAAAGGAGCTTACTATGAAGAATTTGATTGACTTTCCCTTTTGACATTTATGTTTGTACCTTTATATATACAGTGTATTGCTTAGCATTTGATATATTTATTGATTTCTTTGTTGCTGTTATATAAACCGTTGTTTGTTGTTCCAGAACACAATTAAATCAAATCGTCTATGGAGTTGAGATGCAAGAGTGCACATCCTAATCTTCCAAAGCTCAAATCTCCCATTAACAACTGCAAAGTGTCATTTTCTTCCAGTCTACTCAAAAACGGATGGCTAATATCACCTCGACTTACATGATCTAGGCACTTTTTTGTAATGATCTTGCTTCAGTTTGGGATTTTTCTATATAGTGAAGAATTACATAGTTTTACACTCCTATTTTGGCATGTGTAAGATTGTTATATCATTTGTGTAATCCACAATTCCAATAAAGAAAATTAATAGCAGACGGTACACTTCCAGTCAATTGGTCGATCGTTGACTTGAGATAAAATGAGGCTGTGTCATATACATTAACGTAGAACCGATATGCCAGTTTAGCAATTTTGGAATCAGTATTTGCTTCTATAAGTAAAATTCCATAACAGGAAGATGTGACTAATTCTCTGTATGCAGAAGTTATAAAAGAAAAGTTACATGGAAATGATATTCTTCTCAAATAATGATATGTTACCAAAGAATTATGTTGCTGAAGTACACATGTCCATTAAGAATATAATCATGGTGATTATATTCAAACTTGCATTATAAAATAATAATAATGGCTAATGGTCAGAAACATGCTCATGTTGATAGTAACCTGAATGATGGCTAATATAAACTGCATAGCAAATAGTTGCATGGATAGCCACTTTTTATTGCCATTTGATTTTCTACTAATGGTTATTAGCAACATGAGCATATAAATCTTGTTGTCCAATTCCCTCACTGAAAGTACAAACCACCTTGTCCATTAAGAATATAATTAGGGCGTTTATATCATGGTCAAAAATATGCCCTAATTATGATATAAACCTCGTCTTTCCAAGGTTGGCGTTATCCAAATTGACTACATGAACAAAAAAAGCAAAAGATCACTGCTATGTCTCAGTCGGTTGTTGATTATTTGGCCGAATCAAATTTTTTGTTCGTAGAAATATCAACAATGACATATTCTTCGGTTTAGTTAGTTATTTATTTCAGCGATGTTAGTTTAATCATCTCGACAATTTTAGTTTTTGAAATTAACAAATAACAATGGTACTTTTAGTTATTATTTAAATAATGTGGTTCATTGATATTTGATTTATTTATTACTACTATTATTGCATTATTTATCTAATTCATAAATATAATGATGTGTTATAAGCTAACTTTGTTTAATTTGTTATTTCATTTTATAAAATCAGTAATGATTCAGAATATATTATTTAATCAAATTTACACGTTTTCACTCATTTTCACCTTTTTAAAAATATAGTGAATTTTTCATTAATTTCTTATTTAAGAAAATAGTTAATATAAAATTTTACTCTTTGATATCATATAACCCAACGGTCGGTTTTTCCACCGTTGTGCGGTAATACTAGTTATTTCATAAACAATCTTACTTGATCATGTCGATATTGAAATTGATTAGTAAAAATGATAATTTTTAAATTTTTTTAAATTTTGTCTTTTTTATTTTATTAAATAATTAAAGTTTAATGACTTTTATCTGTGTCAATATCTACAACTAAAGATAAAAAAGTTTTAAGTCACATGTCTCAGTTGTTTGAGGCGTGCGAGGTGTGTGCTTCATAGTAGTCAAGGCGCAAAAAGGCACAAGCATTGAGCCTGAGGCTTTTTTGAGCCTTAAGCTTTTTTGTGCGCCTTTTATATGAGTTTGATCTGATATTTTACTAACTACAAATTAATTTTTAAACCATATTTTATAATTCATTCAATTATCTACATATTTTATTAATAAGATTTAAATTTTAAACCATATTTTATAATTTGTTGAACAATTAAATTTTTATTTAACTATTTATAAACAAAATTCTGAATTTTGCCAAAAAGAGCCTCAAACTGCTAAAAGGCACAAGCCTTGAGCCTTGGGTTTTCTGCGCTTAGGCACGCATAAGCGCACGCCTTGATAACTATGGTGTGCTTTATGTACTTTGTACGCCTCAAGTTGTTGAAGCGTAAGCTTTAGAAGTAAAAAAAATCTTTTGGAATACGCCTCAAGGCGTTTTATCTCTTATTTCTTCGAGGCTGTCTTGAAGCGAGTATCGAGGCAGGTTTTTTAAAACAATGATCGAAATTTGTCGACTAATCGACTCGACTAGGTCTTTATGGGTATCAATTGGTTTGGTATTGGCCCAGTTCAGAAACGAAAAAAATTCGAACCCTACAATTATTGATACCTACTGTATCGAACAGAGAAAAAAACGAACCCTACAGTTGTCGTTACTTACTATATCGAACAGGAAAAAAATGAATAAAAAAAGATCGATCCTAGTATCGAACAAAAAACAAATCAATCGAAAGTCGAACTGAAAAAGATCGATGCCAAGTATCGAACGAAAAAAAATAAACCCTAGTCTACGCATCCTTTGTTTATTTTCTTTGTTCATTAGCAATATATTTGTTTGCACTTTGCAGCAATATATATGAATTGACAATTTTTTGGTGGCAGCAATATATTTGTCGATTAGTCGACTAGAGTCGATTAGTTACTAGTCGATGACTACTTGACTAGCTGGACCTTTGTCGACTCGACTTACCACCGTAACAACCATGATTTCGATGATAATTCCTTCCATTTCTTTCTTAATTTTTAACTAGCCTAATTAAGTAACAAGAAAAAATTCTTCTCTTTTGTTCCATTATTATAAATCTTATCTTATATTATAGTGAGATAAATCTTGAGATTGATGATCTAGCTAAGAAAAAATAAAAGTGCTACTAAAATGTAAATGGAATTGATATTATATTAATTTTAGTATTTGGCTTCGAAAGATGCCATATAAATTTATTAGGCACTGGAGCATGGATCAATACACGAAACTCGTAAGTTAAGACGCTATTTCCTCTTCCTTACTAGCCTAATTAAGTAACAAGAAAAAATTCTTCTCTTTTGTTCTTATATTATAAATCTTGAGATTGATGATCTAGCTAAGAAATTTTAAAAGTGCTACTAAAATGTAAATGAAATTGATATTTTATTAATTTTAGTATTTGGCTTCGAAAGATGCAATATAAATTTATTTAGGCAGTGGAGCATGGATCGATACACGAAACTCCTAAGTTAAGACGCAATTTCCTATTCCTTACTAGCCTAATTAAGTAACAAGAAAAAATTCTTCTCTTTTGTTCCATTATTATAAATCTTATATTATAAATCTTGAGATTGATGATCTAGCTAAGAAAATTTAAAAGTGCTACTAAAATGTAATTGGAATTGATATTTTATTAATTTTAGTAGGCTTCGAAAGATGCCATATAAATTTGTTTAGGCAGCGGAGAATGGTTTGACACATGAAATTCCTAAGTTAAGACGCAATTTCCTCTTCGGTTCTATAATTTATTCACCATCTCCATTCCACTATAGGTATTAGTGATTTTCAAGTATTATGCGTTGTTCAATACGAGAGAAAATGCTATGGACTTTATAAACTAAATTAGCTATCAGAATATTCTTGTTAAATGAATGCATTGTCATATGATTTTGTACAACAGTGAGGTTAATATTCATATACTGCACAAAAAAATTCTCTAATACCACAAATCATTTTTCAACAAAAAAAATAAATAGATGTGTAATTCAACTTCAAAACTAATTGTTGTTCCAAATCAATAGTGTTAATTTAATGTCACAAGGAAACTACAAATTGGTCATATGTTCATTATTTAACAGAAAGAAAATATGAAATTTCAAATCGATGATATTATCAAACTAGGTGCTATTTATTTAAAGTTAAAGCAATAACTTACAATAATTAAAAAAATAAGGAGATAGAGAAAACTTCTATTACTAATGAAATAGACGGAACACATTACTTTATTGTTATTCACTTATTAGATAATTTATTGAGATAAATAAAATATAAATTTATGTATATAATTTTATGTGCTGTTTATATTTTACTTTCAAATAAAAATTAAACATTTGCCCTTTCACTTAATATAAATGTTGTATCCAATATCCATACTGAAATTGTTATTTTAGGATTTGTTAAACGAAGGGAATATTAGCTAACTAATTTTATTTAATTTTTTATGTTTACGATATTTAATTAATTCAAAAATGTATTGACATAATGCAAGATAATTATGAACAACTCAATAGAACTCATTAGTTGCAGTCACTTGAAATGGTAAAAAAATAAGTTGTGATTCTTGATTCTAATCCCCTTGTTTTCTCTTTTTCTCACATAATGTCATGTGTCATCGACTTCGTATAATTATTTATTTATGTATTATTGTTATTTTTCTTTTAATATACTACATAATTTTCATCCTTCATGTATCGATCCCTACTTATTCGTCTTTCAAACAACATAAAAGATAACTCACTCAAATTAATTTTACTTTCTCCATCAGCAAGATGATATGTTTTATTCAACAAGTTAAATATAGTTAGGAATATGATAAATTGGTAGTAACTTGAAATTATTTTAAAATTAAATTTAGGTATATAATTAGTTTAAATATTTGGATTTAAATGCAAAATACTATAAAGAAACAAAAAGAAACCTAGTAAATAATCATAGATATTATGAAAATATAAGTATTCTAACCGCAAAACCTTCTAATGAACTAATAAGATTAGGAATCATTCTTAAAATAATAGCTTACAACATCGAAAAGAAAATGTTTGGAATAAAGATTGAGAGAAAACTACTATAATTAACGAAATATGTGGAAATTTCCTCTATCGATTATTTGTTAATTTACTATTGTAAATGAAATATATAACTATTTATATAATTTTTGTTGTGTCATTTACATTTTTACTTGAATCTAGAATTAATTTTTCCCTTTCATTTTATCAATAGATACCAAAAATGTAACAACCCGCTTTTTTGTTCGGTTTTCGTCGGTAATTAAACCAACTTAAATCGTTCATACAGACGGATTGTTAGAGGTACTTACACATTTGCACAAAAATAAAATAACTTTTTTATTATCATCATTACAATAATATTAAATCAAAGTTACAAGAGATACATCAGAGTATATCGATTACCCAGCCGAAAAGATATTAAACTCAGCGAAACAGTATGAATGCTCCAAGAAATAATAGCTCCAGCTAAAACTAGAATCCTGCTCCAATCAACTCCAAAGCTACATCTGCAAATCAAACTACTAGGCTGCCGATGCGGAAAAATATGGACAAAATGTAGTATTCATGTTAAAATTGTTATTTTTGGATTTGTTAAACGAATTACAAATATTAGCATATTGAATCATTGATTTTATCAAATGGTTTAAATTTAAGACAACTAATTGAAATATATGGCCATAATGTAAATTAATTAGGAAATAACTAAATAGGAAATCAAGAAAGGTAAGCATTTGAATGTAAAATGATTTATATAACTTAATAAAACGTTTGACTAATGTTAAAACCATAAATTATATAAAGATACTTGAAAACAAAAGCTTTTGTAACCACAAGTTAAATACGAATTTCTCCATCAAGGAGACTATTCTATTAAACAAAACATTCAATCTAGATAGAATTAGTCTATTTTTGGTTTTTCAACAAAGAATACCAATATTAAAACAACAGTTATTGTTATATTCATATCTTACCTATAAAATGACAAAAGCCTCTGTAACCGTAACCAAATAATAATAATAATAATAAATTTAGTCATTTCTTTATATCTTTATTTTTTACTAAAATCACTTAAACTTCATTCATAAATTTACTTTAAATTTGGATTTGTGATTTATGTTATACCATGGATAACCTGAATAGGTTTAGTCAAAAACTGATAACTATATAGTATATTATCTTCATTTGTTTCTTTTATTTCAAGCTAAATTGTTGAAGGTATGAGATTAAAGCAATGGAATCAATCAGTCGAAGAATTATAATGTTAAGTTTCAAATTTTTTTCCCAGTTTGTAGTAAATTATCTTTATTTTTCCACAAAAAACATTTTTACTACAAAGTGAAAAATATAAATTCTTTTTTTTTTAGTACTAGTTTTTCTAATCACCTTCTAATTATTTAGTTTTAACTCTGATCTTAGTTTTTCATTGTATTTAGCTTTTTTTTAAAATTTAATTCCTATAATTATTTTTAGCTCATTCCTTTATGTTCATTTTTTAATTCATGACTGACTTTTTTTTTTGTATTGCATCATGTGCAAATTTTCGACTGCATTAGTGAAATCTAATTCCATGCTTTACTCAACTTGGATACTTCACTGTCCTTTATTCAATGGTTAATTTTAATTTTAGAATCACATACTCCTCTTCTACAAAGAAGACCAACATTAATCTAGCAATTAATACTTTATGCATCTCTTGTCTATAAAAGAAAAGGCTCCAAATCTTCTTCGTTTTAAAAGATAAATTCAACTTACATTAATCATTTCTTATGTTTTCCTTATTCAAATCTCTTAAACTCCTTTCAAATATTTAGTTTTAATTTTAATATTGGTTTTACATTAAAAGTGACTAATTTTTCCTTTTAATTTTTATTTGAGTTTTACATTTGAAATGTGTTACTATGCGTTTTATTGGAAATAAACCAAGAAATTTTCTTATTGTATGTCATTCACCAAAAAACTTTATTTAGTATGTAAATTACATGATACTTAAATTTTGAATATGTCACATGAATTGCCATTAACTTACAAATATTCGTAAATTTTAAAATTATTTCTCGTACTAGGATAAAACTACTTTCAAAAATCCTTTCATTTCCCGAATAATTTAAAATTGTATGTCATGTTGTATTGAATATCTATCATTCGACATTAAAGCTACAAGCAAGAAGATATGTTCCCAATAAAAATTTCTCAGAACTTAATTGTGTTATAATGTTAGTGTTGGTGCAGTGAATTCTACTACAGTTGGTAAAGTATAAATGGACAGCCTGTCTGTCACATTATGTAACGTCTGTACTTTTATTTTCTCCTTGTTTTTATCTTATTTTTGTATGGCTATTAATTCATTTTTTTAAGGATACTAAATTTACTTATTAATACATCGGTACGATAGAATCTTAACAGATAAAATGAACTATATTTTTCAGTCTTAACTTTTGTATATAATATCATATTTGGTTTTTGTTCTTGATGTATAATTATGAAATTTCATTTTTTTTAAATAATGAAAGAATGATGATGGCAATATACAACAGATACAAAAATGAAAAATAAACACAACAAAGTTAAATGAGAACTACGCTAATATTGCAAAGGCCAAAAACACAGCCATGCACCGGTAAGCCCAGCAACCATCGTCTTCAATGTCGATGCGTTAGTATCACCAAAAGCCTCGACATTCTAACTGGGTCCAAGTGCCTCCCCATTCGTTGGCGAAGCCGCAATCGAAGCATCAACGGTGGCGGTCACGAGTGTGGGAACATCAATAGTCTTCTTCCCCTTCTTCTTCTTGTCCTTCTTCCCTTCTTGTTTTATTTACTTGTTTTATTTATAGGCATATATTTGTTAGTACACTGGTACAAAACAATCGTCAAAAAAATTGTATATCTATTGATGGCAAAATTTATCCTTTTTCCACACTTAAAATTAGATAACATGTTATTAGGTTTCAGTCGGAACCCAGATATTCCGTCGATCTCAATTCAGCCCCAGCCAAAGGTGGGACGGGATTAGGTTAAAATCCCATATTGGTTCTTACAATAAAAAATTCAAAGAAAATATAAAAAAAATCATAACACATCTTATCAACGTTGTTCGTCGCCTTTGGTAGTCCAGAATCGACTTTGTTCGTCAAGAGTCATCGTCGTTCATCGAGAGTGGCCTTCGTTCATCGACAGTCATCAATTCGCCTTCGTTTGTTGAGTCGACTTCGTGTTGTTCATCTTGGTTGTGCTTTTTTCGCCTTTTGTTCCCATGGAGTTGAGAAAGAAACGGATCGATTAGGGTTACTTGATGCTAGATTTACTTAATAGGGCTAACTCCTAATGGGTTGGGTTGAGTATATTAATTTTTCAGGTTATATTAAATGCTCATTTGACACTTAGATGCATTGATGTCAATTTATATTTCAACCTTGTTTAGTATATTATTTTTTAGTGTTTAATCTTACTGTTGTGGATATTATACCGGTATATTATGGCAAATTATGTTATCGGGACCGAAACTGAAACTAAAAATGAAACTTTCGAAACGTACGAAATTGATCGAAGCTACAAAAAAAAAATCAAATTAACGAAACCAAGACCAAAATTGAGTTCTTTAATTTTGATAGATAAGCAAATTAAGTTGTAAGAAAATATGCAATAAAGTAATACTCAAATAATGATTTTCATATTGTGTTCTAGGAAAATGTATAAATGTGTAAGTAGCTTATTTTTTTGCTATAGTTGAAACTTCTATTTTTTACTTATTTGGGTATATGTTTGCTTTATAAATTTATAATTCTTATTTAAATGTTCTATGTGATTTTACTAATTTAAATGTTCTATGTGACCTTATCGAGATTAACTTATCAAATCTAATATTATATCTTAATTAATATATGGTTTATTATATTTTTCTATGGCCTACTATATTTTTCTATGGCCTTATTCAATAGACCATAAAATATTTATAAATAACGCATGTTTTCCATTGATGCATGACGATTATCATTTTTTAAGACCTTACGAAACTGTAAGATCTTTCTTTTCTGCAAGAGCAACTGGTGTTATATTATTTAAAATTTCTATGGTTTAGAGAACATTCAGCCGTTTTTTCAAAGAATATTGGTATACTTTTATTAATATATGTAAAAATAATAATGCAACTGGTGTTTCGCAATGAAGATTTTGCGCTATGCGCTATAGCGCGCGCTATTTGGTTCTTTTTTCTGCATTTTTTTATAACTAATCAAGTATATTATATCTAATTGAAATTTAATTCTATGTTTTTGCATATTTCATGTCATATCCAAAACCCTTCAATACTCCAAGCACAAAAACTATCATATTTTATGCATGTACTAAATATTTGTTGATGTAAAATGCAATTATATTAGAGAAAATTTAATAATTTTATATTATACATTAAAAATAATTGATGGCTCATAATATATTTGTCTTATAGAATTTAAAATCTAGTCTTATGTGTGAATTATGATAAAATTTATTCTTGTTTTGTAAGTAATGTTGATAAAATTATACAAACAAAATGCATGAAAAATACAATTTTTGCATAAATTGTAAAATATCTTCTAATGACAAGAATTAAGTAAGAATATAAACAACGAAAGGAACGAAGTAAAAATAAAAAAAGTCAAAAACTATAATTATAAGTAAGTTATTTTGTGTTTGGAGATCTCACTTAGAAGAAAAGGAAATATTTTGATACTTAACGGTAGCAAAAAAAATCGTTGTCCAACAAGCTAGACATATTGGGATTGCTTTTAGATATTGCATGCATCTTTTTTCTGATGATGCTCAAACAAACAAAAGAGTCTCTATTGGATCTAATAGCCTAAACCAAAGAACATAGATATAAAATGGTGTATCTAGACAACGGTCCAACCAAGTCAAGTTCTTAGTAAAAAAAAATTGTGAAATGCGTTGATAAAACTTGATGGAACGCTAGCTAAAGCAATATGCAAACCATAAAAGGAAAAAGCATGCATGCAGAATCAGAAAACATTGTAGATATGGTTGCATCTTAATGGTCTGGGCTTTAATTACTATACAAAATTAAAAAATCAAATAGCGCGCTATTCTGCGTTATGCGCTATTTTGCACTTCGATAAAATAGCGCGTTATTTATGCGCTATAGGGAACCCATGAGCTATTTTAGGTTCCATAACGCAGAGCTCGCGCTATGCGCTATTTGGTGCTATAGCACGCGCTTTGACAACACAGATTAAATTATATTCCAGCCTAATTTCAAAAAAAACATTGTATGAATTTGCAATCAATTCACTTAATCATTAATGAGCTAAAATCATAAGAATATGTTTAAGAATCTCTGTTTTATATAAATAGTTTTGTAAAAAAAACTAGAGAACAGTATATTTCAAAAAAAATCTACATTTCGAAAAAATTAATTATTGAGTTTTTTTTTGTAGCATTCACAAAATGTTCTAAAAAAATTTGTTATTGATGAATATATGGATAACAATTAATTTTAGAAACTTCGGTAGAAACAGATGAGTGTGACAATGAAATACCGGACATTGTTGAATTTCATTAGCCAAGTTCTAATGTTCGGTGGAAAACAACCCATGAATTACAGTTGTAAAATTATGTTTTTACCATCTATTAATTTATTATTAAATAATCAAATAATTCTTAGATGAATATATCTAAATTACAACGGTATTAGTAAGAATAGAATGATTGCCTTTAGTAATACTCATAATTTTTACATGCTCTATTAACATAAATGATTAACATGTTGTCAAGTATGAACGCAAATTGTGAAGCTTTGGCATATACGGTTTAATTAAGTTTAAACATAAATTTGAAGATTATTAAAAAAATATGTTATATAAACTTAAAAAATGTTATTCCTTAGTTGAATAATACCATATTTTATCATTTTTATATTAAGTTAATTGATTTTTGTTGAATGAACATGCTCGTTAATTGTAATTGATTCAGTTAATTAGCATCAAAGAGTTCTAATTCAAAAGTCTTCATTAATAGTAAGTTGCATTTTTTATTTTATTTTTGATCCAATTATGAAGCTCTAAAAATGTACTCATGTATAAATAAGAGTTCAGTAGTCAGAACCATACTCGTAATATAATCTACTTCCAAATGAAAATTTAAATACATTAGCGAGATCGCAAATTCAAACACTAATCTCAACAAAATGCCTATAATATTTTTTTATTATATTCCGCTTATATTTATTATAGCTAAATATTTAAATTTCAACAATTTCATATCTTTATACAAGGGTTTTTTATATGCATGCATGTGCATTGCACATGCCAAAAGACCTTGTAATATATAATTAGTATCCAACTCAAAATGGAATCAAAATAAAAATATACATACAGCTAATAATAACAAGATTTAATTTTTAATTCTTTATTTAGCTATAACTCAAATTTAAATAATAAAATTATTTATCATAGTTCACTCATGTTGCATATAATTGAACATATATTTGTCCTCGCATGGTAACTTATTTTATATTAAATAGTTACTAAAGGTATTATACACACCAATAATTACAGACAAACTGAATTGAATTCAGGGTCGTTTATTTCACATTTTAAATTATGGGTAGATTCATCGTCTTGAATTTTTGTTATTATAAAATACTATTACTTCTAGCTAATTATCTTTTTTAACTCTAATTCAAATCTAGTATAAATTATAGTTATACCAAATAATACTTCAATCTAACTAACAAAATAAAATTAGTTGTTAACAATTCAATTTGAAAAGTTAACATAGTTAGTAATGTAATTCTCTTGAGCTAAGAGTGACATAACTATTCAAAAATATTAGTTATACTTAATTTTATGCACTTCATACAAGCATATTTATCAAAGCTCTCGCCTAGGCTCCAAAAAGCCCTAGGCCTCAGCCTGAGGGTTTTTCACCATTCAAGGCGCCTACGATGCATGAGGCGCCAAAAAAGCCCTAAAGGCGTCAAAGCGCTCGCCTTGTAAAGCACCAAAAAATCGCACTTTTTGTAACATTTGAGTAGAAATTAAAATTTTCAGCACTCGATCCAATAGGAGCTGGAAATCTAGCATGGTAAGAAAAATGTGATCGGTTGCCTGTTGATTTAAAGCGTATTCAGTAAAAAAAATCGTTGCTTTTCTTTCATCGATCAAAAAACAAAAAATACCAAAATTTCTTTCATTAAATGTCAAAAAAAAAACATAGTTCATGGAGATTAAAACTTTATTCAAGACTTTACGTAATGTTGTTTGTAATTTCTATATTTTAAGTATTATGCTGCTTGTAGACTTGAGTTTGAATGGCATTGTGCATTTTTTGTTTGATTTATGTCAATTGTACGATGTTTGTTTAAATATTGCTTTCATATGCCCTGTGTGAAACAAAAATTGTGTTTTATTGCATATTTTAAATGTAGTTTTTTAGTTGAAAACTGGAAAATTTGTCATTCAAGGCGCCCAAAAAAGCCCTAGGTGCAGAAAAGCGCTAAGCGAGGGCTTGGGGCTTTTTCTCCTTGACAACTATGTATTTACCATATGCCTTTGGTTAATGTTTTCAAGAAAGTACCAATTCAAAAAAATTGTAGTTCAAAAGCATATATTTCACCTTCATGTAACCAAAAAAAAAAAATGCTCAATTTAAACATTAAGTGAACCGTGTGTAGCATTTATACATACTTGTTTTTATAGGGTGTATCAAAAGAGAAAAAACTAGGTGACAATGCAAGTTACTTCTAAAAAAGAGCAAAATGACAAACGCCACGTAACCATATTGTAGCTATCAAACAGGTAGACATTGTATGTAAATAATAGTATACCTCTGACATGATCATTTGGAAATTAATTAAATAGGCATAAAACGTTGACAATATTCACGCATGAAATTGGCTGAAATGGTGTGTTTCAATAGTCAATACATTTCCTTTGGACAACAACGTTGATTACCGTGCATGGTACTAGTTTATTAACAGTTCGACATAATTATAGCATGCATTCTACATTTAGAATTATTGCACTACATGGTCCTAGGCTAACTTTATCAGCACCCAAACAATTTCTTCACATACCCCAGTATTTTACCATGGTCACTAAACCCCCGATTATTTCTCTTCTCACTCAATATCTGCAGCTCAAGCCCTTCTTACTCGTCTAATTCTTCATTAATTATTCTGAGCATCTTACTATTTTTTTCTATGTTGTGGGAAATCATTTCAATTCAATAGTGTTCAGGATGGAAAGAAGACTTGAAAATATAATTCACATTTGCTTTAAAACTTGAAATGTTTTAAGTCTACTTGCATTTGCACCGTACATAGACGGTGGCTGGCCTACAGAGCACACTGCAAAATTTAAAACCAGCCAGTGGAGTTCCTTCTAATGATTTTCTCTTTTGCCAGCAACTTCATATAAAAAGAAATTGATGGATAGTCTATAGCAAAAAATGAAATAGGAAAAATAGATCTTCCATCCATCTAGTAGGTGTACAAGTTATGAGCAATAAACATAACAAACATTGAAAAGGTTCAATTTGGCATTTGTTATTTTATGGTTTCTAATGGGTTGGAAAGTGTGTTGTTGAAGGCATCTCTAACTCTTCTTCCCGTTAACATGAAAAATGTAGAAAAGTTTGTGTGTTTTCCAATAAAATCGAACTCCTCTTTGTATACTCCGTATGAATTTCCCTTTTCCCTCGTTCTCTTCCAAAACCCTAAACCTTCAAACTCAAGAGTCTATAACATTTAAAACATGAAGACTATAGAGTACGAAATAAATGATCCTCATTCTACGAAGAAAACATTGTAATGTGATGGTAGCTTGGTCGGAAATACCACCTTGGAATAAACAGATGAATTTTCATAACTACCAACAATAGCCCAAGAATAAGGCTACTCGCTACAATCTACGTACATGCAGCAGAAGTATGATTTGTTAAGCAGTGTGTTGTTGAGAAGTGGCATTGGCGCTCTTTTGAGATGGATGGTTGGAATTTCTAACAACTGAGTTTGTGATTAATTGATCGATAGAAACTGGATGAAGTATGGATTCTGGTTCGAAGAAAAGTATGTTGCCAAAAGCACCCAAAAAAGTGATTCCTAATACCACTGGAAAAAAAAATTAATCCAATAAATTTTATGTGCTTTCAAATACCAAACTCATTTCATACGACAATCAACCACCGTGCAAAACTGTTTTGCACGACGAACAACTGTCGACCAACATCATTTTCCACGGTCATTAACCACCAAACTACTGTTATTCGGTGGTTGATCACCACAGAGAAGGGTGTTGGTCGGCGGTTGTTCACCATGTGAAAAAAAATGAAAATAATGCATTTGGTAGCCTTTAAAATGGTTGGTATTAAGAAGTATGTAACCTAAAATTTTATGGTATTTTTTAGTAATGGTATTAGAAAGCACTTTTTCGGATGCTTTTAGCAACACACGAAGAAAATTACTTCTATTTGGTAGCATGTAGAATATAGTCTGGTGTTGCTAAGAATAAAATAGTTTAGATGGTGGTATTTTTAAGCCAAGCTATTAAGAAGCAGATAATTGCGTGCCATTCGCAGCACATTATCATTGGCCAACAAGCTATCAATGTTGAAATCTTCCCTCAAAAGTATCAACCAAAATTTATCAAATTTAAATAATGCGCAAATTCAACGGTAAAATAATGTACCTGACGAACAAGAGGAACGGTAGGAGCAAGAAAAACACAGACTTGGTTGCTGGGCTTTCTAATCAACTCGCGAAGTTCATACATTAAAAGCACAGAAACAAGTGTTTTTCCACACCCGGTTCCCAAGTATACTATTACGTTTTCATCCACAGCTTTCTTGCAAAGATCCAATTGGTACCTGTAAATATTTTAAAACAGAAAATTGTTAAAATAATTCAAACAGGGGTTGAATTCACCAGTGCAATGAAGTAAGAAGTAAAGGAGCTTACTGCCGAGCAAAAACTCGTGGATCTTTGATTTGGGTTTCTGATTCCGGATGGGAAGAGCTTGAAACCATGGCTGAATCAAGAAGGAAAAGGGATTTGCTGGAGTTACGAAGAAAATAAAATACGTAAGATCGCTTGATGCTGAAGTAATGAAGGAATATAAAATCTAAGACGACGGAACGCTGGCCCGCTACTTACACGCGGATATTTAGGTCCAATGTATCTGCACGCTACAAGTATCGGTCCTGGCTTTCTTAACCAGCATCTGTCTTTTTGCCCTTTTGAGACACAGCATACACCAAGTGATGCAAACAAAAACTAAAAAGTCAAACTATCAAACAAATTATTAAATTTACTGTTATAATTGTGATGATTTATCCGTTATCTTACACAACTAGTGTGTAATCCGTGCGAATATTATCAAAAATATTATTTATTATTTTAATGTAAAATGAGAAATTTGTTATGCAATATATGATAAATTTTACTTTGAAATACATAAACTGTTAATTAAAAATATTAGTATTGTTTGTATGTAATTTATGTTATATAGGTTACATAAGTAGCATTGTTGATATACATAGTTCATGTTGTATGATTTATACATCTTTATAGTTGCATAGTAAACTACTTTTTTTAAAATATGAATATACATAGTAAAACTAATGTGTAAACTGTGTGTTGCACACGACAATATTACTAAAAATAATATTTATTATTTTAATATTAAAATGAAAACTATGTTATTTAATATATGATAAATTTTTGATGTGAAATATATAAACTATTAATTAAAATTATTATTATTATTTGTGTGTAATTTATGTTCTATAGCTTACACAAGCAATATGTATGTGTGTGCATTTAAGAATTTTTTAAATCAGTTTTGTTAATATAAATATACATGTTGAAATTGATGTATGTTAGTAATTTATTCAATTAATTAGCAAACATTGTTTAATAGAATTTATTTAGATAAATTAAATGCAAAATTATTAAGTTTGTATAACATAGCAGGAAGAATTGAAATTTTTTTGCGATTATATATATATTGGAGTTATTGATGTTCAAAAAGAATTTTATGATATAATATATGATAAATTCTTAATATAAACGAATCATGACTAATTTATGAATTAACTTTGTCATTATTGTTGATACACATAGTTCATCTTATGTGATACATCTTTGTAGTTGCATGGAAAACTACATTTTTTTACAATATGAATTGTTAGACCAAAAAATGCGCTAACACCCAATAGACTAGATTTCGAAGAGATTAATGAAGAAATATAAATTGAAAATGAGGAAAAACAAGCAATCACACGAGATCTATAGTGGTTCGGCGTTAACGAGCCTTCATCCATTTTATAATCCTTATATTCAATAAAGAATTATGATTACAACACTTGAAATCTCTCGACACTCAAAATACAATTAAATTCCTCTCAAGAATGTTAAAATTTACTTGAATGTCACTGAATTGCTTGCGGGTCAAATATTAATGGCGGGTGAAAACAGAGAGCTTATATCACTTGAGTGCCAAAAAAGTCCCGTTTTCTTCCATGGGGTCGGGTATATATAGCAAACGACTATGAAATTTAAGCAGGAACTGTGACACTCTACATTCCTTAATGTCACTCATAACAAAATGCATTAAGTTTCATGAAGCGCAATAAGAAAACAGTAACAAAATTTCATAAAAGAAATAGAAATAAGCAGCGGAAAATCAACTTTATTATTGAAAATAAAACATTGTTTCAAACCAGGTTACATCAAAAGCCAAGAACCTCAAATCTGTCTCACAATGTAAAATAATATAGTGCAATAAAATAAAACAATATATATCCCTCATAGCAAGCCATAACAGAGTAAAAAGTAAATCAAAGCGGTACATCTGAAAAAGCCCAGATTCAAGCTGAAAGAGAAAGTCCTAATCACTGAGGAGTGCTACCACTCCGAGGACCTGGGGGGAAGGAAGAGAAAGAAGCGAAAACAAAAAGGGTCAGACATAAAGCCTAGCGAGTTCCAATGATTTTCAAATATGCATAAAATAGAGATAACAAGACAGATAAACAAGACCGGATGAGAAAGTACAATAACATATAAGGCAATGGGTAAACAAGATAAACAGGAACATCAGGAATAAAACAGGATAAACAGTGATCGAGTAATGCTTCTCGTTTATATCCTAAAAACGGGTTTTCTACACCAATACTAGTACAATAGGATTAGGCGTTAACCTAACTATATAATAGCAGGATTAACAGCAGAATTAAACAGTAGGATTAGGTATACCCTAATTACATAATAAGATTAAGTGTTACTCTAATTACATAACGGCAGGATTAGGTGTACCCTAATTACTATCCATGTGATCGACTCCTTACTACGTGAATACTCTTTGTCAGCCCCGACGGTAGGGTGTATCACTCCCTAACTCAGCAACAGATATAACATATACTTATTTATTGGTGTTACAGCGACTTAGTTTCCCTAATTTGACTCATGCACGCTCATGACTCCATCGAAACGCGCACGTACCCAACCTTCCTTATTTGAACCTCTTACTATTAATTACCATAGGCAGTATGGCACTTGGTATGAATTACCTATGTAATAGGAGAAATGGTGCAGTATAGGAAATATGGCACTTGTATTAACAGAATGATTTCACACTTTTTTTGCATGGCCAACTAAATCACTACAATCTAACATCATTATGGAAATATGTTCATAATATTTACTATAAAAGTAAAATTTTGGTCACTTGGAATTCACTTTAGTGGTCTAGCATTTTCCGGCACACTAACGACATGTTTATTACCTATATTCTCCACAATGCTCATAGTTTAATTGTTCTATGCATACTAATTTATATTTCTAATATTGAAAATTGGAGAAATGCTTTATGGAACCATTTTATTGATCAATCTGAATTCTTTAATTTATCATGGCAGGTGCTTAGCCAGAATAGCGTGACCCTATCTAGTTAGGACAGAATTAACAATGGTCTTAAAAACTGGTTAGGTGATGCTAACTTTATGAACTGCATAATGGTATCCAAAATTACAGAGCTTGATAATAAACTAATGATTTATCACCTCCTACACAAATAACTACCTTTTCCACTATATTTGTTTTTTTTTAAATGCAGACTGATGATTAAGTGAAGGATTCATCGTTCAACTGTCTGTTTATTGAAACTTTAAGTAATTACTTTAGATGCAGTCTAGCAAGCCAATTGGTCTAAAGCCTTTAACATCATTACTGCCTTCACTCTTAGCAAACAACATAATAGAAGAACTCAAACATTCAAAGTTCAAACTTCCTATATGTAAACTATCAAATAAGACAACAATATCATTTTTGAGCAATAGCCAGTATTTTTGAAAAAAGAAAGAAGGAAAATCATCATGCTCTGGAGCTTTACCTGTAGGCAGATCCATAATAGTATGATGAACTTTCTCCTTTGAAAATAACTCTTCTAATAACTCAAGACGGTGTTTTCATTTTTATCAAAAAATAATCCTTAATCAACAGTAGTAAACTTCTTCTAAGCATTCTTATAGAGTTCTTTATAATAGTCTGTGAATTTTTCTAGTATCTTATTTTAATCATATTCCTTAACCCTTTCAACCATAAGATGACTAATAAAGTTGTTTCTTCTTTCATTACCGATTTTATTAACATAAGTAGTACTTGCATCACCATTATTTAGCCAAACCAGTCTTGAAATTTGTCTCCATATGATAAATCGATACTGAAACCTACTATTCCTTATGTTATATGGCTAAAGAACAGTATTCTATATCAATAATTTTTTCCAACCAATCTTAACCAAAAAATAAGCACAAGTGTTGCGATATATAATAGAGATAATGTGACATACACATTTATTAAGTGACCTGTGTGAACATAAACAACTGAATAGCCACTAACCTACAAAGTTAGGCGGAGTACTTGAGAAGAAAAAAACAAACTTAAAAAAAAAATTTGAAGGCTCAAAACTATCATCCAATATAATCAATTTATGATTTGATAATCCACGAATTACTGAAATACCAATACAAAATTTGCACACAAATTATATAGTAGAGACTACAGAAATGAACCCTTATCATACACGAATTGAATGAAACCTAAAAACAACATAATAATATAAGATTGAGAATTACGCACTATATGAGATCTAAAATATTGCAGTTCATAAACGCTAACCGATTGCCAAACTATTCGCAAACAGATGCAAACCTAAAAACAACATAACAATATAAGATTGACAATTATGCACTTTTCCTATTTGACTGTTAACCGAGGATTACCTTCAGAGGAAAAGGAAACTAACGACTGCTTGGATGCGAGATCTGAGGAAATCGTAGGAAGTCGGGTTTGGGGAAAGAAAAGGAACGCGGCCTAATTTTAATTCTTTTTTGATACACGGGCCTATAAGGGAATGGAAGTTGGGCTTGTGACGGTAAATTATATATTTAAAATAATCAAAAAATAGTGGAAACACTTTAGTAAATATAGAAACACTAGATAACTGTTTCAAGCCTAGAAACTGGAAAAAAAAGGTTTCAAGTAAAAAATACATATGTTTCAAATTTACTAATTTGGTGTAGTGAAGATTTAGGAGTCCCCAAAACTCGATACAACAGCAGAACAAGGGACCTTTTAACTTATTAATAATCAGGTTTAACCTAGCAGGTTTAGGTTCACTAATAAGCGTGGTTGTAATATTACATATTATTATGTGTGTACAACTCTTTCCCAAAACAAACACCTGTCCAGATGTACATAATTACTATAGTAATTTAGTTCACCAAACCTACTTCTGGTACTTATATAGTTATATTATTTTAACATGTCCTTTACTTAGTGTTTGTATTAAGTCAAATCTAACATGTTTATACATGTGTATAGTATTCTTTTCAATTGTATTTCCCAAACTACAACATGTACAGGTTTATGCATATCATCCCTTTTTAATATATTCTCAAATCACAGCAAGTACGAGTATATGCATATTATCCATTTCCTAAATTACAGTCAAATAGTCCTCAATTAATAACATGCCTATATTCTCCTTGTTCATGGCATTTCTTATTGTCCCAATTTAACTATACGCAATCTTAAATCAGGCATGGCATAGGCTTAGCATAAATAAAAGGGAAAAAATAGAAGGAGAAGAATAGAACCAAACCAAATTGTATAAAATAGGCATATAGGAAAGACTGGAAATAAAATAAAACAACAGATGTAGGGAAAAGGAAGATAGATGCGCATAACTAAGTAATCAATTGACATATATTACTGCAACAACGGCGTAGATAAATAATAGTAAAAGAACAGGTATAACTTATAGCTACTATATGTTCTAGATCCACTTTTAATTACTGTCATGGTATAGTTCTAAGTATCAGAGTTAGAAATAACATGAAATTCACAATGGGTCTTGGTGAAGAAGAGATTATATTTCTTTTTATATATATATATATATATATATATATCGTTGTAGAAATGGTTGTATATAGAATTGTATGTTGATTGTAGGGTTTGGAGGTTGATTGCAGATCTTGAATCTTCTTTGTTAATCTAGATTTCAGAAGTGTCTCCCCATTTTATTATTTAAATTAGAATATGTCATGAAGGTAGAGAGAGGTGAAGAATAATCGTGTGTAGATAAAACGAGAGAGAGCCCCCTTTTATAGATTAACAGAACCAACCTTTAACCATTAGATATTAGGTTTTCAATCTAAGCCATACACATAATGCAGAGTCAGCGAATGAACCTAGCAAACAAAACAGTCCAGGTACAACAGCAGGAATTCGCCCAACATGCTACTGGGTCGACCCCTTATATGCATGGGTCGATCCATAGGTCGACCCAGGTAAGGGTCCGGTCGTGCCCCAACGGTCTTTTCCGCTCGTTGATTTTGCATTATTTTTCTAGTTTGGTTTATTTTGAATTTATTCATATATAACCTCCTTATATATATACAAACTTCTAAGGTTCATAATTTCTTCATACGTTATCCAATTTGCCCAAACTTGGGATCTATCTGAACTAGAATTCCGAGACAAACACAATGGTAAGGTTGGTTTTACTTGATTATGAATATTTATTCATATAATATTCATTTTATTGTCTTTACAATATGGTTATAGTGTATTAAATTTTAGGGTGTTACATTCTCCCCTACTTAAAGGATTTCGTCCCCGAAATCTCTAAGCTATGAAGAATGTTATTATTTTAAACAACCATCTACTCATTCGTCATCCACTGGCATCCATCATCCACTGGCATCCATCATCCTTAAGACTTTTTAATGCTTGTATGAACATATGCAAAGGCGTTGTGTGTACATGTCCCTACATTAATGCGAAAATCTGGCGGTCGACTGATTCAGTTGACCTCCTTAATACAATATATGTATGTGCCATGTATCCAATAAGTATGTAAAAGAGTCCTAGTATAACATACATAAACTCTATATATGTGCATAATCATTCACCAAAATGCAGCATCCTTATGATGACTCATCCATTTCCATCAATAGAAAATTAAAGTGCACACACTTGCATGTGCAATATGTAAGTGCTTGAGCCGATCCAGTGCCTAGTATGTGTATATGCGTCCATGAGCAAACACTTGCATCCACTTTCAACCATCAATCATAACATGTCTCAAGCACATGTCTCCAACCATTGGATTCTACCTAAGGATCAAAGGTTCGAACGATAGGATAAACATATTTGGGTGATAGAGGCAAATGTGAAGTAAAAGCTTGGAAAAGAACGTGCTCTCAAAAAGAAAAGGGTAAGAAGCGTGAATCTTGATTTCGGGTTTCCACGTCGCATCTTCGCGGACTTCTCCCCACTGTACCTTCACTAATCTGATTTCTTTGTTGCGTAGTTTCCTAACCTCTGATCCAAGAATCTAAGTAGGAACTCTACTAACCGATGCTTCCTTCTCGACTTCCACCTCTTCAAGTGTGCCCGGCTTCACTATCTATGCCGCATCATGTAGACATTTACTCAAATGGGAAACGTGAAGCACATCATGTATGCCTCTCAGTCTGTCCAGTAGTCTGATTCTATAGGTCGTCCGCCTATCCTCTCTACTATATGGAATGGCGCTATGAATCTTGGCACCAACTTCCCTACTGAGCCAAAGAGAACTACATTCCTCAGCGGTGATATATTAATGAAGACCATATCTCTTACTTCGATTCCAAATCAGTCCTTCTTTTATCAGCATATGATTTATGTCTATCCTTAGCTGCTTTCATTCTTTGGTGGATAAGATCAGTCTTCTCAGAAGTCTCTCGAATCACCTAAGGTCTAAGTAAAAGTCTGTACGTAGACTCCCACCAACAGGTCAGCGATCTGCAAGGTCATCCATATAATGCTTCGAAGGGTGACATGCCTATGCTTGACTGGTAACTGTTGTTGCAGGCAAACTCAACCAATGGGAGATGCTCCTCCCAAGTCCCTCTGAAATCTAGGATACACGGTCTCAGAAGATCCTTAAGAACTCTATTCACCCTCTTAGTTTGTCCATCCTGGGGGTGGTATATTGTACTCAAATGTGGTTGTGTACCTAATGCCTCTTGTAAGTTCTTCCAAAACTCATTAGTGAAGATGGGATCACTGGAAGGTACCCCATGAAGTCGGACTATCTCTCGAAGATATATCGATGCTCGCCAAGTTGTCGTCCTTTTTCTCTTGACAGGAATAAAATGAGCGCTCTTCATAAGTCTGTCTACTATCACCCAAATGCTCGTATTGCCCTTCCTTGATCGGGGGAATCCATCTATGAAATCCATAAAGACGCTCTCCTACTTCCATTGTGGGACATCCAAGGGCTGAAGCAATCTGCCAGGTTTCCTCTTTTCAACGTTTACGCGTTGGAAAGTCAAACACTAGGCTATAAATTTTGTTACGTCCTTCTTCATACCAGTCTGAAAGAAAACTCTTGTGACGGCCCGCCCCGCACCAACCGACATTTACTCCAAAAGTGCGCTGTACACATGTCCAGTTAGCACGGAACGGGTCGCCAGAAGGAAAAGAAAGAAGGAAATGAACATACAAAGAACCTGTAGAATGTCTCATAGCGCATAGAACAAAATATAATAGTAACATACTTGACATAAAACAGGAGAGACAGTGCATAAGATGAAAATCAGAACTAAACATCATAGCAGCGGAAATCCAAAGTACAGCTTATTACAACTTTCAAACTGTCTCAAAGCAAAAGTAAGGTAAATGAGGTACACTACTAATGCCCAAGTAGTGACCATCAACGACACAGGGAGAATGTGTATATATATATATAATACGTGGAAGCCTCCTGCCCGCCTCCGAATCAGCTACTCGCACATCACCAGCTAACCTGTCTCTAGTCTGCTCGTGTGAGCACCCAGAGTAATAAGAGGAGACATAAAACTCTGGGTCAGACATAAAGCCTGGTATGAGCGATAAGCATCTAAAGTGAACAATAACAGGTAGACTAAAACATACCTGAACCTGGACCTGCAACCAAAGAGTTAGCACTACATACTGTACAACACTCTAAGGTATCATATCAAACAGTGTAAAGATACGGAGGTAGGGGAGGTGTGCATGTCATAATGATGGCAAACAATCAAGCATAGCATCCATCCTCACATCTCTCACTCAGTGCATAAAGCATACGATATCCACCACTTCGATCACCCAACATTCCTTGCTACGATCACTTTGCCCCATGAAGTCATAGATGGCTTCACTGCACTGATAACATAGCCACTAATTCCTCGCTATGTCCACTTGCCCCATGGAGTTATTCACCCCATCTGCGTTGGCTCATAGCCTTACTAATCCTTACTATGTCCACTTGCCCCATGGAGTTATTCACCCCATCTGCGCTGGCTCATAGTCTTACTACGCATCATCTTGCCCCTCAGGTCATAATGACCCTACTGCACTGATAACGTAGTCCATCATTCCTTTTTAGTGGTGAATCGAAGTTATGAACGTCGACAACTCCTTAGCACACGTCCCGCAGCAAAGTCCAACCATGAAGTGAACTCATTGGTTCCCAACTGGTTCCGGGATCCTGAGCTCTAACTCCCATTTGGACTACCTTTGCATCTCGGGTTATTGGTCATCACAATCGAATCGGATCGGATCAGCCTTCACATTCTTTGTCGGATCGGATCGGCCTCTGCGTTCGGATCAGATCGCGCCTCTTGCATCGGATCGGGTCGTGGTCCTCCAGCTCGTGGCTCCTTTTCCTAATTCGGATCGGTATCACCACTTCGGATCGGATCGGGTTGCTTCATCCGGGTCGGGTCGTGTCTTCTGATCGGGTCGGATCGTCTCGCCTAGTACCCATCGACTCGTGAGCCCCTGAATCGGATCGAGTCGTGCTCCTCCCTTCGGATCATGGTGCCTCTTCAAGTTGGATCGGATCGTGGGTAGGATTCGCGATCGGGGTGGCCATTCGAATCGTTGTCCTCGAATCGGATCACCCCTATGCTTACCGATCCGGTCGGTTCGGGCAGATTCCTGCAGTTTCCCCAGCGAGCAGTTTACGCCCCTCGACGGCGTTTTTGACCATTCTAACTATTCTAACCAATCACAAAACATTTCATACAGTCATAGCAACATGCATAATCAACCACAAACATCATTCATATCAATATGATAGGTAAAAATGGACCAAACATACCCAAAATCCCAAATTTCCCCTTAAACATACCTAGGTGAAACTAATGATAGGATTATCAAAACTTGACCAAATTAAACCAAATTCATATCAGAGGTCTAAAACATCATTCCGAATTTTATAAATATTTTTCCAGAATTTTATCATGTTTAAATTCGCTAATTAACACTAATCAACCCTAATTAGCCATAATTAGTGCAAAACTATGCAAATCACTCACCTTAGCCACAAAACAAACTAAGATCTGAAATGATTCTCTGATTTGATACGAATTTCAATACCAAACAGCAGCTCCTTTGTTGATTTGGTGAAGATCCTTCTTGATTAGGGGTTGCTAAGCCAAATCCTTAACCTAAAGGTGATTTGGAGGTGATTTAGAGGTTGGAGGCCATTTTTAGGGATCCTTGGTGATAAGTGGAGGCTAGAAAACTGAAATGGAATGATTCTCCATCTCATTTCAGCCCTCCCATAACCCTAATCCCGAAATGGGTTATGGGCCTACTCACTAATCACCCGTTTTGGCCCGGTTAAGCAGTTTTTCACCCTCCAAACCTTGTTTCAGCCATATCTCCCAAACGGTAAGTCCGTTTGGCTATTATGACCACTCTACGGAAATAGAAACTATCAAACAAATCAAATGGAAGTAGTTTCAGGTCAAAATTCCTTTCCAATCAAAAGTTATGGCCAAAACAGTACCGACTAGGGGCAAAATGGTCATTTAAAAATCGACAAAAATCATGAACAGGGGAAATGACTCTAATAAATGTTTCCCAAAGTTACATGACCATACAACTTCACACGGGAAAGAAATAAATATTCTACAATCCTATGATGTGTAGAATCGGGTCGTTACACTCTCCCCCCCTTAAGAAATTTCGCCCCCGAAATTCCCTAATCAAAACACACACAAGGGTCCCGCATGCCTATCAATCATAAAACAACCATCAAACATGCAAAACAAGCAAAACAAGTCTATCCTAGCATGCGGAATAACTAAATCGCAAAGTAAATCTTACCAGGCAAAGAGTTCTGGATAAGCCTTTCTAATGCTCTCCTCTGTCTCCCAAGCACAATCATTCTCGTCCTCGCCCCACTGAACCTTGACTAGCTTCACCGACTTTCTTCGAAGATGCTTCGTATCGTGCCCCACAATACGAATCGGCTTGCGGTTCCCAACCGCCTCAGGTTCTACTTCGAAGTCCTCTAACTGATCAGGTGAAATAGTCACATCGGAGTCGTGAACGAACTTCCTCAGCTGGGAAACATGAAATACATTATGAACTCCCGCCATTTTCTCTGGTAAGCCAACTCTATACGCCAAATTCCCGACTAATTCAAGAACAGGGAACGGGCCAACAAATCTTGGTGCCAGCTTGCCTCTCCTGCCAAATCGTATCACGCTCTTCAACGGAGAGATCTTGACAAACACCAAGTCACCAACGGAGAATTTCAAGTCTCTTCTCCTCTTATCGGCATAACTCTTCTGCCTATCCTGAGCAGCTTTCATTCGTTGCTGAATGATCTTGATCTTATCGGAAGTTTCTCTCACCACATCTGGTCCAAGCACAAACTTCTCGCCAGTCTCTATCCAACATGATGGTGAGTTGCACGGTCTTCCGTATAAAGCTTCATATGGAGCCATACCGATACTGGATTGGTAGCTATTATTATATGCAAACTCTACTAAATGCAAATGATCATCCCATGATCCACCAAAATCCAATATACAAGCTCTCAAGAGATCTTCCAATATACGATTCACCCTCTCCGTCTGACCGTCGGTCTGAGGATGATATGCGGTACTGAGATGTAATCTTGACCCTAGAGCCTCTTGTAAGCTCTTCCAAAACCCACTAGTGAACAACGGGTCTCGGTCACTCACAATGCTTTTGGGTACTCCATGAAATCTCACTACCCACTTCATATACAATTCTGCCAACTTGGCTGCCGTTCTGGTCGATTTGACTGGTATAAATCTTGCAATCTTAGTCAATCGATCCACAATTACCCAAATACTATCATATCCCGATCTAGTCCTTGGTAAACCATCGATGAAATCCATCGAAACTTGCTCCCATTTCCATTCGGGAATTTCTAATGGTTGCAACAACCCACTAGGCTTCTTTTGCTCGGCTTTAACTAGCTGGCAATTCATGCATTTGGATATAAACCTCCCAATGTCTCTTTTCATCCCTTCCCAGTAGTAAGTCTGTCTCATGTCTCGATACATCTTATTACCACCGGGATGTATAGTCAGTTTTGAGTGATGACATTCTCTAAGCACTTCATCTCTCAAACCATTCACGTTAGGCACAACTAGTCTTCCATTCTTTCGAAGCCATCCATCTCGATCAAGCCCATACACATTCATCTCCTCATCGATACCCATCTCTAACTTGGAGATGATTTCTAATAAATTAGGATCGTCCCTCTGGCTAGAACCAATCCGCTCTATCAAAGTGGGTCTGATCGTCAAACTAGCTAGCATAACCGGATCCAATTCGCACTTTGGTCTGAAATCAAACCCCGCGATATACTTCAGTTGCTTCCATTCAAGAAACATTGCCCCTAAGCTGGCATGTCTCCTACTCAAGGCATCGGCTACCGCATTACCCTTCCCAGGTGTGTATGCGATATCAAAATCATACGAAGCCAAGAACTCTAACCATCTCTGCTGACGGAGATTCAGATCTTTCTGAGAGAAGAGATACTTTAATGATTTATGATCGGTAAACAACTCAAATCTTTCTCCCAAGAGATAGTGTCTCCACATCTTCAGCGCAAATACAATCGCTGCCAATTCCAAATCATGGGTAGGATACTTCTTCTCATGCGGCTTTAGCTGTCGACTAGCATAAGCTACAACCCTACCTCCTTGCATCAATACTGCACCCAGTCCGGTACCACAAGCATCTGTATATACCGTCATCTCTTCATTCCCTTTAGGAATGACTAACACTGGCGCACGCGTCAACCTCTCTTTTAGACTCTTGAAGGCATCCTCACATACTCCGTCCCAGACGAAGGACTGATTCTTCTTAGTCAACTGAGTCAACGGTGCTGCTATCTTGGAGAAGTCCTGGATAAACTTACGATAATATCCAGCTAATCCCAAGAAACTTCTTACATCTGTTGCATTCTTGGGCGTAGGCCAATCATGTACCGTAGCCACCTTCGCAGGGTCCACGGCAATACCACTCTCGGAAACAACATGACCCAAGAATCTTACTTCCCTTCTCCAAAAATGACACTTAGAGAATTTCGCTTTCAATTGGTGTTTCCTCAACACCTCCATCACTATCCTCAAGTGCCCCTTGTGTTCCTCCTCTGTCCTTGAGTAAACAAGGATATCATCCACGAACACAAGAACAAACTTATTCAACTGATCTCTGAATACTCGATTCATAAGATCCACAAAGTAGGCTGGTGCATTGGTCAACCCAAATGGCATGACCAACCACTCATAAAATCCAGACGTCGTCCTAAATGCCGTTTTCGGAACACTCTCATCCGCCACTCTTAGCTGATGAAATCCTGTCGCGAGGTCCAACTGGGAGAACACTCTTGCTCCTTCCAGCTGATCAAACAAATCATCTATCCGCGGTAGAGGATACTTATTCTTCCTCGTCACCTTATTCAACTCGCGATAGTCCACACACAAACGAAGGGAACCATCTGCCTTAGTGGCAAATACAACTGGTGCTCCCCACTCGGAGACACTCCTTCTAATCAATCCCTTCTTCAAAAGATTGCTGACTTGCACCCCGAGCTCTCGCTGCTCCTTTGGTGCCATACGACGAAGTGGCATCACTATAGGTCTGGCATCTTTCACTAAATCAATACGGAACTCAATCTCTCGGTG
The DNA here is from genome assembly GCA_030737875.1 of Allium sativum. Taxonomy (NCBI): domain Eukaryota; kingdom Viridiplantae; phylum Streptophyta; class Magnoliopsida; order Asparagales; family Amaryllidaceae; genus Allium; species Allium sativum. The sequence goes on along the minus strand of CM060911.1, from coordinate 296,557,256 downwards.
TGGTGGGAGCCCGGTCACCTCCTCGAAGACGTCCGGATACTGGCCAACCACGGGCACAACTGACAACTCATCTTGCGGGATGTCGAGGGAATTTACAAAACTAGCCATAACCCCATCACTAGGTAGACTACCAAACACTACCCTCCGCCCATCATCCGCCCTCACTGTCACCAAAAAGCCCTCACAGTCTACCATCACCCCGTATCTTTGGAGCCAATCGACTCCCAATATAATGCCATACCCAGTAAAGCCCAAAACAAAGCAATCACATACAAAAATACATCCATGACTCGATAAGACCAAATTCTTGCAAATCATACTAAGGCTAGTCGAACCACCAATCGGGTTCGTCACAACTAATGGTCTATCGACTATCTCGGGTTCCAGTCCCAACCTATCTACCAGGTCACTAGATATGAAGGAACGGGAAGCCCCAGTATCAAACAAAACTCGAACTGGTATATCATAAATAGAAAGCATACCTTGAATAACAACATTCTTTCCTTTCTCCGCCGCAGTTGGGGCATTCGACGAAGAAGGAATAGCATCAAGAGCATATGCTTTCACAATCTGTTTCTCCTTAAGAGGTTGCGGACACTTATCTTTCTGATGTCCCACTTGACCACAGTTGTAGCACTTCCTTTCCGCTGGCTTGGCCCGACATTCCTTAGCATAATGGCCCTTCTTTCCACAGCTGAAGCACTCAACATCCTTCTTGCTCTTTTTCTGGCCACCTTTAGATTGATCCTGCTTCCTCTTATTCTGAGAGCTATTCTTTCCTCCACCACCTACTTGCGGCTTTGGCCCTTCTGCAGCCTCGGTCTTTGACTTAGGGTAAAGGCTCTCTGATCTCAAAGCTTTCCCCACGATCGATTCAAAAGTCTCATCGATGTGGTTGATAAGCCTCTCCCCCAAGTATCCATCCAAACCAGTAATGAACTTCTCATTCTTCTTTTCAGGAGTATCGATAAGAGACAGTCCATACTTCGACAAAGTGTCGAACTCAGCAATATAATCAGAAACTGCCCTCCCATTCTGCTTGAGTTCCAAGAACCTCTTAAACAACACTGACTTCTGGGCAGCTGGAATGAACTTCTCGCTAAAGCGAGCCTTGAACTGAACCCAAGTAACCTGGTCCTCTGGAGTAGCTGTTCTAATGGCATTCCACCAATTCATCGCTCGCCCTTGCAGCTGGCGAGACGCTAGCCTTCTCTTCATTGCATCTTCAAGACCCAAGTCATCAAAGATACGATCACAGCTATCCATCCAATCTTGAACATCCGTGGCCGACTCCGTTCCGTGGAACGGCTTCCCACCAAGATTAGTGTAATCTTTGCACAACTTGGCGAAATCGACCCTAGGTGCCTGCACTACTGGGCCATCACCAACTCCGGGATTAGGAACTGCCCCTTGCACTTCTCTAAGCATGTCTCTCATGAGGTTGGTAAACATCGCCCTCATGTCAGCGGCATTCCCATTATTGGCCCCTCTACCGGTACCTCTAACATGTCGGCTCATCGTCAATCTGAAAAAGGAAAACGATCAACGACCCCGTAGTGGTACTAGTGCAGTGCAACTTCATTCTTATACTACTAATAGTATATATATACATAGCTTTTGAAAACCAAAGTAATCACAAATACGCACTCTCATATACGTACTAACTCTCCCTAGTGTCTTTCCCTAGGTTAACTACGCAACCTAGAGCTCTGATACCAAGTGTGACGGCCCGCCCCGCACCAACCGACATTTACTCCAAAAGTGCGCTGTACACATGTCCAGTTAGCACGGAACGGGTCGCCAGAAGGAAAAGAAAGAAGGAAATGAACATACAAAGAACCTGTAGAATGTCTCACAGTGCATAAAACAAAATATAATAGTAACATACTTGACATAAAACAGGAGAGACAGTGCATAAGCTGAAAATCAGAACTAAATATCATAGCAGCGGAAATCCAAAGTACAGCTTATTACAACTTTCAAACTGTCTCAAAGCAAAAGTAAGGTAAATGAGGTACACTACTAATGCCCAAGTAGTGACCATCAACGACACAGGGAGAATGTGTATATATATATAATACGTGGAAGCCTCCTGCCCGCCTCCGAATCAGCTACTCGCACATCACCAGCTAACATGTCTCTAGTCTGCTCGTGTGAGCACCCAGAGTAATAAGAGGAGACATAAAACTCTGGGTCAGACATAAAGCCTGGTATGAGCGATAAGCATCTAAAGTGAACAATAACAGGTAGACTAAAACATACCTGAACCTGGACCTGCAACCAAAGAGTTAGCACTACATACTGTACAACACTCTAAGGTATCATATCAAACAGTGTAAAGATACGGAGGTGGGGGAGGTGTGCATGTCATAATGATGGCAAACAATCAAGCATAGCATCCATCCTCACATCTCTCACTCAGTGCATAAAGCATACGATATCCACCACTTCGATCACCCAACATTCCTTGCTACGATCACTTTGCCCCATGAAGTCATAGATGGCTTCACTGCACTGATAACGTAGCCACTAATTCCTCGCTATGTCCACTTGCCCCATGGAGTTATTCACCCCATCTGCGCTGGCTCATAGCCTTACTAATCCTTACTATGTCCACTTGCCCCATGGAGTTATTCACCCCATCTGCGCTGGCTCATAGTCTTACTACGCATCACCTTGCCCCTCAGGTCATAATGACCCTACTGCACTGATAACGTAGTCCATCATTCCTTTTTAGTGGTGAATCGAAGTTATGAACGTCGACAACTCCTTAGCACACGTCCCGCAGCAAAGTCCAACCATGAAGTGAACTCATTGGTTCCCAACTGGTTCCGGGATCCTGAGTTCTAACTCCCATTTGGACTACCTTTGCATCTCGGGTTATTGGTCATCACAATCGAATCGGATCGGATCAGCCTTCACATTCTTTGTCGGATCGGATCGGCCTCTGCGTTCGGATCGGATCGCGCCTCTTGCATCGGATCGGGTCGTGGTCCTCCAGCTCGTGGCTCCTTTTCCTAATTCGGATCGGTATCACCACTTCGGATCGGATCGGGTTGCTTCATCCGGGTCGGGTCGTGTCTTCTGATCGGGTCGGATCGTCTCGCCTAGTACCCATCGACTCGTGAGCCCCTGAATCGGATCGAGTCGTGCTCCTCCCTTCGGATCGTGGTGCCTCTTCAAGTTGGATCGGATCGTGGGGAGGATTCGCGATCGGGGTGGCCATTCGAATCGTTGTCCTCGAATCGGATCGCCCCTATGCTTACCGATCCGGTCGGTTCGGGCAGATTCCTGCAGTTTCCCCAGCGAGCAGTTTACGCCCCTCGACGGCGTTTTTGACCATTCTAACTATTCTAACCAATCACAAAACATTTCATACAGTCATAGCAACATGCATAATCAACCACAAACATCATTCATATCAATATGATAGGTAAAAATGGACCAAACATACCCAAAACCCCAAATTTCCCCTTAAACATACCTAGGTGAAACTAATGATAGGATTATCAAAACTTGACCAAATTAAACCAAATTCATATCAGAGGTCTAAAACATCATTCCGAATTTTATAAATATTTTTCCAGAATTTTATCATGTTTAAATTCGCTAATTAACACTAATCAACCCTAATTAGCCATAATTAGTGCAAAACTATGCAAATCACTCACCTTAGCCACAAAACAAACTAAGATCTGAAATGATTCTCTGATTTGATGCGAATTTCAATACCAAACAGCAGCTCCTTTGTTGATTTGGTGAAGATCCTTCTTGATTAGGGGTTGCTAAGCCAAATCCTTAACCTAAAGGTGATTTGGAGGTGATTTAGAGGTTGGAGGCCATTTTTAGGGATCCTTGGTGATAAGTGGAGGCTAGAAAACTGAAATGGAATGATTCTCCATCTCATTTCAGCCCTCCCATAACCCTAATCCCGAAATGGGTTATGGGCCTACTCACTAATCACCCGTTTTGGCCCGGTTAAGCAGTTTTTCACCCTCCAAACCTTGTTTCAGCCATATCTCCCAAACGGTAAGTCCGTTTGGCTATTATGACCACTATACGGAAAGAGAAACTATCAAACGAATCAAATGGAAGTGGTTTCAGGTCAAAATTCCTTTCCAATCAAAAGTTATGGCCAAAACAGTACCGACTAGGGGCAAAATGGTCATTTAAAAATCGACAAAAATCATGAACAGGGGAAATGACTCTAATAAATGTTTCCCAAAGTTACATGACCATACAACTTCACACGGGAAAGAAATAAATATTCTACAATCCTATGATGTGTAGAATATGGGTCGTTACAACTCTCTTCATGTCTCGATACATCTTGTCATCGCCCAGATGGATAGTCATCCGGAAATGAGGAGCTTCCTCAAGCACTGCCTTTAGCAATTGCCTAATTTTAGGGATACATAGCCTTCCATCTCGTCTTAGCCACCCTTTCTCATCCACAGTATACCTGATTTGGTGACTAGAAGTCTCTCCTCTATCAAGCTTGTCCAAGATGTCTGCTATCTACGAGTCCTCTCGCTGCATAGATCCAATATGCTCTATGAGAGTAGGTCGCACCTCCAATGATGCTAATAATTCCAATGTGAAATCCGTAGATGGATTAAAATCAAAGGTTGATATAAACTCCAAGCTTCGCCTTTCTACAAATAAAGGACTCAAAGACATGCTTGGTCTAATCAACGCGTCCGCCACTACTACATTACCCTTGCTCGGGGTATAAGCTATCTCAAAGTCGTAGGACACTAGGAACTCTATCCATCGTTGCTGCCTCAGGCTAAGATCTTTCTGTGAGTACAAGTATTTGAGCGATTTATGATCCGTGTATAGCTCAAATCACTCTCCAAGTAGATAATGTCGCCAAGACTTCAATGCGAACACTATTGCAACCAACTCTAGATCATGGGTAGGGTAGTTCTTCTCATGAACTCTCAACTGTCTGCTACCATAGCATACTACCCTTCCCACTGCACCAATACTAGTATAACAGGTATATAACAACATGATGAATAGCAGGATTAACAACAGAATTAAACAGCATGATTGAACAGCAGGATTAGGTGTACTCTAATTACATAACAAGATTAGGTGTTACCCTAACTACATAATAGCAGGATTAAGTGTACCCTAATTACTACCCATGCGATCGGCTCCCTACTACGTAAATACCCTTTGTCAGCCCCGGCAGTAGGGTGTACCACTCCCTAACCCAGCAACTGATATAACACAGACCTATTTATTGGTGTTACATCGACTTAGTTTCCCTAATCGAACCCATGCACGCTCATTACTCCGCCAGAACGCACCTGAATCCACCTTCCTCATATGAACCTCTTACTGTCCAGTTCAATAAAGCATTCCCTGGCCCCTACCTAGTGTGAGGCCCCCTAACAAAATACCAGCAGGGATACTGTCTGATATGGGTTCCAGACAACAAGATTGACACAAGCAAAACCCCCTAAGCTTGTGCCCCCAAATAACAAGGGTTTAAGAGTCCTCAAAACCCGATACAATAGTAGAATGAGAGACCTCTTAGCTTATTAATAATCAGATTTAACCTAGCAGGTTTAGGTTCACTAACAAGCGTGGTTGTAATATTAAATGTTAGTATGCGTGTAAACCCTTTCTCAAAACAAACACCTGCCCCAGATGTATATAATTACTATAGTAATTTAGTTCACCTAGCCTACATCTGGTACTTATTATTTTAACATGTCCTTTACTTAATGTTTGTATTAAGTCAAATCTTACGTGCTTATACATGTGTATATTATTCTTTTCAATTGTATTTCCCAAACTACGACATGTATAGGTTTAGGCATATTATCTCAATTTATTATATTCCCAAATCACAGCAAGTACAAGTATACGCATATTATCCATTTCCCAAATTAAAATCAAACAATTGTCAATTTATAATATGCCTATATTCTCCTTTTTCATGTCATTTCTTATTATCCTAATTTTAACTATACGCAATCTTAAATCGGGCATGGCCTAGGCTTCCAGTGGCTTAGGCTTAGCGTAAATAAAAGGGAAAAAAAAAATAGAAGGAGAAGAATAGAACCAAACCAAACTGTATAAAATAGGCATATAGCCATGACTTGAAATAAATTAAAACAACATAAATAGGGAAAAGGAAGATAGATATGTATAACTAATTAATCAGTTGACATGTATTACTGTAACAATGGCATAGATAAATAACAGTAAAAGAGCAGGTATAACTTATATGTACTGTATATTCTAGATTCACTTTTAATTACTGTCATGGTATAGTTCTAAGTATCAGATCTGTAAATAACATGAAACTCACAATGGTCTTGGTGAAGAAGAGATTATATATATATGTCGTTGTAGAAATGGTTGTATACAGAGTTGTATGTTGATTGCAAGGTTCGGAGTTTGATTACAGATCTTGAATCTTCTTTGTTAATCTAGATTTTTGCAGTATCTCCCCGTTCTATTATTTAAATTAGAATATGTCATGGAGGCAGAGAGAGGTGAAGAATAATCATGTGTAGAAAAAAATGAGAGAGAGCCCCCTTTTATAGATTAATAGAGCCAACCCTTAATCGTTAGATATTATATTTTCAATCTGAGTTATACACGTAATGTTGAGTCAGCGAATGAACCTAGAAAACAAAACAGTCTAAGTACAACTATAAAAATTCACCCAGCATGCTACTGGGTCGGCCCATTGGGTCGACTCCTCCTATGCATGGGTTGACCTACAAGTCGACCCAGGTAAAGGTCAGGTCGTCCCCCAACGGTCTTTTCTGCACTTTGATTTTGCGTTGTTTTTCTGGTTTGAATTATTTTGAATTTATTCATATATAACCTCCTTATATATATACAAACTTCTAAGGTTCATAACCTCTTTATACGTTGTCCGATTTATGCAAACTTGGGATTTATCTGAACCAGAATTCTTAGACGAAAGCAACGGTAAAGTCGATTTTACTTGATTCTGAATATTTAATTGTATAATATTCATTTTATTGTCTTTACAGTATGGTTATAGTGTATTTAATTTTCTGGTGTTACAGGAACGGTTGCATCTATGTGGCATTGCGGTTTTGTAGGTCACGAGCAATAACTAGTTCATGCAAGTTGTGGGTCTTAGGTCATGGGTCGTGGCCATGTTTCATCTTCCCTGCTCTAATAGGAGATGACGTAAGTAGTGTGCGGTTGTTCCATGCAGTATCGAAGTTGGGGTCGGGTCAGGTTGAGCCTGTTCGACCCGAAGACCATCGACTCGAGATCCCTTTGCCTTGTTCAACCCGAGAGGTGAAATGTTGTTCAGCCCGGCTTGTATATGACTTGATTTAATCCTTGGGTCATGAAAAGACACAACCTTTGGTATCTAATATATGTAATTATAATCATTTGAACGTCTGACGGCCTTTCCGCAAGGTAGGCTAACATTTTACCCCTCAAAAGAATGTATTATCATAGATGAGATGTTCTTTCAACTCGTTGAGCTAACCATTCCCGTATAGATAGTAATCAATAGTCACGTCTTTCTGTAAAGGTGCATCTTTTGATCCTGTGCACCATGTATAAATAGCAGATCATACCCATAATTGGCTTTATTGCATCCGATAGTTCAGGATCTTCTACTGGATCATAAGCAGATTTATAGGTAAATCCTTTAACCTTTGCCAAATCAAAAGGTTTAAGATATCCATTTGAGTCATGCTACTACATACGTTTTTGTATATGATCACACACATACAAATCGTTCCGGATAATTTTGTTAATTTCCGAAATTTAATTAAGGCACGTGAATGTGATATATACGATTCCAAGCACGAAATAGTTGCCAAGGGGTGTCACTTCTCTTCTTTCAATTTTTTAAATGTTCAGTTCTCCTCTATTCGAGTCGAAATATTTTGACGTGCTTCGGGTCAAAGTTATTCGAGCTGATAAGCATTTGACCTGAACGATTCCTGCATCTTTCATAACTGTTTTAAGTAGTGTGGTTAACTCATTCACGCGAGGAATATGAATAACCTCCTTTCCAAAATATATAAATTCACCCAATCCCCTTCTTCTCACTTTATCCTTCTGTTCCTAAGCTATCTCGAGCCCATAGTCCCTAGCCTACCGAACGCCTTGAATTCTTCCCGATCCTCGGATTAATACATAGGTAGGTTTTAAAAATCATTCAATCCATGTAATTCGTTTCATGACCAAGGAATTCGCGTGAATTTGAATTCAAATTCGAAGTTTTCACTTTAACTTGCTTCGAAATTCATATGCTATAGTTCGACGTCGCTCCGCTTGGGATCAGAATCGTCATCGGCGGTGGTCTGAATCTGGTCATGGTGGCGATTGGCCAGTGGAGTGTTGTGATGTGATAAATCATGAGAGAGGGGCCGTAAGAAATCCGGTGATGTGAGTTTAGGAGGAAGACGAAGTGGAGAAGGAGGCTTAGATCCTATCAAGTCGAATTCAATTTGATGCGTGGTTCTAGATCGGTGATGTTCAAATCAATGACGAACAAAGAGCTTGAAGATAAGGTAAGTCATTGGGTCGAAAATTCTTGACTCAAGTCAAGTTCGACCTGAAGGCTTTGAACTGAACCCATGCCACCAATATGGTTCTTACACATACATATATACATATGCCCAGATCGACAAACAAGAACACCATAACTACTACAATCCATCATGTGTCTATATAATTCAAGTAAAGTTGATGTATCACACAATCTCATGGATAATTAGGATAAAACCCTTTAGGGTTTGGACTTTAAAATAGTAAAACATACTTACTTGGCAATTCTGGACATAAGGACATAAATTTCTTTAATGCTATGATGCATATCGAACAACTGCATGCTTTTACTACTTCTTTCCTTTATGTTAATTATCGTGTTTGCACTGCACATACTAGCGCGCGCACACACACACACTGAGAGGGGCCACGGTTTACTTTACTCTAGTCTTCGACGTTTCTTGGTTAGTATAGCTAACATCTCTCGAAGGTATCTAACAAGATATTCCGAGTCTGAAAAGGCGAGGCTCCAGAGTTGTCAACTAATCCAACATTCGTCCATCGAATTCTAAATCAGACACCATTGACCTAGAATTTGAGGTTGATATTGTGACGGCCCGCCCCGCACCAGCCTGCATTTCCTCCGAAAGTGCGCTGTACACGTGCCCGACTAGCACGGGATGGTCGTCAGAAGAAAGGAAAGAGGGGAACGAACTAATCAAGAAACCTGTAGAATGTCTCACAACGCATGGAGTAAAATATAATAATAATAACATACTTGACATAAAACAGGTGAGACAGTGCATAAGCTGATAACTAAAATCAACATCAACATCAGAGCAGCGGAAATCCAAATACAGCTTATTACAACTTTCCAATTTTACTGTTTCAAAACAAAAGAAGGCTAAAGTAGAAGATGCACCACCAATGCCCAAGCAGTGATCTTCAACAACACAGGGAGAATACTATATATATGTATTACGTGGAAGCCTCATGCTCGTCTCCGGATCATCTACCCGTGCATCACCAGCTAACCTGTCTCTAGTCTGCTCGTGTGAGCACCCAGAGTAATAAGAGGAGACATAAAACTCTGGGTCGGACATAAAGCCTGGTATGAGCGATAAGCATCTAAACAGAATAATAACAGGTATACTAAACCATACCTGAACCTGGACCTGCAACCAAAGAGTTAGTACCACATACCGTACAATACTCTAAGGTGCCATAATAAATAGTGTAAGAATACGGGGGTGGGGTGTGCATGTCATAATGATAGCAAACAAATCATCCATAGCAACCATCCTCACATCTCTCACTCAGTGTGTAAAGCATACGATGTCCACCACTGTCAATCACTAGACCCATTGAAGTAGTGACGGAGTTCGACTTGTACAACTACTGCTACTACCAAGCTTACCACATGGAGTCATGACCAAATCTTTACAAATGACCCCACTTCATTGGTCTATAGCCCTTTAGTCGTACCTAGGCCATTGCAGCCCTGAATCCATTCACGTACTTCCCATACATAGTGATCCAAAGTCATAAACATCGTCTGCCCCTTTGCACACGTCCCACAGCAAAGTCCAATCATGAAGCTCACTCATTGGTTCCCAACTGGATCCTGAGTCAAAGCTCCTCATTTGGACTTCCTTTGCATCTCGGGTTTTGATTGAATTGGAGTTGGTCTTCAGAAGAGTCATCGCGTAGTAATAATAGCCCACGTACGGTTCGGTTCGGTGCTCCTCGTCTAGCTCGGTTCGGTTCGGTGTAACCTTCCTGCTCGGTTCGGTTCGGTGGTCCTAGCCCATGCCTGGATCAGTGCTCCATCTCTTCTCGGTTCGGTTCGGAAGTGTAGTGCTTATTCTCTGCTTGGTTCGGTGGTTGCTCCCTTCTAAGTTCCCAGATCCGATCCTGTCCTTCTCCATTTGCCCGATCCGATCCCACTCGCTTGCTTGCTCCGATCCGATCCGCTCCCTAGCCTACTCCGATCCGATCCGCCCTCTAGTCTACTCCGATCCGATTCTCCGTCCAACTCCAACTTTAAGCAGTGGTCTTCCTTCTTGCCAAATTTCTTTTGTGCCAGGTTCCAGTTCGGGTCGGGTTCCTTGCCCAGGTCTCCTATCCGATCCGAGCCCATATCCGATCCGATCCGAAACCCTGCACAACTTTCTGCAACTTTTTCCCACAACTTGTTTACGCCATTCCACGACGTTTTCGACAAATCTAACTATGCTAATCAATCACAAATCATGTCAAACAGTCATAGCAACATAGCAAACTAACCACAAACACCAAAACAATGAATTTACATGTCAAAACGGATCAAAGATGCCCAAAATCCCCTTATTTTCCCTTAAGCATGATTAAATAAAACTAATCATAGAATTAATAAAACTTAACCAAATTGAACCAAATTTCTAACAGAGGCATAAAATATTATTTAAGAATTTCTAAACATTTTTCCAGAATTTATTAGTGTATCAATTCGCTAATCTTCACTAATCACCCTTAATTAACTGTAATTAGTGTCAAAACGATGCTATCACTCACCTTTGCCACAAAATAAAACACCAAATCTGAAATACTCTCTGTTTGGGTCGAATCCCTATGTATAGCAGCAGCTCCAACCTTGCTCTGATGCTATTTGGCCTTGTTTTGATGTAGTTTAGGCTTAATCTTCACTAAAAATGTGTTTTGGAGTGGTTTTAGAGGATGGGAGCCATTATTAAGGTCTCAAGAAGGTTTGTGGCGGCTCAAAACTGAAATGAAAGTGATTTCCTAACCCTAATCAGTCCTCCTATACCTCTAAACCCGAAATTCCCTTCTGGGCCTAGCTGTTAATCACCCGATTAAGCCCAATTAAGCTGTTTTTCACCATCTGAAACTTGTTTCAGCCATATCTCCCAAACGGTGAGTCCGTTTGGCTAATGTGACCACTCTACGGAATTGTAAACCATCATCCGGAGCCAATGGAAGTGGTTTTAGGTCAAAATTCCTTTCCAGTCAAAAGTTATGGCCAAAACAGTGCCAACTAGGGGTAAAATGGTCATTTAAAAATCGGGAAAAATCATGAACATGGGAAATGACCACAATAGTCGTCTCCTAAAGTTACATGACCATACGACTTCGTATGTGAAAGAAATAAATATCCTACGATCCTATGATGCGTAGAATACGGGTCGTTACACTCTCCCCCCCTTAAGAAATTTCGTCCCCGAAATTCCTTAACCCAAAACATACAAAGGATCCCGCATGCCTAACAACCACATACAACAATCAAACATGCAAAACAAGCAAACAAGCCTATCCTAGCATGCGGAAAACTAAATCGAAGTCAAAATCTTACCAGGCAAAGAGTTCTGGGTGTGTCTTCCTAATGTTCTCCTCTGTCTCCCAAGTACAATCATTCTCGTCCTCGCCCCACTGAACCTTGACTAGCTTCACCGCCTTCCTTCGAAGTTGCTTCATGTCGTGCTCGACAATACGGGCCGGCTTGCGGTTCCCAACCGCCTCGGGTTCTACTTCGAAGTCCTCTAACTGATCAGGTGAAATAGTCATATCTGAGTCATGAACGAACTTCCTTAGTTGGGAAACATGAAATACGTCGTGAACTCCCGCCATCTTCTCCGGTAAGTCAATTCTGTATGCCAAATTCCCGACTAGTTCAAGAACAGGGAATGGGCCAACAAATCTTGGTGCCAACTTGCCTCTCCTGCCAAATCGTATTACGCTCTTCAACGGAGAAATCTTGACAAACACCAAGTCACCAACGGAGAATTTTAGGTCTCTTCTTCTCTTATCAGCATAACTCTTCTGCCTATCTTGGGCAGCCTTCATTCGTTGTTGAATGATCTTAATCTTATCTGAAGTTTCCCTCACCACATCTGGTCCAAGCATAAACTTCTCGCCAGTCTCTATCCAACATGATGGTGAGTTGCATGGTCTTCCGTACAAAGCTTCATATGGAGCCATACCGATACTGGATTGGTAGCTATTATTATATGCAAACTCTACTAGATGCAAATGGTCATCCCATGATCCACCAAAATCCAATATACACGCTCTCAAGAGATCTTCCAAAATACGATTCACCCTCTCCGTCTGACCGTCGGTCTGAGGATGATATGCGGTACTGAGATGTAACTCTGACCCTAGAGCCTCTTGTAAGCTCTTCCAAAACCCACTAGTGAACAACGGGTCTCGGTCGCTCACAATGCTTTTAGGTACTCCATGAAATCTCACTACCCACTTCATATACAATTCTGCTAACTTAGCTGCCGTTCTGGTCGATTTGACTGGTATAAACCTTGCACTTTTAGTCAGTCGATCCACAACTACCCAAATGCTATCATGTCCCGATCTAGTCCTTGGTAAACCATCAATGAAATCCATCGAGACTTGCTCCCATTTCCATTCGGGAATTTCTAAGGGCTGTAACAACCCACTAGGCTTCTTTTGCTCGGCTTTAACTAGCTGGCAATTCATGCACTTGGATATAAACTTCCCAACGTCTCTTTTCATCCCTTCCCAGTAGTAAGTCTGCTTCATATCTCGATACATCTTGTTACCACCGGGGTGTATAGTCAGCTTTGAGTGATGACATTCTCTAAGCACTTCATCTCTCAATCCATTGACATTGGGTACAACAAGCTTTCCATTCTTTCTAAGCCATCCATCTCGATCAAGCCCATACTTGTTCATCTCCTCATTGATATCCATCTTTAACTTGGAGATGATTTCCAATAGGTTAGGATCGTCCCTCTGACTAGAGCCGATCCGCTCAATTAAAGTGGGTCTGATCGTCAAACTTGCTAACATTTCTGGATCCAATTCGCACTTTGGTCTGAAATCAAACCCCGCGATATACTCCAGTTGCTTCCATTCAAGGAACATAGCCCCTAAGCTGGCATGTCTTCTACTAAATGCACCAGCCACCGCATTGCCCTCTCCCGGTGTATATGCGATGTCGAAATCATAGGAAGCCAAGAATTCTAACCACCTTTGTTGCCGGAGATTTAGATCCTTCTGGGAGAAGAGATACTTCAACGACTTATGATCTGTAAACAGCTCAAATCTTTCTCCCAAGAGATAGTGTCTCCACATCCTTAACGCGAACACGATCGCTGCCAATTCCAAGTCATGGGTAGGGTATCTTTTCTTGTGCAGTTTCAATTGCCGACTTGCATAAGCTACAACCCTACCGCCTTGCATCAATACAGCGCCCAGTCCGGTACCACAGGCATCCGTGTATACCGTCATCTCTTCATCCCCCTTAGGAATGACTAACACTGGTGCGCTTGTCAACTTGTCCTTTAGACTCTTGAATGCATTCTCGCACCTTTCATCCCAGACAAAAGCTTGATTCATCTTGGTCAACTGGGTCAATGGTGCTGCTATCTTGGAGAAACCTTGGATAAACTTACGATAATATCCAGCTAATCCCAAGAAACTTCTTACATTTGTTGCATTCTTGGGCGTAGGCCAATCCTGTACCATAGCCACCTTCGCCGGGTCCACGGCAATACCATTCTCTGATACAACATGGCCCAAGAACCTCACTTCCCTCTTCCAGAAGTGACACTTAGAAAACTTTGCTTTCAATTGGTGTTTTCTCAACACCTCCATCACTATTCTTTAATGTTCCTTGTGTTCTTCCTCTGTCCTCGAATAGACCAAAATATCATCAACGAACACAAGGACAAACTTATTCAACTGATCTCTGAATACCCTATTCATAAGATCCACAAAATATGCTGGGGCATTGGTCAGCCCGAATGGCATGACCAACCACTCATAAAATCCAGACGGCGTTCGAAATGTCGTTTTAGCTATACTCTCAGCTTCCACTCTAAGCTGATGAAAACCTGTCGCGAGATCCAACTGAGAAAATACTCTCGCGCTACTCAACTGATCGAACAAATCATCTATCCGCGGTAGAGGATACTTGTTCTTCCTCGTCACTTTATTCAACTCGCGGTAGTCTACACACAAACGAAGGGAACCATCCGCCTTGGTAGCAAACACAACTGGTGCTCCCCATTCAGAAACACTCCTTCTGATAAATCCCTTCTTCAAAAGATCGTTGACTTGCACCTCGAGCTCTCGCTGCTCCCTAGGTGCCATACGACGAAGTGGCATCACTATAGGTCTGGCATCTTTTACCAAGTCAATACGAAACTCAATCTCTCGGTGTGGTGGAAGTCCGGTCACTTCTTCGAAAACATCCGGATACTGGCCAACCACGGGCAAACCTGACAACTCACTATGCGGAATGTCGAGAGAGTTTAGAAAACTAGCCAATACCCCCATACTGGGTAGACCACCAAACACTATCCTCCGCCCATCATCCGCTCTAGCTGTCACTAAAAAGCCCTCACAGTCTACCACCACCCCGTATCTTTGGAGCCAATCTACTCCCAAAATAATGCCAAACCCAGTAAAGCCCTAAACAAAGCAATCACAAACAAACATGCATCCATGACTCGATAGGACCACATTACGACAAATCATGCTAAGGCTAGTCGAACCACCAATCGGGTTCGTCACTACTAAAGGTCTATCGACAATCTCGGGCTCCAATCCCAACCTATCTACCAGGTCACTAGATATGAAAGAACTGGAAGCTCCGGTATCAAATAAAACTCTAACAGGAACATCATAAACAGAAAGCATACCTTGAATGATGACATTCTTTCCCTTCTCCGCCGCTGTTGGGGCATTCGACGAAGAAGGAATAGCATTAAGGGCGTAGGCTTTCACTATTTGCTTTTCTTTAGGGGGTTGCGGACACTTGTCCTTGTGATGTCCCATTTGGCCACAGTTGAAGCACTTCATATCCGCTGGCTTGGCCCGACAATTACTAGCATAATGGCCCTTCTTACCACAGCTGAAGCACTCAACATCTTGCTTATTCTTTTTCTTCTGGCCATCCTTAGCCTGATTCTGCTTTCTCTTATTCTGGGAACCACCCTTGCCTCCACCACTTGCTTGTGGCTTTGGCTCATCTACGGATGCAACCTCAGTCTTCGGCTTAGGGTAGAGACTTTCTGATCTT
This sequence comes from Allium sativum, assembly GCA_030737875.1. Taxonomy (NCBI): domain Eukaryota; kingdom Viridiplantae; phylum Streptophyta; class Magnoliopsida; order Asparagales; family Amaryllidaceae; genus Allium; species Allium sativum. The sequence goes on along the minus strand of CM060911.1, from coordinate 296,541,685 downwards.
AATGCTTTCCCCACAATCGACTCAAACGTCTCATCGATGTGGTTAATAAGCCTTTCCCCTAAGTACTGATCTAAACCAGTTATGAATTTCTCATTCTTCTTCTCGGCAGTATCAATAAGAGATAACCCATACTTCGACAAAGTGTCGAATTCAGCAATGTACTCCGAGACAGCTCTGCCATTCTGCTTGAGCTCCAAGAATTTCTTAAACAGCACTGACTTCTGAGCAGCTGGAATGAACTTCTCGCTAAAGGGAGCTTTAAACTGCTCCCAAGTAATCTGATCTTCAGGAGTAGCTGCCTTTATAGCATTCCACCAATTCATTGCCCGCCCTTGCAGCTGATGGGACGCTAGCTTTCTCTTTATCGCATCCTCGATACCCAAATCCTCGAAGATACGTTCGCAACTATCCAACCAATCCTGAACTCCGTGGCCGACTCCGTTCCATGGAACGGCTTCCCACCAAGGCTAGTATAATCCTTATTCAGCTTGGCGAAGTCGACTCTCGGCGCCTGCACTATTGGACCACCACCATTTCCACCATTGGGAGCTGCCCTCTGTACATCTCTAAGCATCTCTCTCATGAGGTCAGTAAACATCGTCCTCATGTCAGCAGCATTCCCATTATTGGCTCCCCTACCAGCACCTCTAGTATATCGGCTCATCGTCAATCTGAAAAAGGAAACGATTAACGACTCCATAGTGGTGCTAGTGCAGTACGACTTCATCCTTAAACTATTAATAGTATATATATATATATATAGCTTTTAAAAACCAAAGTAATCACAAATACGCTCTCTCGTATACGTATATTATCTCTCCCTGATAACTTCCCTAGGTTAACTACGCAACCTAGAGCTCTGATACCAAGTGTGACGGCCCGCCCCGCACCAGCCTGCATTTCCTCCGAAAGTGCGCTGTACACGTGCCCGACTAGCACGGGACGGTCGTCAGAAGAAAGGAAAAAGGGGAACGAACTAATCAAGAAACCTGTAGAATGTCTCACAGCGCATGGAGTAAAATATAATAATAATAACATACTTGACATAAAACAGGTGAGACAGTGCATAAGCTGATAACTAAAATCAACATCAACATCAGAGCAGCGGAAATCCAAATACAGCTTATTACAACTTTCCAATTTTACTGTCTCAAAACAAAAGAAGGCTAAAGTAGAAGATGCACCACCAATGCCCAAGCAGTGATCTTCAACAACACAGGGAGAATACTATATATATGTATTACGTGGAAGCCTCATGCTCGTCTCCGGATCATCTACCCATGCATCACCAGCTAACCTGTCTCTAGTCTGCTCGTGTGAGCACCCAGAGTAATAAGAGGAGACATAAAACTCTGGGTCAGACATAAAGCCTGGTATGAACGATAAGCATCTAAACAGAATAATAACAGGTATACTAAACCATACCTGAACCTGGACCTGCAACCAAAGAGTTAGTACCACATATCGTACAATACTCTAAGGTGCCATAATAAATAGTGTAAGAATACGGGGGTAGGGTGTGCATGTCATAATGATAGCAAACAAATCATCCATAGCAACCATCCTCACATCTCTCACTCAGTGCGTAAAGCATACGATGTCCACCACTGTCAATCACTAGACCCATTGAAGTAGTGACGGAGTTCGACTTGTACAACTACTGCTACTACCTAGCTTACCACATGGAGTCATGACCAAATCTTTACAAATGACCCCACTTCATTGGTCTATAGCCCTTTAGTCGTACCTAGGCCATTGCAGCCCTGAATCCGTTCACGTACTTCCCATACATAGTGATCCAAAGTCATAAACATCGTCTGCCCCTTTGCACACGTCCCGCAGCAAAGTCCAATCATGAAGCCCACTCATTGGTTCCCAACTGGATCCTGAGTCAAAGCTCCTCATTTGGACTTCCTTTGCATCTCGGGTTTTGATTGAATTGGAGTTGGTCTTCAGAAGAGTCATCGCGTAGTAATAATAGCCTACGTACGGTTCGGTTCGGTGCTCCTCGTCTAGCTCGGTTCAGTTCGATGTAACCTTCCTGCTCGGTTCGGTTCGGTGGTCCTAGCCCATGCCTGGATCAGTGCTCCATCTCTTCTCGGTTCGGTTCGGAAGTGTAGTGCTTATTCTCTGCTTGGTTCAGTGGTTGCTCCCTTCTAAGTTCCCAGATCCGATCTTGTCCTTCTCCATTTGCCCGATCTGATCCCACTCGCTTGCTTGCTCTGATCCGATCCCTGGCCTGCTCCGATCCGATCCGCCCTCTAGTCTACTCCGATCCGATCTTGTTCCATAGTTCCGATCCGATCCTCCGTCCAACTCCAACTTTAAGCAGTGGCCTTCCTTCTTCCCAAATTTCTTTTGTGCCAGGTTCCAGTTCGGGTCGGGTTCCTTGCCCAGGTCTCCTATCCGATCCGAGCCCATATCCGATCCGAAACCCTGCACAACTTTCTGCAACTTTTTCCCGCAACTTGTTTACGCCATTCGACGACGTTTTCGACAAATCTAACTATGCTAATCAATCCCAAATCATGTCAAACAGTCATAGGAACATAGCAAACTAACCACAAACACCAAAACAATGAATTTACATGTCAAAACGGATCAAAGATGCCCAAAATCCCCTTATTTTCCCTTAAGCATGATTAAATAAAACTAATCATAGAATTAATAAAACTTAACCAAATCGAACCAAATTTCTAACAGAGGCATAAAATATTATTTAAGAATTTCTAAACATTTTTCCAGAATTTATTAGTGTATCAATTCGCTAATCTTCACTAATCACCCTTAATTAACTGTAATTAGTGTCAAAACGATGCTATCACTCACCTTTGCCACAAAATAAAACACCAAATCTGAAATACTCTTTGTTTGGGTCGAATCCCTATGTATAGCAGCAGCTCCAACCTTGCTCTGATGCTATTTGGCCTTGTTTTGATGTAGTTTAGGCTTAGTCTTCACTAAAAATGTGTTTTGGAGTGGTTTTAGAGGATGGGAGCCATTACTAAGGTCTCAAGAAGGTTTGTGGTAGCTCAAAACTGAAATGAAAGTGATTTCCTAACCCTAATCAGTCCTCCTATACCTCTAAACCCGAAATTCCCTTCTGGGCCTAGCTGTTAATCACCCGATTAAGCCCAATTAAGCTGTTTTTCACCATCTGAAACTTGTTTCAGCCATATCTCCCAAACGGTGAGTCCGTTTGGCTAATGTGACCACTCTACGGAATTGTAAACCATCATCTGGAGCCAATGGAAGTGGTTTCAGGTCAAAATTCCTTTCCAGTCAAAAGTTATGGCCAAAACAGTGACAACTAGGGGTAAAATGGTCATTTAAAAATCGGGAAAAATCATGAACATGGGAAATGACCACAATAGTCGTCTCCCAAAGTTACATGACCATACGACTTCGTATGTGAAAGAAATAAATATCCTACGATCCTATGATGCGTAAAATACGGGTCGTTACAGATATTCACGAGGATGCAGAGTCATCCAATGAAGGAACATCCATGGACGACGAAATTGGAAAAGTTGGAGACAATCAGGTCCAGATACTTTTAGTGATGCAATCATACTACAACAACCCAATGGCTCATGGGTATCTACACTTGACGAGCCAAGACATCGACGATTATGTCTAAGATATGGGATTTCTTGGGATAAGGTTTAGGTTGCTGAAAATATCTTAGATGAGCTCACAATCCTCTAGAGGGATATATGGAAATAAGCCGACATATGTGCTCAGTCTAAGTTATTCCTCCTTTTCAGCCTTTTGTCGTTGAAATGCTCAGAAGGTTAAGAATAGCTCCCATGCAGCTTCATCCGACTTCATACTTGTACTTGTGCGCCTTGTACATTGCATACATGGTGGTTCTATGTATTAAGCCCTCTTTCGAGGACACAATCTTTTTCTATCACTCCAAGCACCGAAAGGTCAAGACTCCTTTTCTCTATTTTGAATCTGTGCTCGAGACGAAAATCATCGTCGATGGGTTTAGCAATGTGGGCGATATAAGACCTAATTGGTTTTATATTCGACATCAGGCTGGATGTTCTAGGCGGTGGCTTCAAGCTAGTGAGGTTCAGACCTTAGCTCTCTCACTTTAGCTTTACTTACAAATTCATCGATCTTTCTTTCTTATTTACAGTTCCCAATCCGAAGAAACCGAAAGGCCAAGTGTATCAAGATTGTCTGAACACTTAGTTGAATGTTTAACCATCTTTACAAAGCTGTTAAACCAGGTGCGATGATGAATGAATAGCCCCTTTGCGTTGGATCAATGATGTATATATATATATTTGAAAATTGGTACTCTTTTATTAACATATAGAATATCATTACATAGTTCAGGTTAACATACTAACCAAACCAACTTAACAAGCATGCATGAAACAAACCTAATACAAAGAAAGTGAAATACAAACATTATCAAAAGCAAAATAAAATAAAATATGCCCATGATTAGGCCACTTTCCCCACTATCACAGTGCATCCCTCTACACTCTTTGTCGAAGCATGTGTTCCACGCCTACACAACAAGGAGCAACTTTTCAGGAAGAATAACCACTTTCAGCAACAACTTTCTTCAAACCTTTAGCACATCATCCCATGTTCTTCCAACCGTCCAATGAGGATATCTTCTTTCTAACAGTTGAGTAACTGAAATTACATTATATTTTGCCCAAAAGCCAGCTTGAAATTCACTGACAATTAACTTTACAGATATAACCCCAAGAATTCGATAGTAGAAACACAGTGGGTATGCATAGTCTGATGCGATGCTGAAATTGTTCCATGTGAAATAACTTTTTATTAACTTCTAACGACTGTGATATCACGTCCTCAATTTGCATACATTTTGAATCCATGAACTGTATGGAAAAATAATTCCAAATCTGCTTCAAAGCTTCATAAATTGGTACACATGAATCTTGGGAACAGTTGTGAACTATATTTGAACCAGACATGAATAATCCATTATAAGCGTTAAAGCATATACGAGGGTATCACAGATTTCGGTGATCCATAAGAAAACAATTTGCATCTAACAGGTGAAGTTTACAATGTAGTCTCTTCCTAATGAACGACTTAAATTTTAAGTGAAGAAAATAAAATCATTTGAACTGTCTGAAGCAATATTTCACCTACAGGCTGTATGTCTTCACCTTGTAAAAACTAAAACATTGCTTCAATTTTCAAGCAGTATTTCCAGTGTCCGTTTGGAAGCTCATTGAAAGTAAGTTAACAAATCCAGTAGAAAGCCGCAATTATAATCCATGGAAATGTGTAATCTTGTCATATGATCTACCGACTAAAACTCCAAAACCATATAAATTGCCATTCACCAGAGATCCACGCTGACCTATGTAGGCAGAGTAGGAAATCGATTTCGAACTAGCGGGGAGGATCGGTTATGGGAACTAGGAACTGAAGTTACTTCAGTTGCGCCGGAGCATGCCGAAACCCTAGCACCCTGGTGGCTTGATCCCCAGTACTCAACAAACTAGACTGTTAATTGTTGTCTACCAAGCAGTACGAAGATTGGTGAGGCGATATAAACTGGCAATTTGGTAATTATTTGTATGTGGCAAAGCGGTGGTGAGATGTGAATTATGGATTTAGGATATTTCATATATCTGGTTTGACTTAACTAGGAAGATGGGATTTCAGCAATAATTTTAGAAGCTTTTCAACGAACGAACAAAAGTTTATCGAAGTTGCGGTGAAAATTAGCTTGAACAGCGAGAGCGGTTACGTTTTCATATGGATCGCCTTTCCTCTCTCCCCATGGAAGAGAGAGAGGAAGAAGCAGTTAGGGCATATATATATATATATATGTGTGTGTATATATATATAGAATTTGAAGCGTAGTAACCACAACAGCAGTAAAATAATTATAATAGCAACGGAAAATATAAATCACACAGTCAATTTATACTAGTTCGGACTTCCCGTCCTATGTCCAGTCCCGAAGCTCCTCTTCGAAATTCTACTATCAAAACAACACTCACTTCACCCAGAGGAACATGTTTACAAACACCATTTGATTTCGCGGGCCACAAGCTCACCCACTTGATTTCACGGGCCACAAGCTTACCCACTTGATTTAAACAGTCTACAAGCTTACGCACCTGATTTGAACGGGTTACAGGCTCACCGAAACTTTGAATACACAATAAGTAGATGACTGACTATATATTGTGTCTTCAATACACGAAGTAGTCGCAGTGTAGTACAACTTCTACAACCTTCAACAATAATGATGCAGATTGAGTGCGCAGAGGCTAGGAAGTGAATTTCGCCCAGATTTGAATATTTGTGGAGTGATGCAGCGCTGGTCTAATATTTTCTTTGAAATAAATATAGAGTTTGAACATGTGGTAGCAATAAGACAACAAATTAGAACGGAGAATTATTGTATGTAGTTTAGGGAGTGATGTGTGTCTTATATATGAGCGTTGAGATGCCATTAAATAGGTTTTAGCTCTTCAAAAAATTCAGTTTGAAAAGACACATCCGATTGTAATATGCACTTGGTTGAATGGATGCTTGAATGCTCATTTGAACATAACTTCTAAACATTGATGTAAAGAGACGTTACATTTTGAATTGAAAGAACTTCTGGGTGGGTTGGTAGAGTGTGTTTCCTTCTTCCATGAGATGCGCGGTTCAAGTCCCGCTTCAGAAATCCTTTTGAATTCCGCCTTTTGGCCTTTTCATTGGCTAAAACTGTGGAGTCGTTATCTTCATTTTGAAATGTTGTATGGTCTGGTTGGTTGATGCGTCTCTTTGTCATGCGCAAGGTATAGTGTTCGAATTCGGCTTCAGTCCATTTTTTGCATGTTCGGCTGTGAAGATGCTGTGCATTGGTTTTGCTTTCTAGTCCTTTTTTTGCATGTTCCATGTCTTCCATGGTTTTAGTCCCTTTGTTTTGACTTCCAAAATATCTTGTGTTGCATGCACTTTAGTCCTTTGTTTTGGCTTCAAAAAATCTTGCATTGCTTACACATTCCCTTCTTGTTGTGATTGTGCACGTACCAAGATTTTGTGCTTTTTAAATCTTGCCGATTTTTTTTAAATATAAATCTATTTTACCATTATTTATCGTCTAAGCTTTGATCTGAAATAACTTAACAATCATGTTAGCAGCAAACATAGTATAGTTGCTATCATCAAAACACTGAAACCGTGTTTTCAACAAAAGCATCAAAAGCTGCTTAGTGGATCAGTATCTTCATTGACATCACTTGCTTAGTCCTCAAAGAAGTATATGACTTGGAAGAGGACGTGCTCCTGCATATGTGCTCCCAGTTCAGATTCCTCCAGTGTCACCGGGGACTGGAAGTGTGCCCCCAGTCGAGGGGAAAATAGTCGTGTCATCTGAAGATGGGGAGGCCTTGAAAACTAAAAATCTCGCAAGCTCCAGTTGGGAACTTCAAGAAGAGGAGAAAAAGAAAACTTTTGATAAGCATCCTAGTGAATTCTTAAAGAGTCCTTCTCCAATAAAAGTATTCACCAAGGAACTTCTAGAAAGGTCAATTGAGGAGGAGTTTAGGTGTGTTTCTCCAAAAGATACATCTACTTCTGAGAGGCAATCTTACCCCAAGACCCCATCTCCCGCTAAGTCCCCATTTCATGAACCCCGCCAAGAAGAGTCAATGTCTATATTTAAGGGCTTAGGCGACCTTCCTCTTCTAGATACTGTATATTCTTTCCAAGACATAGGCACTAGTTCTTTCTTTCCTACCTCTGAGGAAGAAGTTACACCTATCAAGAGTGGGAAGACAACGCCTACAGGCCAAACTCCGAGCTCTGGCCCATCGGGGGGAATCACTTAGGGCACACAACACAAATCACGTCATAGTACTTGCGCACTATCCTATTTCTCGATTTTAATACTGGTTCGTGTTAATTTGCAGGGACGATGTCTTATCAAAGCTACGATCCCTGAAAACTCCGTGGCAGTCTCCTAAGGTCTTACTTCGATGCAGAACATGATTATAGAGATGACCGTGAGAAAGCTGACAGAAGGCATTATTAATCAAAATATCACCAGTCCTCACGCTCCCGTTCTACAGCTCTCTCAGATCCTGAAAAGTGTAAAAGTCACCAGAGCCATTGTGAAGGGGATAAGCAGGTTCCCAGAGCTCCAGTTCTTCCAAAGGATTCATATTCTCAAGAAAGGGCTTCGAAGAAAAACTATAACCTTAAGAAAGATCCAAAGACGAAAAAAGCTCATATAAGTCCAAAGATAAGGGTAGTGCATCTATCACTCCATCGACGTAAATCCATTGATATTTGCACAACAAAGCCTGTAGTTCTCGATACTCCAACTATTGAAAGGATAAAAGTTTTGAAAGTGAAATTCCCTAAATATCACTTTGGGAATATGCATTTTGTGCCAAATCTCCAACAGGTTCCTGCAAATTGGACTGATAGCGTCAAGACACAAATAGATTTCGTCGACCAACAATACAAGGAGACCAGCAAATACGCTCGGATGAAACTATCCAAAATCATACAGAACTCCAGCTGGACTTGGATAACCAAAGGAAAATGTGGGAATGCGATACATCGCGTATTAAATTCTTAGAGAAAGAACATGATGACGCTCAGGCCAAACTTGCACTCGTAGAGCACGATGCTGAGAAATATAAAAAATTGCATAACAAGTTACAACAACACTTTCATAACGAGCTTGACACTAACAACAAAGAACGTACAACTCTTAAGAAGCAATGTGAGGGTAACATAGTAGAGAGTACTAAATTAAAGTTAACTTGCACTTTTCTCGAGCATGAGAGGACTGAGCTCAATAAAGAGGTTGCCAATTTAAAAACCAAGTTGGATGAGGTTGAGTAAAAGGATGGAACAACCGAAGAGAATGTCAATACCGCTCTTGTGTCCTCTTCTGATTCTCAGGCACAACTCGTCGAGGTCCAAGAAGAATTGGACAGTTTTGGACATCTTTTAATATCTTTCTTCGCACAAGCCCTTAGAACCTGCAACATATCATAGGTATAAGATTACCCCACAACATTAGTCGATGCGTGGGATGAGCTCGTCGATGAAGAGAAATGCAGGCTGAACGTTGAAACCTTGGATGAAGAGGAACTGATGATGGCATTCCTGAAAGGTGATGAGCATGAGTGACTAGCGAAGGGAAGGAGTTTGCTGAAAGAGGCCATTGATGTCGCCAAGCACCAGGCCAAGGGTAAAGATGCTATCGAGGGTGGATCGAGCTCTACCTCTGCAGTACCCAAGGTCGGGGAGACAGAGAAGTATGATTCTGAACGTCCAGGACTCGGCGCACATACACTTCTTTCTCCTATTACTGAAGCTACTACTCTTGCTACTCCTGGAGATCTATCAGCTGAAGGTATCTCTACATTTTTCCATAGTTTGTTAAAGCTATTTTGACGTGTCGTCGTGCTATAGGGCTTCTAATTGAGAAGCATGTTATTTCTCCGGAGCTAACAATCTTTAATCTCCCTACTTTAGGTACAAAACTTGCTGAAGTTGCCGCGGATCCGAGGGTATAAACCACCGACATGTCTGCATCACTTACTGACGATGACGCTCCAAAGGACGGTGATATGATTGCAGCTTTAAAGGATCTCGATGTCAAAGCAGGTAAAAGGGATGATGATGTTGTGTACGCTAGAGTGTTTGGTGAAACTGAGGAGCTGGCCCTTGTAGAATTGAAAGCAAGGAATGAGAAAATGCTGGTGAAGGTTAAGGTTGAACCCTTGGAATTTCCTAACTCGGTTAAACCTATCCAAAAGATTCCTCCTCCTAGTGCTAAGGTTTCTACCGAGCTCTCTGGATCAATCTCAATGGATACGACTTCCAAGTCCATCACTGATCCGGAAGATCCTTCGTCCTGAATATCTAAGGGAAAGAAGCGTATTCTCACGGAGAACGAGAAAGAAGAATAGCAGAAACTTAGAGATCTCAAGAAATCCAAGGCTACCTCCGAGGCTTAGTGAAACTTTAACTTGATTTTATACTTTCCAGTGGCCTGTTGTGGTTGTTGCGAGTGCGACCCTCGCGTTTTTGTTCTGTTGTCTTGTACAAACCTGCATTTTGTAGATAAAGCAAAGTTCCTGCGATATCACATATGTGTAAGTTTATTATTACTTTCAATTCAATGTACTCACAATTAAAGTATTACTAAACTAATTAATAAACAACGAATCACATTGCAGTCAGCTAAGAATTTCAATTCAATGTATTCACAGTCAAAGTATTACTAAACTTAGCAATAAACAATAAATCATGCTGCAACTAGCTAAGGGGTGTGTATGTATATGCCCTCAATCAATCATGAACACAGTTCCCAGTCAGTGTCCTGTTCAGGATTAATTAGCAGCAGCATACTATTGCTCCCTACATCAGTGGGGACTTCAGGCTCAATTCGTACTCATGCCCTTACACCTTCAATGGGATAAGTGCTGAATCTCTCGAAAACTTTTGGTCCAAGTGCTTTTATATTATCCCATTGTAACCTTGGGTTAGAGTTATGGGTTAAGGCAGTCTCAAGTTGTGGTGCACCATATCACGCCTACCCCGCTTTTATACTCACTCTTAAATCGAGAGAGCTTGAGTTAGTTGTGCGAATAGTCAAGTCACTCGCTTTGGCATTCAATCTACACTTTAAATCTTAAAGTGGGATTTTTCCAACTCGAGTGTCGATATCGAACTCTTGTTCAGTCAAACCTTCCATTTCGCATTCATAGGAACATAATAAGTTGTACAAGTGGTCAGTTCACTTTTGTTCCAATCATGTCCTTCTATCTTTAATCAAGGGAAAAAGTTGTGTTTAGCGTCGTCTCCTTACTTTGGTTTACAAAGTGAGGAGCGCTATATCAAGCGTTGATATCAAGCTCAAATCCGATCAGCTACAGAAATGACTTAGCTCATTGAGACGTGAGCGAGCGAACATCGCTAAGGAGATAATCACTCCTTTCGTTTGTATCTGATCATAGACCAATTGGATTATAATACTTAGAGAAATTAACAAAAATAATCATAAAGCATGGAGAAAGCTTTTGTTAATGAACAATGGCTTTGGGAAAACTATGCCACATTACATAATCTAGAACAAAAATAAAATCTTAAGTCAAATAATGTCGTAAATGCTCGGCATTCCATGCTCTCGGGAGATGATCGCCATCAACAATCGTTAGCCTGAAAGCACCATTATCAAGCCTCCGTTGAATGACGAATGGTCCTTCCCACTTCGGACCCATGAAAACTGGGGTCAAGATGACACGCTTTAGTGCCAGGTTTCTTGGCTCAAAGGTTCTAGGTCGGACCTTTCGATTGTAATATAGAGCAACCTGATGCCTGTGCTCTGCGGCACGCAAGTCTGCCTCATCTTTTTTCTCGTCAATCATATCCAATGACTCAAGAAGAAGATCCTAGTTAGTCAAAGGGTCGTAGTATGTTGTCTTGTGAGAGGATAATTCCAACTCTACTTGGATGATTGCCTCCGATCCATAGGAGAGAGCGAAAGGAGTATGTCCAGTTGCTGACTTGTAAGTCGTATGATATGCCTATAGGGCGAGTGGTAATTCATCAACCCTTTAACATTTTCCTGCTCCAATCGCTTTTTTATAATAGACTTGATGATCTTGTTTACGGCTTCTACTTGTCCATTCGATTGTGAGTATGCAACAACTGTGTATTTCTTCTCAATATGATATCATTGATAGAAATCTTTGAACTCTATGCTATCAAAATGGGTTCCATTGTCAGTTATAATAGTCTTAGGAACTTCAAATCGACATATGATAATCCTGACGATGAAGTTGATCACCTGCTTCGTCGTTATTCTTATTAGCTGCTCAGCTTCTGCCTATTTTGTAAACTAGTCCACATCCATGTTTGCATACTTTGCTCCACCTTTGGAAATTGGAAGGCTTCCAATGATATCTACTCCCCACACGGAAAATGGCCATGGACTCACCATTGAGGTGAGTTGCCTGGGCGCAGCTCTAGGAATCCTAGCAAACTTTTAGCAGTTGTCACAACGTCGTAACTAACCAGCCGCATCTCGATTTATGGTAGGTCAGAAGTAGCCGTACCACAATATCTTTTTTGCCAAAGTTTATCATCTGGTGTGGTCACCGCAATCGCCTTCTTGTACTTCCTTCAACATACGATTTACATCGTTGTTGGCTATACACCGGAGTAAGGGAACTGAGAAACCCCTTCTATAAAGCATGTCGCGCTGCATAATGTGTCTTGATGCTTTACGAACAATGGCACGCCTTTGATTTTTCCTCTCTGTAAGTATTTCATGCGGTAAGAAATTTTTATGGGGGTCATCCCGGACTCTCTTAGGCTTAGTTTCCATCACTTGATCAACTTCTATTAGATCAATGCTTGGAGCATCCACTGTTTTAATCAGGACCATCTCTGCCTCTTCCGGGTTGTCAAAACGTGCTAGCTTGGCTAGTTTGTCAGCATTTTGGTTCTCTGCTTGCGGAATATGGGAGATGCTATAATACTCCATGCTATCCAATAGTTCCTTGGCTCAATTCCAGGTAGGCTGCAAGTCGTGGTCCCTTCGTTTGAAACTCCTTCAGAACCTGAAATACAACAATTTCAGAGTCATAGAAAATGTCCGATGTAGCTACTCCCAATTCCTTCGTGAGTTTCAACCCAACAATAAGGATCACGTACTCAAAATCATTGTCAGTAGTAGGAAAATTAAGCCTCAAATCATAATTGATCAATCGTCCTTCAGGAGTTACCAAAATAACTCCGACGCCGGAACGCCGATCATTACGAGCACCATCCGTAAATAGTTTCCAAATGACCAATTTCGCTTTGGGCTCTGGAGGGCCAGCTTCATCATCAGACACATCTTCTTCGGGCCGAATTGTGAACTCGGCTATGAAGTCTGCCAATACCTACCCTGGGATGGATTTCCTAGTAAGGAAAGTGGGACTGAACTGACCTAGTTCGATATTCCACTTAAGTAGTCTCCTAGATGCCTCAGGTCGCTGAAGATCATGTCGTAGCGGCTGGTCAGTGTATATCATGATTGGATGAGCTTGGAAGTGGTGATTTAGTTTCTCGTAGCGATTAATAAGCTATAAGCAAGCTTTTCAATCTTCGGATAATTGCATTTTGCCGCCGCCAACTTCTTACCCACATAATATACTGGTCTTTGGACCTTGTCCTCTTCGCGAATAAGAGCTAAGCTGATTGCATGCAATGATACTGCTAAATATACGAATGAGTCTTCATGATCAATCGGCTTGGACAATATCAAAGGTTTCTCCAAATGACTTAGAAGGTTCTAAAATGCTTCAATACTCCATTCATAGTTGCGCATTCCTCGCTTAGAAGGGAATGTACTTGTCGGTGGCCGTGGAAATAAATCTTCTCAAAGTTGCAACTTTTCCCGCCAAGCTCTGTACATCATTGATTCTCCGCGATTCTCGAATATTGCTAATTGCTGCAATCTGGTCCGGATTGATTTCAATTTCGCGAGAACTGACGTTAAAACCTAGGAATTTCCCTAATGCAACCCGAAAAGAGCTTTATAAAGGGTTGAGCTTCATCCTGTAATACCGGAGGATGTCGAACATTTCTGTCAAATCTGAAACATGATCAACCGACTGCTTGGACTTCACAAGCATGGCATCCACATAGACTTCCATAGACTTCCCAATCTAGTCATGAAACATATGATTCACCAGACGTTGGTATGTTGTACTGGTGTTCTTCAATCCAAAAGGCATTACCACATGGCAGTATAACCCAAGGTCTGTGATAAAGCTCATATGTTCTTGGTCTGGCACATGCATTGGAATTTGGTTGTACCCCAAGTATGTGTCCATAAATGAAAGAAGTTCACGTCCTACCATTGAATCTACCAACTGGTTGATTCCTAGGAATAGAAAAATGCCCTTCCAGTTTAGATCCGAGAAATCGATGCATGTTCTCCATTTCTCATTAGCTTTCTTTACAAGGACTGGGTTCAATATCTAGTTAGGATATGTTGCATCTCAAATAAAGACATTGTTTTCCAGCTTTTCAACTTCTTCCTTCGAAGATGTCGACCTCTCCGGGACAAGCATACGTCTTTTTTATTTGATCGGGATACACTTCGGGTTAATGTTTAGCAAGTGGCTCATGATAAATGGAGATTTCTGTCAGCGTGGGTCCATGTAAATACATCCAAATTAGCTCGTAAGAAGTCTGTAAATTCCTTCGTCCGGAGGGGGTCTAAATGGGATCCGATTTTCAAGACCTTGGTCGGGTCGGTCGTTATCAATCAGAATATCCATAGTTGTTTCATTAAGTGTCGCCCTTCTACATTCCATTTCTTTATCTTCTCTGGGATCAATATCCTCGGACTGATAATCAGGCGACTTCCTCTGGGATGCTTCCTTTACTTGCTATGTTGATGCCTCTTAGGTAGGAGGGGAGACATCCTTATGTTCTCCACTAACTCCATCGCGGATCACTTTCCATTCCGCTAGATAACAAGCTATTCTTGTGACTTGGTCTCCACAGACCATTTGCACTCTAGACTCGGTCAGGAACTTCAAGAGTAAACACCAGGGTGCAATGCATGCTCTAAACTCTGCCAGAGCTGACCGACCTAAGAATGCATTGTAGGAAGAGTCTATATTCATCTCAAGGAATGGTGGGATTCTCACTCTCCTGCAGTCTCCCTCACCGAGCTCCACTAGTAAATCAACTACTCTAACTGACAAGATTGTCGAACCATTGAAACCATGTACCTAACTAGTGCATGGTTTAAGATCTCTAGATTCCAGCTTCATCTGATCGGAAGCTTTTATGAACAAGATATTAACGGAACTCTCGCAATCAACAAGGACTTTCTATACGGTTGATGGGCCGATAATGGCTGATATTACCAATGGATCTATACTCAAAGGCTCTACTCCCACGCTTTCTCAGTCGTATAAAACAATGTCATCTGTCATTGTTTTCTCATTGTTTTCTGCTGCTTGATTGGTGCAACATCTTCGGGAATATTTCACTCCCTACATCCAAATGCTTTGCAGCATCGACGAACTGCTCTACCATTCTCATGCTAAGCCCGGCTGGATGAGGCTTTTTGACAATGGTATTAATAACGATTCATTTTCCTTTTGTTGGGTGGTGGCTATGGGAGCCGCCCGACCTTGGTTCGGGGATGAACCTCCTAGCCCCCTGTCTATTGGGGCAACTTTGTATTCATCTTGCTTCCCTTCATGTAACAACCTCTCTATCACATCTCTCAAGTGTCATCATTCATTCATCGAATAGCCATAATTTTCATGGAACAAACAAAACTTCCCTGTCTCGCGCACTTTCTCTGTCGAGTCTCTCGGGGGTGGCTTCTTGTACTGCATCACATTGCACCTATCCAAGTAAATGTTTTCCAAGGTATCATTTAATGGCTTGTAGCTTTCAAATGACTAGAATCAGAATCATTTCTTAGAATCACCCTTACAATTCTTATTTCTTTTGTTTCCATTCTTGCCTTAGCGGCCATTTCCTTCGTTCTGATTGCCAATATTAACTTCAGCCTTTCCAGAGCTATTGCCAGATTTTCTGATAGCGACATTGCTTTGCATTTCCTCCTTCACAACCTCACTGAATCTCCTCTTTCGGTTCAGATATACATCCTCCTGTCGTAGATGTATATTCGTTTTTCGTAGAAAACTCAATATTCATGGGTGGTTTTCTAACCAAATATCTTCTGAACTCTGAATGTTTACCAACCACGTCAATCATTGCCATTAGGACAATCTCTGGGTTAGGTTGTTTACTTCAGTAACAGCCATATTAAAGCGTTCTAGATACTACCTCAGAGTTTCTTTGGGGTCTGTTTAATTACAGAGAGTTCTATAACGCTCTTTGATTTTAATGCATGAAGTCGGAATTGGTTTAAAAACTTATTACTTAGATCCTTGAAGTTGGGAACTGAATGAGGAGGTGTTGGATCTAGATTAACCCTAGAGGGGGGGGGGTGAATAGGGTTTATCACAGTTTTTAAACTGAATTGAAAAACTGACAGGATATTAAAATAATAAACAGATCACAGAATCCAGCATAAATAAAAGTACAGAAAATAAATCACACACAAATATACCCAGCTTCGGCAAAACCCTTCCTACTACTGCATTCCTAAGGTTTCTACTAGGTGTTATAAACAGATCCCACATACAAGACCATGTACACTCGCAGCGCCTGCTCCTGTCCTAACCCCACGCTCAAAACCCTAGACTCACTGATATCCCCTCGATCAGATTTCCCGAATTACAAACCCTGTAACTCGTAACCCTAGAATTTACAGACTCTAGTGGACTGCCAGTCAACACCCTGACTGGAACTCTAGAATTTTACAGACTTCTAGAAAAACTGTTCAGAATTGTTTACAGAAGAAAATTAAAAACAAAACAAAATTAAATAAACAAAGAAAACCCTAGGAGTTTAAATATAAGGGATCATCCCCTTTAAAACATGGATAGGCCGGCCTCCTTTGAACATGTGTTGCACCCCATTTTCTTTGCTCTGAAAATTAGAAATGGCGGCTGATCTGATGAGTTTAGGGTTTTCTGAAACCCCCAAATCGTGGCTTCGAATTGATGTTGATTTCTGGTTCTCTGAAGAACTTCGATTCTTTGATTGTCTTCAACTATCTTCGTTCTTGCTCATTCAAGATTTGGGAAAAAACTCGATCGAAAAACTGTGAGTACTTCGATTTTTATTCCTCTTTATGCTCTCAAGTTTTTGTTGCTTGTTTTTCAATATAAATAGCCTGTGATGAAGATGGTGTAATTATAGGATTTAGAAATCCTATTATTCTCTGATTTCACAATGAATGACTCCTTGATTATTTGCGTGTGAATTCCTCTTTTGATTTGCACGAGTTGAATTAGTTGCTATGAATTCTTGGCGTGATTTTGTTGTTGCCATGTAATGGAATCGACTTTCAGAAATTTCCCCTTTTGATATTTGAAATTCTCTGCTTTGATTGATATGCGTGATTGGGTAATGAACCTTGACATGTTCTTGTCCCTCGATTTAGACTGGAATTTGTTAGTTTCCTGAAGTGATATCTCACATATGCACTGTTGATTGAGAACATATATTCATTGTCCCTTATGAAAATAGCTTGCGTGATTGTTGAAATATGTTGCCATGAATAAAAACATGAAATTGATTTGTGGAATTAAATTGTTTCCTCAAAACAATGTTGAGTGACAACTGATTTCTTGACCAAAAAGGAATTCATTTCTGGAATTATGAATAAAGGTTGCCAAAAAAATGATTTTACCAAAAACAAACCGATTTAAATCTTGCCTTAAAAACTCTTGCCACATATAATCATCAGCATGATTCTTGGATTTGTTTCCTCTTTTGCTGCATTGGTTCCTTTCCTAAAATATAGGAATGAATTCTGGAAAACATTTAATTCTTGACAAAACATTAATTGATTTTCAACTTCTATCCACTGCATTAAAAAAATTGCCATGAACTATTGTTTATACATCATCATGGCTTGTGACTGAGTATTCAATTCCCTTGTGCATATGCTCATTCATTTTCTATATTTATGTTGAACACCTTGTTCCACCTGCTTGTATGAACACTGGTAGTACATGTATTCGAGCTGCTGCACTTATGTCTTGACCAAAAACTGTTACTTGGTCATGCTGTCTTGATTATTTGATGCCTTATGTGTGCAGTTTCACCAAATATGTATACATACACTTGTTTGCCTGTCATCCATGTACTCGTTCATTTGCCTTGCTACTTTGTGAACTGTTTTGGTCTGTTCTAGTTACAATTGTTCCTCGATGTGCTGAAACACACTGCTGCACCATCTTATATTCATGCTTGCTGTTGTGATCATTTTGACTTGCTCTAAAACATGCTGGTGATTGAGTATACATTTGTATGTTTGTATTTACATGAGCATGAAATCTGGTAATGCTAGCTTGCACCATGTTTGTGTTGCATGCCATGTCACTGGCTCGACCATTTGCATATTTTTGTGTTGATGTTGTCCATGAACATGATCACATGTATCACCATATTTGTGTTGATGACTGTTTGAATGAGATCTGATCTTGCTGCTACTTTGATTTAGCATTTCTTCTTGACCATCCTAGCTGCACCAGTTTTATGCCATAACTTATATATATTTGAGACTTGCACTCACATATGCATGCTGTGTTGAACTTTTGTACATGTGTGCTAAATCAATCATGTTGGCACAATGTTTTGTTATTGCAGTTCTGCCATTTCCTTATGTACACCAGAATTTTGATGCATGGCAACATGCAAGTATGTATATATGTATATATATCCCTGTGCACATATAAATTGTTGCATTCTTGAACCTGTTTCTGGTCATCCATGTTGATTCATGTCATCATCATTTTCTGTACACCTGAAACTGTGATTGTGCATTTTGATTTTGAACCATTATGAACCATACTGTTTGACACACATTTGGACTGATTTGCATACAGTCTTGAGCTCGACCAATTTTATTCTTTGTTGGCTTGAATCATGCTTTGTTGACTTTGACATTTGCACTATGTCGAGCTTGGTCCATGTGACTGCTCCACAGCTGTATACACTGATTGGCGAGGCAGTGCACACGTGTATTTATACACGTGTGTATATGCAGCCAACAGACGAATTTTCCTGTCCCTGTACTATATACTGTCTAGACACAGTCGGATTAACAAATCAGATCAAGTCAGAAAAATGATGAGAAACACACCAGAAAACTGAGGCAAATATATATATATATACATATATATATATATTTAAATAAAATTTATATTTGCATGTATACAGTTTTATTTCTATTGCAGTGTACTGTGTGTTTCTGTTTCATGTGACAGGTGATGATGACTGGACTGAAGTGACTGGACTGAAAGCTGTAAAAAACAGAAGACAAGAAGACAGAAAGCAGAAAACAAGAACAGTGTGTGTAACAGTGAAAGTGTGTGTATTTGAGTCTCTGAATGTATAAATGAAAATGTATGTGAACTGACTGAGTGTGAGGAATTGTGTATGAAAATAAAAGTTAATTGAATTGTATACATGTTCAAAAAGTGGAGTATAAAAAAGTTGTATTGTTTGAATATTTGAAATAAAATATTTATATTTAAACAAAAATACTGTGTAAATGTCTGTACAGTCGTATTCTATTTAAATTTAAATATTATATTCCTGTCTGTGATGTATATATTAAACAGTACAATAACAAACACATTTATATTATTATATATTTGTTTGTTATCATCAAACTAGAATCATATAATTGTGTATACAACACCGTTATATTCAACAATCTCCCCCTTTTGATGATGACAAACAAATAAAAGATTTTGAATATATTAAATGTGTTTATTCGTAAATAGTGGAAATCACCCTATTTGAATGCTCCCCCTACAACATAAACCCCCCCTATAACTGTGCATGAGTGTTATGAATGTAAATTTTCAAAATCAAAAATATTTATAAAATATTCACTCATAAATCAAAATCTAATCCATTCTCCCCCTTTTGTTATCATCAAAAGGATACAGAATTCAAAATATAGATGAAAAAATGACTAGCAAGAACAATATCAACTTAAGAGGAAGAGCGGCTATCATAAATTTCAATCAGTCAAACAAAAATCATAATAGATTGAGAACAGGTGTCATATTTCACATTGTAGAGAATGACGGATTTACGATGAAATTTTATATATAATGGAGAGAGTTAAAAAAATATTTTCCAATAAATATTTAAAAATTAAAGCACAAAAAAACAGTGATGGATTCAGACTATAATTATAAATTCAATTTAAGTGACAAAATCGAATAATCTTAAATCCCAATATCTTCCAATCAACAAATCATAATACGTCATAAAATTTTAACACATTTCACAAATTAGAAAGATGGATTGATAGGATGGTTTTTATAAATACCAAGGATAATTTCATATAAAAATTTATTTAGCCAGTTTATTCCTTTTTTTATTAATCTATTTAAGAGCACACTGACCACGCATAACCAGAGCTTGGATTTTTAAATGAGGTCAGTCGCAGCTTAAATTATAAGTTGTCTCATAGCCATGCATAACCAGAGCTTGGATTTTTAAATGAGGTTAGAGACACACTTATATATTTATTATATATATTTTTATCATTTTCAGTTTTATAAAGGAAAAAACTCCTCGGTATATGAAACCAATATGGATGATAGAGATGTGGTAGGTACAGAAATGGACTATGAAATAAATTTCTAAATTAATTATATTATGAAATAAGCTCGACTGTACAGGGATTATCGAAAATCTTCAATTATCACTAATTCTGAATAATAATATAGTCCCATTTCTATCACACATAATTTTCACTGTTTTAAAACAAGATGATTGAAAAAAAAAACTCTCCACATTTATATAAAAAAATGATGGATGGCAGAATGATGATAGGTAATGAAGATGGTCGTGAAATAATTCCCAGTTCAAAAATATTATAATAAACGTTCAACCATCATGAAAATTTTTAAATCAAATCCTCTCTTGTTGTGAAATATACTGCAGTCACAATTTCATCACAATTTCAAATTCTGATAATATGTTTTGATGAATTATAAATACAGTTCAATTAGGATATTGATTTCAATTTCTGAATGAATAATCAATAAATAATTTTAAAATTGAAAATCAATTACAAGAGGAAATTAAACAGATTTAAAAAAAATGAATCTATACAGGGTGATAATAAAAAAAACAGATGAGTGAAAAAGGCTGATACCAATTGTAGTCTCCTTTATTGAGGAATTTAATTACACCCTGATGGACTATCATGGACATCTCAGACCAAGGAAATTTAAACACAAACCCAGCCAGACAAATTTAGCACATTTATTAGTATAAGGAAAAAAATGTATGGATCTATACAAGGTGAGAATTTGAATCTCAGTACAGAAGGGTGAGACAAATATAAGGCGCTTCTGATACCACTTGGTGTCTCTATTTACGAGGAATTTTAACATGATACTGAACAAGAATTTCATAGACAAAAGAATTATTAAGTACCAAGCCCAAACAGACGAGATAATAGATTATGCACATGTATCAGAGCAGCAAGCATGTGATTCCAGAACAAACATTTTTCAAAACAATATCAGAGCAACACAGAACATAGTTTCAAATCATACTTGTCAAGATGATGGCCACATATGATGATTCATGATCTAATGATTAAAATATTGTTTACTTGAAATCATTTGAGGAATATGAAAATATCAGAATTTAATGAATCAATCACACCAGATTATAAATTTTTGATTTGAGATATGTGTGATATTCAATAAATCAATAATTTCAAATGATTTTTAACAAACAAATAATTAAATCAGATAATCATGAAATAAGAGTGAATTTCAAGACCAGATTTTCAAAGGAATTTTTCACAAGATTTCTAAGAATAATTTCAGATCATTTACATCAAATAATTAAGAGATATTCATGATCCATAAATAAATAATTTATTTGAAATCACTTGAATCAATGTCAAGTTTTGTGATATAATGGATCAATCACACAAAGGTTCATAATTTCAAATTTAGGAGGTGTGTGATTATACAAAATATCAATAATTTCAGATGATTTCAAACAAAACAATTTCAACTAAAATGATCATGAATAAATATGAAATTACAAGATGTATCACTGAAATTTGGGAAATCCAAGCCAAACTGAAAATTAATGAAATTATCACGACTGATGAGAAGCTATGTACTGTAATGAGTATAATATCTCAAGTGTTTCCAAAATGAATTGGAAGAAACTCAGAACAGCAAAGGTGTGTGAAATCTCATAAATATTTCAGATTTTCAAAACAATTTAGAATTCAGACTAACAGCGTTCAAGATATAACATGAATAATCAACACTGTTAGGAATTAAAAAAATAAACTCCAAAACAATTGCAGATATATACAAGTTTAAATCAAGTTCTGGAAATGATTAAAACGTAAGGGTGTTATTTAGATTAAGCGAATTTCCAGAAAAACATGAGAAACTGCAATTGGAAGTTTAAGATGCACAGATTAAGTAGAATATGGCAGTGACAAATCAAATAAAAACAAACAGAAGAAAATAAAGTAGAAAGGGGTAGAAGAAGGAATAAGACAAGAAAATAAAAACAGAAAATATTTACAAAAATGAGTTAAGAGATTATACTTGGAAGCAGATGTAAATCAGAATCTCTAACTCCTCAGACTTGGCAAAGGAACAGTAAAAGATTCCATGATATGAAGCAGTTCGAATTCACTTTCTCTTTCTGCACAGTTGCTCCTCAGCTGTCACAGGTACCTAGCAGTTTAGAGGATTGAGTGGTCTAACAAACTTAGTAAAACCACTCACAGTTTTGTTCGCAACCTTAGGTACCCAAACCTGTTTGTATAGCAATCCGTTCGAATCTATTTTTGTACCTTTAGGAACCCAAACTTGTTTGAATTTAGTGAAAATCGTTTTCTTTTCTTTAGGGGTCCAAGAATGTTTGAAAGGATTGTTATTAAACAAATTCACATCTCGTTTTTGATTTAAAAATCCTTTGAAATTGTTAGAGTTTAAATTTTCAAAGCAATCATTTCCAAAGCGATTTGAAGGATTTTTAAAATCAAAAGAATTCCATTTTTCAAAATCATTGTTTTTCCCAAAACCGAGTCCATGTTTATTTCCATGAGAAAACTGATTTTTCAAAAGCATATTCAAAGATTTTTCACTGGTTGAAAAACGTTTCAGACTCAACTCTAGATTGTCGATTTTAGATTTTAGAAAATTATTCTCGTTTAGAAGTTTCTCAGTTTTGGCTTTACTCTCAGAAATCTCAAAATCAAACTGTTTTTGTTTTTCAACCTCAAGGATCTTGAAATTCTTAATTTCATTTTCAAATTCATTCAGATTTGAATCAGTTTTCAACAAATTCTCCTTTTCAAAAAATTTATGTTTGGAATTAATATTATCCAACTCCTTTTGCAAATAATCATTTTTACAAGTTAACTCATTTTCATTTTGTTTTAAAATAATAATATCTTTTTCAAATTTCTGAAGATTCATATTGAGATGAGCTAAATTGTTCTTCAAATTAAAACAATTCTTGCACTCAGAGTTTTCAAATTTTAAATTCAGCATATTGTTTTTACGGGTCAACTCAGAATTTTCAGATTTCAAAGATTTGTTTTTCCGTTTGAGACAATCAACAGTTCTTGTTAAATTATTACAAAGAGATACCAAATCTTCATAACATAAGTTCCCATCATTTGAATCGTCATGAATAGCTCCAGTTAAACACAGATCTGAATCTGAGTTGGCTGTTGAGGGTTTTGAGCAGTTGTCCAGTTTTCGTCCATACTTTGCATCGAGTGTGTTCCAGATTTCCTGCGCAGTTAAGCATTGGGAGATAAGGCTATAATGAACATCATCAATATGAGAATATAAAATATGAGTAGCTCGTGAATTAAATCCAATATCAACCCTACTTACAATATCATACCCATTTAAAATAGTATCCCAACACTTAATATCAACAGATTTTAAATAAGATTCCATTTCTGATTTCCAATTCAAAAAATTTGTACCATTAAAAATAGTTGGAATATGACTGGACTGACTCTCTATAGACTGACAACTTGGATTACCCATGACTCTAGAGTTAACAGAAATACCTGCTCTGATACCAATTGTTGGATCTAGATTAACCCTAGAGGGGGGGGGGGGGGTGAATAGGGTTTATCACAGTTTTTAAACTGAATTGAAAAACTGACAGGATATTAAAATAATAAACAGATCACAGAATGCAGCAGAAATAAAAGTGCAGAAAATAAATCACACACAGATATACCTAGCTTCGACAAAACCCTGCCTACTGCTGCATTCCTAAGGTTTCTACTAGGTGTTATAAACAGATCCCGCATACAAGACCATGTACACTCGCAGTGCCTGCTCCTATCCTAACCCTACGCTCAAAACCCTAGACTGACTGATATCCCCTCGATCAGATTTCCCGAATTACAAACCCTGTAACTCGTAACCCTAGAATTTACAGACTCTAGTGGACTGCCAGTCAACACCCTGACTGGAACTCTAGAATTTTACAGACTTCTAGAAAAACTGTTCAGAATTGTTTACAGAAGAAAATTAAAAACAAAACAAAATTAAATAAACAAAGAAAACCCTAGGAGTTTAAATATAAGGGATCATCCCCTTTAAAACATGGATAGGCCGGCCTCCTTAGAACATGCGTTGCACCCCATTTTCTTTGCTCTGAAAATTAGAAATGGTAGCCGATCTGATGAGTTTAGGGTTTTCTGAAACCCCCAAATCGTGGCTTCGAATTGATGTTGATTTCTGGTTCTCTGAAGAACTTCGATTCTTTGATTGTCTTCAACTATCGTCGTTCTTGCTCATTCAAGATTTGGGAAAAAACTCGATCGAAAAACTGTGAGTACTTCGGTTTTTATTCCTCTTTATGCTCTCAAGTTTTTGTTGCTTGTTTTTCAATTTAAATAGCCTGTGATGAAGATGGTGTAATTATAGGATTTAGAAATCCTATTATTCTCTGATTTCACAATGAATGACTCCCTGATTATTTGCGTGTGAATTCCTCTTTTGATTTGCACGAGTTGAATTAGTTGCTATGAATTCTTGGCGTGATTTTGTTGTTGCCATGTAATGGAATCGGCTTTCAGAAATTTCCCCTTTTTATATTTGAAATTCTCTGCTTTGATTGATATGCGTGATTGGGTAATGAACCTTGACATGTTCTTGTCCCTCGATTTAGACTGGAATTTGTTAGTTTCCTGAAGTGATATCTCACATATGCACTGTTGATTGAGAACATATTTTCACTGTCCCTTGTGAAAATAGCTTGCGTGATTGTTGAAATATGTTGCCATGAATAAAAACATGAAATTGATTTCTGGAATTAAATTGTTTCCTCAAAACAATGTTGAGTGACAACTGATTTCTTGACCAAAAAGGAATTCATTTCTGGAATTATGAATAAAGCTTGCCAAAAAAAACGATTTTACCAAAAACAAACCGATTTAAATCTTGCCTTAAAAACTCTTGCCACATATAATCATCAGCATGATTCTTGGATTTGTTTCCTCTTTTGCTGCATTGGTTCCTTTCCTAAAATATAGGAATGAATTCTGGAAAATATTTAATTCTTGACAAAACATTAGTTGATTTTCAACTTCTTTCCACTGCATTAAAAAAATTGCCATGAACTATTGTTTATACATCATCATGGCTTGTGACTGAGTATTCAATTCCCTTGTGCATATGCTCATTCATTTTCTATATTTATGTTGAACACCTTGTTCCACCTGCTTGTATGAACACTGGTAGTACATGTATTCAAGTTGCTGCACTTATGTCTTGACCAAAAACTGTTGCTTGGTCATGCTGTCTTGATTATTTGATGCCTTATGTGTGCAGTTTCACCAAATATATATACATACACTTGTTTGCCTGTCATCCATGTACTCGGTCATTTGCCTTGCTACTTTGTGAACTGTTTTGGTCTGTTCTAGTTACAATTGTTCCTCGATGTGCTGAAACACACTGCTGCACCATCTTATATTCATGCTTGCTGTTGTGATCATTTTGACTTGCTCTAAAACATGCTGGTGATTGAGTATACATTTGTATGTTTGTATTTACATGAGCATGAAATCTGGTAATGCTAGCTTGCACCATGTTTGTGTTGCATGCCATGTCACTGGCTCGACCATTTGCATATTTTTGTGTTGATGTTGTCCATGAACATGATCACATGTATCACCATATTTGTGTTGATGACTGTTTGAATGAGATCTGATCTTGCTGCTACTTTGATTTAGCATTTCTTCTTGACCATCCTAGCTGCACCAGTTTTATGCCATAACTTATATATATTTGAGACTTGCACTCACATATGCATGCTGTGTTGAACTTTTGTACATGTGTGCTAAATCAATCATGTTGGCACAATGTTTTGTTATTGCAGTTCTGCCATTTCCTTATGTACACCAGAATTTTGATGCATGGCAACATGCAAGTATGTATATATGTATATATATCCCTGTGCACATATAAATTGTTGCATTCTTGAACCTGTTTCTGGTCATCCATGTTGATTCATGTCATCATCATTTTCTGTACACCAGAAACTGTGATTGTGCATTTTGATTTTGAACCATTATGAACCATACTGTTTGACACACATTTGGACTGATTTGCATACAGACTTGAGCTCGACCAATTTTTTTCTTTGTTGTCTTGAATCATGCTTTGTTGACTTTGACATTTGCACTATGTCGAGCTTGGTCCATGTGACTGCTCCACAGCTGTATACACTGATTGGCGAGGCAGTGCACACATGTATTTATACACGTGTGTATATGCAGCCAACAGACGAATTTTCCTGTCCCTGTACTATATACTGTCTAGACACAGTCGGATTAACAAATCAGATCAAGTCAGAAAAATGATGAGAAACACACCAGAAAACTGAGGCAAATATATATATATATATTTAAATAAAATTTATATTTGCATGTATACAGTTTTATTTCTATTGCAGTGTACTGTGTGTTTCTGTTTCATGTGACAGGTGATGATGACTGGACTGAAGTGACTGGACTGAAAGCTGTAAAAAACAGAAGACAAGAAGACAGAAAGCAGAAAACAAGAACAGTGTGTGTAACAGTGAAAGTGTGTGTATTTGAGTCTCTGAATGTATAAATGAAAATGTATGTGAACTGACTGAGTGTGAGGAATTGTGTATGAAAATAAAAGTGAATTGAATTGTATACATGTTCAAATAGTGGAGTATAAAAAAGTTGTACTGTTTGAATATTTGAAATAAAATATTTATATTTAAACAAAAATATTGTGTAAATGTCTGTACAGTCGTATTCTATTTAAATTTAAATATTATATTCCTGTCTGTGATGTATATATAAAACAGTACAATAACAAACACATTTATATTAATATATATATTTGGTTGTTATCATCAAACAAAAATCATACAATTGTGTATACAACACCGTTATATACAACAGGAGGAAGTCTAGTAAGCCATAACATAGAACCCCCCCCGCGAGATACATAGGAAAAGCTTTACACATGATGGCGTCGGGAGCTGCAGCAACATTCATGTACAATGGTAAGGCATCAAATGCTGTCGTGGATCAATCTTTCCCAAATAATTACTCATCGCGGGTAAGTTAAATCGCCTCAAGAATTGCGCTTCCAGAATATCATCTGTAAAAAAGGCGTGTGGCTACGGTTTATGCCCTAATCTTCATTTGTGTATCCTCGAATATCATTCATTATCAAACGCACCATCGCTACTACTTCTGCACTGGTCAATGCATGTTCCGGCTCAGTGCTCTCGGCTCTTTGAGACCCCACTGCCCCCGCCTCAGACACCTCCACCTGATTCCCTATTCGAGTAGAGTTTCCTTGCCCCCTACGACCCCAGTCAATCACAGGATGAGTGGGTGGAAGCATAGGAGCATGAGTGGTTTGGGAAGTACCTTGATCCCTACGAAGTATCCACATATCGGCATGAGCATAGGTTCTGCTAAGCTAGAGTCATTGGGGCCAAGCCGATCGGCCGCATCCTCCTGAGAACCCAATGGGCCGAGTCGAAGTTGTCGAAGATTTTTAGGCCTCACTCGTAAGGCTTCCTCTGACGTGGTGGTCGCTCATCTTCCTTATCCGAGGATGATCCCTCTGCCCCCTGGCGATGAGGAGGAGATGGTGTGCTTTGTCTTCGGAATTCATCTCATTATCTGACCATTGCGTCCATGTCATTCCTTTTTGTAGCGTTTTCCCATCTCTGAGCTTCTAAGGCTGCGTCGGTCTCTTCCAACCTGAAGAACAAGCGTGCAAAGTCATCCTGCGGAATAGGTGTTTAAGAAGGAGGCTGATTACTGGTAGTAGCAACTGCTCCAGAAGCCCTCTGGTCGGGTCGGGTCGAATTCGACCCAGGAGACTCTGTGGCTGGTTCGATCTGCAACCTGGTCTGTTGCTCTTCGTTACTCACTGCTCTTTAGGAAGCTTGATGGCTCCTATCCTTTCTTAGAGCCATACTGGTCAAACTTATCGAAGTTGTTGAAAACATCGGTAGTGATGGAAATACGAACTACTCCTTCGGACTTGGTGATCCGAATAGTAGACAAATAATCCATAAAGCTTAGAATTCAATTCTCAGTGAAAACACCAAAATGATAGACCAAAAAATGGCACTAACAATTAATTGACTAAATTTCGAAGAGATTAATGAAGAAATATAAACTGAAAACAAGGAAAAACAAGCAACATGGGATTTATTGTGGTTCGGCATTAACGATCCTACATCCACTTTATACACTACTACAAAACATGCTATTTGCTTCAGTTGTTTACCCCCTATTGCTTCGGTTCTGCAACTGAAGCAAATGGAGGCGATGCAACAAATCAAAATATGCTGCTTCGGTTGTTCAACCGAAGCACAAACAATTTTTTTGCTTCTGTTGTGCTAATAACTGAAGCAAGAAGGCACGACATTGATAAAAAAGGCTCTACTTGCTCCGGTCATGGTTACAACTAAAGCAAAAAACTTCCTTTGACAAAAAACGTACTTATAAATCACAATAATTGCTTATAAATCATAATAATTCTCAAATATGCAATAATACACATATGTGTGTACATACATACATATCAAGTAATTATCTCTTCCTATTATATAATCATACCATGTAATGATATAAATTTGACAATATAACAAACAAATAAATATAACATTTCATTTATAGTGTTGATAATACATATAATTAAGAGAAAAAACATAATTAACTAATAATGTTAATATGGTCTTAATACAACAAAAATGAACATCAAATATCATAGAATTACAAAACGAGATACGTCAACAATTTACATGAAAGAATTAAATACAAACTAAGAATTCTAACTTAATAAAAAAAATACAACTTCAAGATGTAGCTCCCACTGTGAACATAGTATAAACTGCCTCAACATAGTTCTATCACCCATACATTACAATTTACATGTCAGGATCACAAACATAATACAAATCAGAAGTTCAATAAAACATAATTCACATGTCTGGCTGAGAAAATTACATGCATGCACACATTATTTACTCTTATAACACCTGGACACACCTAATCCCCTGAAATTCAAATTTACACGATATATTTTAGGAAGTTTGAAATAAAATAAAATAAATTTGTACAAACCTGCATAACTTTTTCCTGCAATATAGAAATCGCTGTACCTGAACTTAGGAAATTATTCAAACCAGTTCACTTGAAAAGAATATATATCCAAAGCTACACCACAACATGTCACAAAATTTTATTAACTTCTAAATTGATTAAACAATCAAAACAAAATCATGCTAACCTGTTCTTTGGTCACCGTTGTGTCCAAATCCGAGGCCGAATATGAAAATTCAACTCCGGCTGGCAAATCTTAAATATTAACCATTGCATAGTAAAAATATTTATAAATTACAAATTATATATCTTTATGTTAGTAATCAAAATTATATATATGTCAATGGACTTAACGATTTTTCAAGTGTCAGCCTATTTAAAGAGTTTCTTTAAAACCAAGGCCAACAATTAGTTATTTCTTCTTATAACATAACAAAACATAACATGGGGGATAGTTAATATATGTGCAAATACAAATTAGCAAGAACATAATATGGACCATACTCTGCATATATGGTTTCTCATTAGTAAAAATTAGGATATTAGGATTACACAGGCCATGGAACAAAAGTGCAAAAGAACAAAATCCAATTGAGTGTCACTGTGTCAGTTTGAAATTGGATTCCAATCCTATAATAATAATAATTACTAACTATTGTTGTTAAGCAGGAAATGAAGCAAGACTGCGCCTCTTCACATCTTCAAACTACAAACAAACCCAAAGTCAAAAATACAATCTGTACCTCAACGCAATACTTCAGATCGAGATTTTCCTCAAGCCAGAATAACATCTTGAATTCATTAACAGCTTGGTAACATCATTATTTCATACTCCAGCATTTATACTTCTCATTGACCAAATTATTAGATGTGCAAATAATCTAATAATTTTTTTTTGACATAAAACTAGTAATCTACTGCCATAATAACCGAATACTTCTACAACACAGTTTTTAAAAATGTAAGTAGCCACCAGTCCAACTAAAACCATCAGTCTGAAAGTCAACTTATTATTTATTTTTACATTGGTTTATATGTATCCATTATTATAAGAGACCGCATATATTAAGAGACTATAATAAGATGAGATAAAATGGAAAGGGGATTAAGCCAAATAATAAATAAAAGAAAAAAACATAGTTTGAAAAAACAATAGTCATCATAAATGCCATGAACTTTAAAATGTCAGGGATGCTGACGAAATCAAAAAAAATTACATGCGCACAGGTTATTCCTAAAATAGTAATCAACATTGCATATAGTTACTTCCCCTCTTTTTCACTTTTCGATAGATGCCCATCCGTCATTGCTATTTATTGCCCATGGAGGATCAATGCAGGTGCTTCACGCTCTCTCCCAATTTCAAAAACTTAACTGCTTCGACTATGAAGGTGTTGGAGTTCACAGCTGGGAATAGTAAGGCTAGAGCTTAAATCCAAGCGAGGTCGCGACTTCGGCCAAATGGTCTCAGCCTATGAACCAAGTGTTGATTTGAATGGTCTTTTGGATCTAAAAGAAGGGCACAGAGGTGAAAGGATTTGCAGAATTATTTTACGTATAGATCTGAAATAAGCGACTAGGAGAGAATGTACTTTCAGATATCAAATTCCATGATTTTAGATCTAAACCAAAGGATTTGAGTAATAAAATTAGCGAAACGACAAAAAAAGAACAAGACAGAAGCGAGAGAATGAGGATAAAGGATTCAGACAAGGATGAGAAGCTGATGAGTGATGAACTATTTTACAAGCCGTCATTATTATCTTTAGTGCTAGGATTACAGAAGTTACGATAATGAGAGGCGGCGATAATCGCACAAGCAATAGGAAGCCTTAACCTTTAAAGCGGGTCAGGCGATTATCTGACTGCTTTGTGCAATTTTTTATTCTACATTTTTTTATGTAATAATATTACTACAATAATATATTAAAAAATTAAATGTTAATTGTATAAATTAGTATATATTAAATGTTACTTTTCGATTATTGATACGAGCGTTACGACATGCGCTTCATACGTGATCATGACATATGACCCGCATGTGATTTATTTTTCTACAAATTATATATAATTAACATGTTTAATGTAACAACCCGCATTTTACATATCGGAGGATCGTAAAATATTTTTATTCTATTCTTAGAGGGCTAGATCATTCTCATATTTTAATATGTTGATTATGGAGGTGAGAGACATGTCCATAATTTTTACCGATTTTGTTTGTGACATTTTTTCCTTATCAGTCTTGTACAGGGGATAACTTTTGACTCAGATTGAATCAGGTGTTGAGATCGGTCTCATTGGAAAGGAAATGATGTTTCTCATTCCGTGGAGTGGTCACTTTAAAGATTTGGTTCAGCGGTTTGGGAGGAATCACTATTTTAAGGTTTTACAGTTTGTTGTTCAGGTTTTTAAGCCATAATGGGCTGATTTGGAGAGGCCCATTAGAGGGCTGATGCAAGGCTATAAATAGGATGTAGGATGCATGGAGAATAGTTTACTTTCTCTATCCTCTTAATTGGGTGAGCTTGTGATCTTTCATGTCCAACCAACTACTTCTTTCCACCATTAAAATCGGGATTTAAGGAAGAAAATCGAAGATCTACACCATGAAGCTAGATCTACATCAATCAAAGCGAGAGTTCATCAGATCGAAGAGTTTAGAGAAAATTCTTCGCTGTCTGAAATCGTGATTCATCGTTTTTGAGTTGTCTCGGAGAATTGGTGAGTGATATGCATCTCTCACATGGATTCAATCAAGTATATGAGTGGTTTGATCATTATTTCATTATTTTGAGTCATTTTCTCCCAGATCTACACCATGGTAAGTCTATTTTCATATGGAACGCCATAGGATATGATTTAGTAATTTAAAACCCATAATTTCTATGTCATTTCTTATGTTTATGCAAGTTAGATCCATAGTTTTGGTTCATATATTCATTTATCTTGATTTTGGTGAATTTTACATAATTATTGATGACAATCATCCTTTTCAAGTTGTTAGAGATTTCATATCATGTTTGTGATTGAATTGGTTGAGTTGATTTCGTCGACATAAGTCGTTTGGTGAAGTTTTGGTTAAGATTAGAAACTAATCGGATTTGTACAGGTGATGGGTCGGTCGGAGTTGTACGGATTGGCCAGAGTTGTATGGGTCGATCGGAGTAGCATGGGTCGATCTGACTTCTTTACCAAGAAATGAGTGGATTGGCACAAAGATGGGTTAGTTGGGGATCTTGAGGAGTGGATCGGTCATGTCTTCATGTCATGGGTCGGTTGGCCTGATGGGTCGGTCGGTACGATGGATCACGCTCAGAAGTATTGGGTAAGTGGTGTACTTAAGTTGATGGGTCGGCCCTTGTGGATTGTAACGTCCCAGAATATTAGCGATATTATAATTAATTAATTTAATTAATTATATATTGGTTTAGTAATTTAAATGGTTTGAATTCAAATATTTTGAATATTTAATTAATATAAATAATGAGTAATAAATTTCAATTCCGGGATAGTCGGAAATAGTAAATTGCAATATTGTGTAAATTGAACAATTCACAATATTTAATTGAGTTTATATTTGAATTTTAATAACGAATATATTATTTAAACGACCAGTTGAACGTATTAATTATAATTTAATTTAAATCGAGTTTGTAACGTCGTGGTAGTTCGTAATATTGAGTTTTGAACTTTAAATGATTATACAGGATAGGGCCGTCAATGGATACTTTCGGATACAGATAGTGCCATATTCGCATCCGAAATCATTTTCGGATATCGGATATCCGCATCCGCGAATACGGACGAATATCGGATAATTATCCGCTCCACCAATGGTCGATAAATCAATGAACATAAATGGTTTTTTAAAGCAAAATATTAGGCTTTTCCAACCCAATTGATTACAAAAGTGCTAAAAATAAATAAATGTGATGATAATATATAATTTTGAGCAATTAACATGCTTTAGTAGACTTTCAATTATGTAAAATAATGAACTAGTATATTTAATCATGTTAAAATACACTTAATTTAAGCTATAATTGTGAAAAAAAGCGAACGGATAATTTTCGGATGTGGATATGCCTATATCCGCATCCGTTTTTCCGGATATCGGATATTTATCTGCTTTTCAGATACGGACAGATTTCGGATTTTTTGGGTATCCATTGACAGCCCTAATACGGGATTCGTTTTTAAGTCAGATTTATTTGAAACAAGAAACGTTTGAATCTGTTAAGTTGTATTTTTCTAATGGAGGTGAAAAATCGAGATTTTATCGTATAGATTGTAAGTTATGTCCAAATTAAACTTTTAAATAGTCGCCATGGAATCGTTTACAAACCATAACAATATATTTAATTATAATTAAATAACTGGTTTCGAATTTGGACAAGATTTTTGAGGCGTAATTATAATTTTACTGTAATTTTTAATTTTGAATATAAACCACTTTTTATTTGGAGTATTCTATACCCTATATCAACATTTTGGAAATTCACAGAATAAGTCAAGCAGTCTTTATTATTTTATTTTTGGGGTCAGGGCACATTGCTCGTCAAAACCATATCTTTATTTTTGTCGATAAAGGTCCGTAGATGGATGAAATTTTCTGCCGTAAGGTACCCTTAATAAATATCTAATATTTGATAAATAAAGAAATATTTACTATTTTATCCTAAAAATATAACATCCTAAGAAGAGAATAATTCAACTGTGCTAATTACAAGACTAAGTCCATACTTAACTAAATAGGAAAAATGATTTAAATTGCAAGACCCATATCCCATGCTAGGAACCCAGTAGCGTTCTGTCAAATCCAATACTATGTTTATTGTGATATACTTCATATCCCAAAGTGTTCTATAACCTGTTCTCATCAGCACGTAAACTCTCTTCGAATTTCTTCCTTTTGTACCTTCCCCATGCAGCTTGGATGAAGCACGCAGACACCATTCTCCATTGCTACGAGTAAATCCGAAATGCGTGCCACCATTTGCTTACAAAGAAGTCTGCGAAATTGTGTTGCGACGTAATTAAGGTCATCTTACTTTAAGGAAAAGGCTTCCACCTTAAGTCAACGAAACATACACTATGTAGCTTTCTTTTTTTCCGCTGCACAACTATAATTCAAAAATATAAACTACTATCTACTGTATTAACTAATTCGCAGGGAAAAACAGTACCTTTTAACATGCTAAATAAACATTTCGGGAATTGTTTAAATCAGTACAGACCTAGGTGATGTTGCCTACCCTAGCTAAACACTTTAAGTATAAGTTTCTCTCCTGTATACATCATCTTTCCCTTAACTATGAAGCAAACTCAATTGCACATGGGAAAGTCTGGAACCCGCCTACCTGCGCCATCCTGGGACAGCCTCCCCTATAAAAGACGCAGCTACAACATGAGTTGTCACAATCACCTACTACCCTAACATTTCCTATCAAGCCGAAGTAAATCCTAAAGCTTCATGGCAAAGGAAGTTAATGTCATAACCTATGTCAATAGCTACACAATATGGCTATGACACAACATGGTTCTTATCTTTTTCTTTCTCTTCTTCTATATATAGAGTGAAGCAACCCCTCTTTTCCGTGGAAGAAACCATGCCGTGTAGTTGATGGCTTCAAAAATAATTACAAACTATATCAACTCCCCACTATAAATCTTAAAATAACTTATTTCATATCACTTTTAGAGGAATCGAATAAGATTTTCATCACATGTTTATGTATAGCAACAACGCCAGGGGTTCGAAATGCTTTGAAATTAAAGTATCGATAAATGGACTGAAGTGGATATTTGTATTTAACATTTAAAAACCATAC
This sequence comes from Allium sativum, assembly GCA_030737875.1. Classification (NCBI taxonomy): domain Eukaryota; kingdom Viridiplantae; phylum Streptophyta; class Magnoliopsida; order Asparagales; family Amaryllidaceae; genus Allium; species Allium sativum. The sequence goes on along the minus strand of CM060911.1, from coordinate 296,506,567 downwards.
ACTGGGGGAAGTTTATGGGGCATTCGGCAGAAATGAATGTCGATCTATGTCTGTAGAACACTGTTCGAACGGGTTAAAGAAGAGAGGCAATGGCCAGTGAGAATACTGAGGAGCGGAGTGTTTGCCGTGGAGATGGTGGGTGGGGAGAAGAGAGAGATCAGGAAGGGGGGATAACAGTGGTTGTTTGGGTCAGTCGCATGAAGGAATGGTGAGGAACAAAAGCCTTAAAGCTTTCAAATATGGTGAATATACGTTAGTTAATGGAGCAACGAGTTTTGTTTAAAACAGGGGAAACAGGGACCGTAACACCCCGTAATTTTAAATATTAAAATTAACAAATATAAGAACACTTAATTTTTAGAAGAAGAATTAAGGGAAATGGGTAACTCCATTGCATTCTTCTCGTAATTCTGCTTGAGATAGAGTCTGAGTTTGCGTAAATCGGGCTCCGTATGAAGAAGTTATGGAGCTTAGAAGATTTCAAGTTTATATCAGAATTAAGTAAATAATTAATAAATCTAAATTCGAATTCAAACCAACGAAAAGCAGTGGGTGGGAAATTCCCTTCGGAGGGTGTCGACCCCCCTATAGGGGTGTCGACATAGGTGTCGACCCCCCTGTAGGGGTCGACCCCTGCTGACTGTTCTGAACAGTGATGATTTTCTGAGTCGTAGGGCTACGTGGCTACTTCTGATTGACCTGATGATGCATTTTCTTGGACTGGATGGTTTGTATGGATCCTAGGTTGATCTAACGGCTCAAATTAATACTTTACTTCTATATAATCACATCAAACCTTAACCTAAAACCTCATAATCTTATTCTATCATGCCATCATGCTGTCCATCTCTAGGCTAGCATAGCCTCCATCTTCTCCAAACTAGAAATCAAATTCAAGATTAAAGAGAAAGATCAAAGCCTACATCAATGGATTAGCTAATCAACTTCAGAAATCATATTCCAGATCTTCTCTTCTTTCTTAATCTCTGCGAGTTCATGTAGCTTTCACAAGATAATTAAACTAAAGTAATTATGATAAGTTGTAAATTGTGATCATATGATTATGCCTATCTTATCAAATTTGCAAGTTGTCATCTTCTTTTTTTGGTTCATAGCCTATGCTTTTCTGATCAATTCTATCAGTTCATGCCTGTTTGTGCTCGTATATTTATGCCTATTTTGATACCATGATTCTCTTCCCTCTTCCTTTTTCTTTTTATGAGTTAGGCTACTTCGAGCCTAACATATTATGTGAAATTCGCACACGTATAATGCTTGAATCGTAGGGAAAAAGTTTGGGAAATGTTGAATAACATGTGATTTGTTAAAAGGCATAAATTGATGATGGCTACGGTTTGGGAAAAATTGTATATAATAAGCAAACATGAGACTTGACTTAAATGGATTTGGGTGTAAACTTGTGATAATTTGGTAAGTTCAGTTATTTCTCAGATTTGGAACATGTAATAGGAATCATGACTTGTAATGAATCAAATCTAAAACTATGCCTAATTGTAAGATAATCAATTCTGATTCATGCTTATCCTTTTCTCAAATCTGAATTACCTATGCCTATGAGACTATTATGATTGATACAATGGTACCTATCATGTTGTACACCAAGTTGGTGATTCTTTTATGTTTAGTACGATCGAATCTTTATGCTTATGTTGTAACTTGCTCAGCTTAGCCATACTTATTGTTAATGTACAACATGTCTATCGGAAACATGATTCTTGAGTTGGGTACACCTTTACATGCCTATTTTGTTCCTTATGTCAATTCTTATGTTTCTCCTCTATCCCTCTCCGTTTTATTTTTGGACCTTGTTCCACGTGCGATTGAAACGCGGGGAATTGGGTATAACTTAATTAAGTAATTTTAGCATAACAATTAAATGTGGCATAGCTTGAATTGACCACACTTATGGATAATTTACATATAAATCTTGACTTGGACAGTAAATATGTAAATTGGCTAAAAGATGAACGCCTAAGACACGAGCTTAGACTTGGTTTGCGGTATAAGACTGCCCGGAACCGCCCCACATATCCAGCAACCGCAAACGATAGTCTAATGTGAGAGGTCAAAGGCATAAATTAAATGCTTAGACACGAAGTTAAGTCTGGCTTGTGATGGAAGTCTGCTCGGAGCTGCCCAGCATATCTAGCAGCCACAAATGATCGACTTTTTGTGAGAGGTCTGTGCATTAATAACTAATTAATGCTGGATATGATACCTAAACAAGTTAGGTGGGTGGGGTTAAGTTAACATGGGTAAGAAGACAACTTAACCAATATTACATGAACAAAGTGGATAGGGTTAAGGCAAGCTTTACCAATAATACATATGGACTTGATAAGTGAAAGGGTTAAGTAAATCTTGGGTAGGTGGGTAATATTAGTATATATAGACCCACAAACTTAACCGTTAAATAAACATGCGTGAATCAGTGGGAATGTTAAGTGACATATGGATATGCGGCACTTAACCAATACAACATGTTAATTAAACAAATGGGTGGGGTTAGGTTAAATTAAGAACACTTAACCGTTATAACATGTTGGTTAGGAAACCCTAGTAACGGGGACCCATTTCAATAGTAACCCAATAGATGTATCATGTTCCCTGAACTAGGCAGGGTGGGGCACGATTACTGGGCTGATTATAAGCGGTCAAAATAGCGGCGGGTGGTGCGTCAGTGTAGGTTCCGACGGAGTACGAGCATGCACGTCCTCCGAAGTGGAAAAAGCAGGCACTGGGCATCAGTAGTCATACACTGTGCATCTTGAATTGTGTCGAGTTTCCATCATAGGGATTGATACACCCCATGGTGGGACCAGCACAAGTATCTACAAACAAAAGGGGCTGAATGACACAAGTAATAAATACATGCGAGTTAGGGAGCCGATCGATTAGGGGTAGTATGGGGACATCTAGTATCTATTATGGGCAAGTAGGCTTTCAAGGATTGTATGGGGGTAGATACCTCTTACAAGATTTTACGCCTGAGGGCTACCAATTGCGGGGTTGGGATCAACTTTTTGTATGGAACTAGTAATGGTGCGATATATTTAGCATTGGTGCACTGTAGTAATTACCCTATAGTGATTAGAAGCGCAATCAACGTTTATCTTATTCATTTTTCCTACCTTGTTATGCATGCTTATGTACAGTCATTTCTTACTTTCCAGTTTATGTTCTTATCCTGTTACTTTATTGATTATATTGTTAAAGTTACTGGACTCACCAGACTAATGTCTGACCTAGTTTGTTTCGCCTCTTTTCTTCCGTCCCCCCCGATTCTTAGGGAGGAAATACTCAAGCTTAGTTCAGATGTGTCTTTCTTCCAGCTTGAAGTTGAAAGATGTATTGCTTGGCTTTGGTTCTACTTATGGAATTTTCTGTTGGCGATTATGGCTTTAAAATTTTGTACTCTGGAGGCTTTTGTACAAGACTGATATTATGTACTTGGTTTTGTTGCTTCGAAGGTGTAACCAAACCTATTTCTATTTCCGCTGCAATAAAGTCATAAAATATTTACGTACTACTTTATCCGTCTTGTAATATTCCATTCTGTTTACTTATAACGCTCCACAAAACTTAATGCATTCCTTTTGTGAGTGACATTAACGGACGTGGGGTGTTACACTTGGTATCAGAGCTGAAGGCTACCAGAACAGATAAAAGATTTTGAAAAGCCGTTTTCAAAACCATTTTTATAAAGAAGTATTTTCAAAAACATGTTCTAAAGAAGGGGTTTTCAAGAGAAAGGTTTATTATGAAAAAACATAATCCCCAAAAGCCATATATCTTTCTTTCGATTCTTTGTTTCGAATCTCTTCCTTTTTCCTTCTTGAGTCTCTTTCCCTATGTGGAGATGCTTTTTCTAAGATATGTAAGGACTTTGGTGCAATGGGCGGAAAACCGTTTCATAGACTGAGACGTTTGTCGAAGCTAGAATTGGCTCAGGGAAGTGGAGGACTCGTTTGGTATCTTTGAGATAGATGATGGAAGGTTCTGCTAGCTGCTTGGTCGATGAGGGAGTTTAGGCTAAGGAGCACAACCCAAGGATGAGGAATTTGTTGATATGGCTTTAATCCATGAAGAAGATAAAGGATAAAGTGGAAAGAATAATTAACCCCGTGACAAAGGAAGGTGTCTTTATTATGGTATAACGGGCCATGTAATTAAGGACTGTAGGAAGAAGAAGAAGCCTGGTTGTTTTCATTGCGGTGAGGCAGGACATCTGATTAAAGACTGCCCGAGGAGGCAAGGGCAAGGGCAGAGGACAGGACCTACTTCTGGAGGACAGTTTCTTGCTCTCATGGCACCAGGATAGGAGAGAGAGATATAAACGTTTTTGTTGAAAGTTTGATTTCCCTTTTTTTGATCATCCTGTTCGAACTTTATTTGATTCTGGAGCTTCATACTCGTTTGTATCGGCTTCGTTAGTTAAAACACTGCACTTAAATAACTAGTCTACTTGTAGATCCCATTGTAGTCTCAAATCCTATTGGAGGTTCGGCTCATTTATCTATGCTTTGTCGGGATTTGAGAGTGTCTATCTTGGGCGTTGGGTTTGAATGCAACGCCTACGTTTTTGGTTTCATGGGCTACGACTTGATTCTAGGAGTGGATTGGCTAGCCAGGTATGGTGCTATCCTAGACTGTGACAGGAGGGTAGTTAGACTGTTAACTCGTTGTGGAAAGACCCTTGATATTTCTTGTGACCCTAGAGGTCCGGTGATGCTTAGCTACCTAGAATCTCTTGACGCATTCACCGATGATTTGGAATCTGTTCGTGTAGTCCGTGAGTATGGTGACGTCTTTGATGTGGGTTGGGGTTTAACCCCAAGGCATGAGATAGACCTCCGTATATACTTAGTAGGTAATGCCAAGACAGTTGCATTACCAGTGCACCACATGGCTCCGAGAGAGGGGAGGGAACTTAGTAAGCAAGTAGGGGAGCTACTCGAGGAAGGATTCATAAGAAGAAGTATTTCGGAATGGAGTGCTCCAATTGTTTTTGCTACAAAGGTTGATGGTTTGCTTAGATTGTGCGTGGACTATAGGGAGCTGAACAAGCTCACGAAGAAGAACAGACACCCATTGCCGAGGATAGATGACTTGTTCGATCAATTGGTTGGCGCTTCGGTTTTCTTGTAGTTTGATTTAGCTACAGGATTTCATCAGCTAAGGGTGGCCGAGGATAGCATAGATAAGACTGCATTTAGGACTCCTGATGGTTTCTTCGAATGACTCGTCATGCCTTTTGGTTTGACGAACGCACCCGCATATTTCGTAGACTTGATGAGTAGGGTGTTTAGGGGGTTTCTAGACAAGTTTTTGGCAGTCCTTGTGGATGGTATTTTGATTTTCTTTAGAAGCAAGGAAGAGCATGCCCTACATCTTAGGGAAGTTTTAGAGACCATACGAGCGCATCAACTCAAAGCTAAGTTCTCCAAATGTCATTTTTTGGAGGAAAGAAGTGAGTTTCTTAGGACATGTGGTCTCTAAGGAAGGGATAGCAGTGGATCCAGCAAAGGTGGTGGCAATCCAAGATTGGAAGGTTCCTAGAAAAGCAACAGAAGTAAAAAGTTTTCTAGGGTTGGCAGCCTACTATAGGAAGTTTGTTAAGGACTTTGCAAAGATATCAGCCCCAGTTTTGACTTTGCTAGATGGGAGCAAACCATTCACAGTACATACCGGTGCTTGCGGGATATGGCTTGGAGCAGTTTTCGATGTAAGAGGAAAATGTGATATGCAAAAGGTGGTAGATACGCAGTTATGTTTGAGTATAGCGGATCGTCTACAGACGGATGGACGGACAGAAAGGGTAAATAGAATCCTTGAAGATCTTTTTGAGGTTATGTACCCTATATTTTGGAGGGACATGAGAAGAGCACCTTCCATTTGTGGAGTTCGCTTATATCAATAGTTACTAAGCTAGTATTAGGGTTTTTATGGACGACCATGTTGATCACCAACTTGTTGGTGGGAGTCTACGGATAAGATTTTGCTTGGACCCGAGCTTATCAGAGAGATACTTCATGGAAGATGGACTTGATTCTAAGGCGAATGAAAATGGCACAGGACCGGCAAAAGTCGTACGCTGATAAGAGACAAACCGACCTTGAGTTCGATGTAGAGACATGGTTTTTATTAAGGTGTCACCGTTGAGGAACGTAGTTTGCTTTGGAGCTGCAGGGTTATTAGCACCAAGGTTTGTAGGACCCTTTCCCATTACAGAGAGGATTGGACAGATGGCGTACAGAGTGAAGTTGCCGGGGAAGCTTAGTAGTGTTCATGATGTGTTTCACATGTCGTATTTGTGGAAGTGTTTACATGATACCGCGGAAGTAGTGGAGCCGAGCATGCTTAGAGAAGTGGAAGTGGAGCGAGATGCCACGATTAGACGAGCTCCTACATGCATCCTTGGATCGGAGATCAAGAAGTTACACAACAGAGAGGTCAAGTCGGTTAAAATCCAATGGGAGCTGATCAATGAGATGCGACTTGGGAGATGGAAGACATGATACGTGCGTCGTACCCTTTCCTTTTGTGAGGATATGTTCTTAACTTCTCCCTTTTCTACTACTTTGTTTATACTTGTTCAATCGTTTAGTACGTCCTCTCGTTTACATCCTTGATCTTTAAATAGGAAAATCCTATGGTTGTAAACATGTGTTTGAGACATGTTATGTTTTGTGGATGCAAGTGGATGCAAGTGTTTTACTAGTGGTTGCTCGTGGATGCATTTACACACACATTTGGCACTAGATCGGCCTGTCACTTTCATATTGCATATGCATATATGTATTTGTATAGGGGTTGAAACTTGATGTGTTATCATATGGATGTTGCATTTGTATAAATGTACGGTTGTGCACTCATATAGAAATGATATGTATCAATAGGGTTCTTTTGCATACATAATGGACGCATGGCACTATCATGATTTGCATTAAGGAGGTTAACTGAATCAGTAGACCGCCTGATTTTGCATTAGATAAGGACATATACACACACTATGCATATGATCATGAAAGCGTTAGAAATCTTCTTAAGGACAATGGATGCCTGTGATTGAATGGTTGAGTAGATGGATGTTGGATGGTAGGATATACATTCTTCTTGACTTGGAGATTTCGAGGACGAAATCCTTTAAGGAGGGGAGAATGTAACACCCCATAATTTTAAATATTAAATTTAACAAATTTAAAAACACTCAATTTTTAGAAGAAGAATTAAGGGAAACAGGTTATGCCATTGCATTCGTCTCGGAATTCTGCTTGAGATAGAGTCTGAGTTTGCGTAAATCGGGCTCCGTATGAAGTTATGGAGCTTAGAAGATTTCAAGTTTATATCAGAATTAAATAAATAATTAATAAATCTAAATTCGAATTCAAACCAGCGAAAAGCAGTGGGCGGGAAAATTCCCGCCGGAGGGTGTCGACCCCGCTTAAGGGATGTCGACACAGTGTCGACCCCCCTATAAGGGTGTCGACATAGGTGTTGACCCCCCTGTAGGGGTCGACCCCTGCTGACTGTTCTGGATAGTGATGATTTTATGAGTCATAAGGCTATGTAGAGAATTCTAGTTGGCCTAATGACGCATTTTCTTGGAATGGATGGTTTGGATGGATCCTAGGTTGATCAAAAGGCTCAAATAAATCATATACTTCTATATAATCACATCAAACCTTAACCCTAAACCTCATAATCCTATTCTATCAGGCCATCATGTTGTCCATTTCTAAGCTAGCCTAGCCTCCATCTTCTCCAAACTAGAAATCAAATTCAAGATTAAAGAGAAAGATCAAAGCCTACATCAACGGATTAGCTTATCAACTTCAGAAATCAGATTCCAGATCTTCTCTTCTTTCTTAATCTCTGTGAGTTCATGTAGATTTCACAAGATAATTAAACTAAAGTAATCATGATAAGTTGTAAATTGTGATCATATGATTATGCCTATCTTATCAAATTTGCAAGTTGTCATCTTTTTTTTTGGTTCATAGCCTATGCTTTTCTGATCAATTCTATCAGTTCATGCCTGTTTGTGCTCGTATATTTATGCCTAGTTTGATACCATGATTCTCTTCCCTCTTCCTTTTTCTTTTTATGAGTTAGGCTACTTCGAGCCTAACATATTATGTGAAATTTGCACACGTATAACGCTTGAATGATAGGGAAAAAGTTAGGAAAATGTTGAATAACATGTGATTTGTAAAAAGGCATAAATTAATAATGGCTATGGTTTGGAAAAAATTGTATATAATAAGCAAATATGAGACTTGAAGTAAATGGGTTTGGGTGTAAACTTGTGATAATTTGGTAAGTTCAGTTATTTCTCAGATTTGGAACATGTAATAGGAATCATGACTTGTAATGAATCGAATCTAGAACTATGCCTAATTGTAAGATAATCAATTCTGGTTCATGCTTATCCTTTTGTCAAATCTGAATTACCTATGGCTATGAGACTGTTGTGATTGATAAAATGGTACCTACCATGTTGTACACCAAGTTGGTGATTCTTTTATGTTCAGTTCTATCGAATCTTTATGCCTATGATGTAACTTGCTCAGTATATCCATACTTATCGTTAATGTACAACATGTCTACTGGAAACATGATTCTTGAGTTGGGTACACCTTTACATGCCTATTTTGTTCCTTATGTCAATTCTTGTGTTTCTCCTCTATCCCTCTCCGTTTTACTTTTCGACGTTGTTGTACGTGTGATTGAAACACGGGGAATTGGGTATAACTTAATTAAGTAATTTTGGGCATAATAAGTAAATGTGGCATAGCTTGAATTGACCACACTTATGGATAATTTACATATAAATCTAGACTTGGACAGTAAATATGTAAATTGGCTAAAAGATGAACGCCTAAGACACAAGGTTAGACTTGGTTTGCGGTATAAGACTGCCCGGAGCCGCCCGACATATCCAACAACCGCAAACGACAGTCTAATGTGAGAGGTCAAAGGCATAAATTAGATGCTTATACACGAGGTTAAGTCTGGCTTGTGGTGGACGTCTGCCCGGAACTGCCCGGCATATCCAACGGCCACAAGTGATCGACTTAATGTGAGAGGTCTGTGCATTAACAACTAATTAATGCTGAATATGATACCTAAACGAGTTAGATGGGTGGGGTTAAGTTAACATGGGTAAGAAGACAACTTAACCTATATTCCATGAACAAAGTGGATAGGGTTAAGGCAAGCTTAACCAATAATACATATGGACTTGATAAGTGAAAGGGTTAAGTAAATCATGGGTAGGTGGGTAATATTAGTATATATAGGCCCACAAACTTAACCGTTAAATAAACATTTGTGAATCAATGGGAAGGTTAAGTAACATATGGATATGCGACACTTAACCAATACAACATGTTAATTAAACAAATGGATGGGGTTAGGTTAAATTGAGAATACTTAACCGTTATAACATGTTGGTTAGGAAACCCTAGTAACGGGGACCCATTTCAGCAGTAACCCACATAGATGTATCATGATACCCTGAACTAGGCAGGGTGAGGCACGATTACTAGGCTGATTATAAGCGGTCAAAATAGCGGCGGGTGGTGCATCAGTGTAGGTTCCGACGTAGTACGGGCGTGCACGTGCTTCGAAGTGGAAAAAGAAGGCATTGGGCATCAAAAGTCATACACTTTGCATCTTGAATTGTGTCGGCTTGCCATCATATGGATTGATACATCCGATGGTGGGACCAGCACAGGTATCTACAAATAAGCGGGGCCGAATGACACAAGTAATAAATACATGCGAGTTAGGGAGCCGATCGATTAGGGGTAGTATGGGGACATCTAGTATCTATTATGGGCAAGTATGGTATCAAGGATTGTATGGGGTAGATACCTCTTACTAGATGTTACGCCTGAGGGCTACCAATTGCGGGGTTGGGATCAACTTTCAGTATGGAACTAGTAACGGTGCGATATATTTAGCATTGGTGCAGTGTAGTAATTACCCTATAGTGATTAGAAGCGCAATCAACGTTTATCTTATTCATCTTGCCTACCTTGTCATGCATGCTTATGTACAATCATTTCTTACTTTCCAGTTTATGTTCTTATCCTGTTACTTTAATGATTATATTGTTAAAGTTACTGGACTCACCAGGCTAATGTCTAACCTACTTTGTTTCGCCTCTTTTCTTCCGTTTCCGCTCCCCTCAGGTTCTCAGGGAGGAAATATTCAAGTTTAGTTCAGATGTCTCTTTCTTCCAGCTTGAAGTTGAAAGATGTATTGCTTGGCTTTGATTCTGCTTATGGCATTTTCTGTTGGGGATTATGGTTTTAATTTTTTTTACTCTGAAGGCTTTTATACAAGACTGATATTTTGTACTTGGTTTTGTTGTTTTGAAGGTGTAACCAAACCTATTTATGTTTCCGCTGCAATAAAGTCATAAAATTTTCAAGTACTACTTTATCCGTCTTGTAATATTCCGTTCTGTTTACTTATAACGCTCCACGAAACTTAATGCATTCCCCTTGTGAGTGACATTAACGGACGTGGGGTGTTACAGAGACAGAAGAATTTGTCTCGTAATGGGGTAGCGATGGTCACGGCAACGGCTTCTGAAAATGGAGTGGGATATTTCTTTCCGGGAGAAGATGGATTTGCGGTGGGTTCTAATTTGGGTATGTGGGCCAACGTTTATTAAGGGGAAGTCCAAAAGTATGAATAAAAGAGAAAGGGGAAAAGGATTGGAAAAGAAATATGCGGGCAAACTCAGGCTAGCATATGGCATGCAAATAGGAAGTGGAGTCTGTGTATTTAAATAGAAAGCCTACAACATGAATGTTTGGGTAAGGTTACATATTAGCTAAGTTATCTAGTTATTCAATTTAATTTATAATTCGATAAGTTAATGTATTTTATTAAAATAATAATAATAATGTAACGATGCAGAATCTGTCTTATTCGCGGTCTCTGATATTATAGTCATATCGCTAAATAAAATCCGTTAGAATAAACATAATTTATCAGTAAAATGTTAATGGTCGAATTTAATTACGGTCAATGTAATTAAATTACAACATCTATTTATAGTGACACTTTTAACAGAATTTGACGCCGTCAATTGCGTTGGGTCTGTACGGACGAATGTTATGAAATAAATCTAGTTTGGATCGATTTAGAGGTCGTTGGAATTTACGGTGGAGTAAAACGTCCGATCGGATTATTGGAAATTAATCGGTATTGGACGATTAATGAACCAAGGTGAGTAAACTCACTAATTCTGTCCAATTTTATAATTTTGAAAACGTTATTTAATATTGATAAAAATGACTGAATGATGTATGTGATGGTTGTTTGAATGATTTGTTGAAATTTTAGATACAATTGTATATATAAACCAAAACATTGTTTCCATTTATTTTAATATTTCATATTGATATGAAATTAGTGTTATTATTGTTGATTAACATCTTTGGATGCAGGGAAACAAGTTGGAGGAATCCAACTGGATTCCTCAACAATTATATTGTTGTTTTTCATATATTGCATTATATGATGTGACAAATAATCCCTCGTTGATTATTGTGTGTTTTGGGATGTTGGAATAATATTGACCCCGAAATAATTGGTATTTAAATACCGTGAATTACATTCGAATATATGGGGAAAGAAATTGGAATTTTAAAAAGGGAATTTCTATATTTTAAAAATAGATATTGAATATCGATTAGCTAGGATATAATATCTTGTTTTGAATATATTAAAACACGGTGTATGATTTATAAACGATATTTAGAAATGAAATGAAATAATTATTTTTAAATAATCTATTAATGTTAATTTAAAATTGGGTAGTGGAAAGGGAATTTGTTGAATTTATTTTGAGTTTCGAAATGTGAATATGGCTTGAATAAAACTATAAATATTGGTAAATATAATTCAACAAATGTCGAATGTTATTTAAATAATATATATTATATAAAGTGGAGATGTACAGGATAATTAATATTGATTTAAAACCAATAATTTACAATAGAATATGTAAGTGAGATAAAGTTTTGAACTTGATATATATTTAGCAAGGAGTTAACTACTAAAGAGAATCTACAAAGTAGAATATTAATATGAATTAATATAATAACTAGATAAGGGTAATTTTAAAACTGTAATGGTATTTAAATCAAGATTTGATTTAATAAAATGAGTCCAGATTTCTATAAAAGAATATTATTCATGCTTTAAAGCGAATAACAATTTAATAGCAAACTTTTTGCAAATTGGAATGGTTATAAAGGGATTTGGTGATGTTTGGAAGTGATAAATTCAAAAGTGAATTCAGAAATGAAGTTAACCTGAAACGGTATACTATTTCAAAGATCAGAACGATAATTGAATGGAGATTTTTCAAAAGAGAGTTATACATTGGGATTCGATTCCATCGAATTCAGGAAAGTACCATTTACTTTCCAATTATAATTAAGATTTATTTATTTATTTAAATAAAAGTTATATTTTGAAATTTAATATTTCAAAGTTAGATATTATAATGCTATCGTTATAATCAATATTTTCTGTAAAGGAAGGGGAATCTTGAATTAAATCTGAGAGTCGTGTAAGTAATGTTCTGTTTAAATTTTGAGCTTTGACTATTTCGAAGTTGAGAATGTTGTTCAGTTAAGGTCCGAGAGGTAATTATACCCCAACTTGATTGGCATCATGATTAACTGATGAAGAATTAAGGTTCAGTAGTGAGATTGGTTAGTGATATAATAAATGAATGATTAATGAGTTAAATATAGTAACGATGATTTTATAACATTAGTTTAATCTAATAAAAAGGTTTAAAAACATGTTTCCAAATAAAATCAAAGATATTGTCTGAGTATAAAAGATGGAATGATTTGATTAATTTTAAGTTTATAAATGGAGATAGAAAATGTCTTCCAATGTTAATAACTTATATTTCCTAAATATAGAAGATATGAAATGTGAAGAGATGTAATTATTTTCCAACATTGGTCGTATATTTTCTGGAATATAGAAAATAAACTATGTATAACAAATGGAAACATTTTCCAAGGATCGTGTAAGGCTAAAACGAGTTTTAAGGAATATTTAGGAGAAATACGGGGAACAACAAATTGGGAAATGAATAAATTATTGATAAATTAATTAAAGGGGCTCAGTGTTGATTGATGATTGATCGGTAAGATTTCCATTTGGAAATATGACCATCGTTTGTATGTATGTTTTCCTTTGACAGTTAAATAACTGGCTATCAAAGTTTTTGACCATTTCCATTGTCAATATGGAGAGACCGAGATCAGATTAATTCTCTGAAAACCACTCGACATAGGCATTAGCGTTGCGAATCAAGAATGTGAAAACAATTGAAGACGGAGTTTATGCAAGGGTTGTTCTGGCGATCCTGGGTAGAAATTGCCTAAGATGGATTTATAGAATAATGCCTTCGGTTTGTCCAATCCCAGGACAACTTGTATGGATGAATGTCTGACAGAGTATATCTAATAGATTGCGTAAGATTGATCTCTTCAAACGTATCCACGTTTGGTGGCGGAGGAATTCGTTTCTCTTAGCTTTATACCCGTGATATTTTTGTGGAAATCAATTTGTGATTTGGCGGGTATGATGATGTGGCATTCAAAGTAAATGAAGGTGTGATCTGTCAAAAGATACGTTATGACCTCAAGCCTCATCAACCGAGAAATGACAAAAATCGGGCAGGCAACATGGCTATGTGGGTCGTCTCCATTAGGGTGTATTGTCACCATCTAGAGAATATTCTTATTCTTTACTTCTTTTCGCTTCTGTATCTCCCAGGAATGGTTATGTTGCTAGGAACCGTAGGTGACAATATATTCGATACACTCAAGAGAAATGAGTGGTCGGTCATGTATGGGCCGGGCTGCAAGATGTTCTTGTTGAACCCAGTGTATTACCCTCTAGAGATACACTATCCGTAGGTGGTTCCATACCTTGTCATAGTCGGAATCCTATCTCCAATAAGTGCACGTGGTTTTGATTGTATGCTATATATGTGGAGCGTGAGATGCAAGCGTTCCGCTAGATTGTTATTTGTTTGTATTTAGACACTATTATAATATCAGAAAAGTATTGATTTTCATAAACTGTTTTGGGTTATCGTAAGGTACCGTCCGTGTTTATGTGTGGATTGGTCTTACGATTAGATTTTCTTTCAAAATGGATTTTGAAAAGTTAAACCGAATGATTTGAGTTTACTCACACCAGTCACATGATTGGCCCAGAGTTTATTTTGTTTTGTTTCCCTAAATTCTTAGGTGCCCAAATTTGTACGGGCAGTCAAGTAGTTAGGATTTTATAGATACTTGGGGGAGCTTGGAGCAGGAGGTTTCAACACTAGTTTTAATAGAGTTTATTTCCGCTATGATATACATGTGATGTACTCTAATGATATATGTAAGTACAAAATACAGTTTGTATTTTAAAGTTATGTTATATATTATATTTTATTCGTTTCGCTGTGAGATTCGTGCTTACTCTGATTTTGTTCTATTGTGATCTTCTTCTTCTTCTATTCTAAGTTTCTTTCTTTCTATTTCTCACCCTCTAACTTCTTTCTATTAATGATCTGGTATTTCCGATGCTCGAATAGTCAACATAGTGTTTTGTGTTGATTTTCGAGGTCGAAAATTCCATGGTCGTTACATGGATCAACACTTAGGCGGGTCGGTCACATAGAATAGGATGGATCAGTCATCTTATGGGTCGGCAAAGAAGATAGATCGATCGTGACTTATTGGGATGGGTTGGTCGTGACTCCCATGGATGGATCAGTCATTATAGGTTGGTCGGAGCAAAGAGTGATGGATCAGCCGGACTAGGATGGTTCGGTCAAGCATGGTTCGGGTCATAGTTAGTGAGTCGACATGTACCAAGGGTTATGACAACGCTTTCAAATGCTATGGTTAATGGCATAAAACGCTGTGGTTTGTCTCCATAGTAAATGGATGAAACACCATTGATTGATGCTGAGCCATTTATTGATGTTGTTTGGTTCAGTAATGTCATGAATTTGATGCATGTCCAAGTGGGAATGTTTGAAGTGATGTGATATATTCGTTAATCAGTGTAGACTTACGCAGGAGAAGGTAACTCAAAAGTCGTGACTTGGTGGATAATGGTTGCTCGAGAAGGTTGCTTGAGTAGTAAATAGCCGTCAAGGTTGGACGACTAGAGATATTGAAGGCTGAGAGATTATCATTGTTGTAGGTTCTAAAAGGCTCAAAGAAGGGATACAATAGAGACGTTTAAAAGACTGGAAAGTTGCTGGTCGAGTACCCTGGGTATCATTGAAAGGCCTAGTTATGTATCGTTGAAAGACGTATGGAGTTTCTGTTAGAACCAGGGTCACCATTAGCCCTTGACATAAGCCAAGGTTGGTCGTCATACAATTAACGATGGTTTCGAAGTAGGATAGGCGGTGATAACTAGAGTCAGTCATGAATGTTTGGTTGTTTTGAGTGTATCGCCTCACGTAAGTTTTCCAAGGTAGAAGGAGATATTCGTTGAGTGCTTGTATGATATTGGTTTAGGCCTCTGAGGCTTGTTCTTGAGGGATGTTGAGATTGATTAGGATGGTTTACGTGAGAGTTGTGATTTCTATTGGATGAATGGTTACCCTTAATGCCATGGATGAATTGTTGTTCCTTTGGTTTTTCGGATTGTAAAGGCTATCACTGTCAGATGTGGGGAAGGCAGGTTTGGGTTCTTCTCTGGTGGTTGGTACATTGGTTGGTAAATCGACCTATTCTCATATACTTTGTTGACGATGTTAGATAGCTATTTATCGCTCACTAAAACTGTTGTCTAACTCAAGGTTTTATGTTTCCCTCTTATTACCTTGGGCAGTTCATCCGATTTTTGGATGGGCAGACAAGGTGGTAGGTGACAGGTGATATCTTGGTTAGGACGACGTTGCAGTTCGGTAGCGAGCAGGAGGCTGGCATATTACTTTTCTTTATCTAGTATTTGTTTCCGCTGTTTGATGTTTGACTCTGAGTGCTGAAGTGAGGCAAATTTGTATAGACATATATGTTGTAATCCTGGTATATGGATATACTTTCTAGTTGTTGTGAAAGTTTGGTGTTTTTTTGCTCAAATATGCTTCACTAATATTGCATGTTGTATATGTTCTATTATATTTTATCCTTGCACTGTGAGTCCTATGATAGGTTCCGTTTTTGTTATCATACCTTGGTGATCGTCCATAATTGCCTGACACGTCTTCATTGCATTATTCCTCTTGTTTAGTGCAGGGGTCATGGGCGGTCGTCATATTTAAGATAAATTAACATGCATAGAAATTTAGTTAAGTGTTTTTTTCGGAAACCATGTGTAGTTAATTTTAAATTTCATCTTAAGTTGCAATATTATAATTTTCGTTGCTTTTACTACCAAATAAATAATTAATCTTTCAATGATTTTTTTTGTTAAAGTAATGTTTATTTGTTAGATACTAATTTTAAGTAATAAAGGGTATTTTAAATTGTATAGCAGCCTAATTGTTAGATCCTAATTATAAGCATAGAGAGATATATTGGAATGATAAAGAAGTTAACTATTATATCCTATTTTTAAGAGATATCAAAATAGAGGGACATTTTGCGACCAACTATTAGTAAAAATTCCTTGATCATTATAAATTAATAAATGTTTATCTTAATCATTGATTATTTATTAATTATTAAACTTTCAGCAGTCATTATTGATAAATAATTGTTTAAAATTAATTATTAGATAATAAATATAACTTAAAATGTATCAAAATTTATTATTATTTATTAAATATTAAATATTAATATTAATTATTATATAACTATTAGTCATTAATTATTTAACAGTAATTATCAATTATTAAATATTACTTCTCAAATTAATGAATATTACTAATTAGATATTATATGTTAAACATCAATTATTAAATATTATTTGTTAATTATATTTATTAAACATCATTGCTATACAACCGAAGCAAATAACGCTAATTGCTTTGGTTGTGTGGACAACCAAAGCAAATGAGGAAAAGCAACATACCTGTTTTGTACTATTGATAATCCTTATTCAATAAATAATTATGATTACAACACTTGAAATCTCTCAGCACTCAAAATACAATCATATTTCTCTCAAGAATGTTGAAATTCACTCGAATGTCACTGAATTGCTTGCGGGTCGAATATTAATGGTGGCTGAAAACAAAGAGCTTATATCACTTAAGTGCCAAAAAGTCCCATTTTCTTCCATGGGGTCAGGTATATATAACAAACATATGTGAAATTTAAGTGGGAACAGTTGCATCCATATGGCATTAGTTTTGGTTTTGTAAGTCATGAGCAACAACTAGTTCATGCAGGTAGTTGGTCGTATGTCGTGGCCACATGTCATTTTCTTTGCTCGAATAGAAGATAATGTAAGTAGTGGGCGGTTGTTCCATGCAGTATCAAAGTCGGGGGTCGGGTCGTGTAACGACCTGCGATTCGGACGCTCAAATTTCAATAATAATACTTAAACTCGTATTACTTCCAAAACTAAAGTATCAAAAACACCAGATAGTTAATAGAAAGAAGTTAGTGGGTGAGATAAGAAAAAAGAAATATTAGAATAGAAGAAAAAGAAGAATAAGAAATATGACACAACAACATCAGAGTCTCACATTGCAGCGGAACAAAATATAATATAGAAAAATAAATTTGTTGCGAGATATAAAATAAAACTTACAATCATCAGAGTACATCAATTCATATGGAAAGTTATAAAAATCTATCCTCATATACAACACATAGTTGAATAAAACTAGATATCATACGACTGAACACCTTCAGCTCGTTCCTGGACTTCACAACCCCCAATAACCTGAACCTGTAAAACTCGGCCTGACCCGAGCATTGCAAACGCCGGATCAGTTTGGTGAACCAGAGTGAGAAAACTCACTAAGTTTAAGGGTAACATCCAACTTGATTTTAAAGTTAAACAAATCTATAAGAAATAATCGTAAGATCTGTCCACACATAAACACAGTCGGTTTTTACCTTACGATAACCCAAAACATTTTGAAATCATTTCTTATTCTGATATTATAATAGCGTATAATTCAAGTAAAAAGCATTCTAGCGGAACGCTTGCAACTCTCGCCATACATACATAGTATACAATCAAAACCGCGGACGGTTATTGGAGATTGGATTCTGACTATGATAAGGTATGGAACCACCTTCCGATAGTGTATCTCTAGAGGGGAATACACTGGGTTCAGCAAGAACATCTTGCAAGTGGTCCACACATGATCGATCACTCATTTCACTAGAGTTTATCAAATGTATATCACCAACGGCTGGGAGCAACCCACCGTTTCCCGAAAGGGACAACATCGATAGAGTGAAGAAGAGAATGGATTTTCTATAGATAGGTGATAATACACCCTAATTGGGAGCGACGTACTTAGTCATGATGCCTGCTCGATTTGTCATTTCCTGGTTGTGAGGCTTAAGGTTAATAATTACATTTTTACGATAGCATACCACCATTCAATTTGAATGCCACATCATTAGATATGCCAGAAAATCACTAATCGATTTCCCCAAAAATACTCTAGGTGTTAAGCTAAATAACTTTCCTTCTTTGCCACCAAACTTGGTACATTTGAAAAAATCAATGTACGAGACCCCTTTGGAAATACTCTATCAGACATCCGTCCATACAAGTGGTCCTTGGACTGGGCAAACCGAAGGCACCCTCCTACTGCATCCTAAAAATCACCCTATATATCAGTAGCGAGTAGTTCTTGCAATCTGTAGATTCCAATCACGTTAGAATCACAAATCAAAATAATTCTGGTCGCAACGTCAGAGAAATTTGACAAGTAGTCCTTTCGCTTATGAAGATCCATGGTCTACAACTGCTCCATCTTCAATCAGCATCTTCGATGATTTCATATTTGCTGATTCAGAATGGTTTTCGAATATAAATTCAATCCCGGTCTTTCTGTATCAATAATTGTATAAATCAAATTTGATAGTCGGTTATTTAACTATCAAATAAATAACCATTCAATCATGAAAATAAAAATGAGTTTACTGATTCGGTACTCGGCATCACTTGGCCATTTTAATTAAAAATAATTACCAAATGGATAATTTAAAACTCATAAATCTTTCAATACTTTTAAACATAATTTTGACTTCTTATTTTATTTCATGAGTATTCACAAAACTATTTTAAATACTTAGAATTAAATCAGATATATATATATTCTCACTTTGGGTTCAATTAAATTTCACGTAAAACATCGTTATGATATCTCTTTTGTTTCATTTCTTGAAAACAATAATTAACACTTCTTCTTTGAATAAACTTATTCAAACTTATCTCTTTAATTCCTTAAATCTCGAAAATATCATTATATCTGCATAAAATCTCTTTTTATTTTCATTACTTCAACATTCATTAGTCCCTGGCCGTAATTTGGTAAGCGAATAACTACCAAAGTTTCAACCTCGAAGAACGCAATCAACATTAGATTAATCTTAGAAAATCACTCAACTCAACCAATCTCCAGTTAGGTTCCAATTCTTTAACTTCTCCTCTTAACTCCTTATCAACCCATATTATTCCACTTCTAATCCACTCAACCATTTTCAGCTTTGGAAATCTTGTTTCAGTTCCATTTATTTCACTTAATTTCATTATTAATTATCTTCAATTTAAAATCAATGTTTTAACCTCACACCTCTTTTGTAAACATAATTTACAAACTCAGGTTTAATATAAACCTTACTTTAACTCGAATTCTTTTTACTTAATTCCAACGCCAAATAAACATTTATTTTAAACTATCATATTCACTTGAAATCACTTTTATAACATCGTTATAAAAGCTCGGTTTTAATATCAAACTCCTTCCTAACCTCTTTTCAAAACTCAACTATATTCCAATACAAAACTAATTACTTAAGTGGACTTCATTTAAGAAGTAATTACTTAAATTATTATTACTTAAAATAATAATTTACTTCATCATTAACTACAGTAGTTAAATTCTTTACTAACTAAAATAAATAGTAAATTCTTTTTAAAATCTTATTAAAATTTAAAAAAAAATCGTTAAGCTATTTTATTTGATTAATTAATAACAAATTAATCAAACAACCAATTTCAATTAGAATAGTTGACTTACCAACTTAAAGCACGGTTATCTCGTTAATAAATTCCAATGAGACCTTCCTTTAAATTGATTAATAATATGATTAATTTTAAATAATTCCATTTTTTTTGTTTCTTGGAATTAATTGAACTCTTAACCGTTAGGTTAAGTTCTACTCATTTGCTTATAAATCCGATTAACATCAGAACTTGCTTTATAAAATCATTTAATAATCACTTATGAACTTAAGTAATAAATAATAAATATTAACTTCCTTTTAATAAACTTTTATTTAAATATAATAGATTTCAAAATCTATTTTCAGTTATAAAATAATTTATAACTTTATTCCTGTTGATTTACCTGATGGTAAATCCATATTTATAAACCGGTTGATTTTAGGCCACATGCTACCAATTACTCAACCAATACTGCCAATGTGTTAAAACAAAACAAATGTTGAATTTCCAATCAACAACTAAATCAGTCATCCAATCAGAACAGTTCATATAATGATAATATGAAAATAAATAACATTTAATGTATTTGAGGAATTCAGTTGGATCCCTCCAACCTTTTTTCTCTGCATCTAAATAAGTTACCTCAAATAATATCATTCAATTCAATATACAGATATAATTCTAACAACCAACCAATAATAGTAATTTAAGCATCCAATTTTTTTTTCATGTTTAGATTATTAAACGTGACCAATAAGGTAAGTTACCTCAACTGGTTACAAATGTACGTGTAATACCGATATAAAATAATATATTTAGTAAACATCCAACAATAAACAACCATAGCATACAAATGTTAAATCCAACTTATATAAAATTTATGTGGGATAAAACTGAATGAGTTGTGCTCATCTTGGGTTTCCATTCATTGTCAAAACAGTTTGTTTTTAATTAAATTAAACAAGTGTTTAGTTTAATTAAAACTTCTAGTTGCGCCCAACTCTGTCCAAACTAGCTCCATGATGTCGTGTTCTCTGGTATGGTCCCAATGCAACTGATCTTGTCGAATTCTAATAACATATGAGTACGTTAAAGAATTTATACGATTATGGTTTATATTAATAAAACTTCGATCTGTTAATTAATTAGACTTTTAGAATTCATGGCTACATTTGCATATATAACATGCATATTACATCTTAACGTTAATCACATCAATATAAAAGATTCAACATTTTAAATCATAAGTCACGTTATCTAGTTGGCCACGTTCTAACAGGGTTAAGCATACTTTAGTAATAATCAGGCCACGATGAGTATAGGATTGGGCATATTTAAATAATTACCTACTTTAACACAGTATGGCCACGAAAGCCAAGTCGTGATTAGGCATGACTAATATAAGGGTTGGGCATAAATAATATTCAATTAAGCAAGTTGAAATGTTTCATCCCCACCTAGAACAGTGACTCCTACCTCTCTATTTCTTCATGCCACTTCACATTTGAAGCTCTCGAACCCATGCACTTTCTTCCTTCACCACTGCCCTGGTCTGCCACCGCTACCCAGTTCG
The DNA here is from genome assembly GCA_030737875.1 of Allium sativum. NCBI lineage: Eukaryota > Viridiplantae > Streptophyta > Magnoliopsida > Asparagales > Amaryllidaceae > Allium > Allium sativum. The sequence continues at coordinate 296,484,825 of CM060911.1, read as the reverse complement.
TTCTCCCTGGACGACCCTCCTTCCAGTCCCTTTTTCTAGTAATCCATCGCGTTCACAGGATTGAACCCCCCATCAGAAAAAAGAACAACATCACCGCCCTCCGCGTGAACTACACTTGCCTCCTGCTGCCAAAGCACCACCAACAACCGCACACCCCGTCGCCAGTCTTCGCGTTATCACGGAAAATCCAAAGTTGTGGTTTTAATGGGCACATCACCGTGCCATACTTCCCCTATCCACCATTACATGCAATATTTCCTCCCGTCTCCACCTCGACTTCATACATGTCTTGGATCGTTCGTACGGTTTTGAGGAGATTTGCATTCATTTTGTTTGTAGGGGCGCTCAGTTTCATTATTAGCTGGGGAAGAAAAGAATGTGGTAGTAACGCAGCATATGTGTGTGTGTATAGGTGGAGAGTTCTTAAGATAGGAATAATATCTTTTCTATTTGTACAGAATAGGAGCAACTTCCCAAATGAGGTCTGTCGTTTAGGTAGTTTGGCATGTGAAGATGGTAGGATAGTTATGGGTTTATTTTCATTAGCTGTGCATGATTTTTCATTTCAATAGGCGTACCTGTTTGGATAGCCATGCAACATCTTTCTCGGGTAGCATCCCATCAAGTTCGAGCCTTCATTTTCATCCAGGCTAGACTTGCTTCACTTTATACTTGCCCTCAAGGGTAATGTCACGCCTTTTGAATATTTGCTTGAAGGGTAAGTTTTATTATATTTTTGGTACGTTCCATTTTGTAAGGTTATTTGACTCTACCGCTATTTAACATTGAACGGTAAATATGTGCACCACCATACACGAACTCCAAACGCAATGAAAATAGACACACTGCTATATTTTGGTTTTATGGAGCCAATGAAACTAATATCATTGAAAACCAAATCCATTTGCACAATGACGTTATTTTAATTTCAATTTATTTATCCGTTTGCTTTTAAATTTCGCGCGCCCACAAAACAATTTTGATTGGCTCCAAACTAGATATTTGCAATAACCAGCCATACGTATTTCAATAAAATTTGTTTTGTCAAAAACGGAGGTCGTTTGAAAAATAGATATTCTTAAGGCTTATATAATATCAATAAAATATAATTAAATACAAAGCAATTCAATTTAAATAATAACAAATTATTATTACCGTATATCTCCAAATGAAATTATATACATCTTCAAAATAAACCAATATATATTTTAAACTCAAAATTTAAAATCTCCGGTTAAACGATATTCAAATATATGTAAAATTCCTTTATTATTTATTAAATAAACTTTATCGTTCATAAACGATTCCAAAGCGACTATTTGAAAATTTGAATTGGACATAACTTACAATCCATAACATGAAATCTCCAATTTTCTTTGTTTAGTAAAATATAACAAAATAGATTCGAACATTTCTTATTTTATAGAGTTCCGACTTATATCGACTCTAGTATATTCAGTTAGAGTTGAAATCGTAAATTATGAACTACCGTGATGTTACAAGATCAATTTATAATTTAAGTATAAATTAGCGTTCAAACTTCGTTATATAAACGAATTTTACATTATAATCCATTTCTAATTCCAAATCAATATTTAGAATAATAAAATAAATTAAATATCTGACTATAAAAATACGGGATGTTACAGATCGGGTTGAGTCCGTTCGACCCGAAGACCATCGACCCGAGATCCCTTTGCCCGATATGACCCGGGAGGTGGAAGGCTGTACTGCCCGGCTTGTCTCTGACTTGATTTGATCTTTGGCTCACGAAAAGACACAGTCTTTGGTATATAATGTATGTAATTAGAATCGTTTTGAATTTCGGACGGCCATGCCACAAGGTAGGCTAACAGAATATATATAGTAAAATCAACATATATTCTAAAGAGTTATTAGAAAAATGGACTAAATATTCACTAAAATTATTTAAATAATTAGAATTTGAAATTTCATAAGTAGTTTAAACATATGGATTTAAATATAAAATACATGAAAAAAACGAGGTTGCCTAGTAAAAAAAAAATACAAATATTAAAATTTAGGTATTCGAAATTGAAATTGCGTTCTCCAGTTTATAATAATTTATCAAGATAAATGTATAATATATTAAATTTGATATTACTTTTTACCTATATTTAAAAGAAAAACTAGTTCTGCAGCTTTGCCCAAAAAAACTAATTTTACCTTATTTGTTGACATGAACATGGTATACATTTAAAGCATCATATTTAGCATTAGTTAGATGAAACAATACTTTATTGATTGAATTTATTTTCTAAATTCAAAACACATAATTACTTTAAATATATTAACTTTAACGTATAATATTTAGTGATATTGTGGAGTATTTTATAAATAAGAATATAAATATTGGAATGTGGGCGCTTGATGTTAATACTACAATGCGATACATGATAAATATATTGATGTAAATGATTTGAACTTTGAACTTGTGATTGTTATTTATGTGTATAATGTATGTTATGTGATTGACATGTTTATATATTTGGTTTTTTTGTCAATATGAATACGGGTAAAGTCGATGAAGTTTATTAGGAATCAATGAATAATAGTTTGATTAATTTATTTAAATTAATTTAATGTTATGTAATTAATTATAAAATATCGCATTAAAGGTAAAACATAGTAAAAGAATTGAGAGGGACTTAAATGATCATACGAAATTTGAAATGTAGGTATTTGGTGCCACAATTTTTTTGATTTTGTCATTCTTTAGTATTTAAAAAAATATATTAGTTAATTAAGTTTATTTAAATTACTTAAATCTTTTGTTTTGTAATAAATTTAAATATGTGGACTGAAATATAAAATGTTAGAAGCTAACTAGTAAAATATATGTAAATAACTTTATAAACTTTAAAAATGTTCATAATAAATGTAAAGTGACAGAAGAGATAAAGTGGTGGTAGAGAGTAAATAAGCGTAAAGCGATAAACAAATATAAAAATAAAACATCAGAAGAGAATTAAAGAAAACAGAGAAAACTCCTAAAATTAATGAGAGAACCTCTAAAATGGACTGTATATATATACACTAAAATGGAGGGGGTTGTGTGTGAGTATGTATGCATGCATGCATGTATATATATATATATATATATATATATATATATATATATATATATATATATAATGGGTGAATCTATTAAGGTTCTACTAAAAAATATGCTAACAACTATTTACTTAGATTATCTAAATTTGAATTCCATTAGTAATCTGAATATGCGAGTTCGAAAATAAAACATTAAGAAAAAAAATTAAGGGGATTTGTTAATAAAGGTAGAGACGCTAATAACAGAATTTTGCAATATAAGGCACGATAATTCTATTTTAATAAGTTATTAATAAGCTAAATATGTCAACATTATCATGTATATGATTTATAAAACTTATATTTGAATAATGAAACAATTTTACCAATTTTGGTGAAAAGAATATTTCATATATGTTGGAATTATCATATCTTATGACTTAGACTAAGAACTAACAAATATTTGTTAGTTGACATTATTGAAATAGTTTCAAATTTCAAATTACGTTGTTAACTAAAATATGTATGTTTAGATATACAATAAATGATGATACCGGTTTTTAAATAAGTATATAAATTTTAGAACGTGAGTACATGATGCTAAAAATAGAATTTTATAGTGTAATACATAAGTAAGCATGGGTATAAATAATTTTTTAATTAAAGTTAGTATATTCTTATGTATATGATTTATGTTATATGGTTGATGTATTTGTATATATCAAGGTGATCTTTTAATACCATGTGTATATGTATAATACTGAAACTCTTTTTTTTATTAATAAATAGCTTGATCATGAGATTGTAAATTTAAAATATAAAAGTAAAACCATACCAAATATGTTGGAGAATGGAGTTTTGATGACAACAACCTTATTTCAATTATCATCAGGGTTTGTATACAGGATTTAATACTGAAGACTGTACAGTTTTAGAGTTCCAAGAGATTCAGAATTCAAAGAGATTCAGGATATCAAGATTTCAAGAACTCAAGAAAATATATTAATTGAGTCTGCTTTATATGTAAGACTTAAATAGCACTTCATTTTCAAATTCTATTTTACAAAATTCAAATTCTGTTTTCAAAATTCAAATTCTGATTTCATGTTATTTCAAGCTACTTTTCTAAATGATTTAAAATTATTATTTCAAATATACATATATTTATATAGTTCATAAAATTTTATAATAATATGTTTATAATATATATATATATAGTTTTATAGTTTTAAAGCATATAACTTTATAAATATGTTTGTATTATATATCACTATGTTTTTATATGCTTTTACACTTTAGGAACTTCATTTAAATACTAGTTTTAATTCCAGGAATTTCCAGAATATATAAACACTTGAAAAATGGTTTTAAAAATAAAATAAAATTCAACATACATATGTCGACTTACCCATTTTGACATGTCGACATATAACTGTCATATTTTTAATTTTCAATGGAAGTGTCTTTTCACAATTTGAAACATTTCAGAAACGTTGCAACCTTTGGGACGCTATAAATATGGGTTGATTTCGAATTTTTAATCATTCATTCTTCTCCTTTTTCACCCCTTTACTTACTACCATTAAAATACATAAATTTATTGATTTCTACAATTATTATTCTTCCGATTTCAACAAAATTTATATCATTCTTCTTCTCTTCTCATTCTCTATCAACTACTCTCTGTTTGAAGTGCTATCAAAGAAATCTAGGGCTACCGTAATCATTTAGGAATTGTTTGGGAAATGGCGTGTTCCTTGTAGCCTTGAAATCAAGGAAAAAGTGTGTTCCTTGTAGCCCTAAAATCAAGGAAAGGGAGCGGTGTTAACCTTGTAGGCGTGGAATCAAGGGTGGTGGAATCGATGTTAACCTTGTACATGTGAAATCAAGGGTGTTGTCCTTGGAAATTGAAAATAATAAAACTCTGTGCAATCCAGCGTAGCGTGGGACTGAACGTAGGAGTAATCCGAACAAGTATTAAATTTGGTGTATTCTTTCCTTTTTTTGCATTTTTTATTTACTTATTTCCGTATCAGTGATTGTTTCTATGTTTGTGATCATTTTTGGTGTGACAATCATTGTGTGATTCATATAGTAATTCAAGTTAGTTTAAGAGTTCTATAAATTCCTCATAAACACTATTCACCTCCCTCTAGTGTTAATTCTGCCTTAAGATCTGCATTTTGCATCCTTAACAATTAATATTAGAGCATAGGTTTTCAAAATTTCATAATATGAGTTTTGGAAAGATTAAATGGCAACCAACACTAGTAATAATAGTTCTTTTGTAGAGGGTTAGTCCACTATTAGAACGCCACTATTTAATGGCACTTATTATTCTTACTGGGCATGTAGAATGAAAATATATTTATAATTAGTAGGATTAGACACATGGAATATCACACAGACTGAATATGTTGAACCCACTATTAATTTTGCACAATGGACAAATGATCAAAAGGCTGCTGCATAAAGTAATTCTAAGGCCATGAATATGTTAATCTGTTCATTAAATAGAAATGAATTTAATAGAGTGTCAGTTTGTAAACCTGCTTATGAAATACGAAGAACGAAACATGTTACTCATGAAGGAACCAATAAAGTTAAACAGACAAAGATGTCAATGTTAATCAATCAATTTGAGTTGTTTAAAATGAATGAGAATGAACTTGTCTCCGATATGTATTGCATATGTCAGGAAATCGTGCATTCATTAATGGCTCTGGGAAAAACTTATTCAGAAGAAGACCAAGTCAGAAATATAATTAGTTCATTGACTCCGGAATGGGATCAGAAAATACTAGCGATTGAAGAAGCCAATAATGTCAATGAAATGAAGATTGAGGAGTTAATTGTGAATTTTGTGTCCTTCGAAGTCCAATTATAGACAAGAAAGGAAAATAAGACAACATGAAAGAAATCTATAGCATTTAACGCGACAATAAATGATTATGATTCAAGCAGTGAAGATGATGAAGAAATTGCTTTAATGATAAGGAATTTCAGAAAATTTCTAGACATAAAAGGATAAATAATTTTCAGAGAAATAATCAAGGAAGTTCAGGAAGAAATGATGATAGATGTTATAACTGCAACAAACCAGGTCATATAAAGAGAATATGTCCATTTCCAAATAAATCAAGTCAACAAAAAGATAATAGTAATTCATCAAAGAAAAGAAAGAGAGCATATGCAGCAACTTTAGACGATTCAGATTCATTTTCAAGTAATGAAGAGCAAGAAACCAGAAATTCAAATATCTGTTTCACAACGGTTCAGAATTCATAAAACATCGAAGAAATGGATCTAAAAACCAGGTACACCTTAATTAATTTTTATTTTTTTGGTTGATTTGGATGAATGTATGTTTTGTTTGTTTGCCTTGTTTAAATTTAAAATTTAAAATTCAAACTTGAAATTTAAAATTAAAATTTGAAATTCATAATAATAAAATAAATTATAATTAATTTTTTTAATGATGGTTAGGATTAATATTATTTCAGGAAAAAATAAACCTAAAATATAAAACGTTAATTTAATAAAACAAAGTCAAATAGAAACAAGTCTTTTCAAAATACATATATATGTTGACATACCTAAACAGACATGTTGACATATGTGCCAGTAAATGAAATTCAAATTTTGAATTTCAAAAGTTTGAACTTTCAAACTTCTCTCCAACTTTTCACCAACTCCCAAGGTCTGGAAAGGTGTCTTTAATTTCAGAATAGTTGCACCCATTCCATATCTATTTATATATCTATTCAATTTTATTCTCCCTATCTCTCATTCAAAATTCAAACAACTTTCTTCATATCTATACTATTCAAAACAACTCTTTATTGGCTTCCTCTAGCACACCAAAAACCATGAGATTGACCAAAACTCTCAAATGTCATATCTGCAATGCTAGAGAAGCTACCTATGTTGAATATATGGAAAATGGAAAAGTCAACACGGAAGCCTTTTCTATGTTTGAAGATTTTCCCTCTTATGATCTTCGTTCTCTTTTCAATCAAAATGAAGTTCAAAGCTTGGTTGACGCTCGCGATAACAATGAAGTATGTTAACCGAATCTCGTCAAAATGTTTTACGTAAATTTGAATTGTGGGTTTTACGAAGGAGATAAGAATCAAGTATGGAGTACGTAAAAAACACTCAAATCATTTTTGATGGTGAAATTTTGGGTAATATCTTAAATTGTAAGTGTACATGCTCAGATTTTTCGGAATTCGAAATTTGATGAAACAGATTTGGAAACTTATCATCATATTTTTGAAATCGACAAAAACATGGATTTTAAAAATCGCTTTTTCCGTCCAAAAGCAAAAATCATCAATCTCCTCCTTCAACACACTCTCACACCTCATTCCGGAAATTTAAATAACCCTACCCTTAAAGTCCAAAAAGCCCTCTGTACTATTTTTGGTGTTTATGATATAAATTGGACCGATGTGATTTTGAAAGAATTTAAGCCCAAAGAGATGTCCACCAAGGAAAACACTCGTTATCATGGAGTTTATCTTACTCGGATTTTTAAGTATTTTGGAGTGGATCTCAAAGAAGAAGAATTTGTGTCAACAAAAGTGTTTAATTCAGCAAGTATACATCTTATGCAAATTCCGATCGTTTTTAAGCCTTATGAAACTTTGAGGATAAACAAGCTAGAATACAACAAAAGGAAAATCCAATGGAAATTGACGAAGAAGAAGATTTATCTTTAGAAAGTGTAGAATGTCCCACAAATACTAGAACCATAACCAAAGAAACACTTGTTCAAAACCATGTTAAATTAGCCAAGAACCAAAAGAAGATCAAAAAGTCTCTTACCCAAATGTCAAAGTTCATTGGCAAAATAAGAAGAAAACTTGGAATATCATCTTCCTCCTCATCATTCGCTGAGATATAAGCTTATCTAGTTTATGTTATCTTTCGTATTTGCTTGTATTTGCTTTCGAATCTCGTATTTTTTATATTGTATTAGTTGAATGTATTTGCTTTCAAGTAGTAATGGATGGTATTTATTTCTATCAAAACAATCTTTAATTTACTGTAAAAAAACATTAGAATTAAATAAATTAAAATAATATAATAAGAGTTAACTAAAAATTGAAAATACCCAAAAAATAAATAGGGTATATCGACATACACAAAATGACATGTCGACATATAACTGCCAGTCTTTCAAATTTGTTCAAAATTTGAAATTTGAATAACCAACTAGTGTCTCTTCATTTTAAACGAATTCCATACCCTTTAATTACCTTTTTCTTCCAGAAAAACTTATTCAAAACTTTCTCCTTCTTCTCTAATCATTCCGTTTCTATAATATCAAATTATGGCAAATCCTATTCGCAATTTGAGTGAGAATCTTGAAGAAACACTCATTCATTCAAGAATATCCTATCTATAATACTTCGTAATCAACATTATACTGAATTAAGTCTAATAAAGAAGGCTGAACATCAAGAGAAGCACTTTGATGCCATTCGTTGGCTAATATTTTCTCTTTTCAGAGACGAAGACAACAACCTCGCCAAAGCACCACCCACAAAAGAAGATGAAGATTAGGAAGTCATCAAGAAGGATCCAATCTTTAGAGGAGATAGATGGGTGGAAGTTCCAAGAGAAATTTGAAATTGTTTGAATTGGTTGGTATGATTTGATTCGTTTGATTTGAATTTATTTGAAATTATTGCTTGATTTGATTGGGTTTGAAAATGTTATATAATTGATTGAAATACTTGTAAATATTGACTGAAATGCTTGAATTGTGCGATTCATTTATACTTTTTCTTTTCAGAAATAGAATAATATAGGCATAGGGAATCCTAATTATGTGGCAAGACATTAGGATAATTTATTCAGGGGGAGTATATACATAAAGATTCTTTTTGTTGATGACAAAGGAGGAGAAATTATAAAGTATGGTTATAGTTAGGCTTAGTTTAAGGGGGAGTTAGTAAAATTCATGGTGAAAGGGGGAGCATTCGAAGCATCAGATCAACAGGTATTAAACAAGTATGAATATGTTATAAATCAAGATTGTCATCATAAAAAAAGGGGAGATTGTTGGAGAAATATGTTTTGATGACAACAACCTTATTTCAATTATCATTATTAATTGATTATAAAATATATACTAACATTTTTTATCTAGAATAGATATACATACATACATACATACATACATACATATATATACGTATGCAGGGCTTGTATACATGATTTAACACTGAAAACTATACACTTTTAGAGTTCCAAGAGATTCAGAATTCAAAGAGATTTAAGATATCAAGATTTCAAAAGCTCAAGAAAATATAGTAATTGAGTCTAGTTTATATGTAAGACTCTAAATAGCACTTCATTTTCTAATTCTATTTTACAAAATTCAATTTTTTTTTTCAAAATTCAAATTTTGATTTCAAGTTATTTCAAACAATTTATTATTTCAAGTATACATATATTTATATAATTCAGAAAGTTTTATAATAATACGTGTAACACCCCACGTCCATTAATGTCACTCACAAAGGGAATGCATTAACTTCTATGGAGCGTTTTAAGTAAGTATAGAACAGAAATTAACAACAAGACAGATATAAATAGTACTCAAAGATTAAAACTTTATTTCATTGCAGCGGAAAACACATATGTTTGATTACACCATAAAAAACTAGAGTCAAAGTACATAATACCCATCTTGACTACCAAAAGTACATAAATTGAAAGACATAATCCCCAATACAAAATAGCCATAAATAAAAGAGAAGCTGAACTTTACTTCAGCGATCCAAGCAATCTTCTAAAAGCAGAGAAACAGCAGTCCAAAATCAAGCTCCACTGGTGCTAGTTCCAACCTGAGCACCTGAGGGGGGGGGGGAAGAAAGAAAAGAGGAGGAAACAAAGGGGGTCAGACATAAAGTCTGGCGAGTGCGATAACTTTAACAATATAATTAACAAAGTAACTAGGCTAAGGCATAAGTTGGAAAATAAGGGAATGACCATGAACCATTGAGTATGGCATAGTACATAAGGAAACAAGATGAACAACGATATCATTAAAGCGCCCCAAAACCATTATAAGATAATTACTAAACTACACCAACACTATAGGATAACTGCTATACTGCACCACCACTAGTCACCCAAAGTTTGATCCCGCCTACAGACTTAATAATGATATTGGTAGTTTCGTGCACCCTAAGCTGCTTTCATAGGTGCCGCCTGCCCCTATCTCCACTAGGTGTACCCACTACCCCCAAGCGATCGGCTCCCTAACTCGTAAATAACCGTGCTAGCCCCACGATGGGGTGTATCACTCCCCAAAGTGGCAACCCGATACAACCAATAATGCACGGCTTATACCTACACGATGCAACAACGTCTTACCTACCAGCCCGGGCTCACACACGCATATGAACCCGTTGGACTTGCGTTGCCACCGCTAACCCGTTTTGGCCTCTTACAGTCAAGCCCAGTATGCGTGTCCTGTCCTCGACTTGGGTCGAGCTCACAAAGATACGTATGGGTTATTGGTTGAAATGGGCCCCCATTACTTGACACAAGCTATCCACCTAAGCTTGGTCCCCTCTAGTACATCCCACTTAACCCACTTCTTATTCATATTTCAATTACATGTTTCAATTTTGGTTAAGTGTTTCTAATCGTATTTCCAAATGCCACCCAAGGCACCCACTAGATTCCACATGCCACCCAAGGCACCCACTAGATTCCACATGCCACCCAAGGCACCCACTTAACCCCCTCATGTCCCACTACATGTTTATCTGGTTAAGTGTTTCTTAATTCATTAAGACCGTAACCCATAAAGACCTCTCACATTAGACTGGCATTTGTGGCAACTGGATTTGCCGGGCGTGTCCGGGCAGTCTTACACCACAAAAGAGCCTAACCTCATGTCTTTACAATTGTTACGTATTTAATTTATGTCTAAGACCTCTCACATTAGACTGGCATTTGTGGCAGCTGGATTTGCCGGGCGGGTCTGGGCAGTCTTACACCACAAAAGAGCCTAACCTCGTGTCTTAGACAATTAATTACTCCTAATTAATCATTCCCCAATTTGAATTACTTTCCCTATTCAAATTATCAATCAATTCCAAATTTAACGATGTCCATAATTGACTCAATTATGTCCATCTATTTATGGTATGTAAGATCATACCAATTTCCATCACAAATTTATTTTATGCCTTTTAAGGCATTTGTGCCAATTAAATCTTTTTAATATTATCCCCACGTTGTATGTTTGTTCATTTAACGTAAAATATACGTTAGATTCGAATAGTCTAACCCATGGAATAAAGAGAAAACATCACAATATACACATAATTAAAACATAGATCTAAACATAGGGGTGAACTTGCATGTGTGAATGATGTCCTACATCTAAAACTTGCATAGGCCAAAGTTACAACTTGCATAAACAACATATGTCATGGATCCAAAAGGTGTGAACTTGTTGAGATAATGGTCACAAACTTGCATAAATCATGTATGTCATAGATCTACATCTAAAGGTGTAAACTTGCATAGGCAATAACCCTAAACTTGCATAACATGATTCATATCCCAAACTCATATATTTATATAAACTTGCATATGTGATTTATGCATCATAACAATGGTGTAAACTTGCATCTAACATGTAAATTATCATGTAAAATTTATCATATAACTCACACATGTCATAGCCTAACTTTAGATCTAAAATTGATGTCACGAAACATGTAAGGTTATACTTACTTGCCTATGATTCTTGTCTAAATCAATATCTAAACTTGCATACATACTTGTGATCTATCATATGAATCAACATAACCAAACTAGCATATAAACAACATGATGATTTGATTATACATAAGCCAATCATAGAATTACAACATAGGTGATAGTATTATAACTTTACATCATAAATGATAGCATCACAACATAACGTCATAGAGATTTCAACACAATTCTACAACATAATTATAACATGCGATCAATAATTCACATCACATCCGTACAATCCGCATCATAACTTAATCCAATTAAATTGCTAATTATTTTATTAAAATTATCGAACTCACAACTCAAAGGCGGTCTTGAGTTCTGAATTCTGATTTCTGAAGTTGAATTAGCTTTCCTTTGAAGAAGATTCGTTGTTAGGGTTGAATAGAACTGATTTGATTTGATGTTCTTCCTCTCTAATTGGTGGCGGCTACTCTAGGGTTCAAGATAACAGCATGACGGCCATAGTTTTAGTTTTAATTCTGATTTAGGGTTTGAGTCTATGGGTCTTTTTATAGAGTTTTGAATTAATTTAAGCCGTCGGATGATCTTAGGGTTAATCAAAACCATTCAGTCGGGATAGGGTGACACCTCAGCCCTAATGACTCAGCGAGGAGTCAGAAAGGACTCAACAACATGGGTCAGACTGAACCAGAAAGCTTTGCAGGCCTTCTGCCTCGGTCTGGGCGCACTTGGAAGGTGCACCAGTGCAAATTTGTACTGGCGCACTTCCCAAGTGCGCCAGTGTAATATTTTTTTTCTTGTTTTTCCACCAATCTTCGTTCATCCATAACTCCTTCATCCGGTACCCGTTTCCCGCAAACTCGGACTCTATCTCAACCAGAATTCCGAGACGAACACGATGGCACAACCCCATTCCCTTAATTCTCACGTCTGAGATTAATTATTCTTTAATTTAGTTAATTCGATTATTCAAAAATCCGGGGTGTTACATTCTCCCCTCCTTAAAGGATTTCGCCCCCGAAATCTCCAAGTTAAGGAGAATGCATATCCTACCATCCAAACAACCATCTACTCAACCATCAAACACGAGCATCTATTGTCCTTATAAAATTTCTAATGCTGTATGAACATATGCAAGAAGTGTGTGTATATGTTCCTTATCTAATGCAAAATCAGGCGGTCTACTGATTCAGTTGACCTCCTTAATGCAAACCATGATAGCGCCATGCGTCCATTATGTATGCGAAAGAATCCTACCGATACATATTATCTCTACATGCGTGCACAACCATTCACCAAAATGCGACATCCATATAATGGTACAACCATTATACATCCATTACTTAAATATGTACACCCATTTATATGCAATATGCAATATGAAGTGACTGAGCCGATCTAGTGCCTAAAGTGTGTGTATATGCATCCATGAGCAACCACGAGCAAACACTTGCATCCACATGCATCCATCATACATAACATGTCTCAAACACATGTTTCAACCATAGGACAACCCTATCTAAAGGTCAAAGATACTAGCGAGAGGACATACTAAAGATAAGATAAGTACAAGGTAAGCGATAAAGGAGAAATTAAAAGACATACCCTCGAAAAGAAAAAGGGTACAATGAATGCATCTTCTCTTCCATCTCCCAAGTAGCGTCGCTCTCATCATCTCCCCATTGCACTTTGACTAGCTTGACCTCTCGATTCCTCAACTTCTTAATCTCCGACCCAAGAATACACGTAGGAGCTCGTCGAATCATCGCATCACGCTCAATCTCCACCTCTCTAAGCAAGCTCGGCTCTACCACTTCCGCGGTCTCGTGCAAGCACTTCCTCAAATGTGATACATGGAATACATCGTGTACGCCACTAAGTCTCTCGGGCAACTCCACTCTATACGCCATTTGCCCAATCCTCTCCTTAATAGAAAACGGCCCTACGAACCTTGGTGCTAACTTTCCAACGTACCCAAAGCGAACAATGTTCCGTAATGGATACACTTTGACAAAGACCATGTCCCCAATATCAAACTCAAGATCTGTCCTCCTCTTGTCAGCATAAGATTTTTGCCTATCTTGCGCCGTCTTCATCCTCCTTCGAATCAAATCGATCTTTTCCGAAATCTCTCTAATCATATGGGGTCCAAGCAAGACCTTGTCTGTAGACTCCCACCAACATGTAGGCGACCGACACGGCCGTCCATAAAGAGCCTCGAACAGTGCCATGCCAATGCTAAACTGAAAGTTGTTATTATATGCGAACTCCACCAACGGAAGATGTTCCTCCCATGTACCTCCGAAATCTAAGACACACAACCTCAATAAGTCCTCTAGAATACGATTCACCCTCTCGGTCTGGCCGTCCGTCTGAGGATGATATGTGGTGCTCAAACATAACTGAGTCCCTGCCGCCTCTTGCAAGCTCTTCCAAAAACTCTCTAGTGAATATAGGATCACGGTCGCTCACTATGCTAGAAGGAACACCGTGCAAACGAACTATTTCTCGAATGTATACGGAGGCTAACCATGGAGCAGTCCTCTAACTCTTTACGGGAATGAAATGGGCGCTCTTAGTAAATCTGTCTACCACGACCCAAATCCCCGTATTACCTTTCCTCGATCTTGGTAATCTGTCAACAAAGTCCATCAAAACACTTTCCCACTTCCATTGTGGGACCTCCAATGGGTGAAGAAATCCACCGGGCTTCTTTTTCTCTGCTTTTACTTTTTGGCACACCAAGCATCTAGCAACAAACTCTGCTACGTCCTTCTTCATACCGGCCCAAAAGTAAACTCGTCTCATGTCCATGTACATCTTGTCCCCGCCGGGATGGATGGTCATCTTCGAACGATGTGCATCATAAAGAATGGTCTTCCTCAAGTTCTCATCCTGTGGTACACAAAGTCTACCGTCCCTACGTAACCAACCCTTATCATCTAGGGTATACCTACGGAGATGGCTCGATGACTCCCCTCTTTTGAGCTTTTCTACTAACTCAACCAACTGTGGGTCGTCTCGTTATGCCTCGCCAATCTGTCCCAAAAGCGTAGGTCTGACCTATAAGGATGCTAGCAAACCGGGTACAAAGTCAATGGAAGGTTTAAAGTCAAACGTAGAGATGAACTCTAAGCTTCGCCGCTCAACAAACAACGGACTCAAGGACAACCTTTTTCTACTTAAGGCGTCTGCCACCACGTTACCCTTGCCAGGGGTATATGCTATCTCGAAGTCGTAGGATGCTAAGAATTCCATCCACCTTTGCTGCCTTAAGTTCAAGTCCTTCTGAGAGAATAAATATTTTAGCGATTTGTGGTCAGTGAATAATTCGAATTTTTCGCCAAGAAGATAATGATGCCAAGACTTAAGCGCGAAGACAATAGCGGCCAACTCTAGGTCATGTGTAGGGTAATTTCTCTCATGTACTCCCAATTGCCTTCCACCGTAGGCTATTACCCTTCCCTCTTGCATTAAGACTGCGCCTAGTCCTATCCCACAAGCGTCGATATAAACGGTAAATGGCTTACTCCCATCTGGCAACACTAAGACTGGGGCTGTGGTCAAAGCTCTCTTTAAACGTTGGAATGCATCATCACAATCTACGTCCCACATGAAAACTAAGTTCTTCTTCGTCAAGCGTGTTAATGGGGCTGATATTTTTGCGAAGTCTTTGATGAACTTCCTATAGTAGCCAGCCAACCCTAAGAAACTACTCACCTCGGTATCATTTTTAGGAACCTTCCAATCTTGGATGGCCACTATCTTCGCGGGATCCACAGCTATCCCTTCTTTGGAAACCACGTGCCATAAGAATTGCACTTCCTTCCTCCAAAAGTGACATTTAAAAATTTTAGCTTTAAGGCTATGCACTCAAAGAGTCTCCAACACTTCCCTAAGATGTAGGGCATGCTCTTCCTCGCTTTTAGAAAAGACCAAGATATCGTCCACAAAGACTACCATGAATCTATTAAGGTACTCCCTAAACATCCTACTCATCAAGTCAACAAAGTATGCGGGGGCATTTGTCAAACCGAAAGGGCATCACAAGCCACCCGAAGAAACCGTTTGGAGTCCTAAAGGCAGTCTTGTCTATGCTATCCTCAGCCACTCTCAACTGATGGAAACCAGTGGCTAAGTCCAACTGCGAAAACACTAAGGCGCCAACTAACAGATTGAAGAGATCGTCAATCCTTGGCAGTGTGTGTCTATTCTTCTTAGTAAGCTTATTAAGTTCTCTATAGTCCACACAAAGTCTAAGGGACCCATCTGCCTTCGTGGCAAGCACTACTGGAGCACCCCACTCCGATATACTACGTATGATGAACCCCTTCTCAAGC
Source organism: Allium sativum (assembly GCA_030737875.1). Classification (NCBI taxonomy): domain Eukaryota; kingdom Viridiplantae; phylum Streptophyta; class Magnoliopsida; order Asparagales; family Amaryllidaceae; genus Allium; species Allium sativum. Next base: position 296,468,671 of record CM060911.1, on the reverse strand, counting down.
AATTCTTTCACTTGCTTACTGAGTTCTCTTCTCTCTCTTGGAGCCATGTGGCGCACTGGTAATGCGACCGTCTTTGCATTATCAACTAGATATATTCGAAAGTCTATTTCACGTTTTGGGGGTAAACCCCTCACCTCATCGAAGACATCAGCATATCCACGGACTATGGGAACAGAATGTAAATCCTCATCGGATGCGTCAAGGGATTCTAGGTAGCTAAGCATTACTGGACCTATAGGGTCACAAGAAATATCAAGGGTCATTAACGAGTCAACAATATAACTACCCTTCTTTCACAATCTAGGATGGCCCCATATCTAGTTAGCCAATCCATACCTAGAATTAAACCGTAGCCCATGAAGGCAAGAACAAAAGCGTTGCACTCAAACTCAACGCCCAAGATAAACATTCTCAAATCCCGACAAATCATAGAAAGATGAGCCGAACCACCGATAGGATTTGAGACTACTAAGGGATCAGTAACTAGACTAGTATCAAGGTGCAGTGTTTCAACTAATGATGTAAAAATAAACGAATGTGATGCGCCAGAATCGAATAAAGTACGGACAAGATGATCAAACAGAAAAAACTAAACTTTCAATGGAAATTGCTCTACCTCGTTCTTGCAGCGGTGGGACCACGAGAGCCTGAACTTGTCCCCTTGCCTGCCCTGGTGCCATAAGAGCCTGCACCTGTCCTCCCGAGGTAGACCCTTCCCTCTGCCCTTTCTTTGGGCAGTCCTTAATAAGATGTCCCGCCTCGCCATAGTGGAAACAACCAGTATTCTTTTTCTTCCTACAATCTTTGCTTAGATGGACGGGTGTCCCACAGTTAAAGCATCTTTTCTTTCCCTTAGCATTGTTGCCTTTGCCACTTTTCTTGTTCTGTTGTTGCTGTTGCGGCTTCTTTTGACCCCCTTTCTTATCAGGTGCCTTATTAGCATTGGCGCCCTTCTCCTCTTCATGCATGAGCGCCATGTCAACTAGTCTCTCGAAGGTAGCCCCCAAGGGAATATGGGTCATATCTAACCCATGAAGCGGCTCGTATAAACCCTTAACAAATCTTAGAGCCTTCTTTTTTGGAGTATTCACCAAGTCCAAGCCAAATCTTGCCACTTGGTTGAATTTGTTGACGTACTCTTTCATCGATAGATTCCCTTGCTTCAGCGCCAAAAACCTTTCCATGTATAGATTCTCTTCAGCTCGCGAGAGAAACTTTGCCTCAAACCTCTGCCTAAAATCTAGCCATGTATCGACTGGACGTCCCCTATTAGTGACCTCCCACCAAAACGAGGCCTCATCCTTCATTGGCCAGGCAGCTAGTTGGACTTTTTCTTCCATCATCCACTTCAAATATTCTAAACAATTCTTCCACCTCCTTTAGCCAGTTACGAGCTTCAACAAATGTCTCCGTCCCGTGAAAAGGTTTTCCACCCATTGCTCTAAAGTCCTTACATATCTTAGCAAAACTATCGACGCGAGGAGGAGAGGGAGGAGGAGGAGCATTTGCTGGACCTGCGGCGACGGCCCTAGCCTCGAGATATTGACGAAACCAACCGGGTACATGAACACCCTCTGGTATCTCAGATGCTTCAGACATGCTGAAACGAAAAAGGAAAGATTCAATATAAAAGAACCGAGGGAAAGATATATGGCTCTTGGGGTTATGCTTTCTAAAATAAGATTTTCTCTTGAAAATACTTTCCTTATAAAAATTGTTTTGAAAAATAGTTTTTTTTTCAAAATTCACATCTGTTCTGGTAACCTTCAGCTCTGATACCACGTGTAACACCCCACGTCCATTAATGTCACTCACAAAGGGAATGCATTAACTTCTATGGAGCGTTTTAAGTAAGTATAGAACAGAAACTTAACAATAAGACAGATATAAATAGTACTCAAAGATTAAAACTTTATTTCATTGCAGCGGAAAACACATATGTTTGATTACACCATCAAAAACTAGAGTCAAAGTACATAATACCCATCTTGACTACCAAAAGTACATAAATTGAAAGACACAATCCCCAATACAAAATAGCCATAAATAAAAGAGAAGCTGAACTTTACTTCAGCGATCCAAGCAATCTTCTAAAAGCAGAGAAACAGCAGTCCAAAATCAAGCTCCACTGGTGCTAGTTCCAACCTGAGCACCTGAGGGGGGAGGGGGAAGAAAGAAAAGAGGAGGAAACAAAGGGGGTCAGACATAAAGTCTGGCGAGTGCGATAACTTTAACAATATAATTAACAAAGTAACTAGGCTAAGGCATAAGTTGGAAAATAAGGGAATGACCATGAACCATTGAGTATGGCAGAGTACATAAGGAAACAAGATGAACAACGATATCGTTAAAGCGCCCCTAAACCATTATAAGATAATTACTAAACTACACAAACACTATAGGATAACTGCTATACTGCACCACCACTAGTCACCCAAAGTTTGATCCCGCCTACAGACTTAATAATGATATTGGTAGTTTCGTGCACCCCTAGCTGCCTTCATAGGTGCCGCCTGCCCCTATCTCCACTAGGTGTACCCACTATCCCCAAGTGATCAGCTCCCTAACTCGTAGATACCCATGCTGGCCCCACGATGGGGTGTATCACTCCCCAAAGTGGCAACCCGATACAACCAACAATGCACGGCTTATACCTACACGATGCAACAACGTCTTACCTACCAGCCCGGGCCCACACACGCATATGAACCCGTTGGGCATGCGTTGCCACCGCTAACCCGTTTTGGCCTCTTACAGTCAAGCCCAGTATGCGTGTCCCGTCCTCGTCCTGGGTCGAGCTCACAAAGATACGTATGTGTTACTGGTTGAAATGGGCCCCCATTACTTGACACAAGCTATCCACCTAAGCTTGGGCCCCCCAGTACATCCCACTTAACCCACTTCTTATTCATGTTTCAATTACATGTTTCAATTTTGGTTAAGTGTTTCTAATCATATTTACAAATGCCACCCAAGGCACCCACTAGATTCCACATGCCACCCAAGGCACCCACTTAACCTCCTCATGTCCCACTACATGTTTATCTGGTTAAGTGTTTCTTAAATCATTAAGACCGTAACCTCATAAAGACCTCTCACATTAGACTGGCATTTGTGGCAGCTGGATTTGCCGGGCGGGTCCGGGAAGTCTTACACCACAAAAGAGCCTAACCTCGTGTCTTTACAATTGTTACGTATTTAATTTATGTCTAAGACCTCTCACATTAGACTGGCATTTGTGGCAGCTGGATTTGCCGCGCGGGTCCGGGCGGCCTTACATCACAAAAGAGCCTAACCTCGTGTCTTAGACGATTAATTACTCCTAATTAATCATTCCCCAATTTTAATTACTTTCCCTATTCAAATTATTAATCAATTCCAAATTTAATGATGTCCATAATTGACTCAATTATGTCCATCTATTTATGGTATGTAAGATCATACCAATTTCCATCACAAATTTATTTTATGTCTTTTAAGGCATTTATGCCAATTAAATCTTTTTAATATTATCCCCTTTACCCCACATTGTACGTTTGTTCGTTTAACATAAAATATACGTTAGACTCGAATAGTCTAACTCATGGAATAAAGAGAAAACATCAAAATATATACATAATTAAAACATAGATCTAAACATAGGGGTGAACTTGCATGTGTGAATGATGTCCTACATCTAAAACTTGCATAGGCCAAAGTTACAACTTGCATAAACAACATATGTCATGGATCCAAAAGGTGTGAACTTATTGAGATAATGGTCACAAACTTGCATAAATCATGTATGTCATAGATCTACATCTAAAGTTGTAAACTTGCATAGGCAATAACCCTAAACTTGCATAACATGATTCATATCCCAAACTCATATATTTATATAAACTTGCATATGTGATTTATGCATCATAACAATGGTGTAAACTTGCATCTAACATGTAAATTATCATGTAGAATTTATCATATAACTCACACATGTCATAGCCTAACTTTAGATCTAAAATTGATGTCACGAAACATGTAAGGTTATACTTACTTGCCTATGATTCTTGTCTAAATCAATATCTAAACTTGCATACATACTTGTGATCTATCATATGAATCAACATAACCAAACTAGCATATGAACAACATGATGATTTGATTATACATAATCCAATCATAGAATTACAACATAGGTGATAGTATTATAACTTTACATCATAAATGATAGCATCACAACATAACGTCATAGAGAATTCAACATAATTCTACATCATAATTATAACTTAATCCAATTAAATTGCTAATTATTTTATTAAAATTATCGAACTCACAACTCAAAGGCGGTCTTGAGTTTTGAATTCTGATTTCTGAAGTTGAATTAGCTTTCCTTTGAAGAAGATTCGTTGTTAGGGTTGAATAGAACTGATTTGATTTGCTGTTCTTCCTCTCTAATTGGTGGCGGCTACTCTAGGGTTCAAGATGACAACATGATTGCCATAGTTTTAGTTTTAATTCTGATTTAGGGTTTGAGTCTATGGGTCTTTTTATAGAGTTTTGAATTAATTTAAGCCGTCGGCTGATCTTAGGGTTATTCAAAACCATTCAGTCGGGATAGGGTGACACCTCAGCCCTAATGACTTAGCAAGGAGCCAGAAAGGACTCTGCAACATGGGTCAGACTGAACCAGAAAGCTGTGTCGGCCTGCTACCTCGGCCTGGGCGCACTTGGCAGGTGCGCCAGTGCAATATTTTCTTCTTCTTGTTTTTCCACCAATCTTCGTTCATCCATAACTCCTTCATTTTGTACCCGTTTCCCGCAAACTCGGACTCTATCTCAACCAGAATTCCGAGACGAACATGATGGCACAACCCTATTCCCTTAATTCTCACGTCTGAGATTAATTATTCTTTAATTTAGTTAATTCGATTATTCAAAAATCCGGGGTGTTACAATATGTTTATAATATATATATATATGATATATTATAGTTTTAAATCATATAACTTTATAAATTTGCTTATATTATATATCACCTTTTTTTATAAGTTTTTATACTTTAGAAACTTCATTTAAATACTAGTTTTTATTTCAAGAATTTTCAGAATATATAAACACTTTAAAAATGATTTAAAAAAATCAAATTCAATATATATATATATATATATATGTTGACATACCCATTTTGACATGTCGACATATAACTGTCATATTTTTAATTTTCAAAGGAAGTGTCTTTTCACTATTTGAAACGTTTCAGAAATGTTGCAAACTTTGGGACACTATAAATTGGGGCTGATTTCGAATTATTAATCATTCTTCTTTCTCCTTCTTCACCCCTTTACTTAACACCATTAAAATACATAAATTTCTTGATTTCTACACTTATACTATGATGACCCCAAACTTCCGTGGTGCGAAAGTAAGGATAATCATTTGGAATACAACATTTTTACAACAATAACAGATCTCAGATAATATCATAACACATAAACATTGCAGCGGAAAGATAAATGTCATAAACATCATAGCAACTGAACATCAGAGTATGCAGTTACAGGATCCACTTAGCAAAACATAAAGTCTGAATGAAAAGGATTTGGCGGCGGTTTCAGGCCCTGGAACGATCGGATTTGGCGGTGGTTCGGGGTGTAATCCGTATGGATGTGAAGGTGGTGGAAAGGGCTTCGATATTTGCTAGAAGAAGGAGTGGGATTTATGAAGGGATCGATGGAATTTAAAGGGGAAAGGGAGGAGTGACGTCAGCCATTCTTTTTGGTTCGGTGGCGGCTACAGAGATGAACAGTAAATTATGGTTTAATTTTCTCTATTATTTATAATATTAAACTGCTATTTTACAAAAAAATCCATAACTTTTCAACCGTTCCAATTCCAGTTCAACAGAAGGTGTCCCTAACCAATAGCCCCTGTACCGGATCCAAAGGGCCAGGTCCCGTCAGCTCAAACGGCTGTCTATGGCCTGAATTATTTAATTTAATAATTAAATCCTTTATTAAATTAATTCGTTCGTATAAATAAATTCACCGAGGCCACATACGGACTCAAAAAAATCCAAAAAAATTATATATTTGGCTTTGTTATGATGATACGGTTCTAACAAAATTAATTTCATCGAATTCTGAGACCATTTGAAAAATGGCTATTTTTGAGTCGATTAAATTTGACTAAATTGAACCAAACACATTTTCTTTCGCCACGCTCACATATTAATTCGAAAAATTCTAAAAATTGAAACTTAGAAAAAATTTGACATTTCGGTCCCAACAAAAGTGGTTTCGTCGAAAATAGAGGTCGTCTGAAAAATTGACTATTTTCACTGGCATTAATATTATTTAAAAATGAAAATTTTAATTTCTGGCACATTTTCTAACCAAATTATTTAAAATAAAATTTTTAAATTGGTTCCGATTCTCCGGTTTGTTACAATTTCCCCCACTTAAAAGCTTTTCGTCCCAGAAAAGGAAATAAAAGTAGGGAATAAAACAAAAAATGTAAATTGTGGTAAATGTACCTTAACACAAGAGTTACTCGGAGATGTCCACTCTGCATTTAGGGTAAGCCTTTTCGATGCTATCCTCTGTCTCCTAAGTACAGTCTCTAGAATCCCCGCTCCACTGCACCTTGACTAGGTGGATCCTCTTGTTCCTCAGTACTCGGGTTTCTTTGCCAACGAGTTTCACCGGCTCCCTCCTTACTGCTAAGCTCGGTGTAATATCCAAATATTTTTGTGCTGCTTCCTCTACAACTAAGTATGGATAATGAACATGTTTGCGGATTTGAGACACATGAAATACATCATGCACCCCTGGCAACCAGTCAGGCAGCTGCAGTCGATAAGCGAGAGTACCAATCCTTTCGAGAATAGGAAATGGACCAATGAACCTCGGTGCCAACTTTCTAGTCTTCCCAAAACGAACTACGCCTCTCAATGGAGAAACCCTCAAGTAAACATAGTTTCCAACAGAGAGTTCTAAATCCCTTCTTCGCTGGTCTGCATAGCTTTTCTGTCGGCTCTGAGCAGTCAATAGACGCTTCTTAATCAAATCAACCTTATCTGATGCTTCACGAATCATATCAGGGCCCAAGACTAATCGATTGCCTTGCTCCACCCAACATGCCGGAGATCTGCATGGCCTGCCATATAATAATTCAAACGGTGACATCCGCAAGCTTGCTTGGTAGCTGTTATTATAAGAGAACTCAACCAAGTGCAAGTGATCCTCCCATGAACCACCAAAGTCAAGAATGCACGCTCGCAACAAGTCTTCCAATATGCGGTTCACCCTCTCAGTCTGGCCATCTGTCTGAGGGTGATATGCAGTGCTCAGATTTAATTTGGTCCCTAGCTCCTTTTGGAAAGTTTCCTAGAATTTGCTAGTAAATATAGGATCCTGATCACTAACAATGCCTTTGGGAACTCCATGTAGTCTGACAATCTCTTTGACATAAAGCTACGCCAGACTTCGAGCTGTTCTACTAGATCTGACAGGGATGAAATGGGCAGTTTTTGTTAAGCGATCTACAATCACCCATATACTGCCGTTGCCTTTTCTGCTACGGGGCAAGCCATCAATGAAGTCCATAGAGATTTCCTCCTACTTCCAACTTGGAACTCCTAGCAGTTGCAACAAACCTGCCAGCTTCTGTTGATCACTTTTAACTTGCTGACAAGTGGGACATCTAGAAACATAAATAGAAATGTCTCTCTTCATGGACCTCCACCAAAATGTGCGCTTGAGGTCGTGATACATCTTGCTCACCCTAGGATGAATGCTAAGCTTAGATTTATGACATTCATCCATAATGTCCCTTCTGAGCTCAGAAATGTTTGGGACACAAATTCGGCCTAATAGCCTAAGAACTCCTTTGTCATCAATTTGAAAACTCGTGGTTTCGCCATCCCGAATTCTTTGGCTAATTCTCTGGATAAACTCATCATCCTTCTGCAGAGCAGAAATTTTATCAATCAGAGTAGGAGTGATAATGAGATTGGCGAGGATGAGATTGATGCTGTCCGCATTCTTTCTACTAAGCACATCGGCTACAACGTTGGCTTTCCATGGAGTAAATAAGATATCCAGATCATAGGCCGCAAGAAATTCAATCCAGCGTTGCTGCCTCATATTCAAGTCTCTTTGGGTAAACAAATGCTTCAAGGATTTGTGATCCGTATATAGTTCGAAATTCTCACCCAATAGATAGTGCCTCCATATCTTTAGATCAAATACAATGGCCATTAGCTCAAGATCATGAGTGCTGTAATTCTTATCATGCGGTTTCAGCTGGCGGCTAGCATATGCGACTACATTGTCCCTTTGCATTAGCACCGCACCAATACCTAACGCAGATAAAAGAATAACATGTTAAAGTGAGATTAATCATTTAAGAATGTCATCTCTAACATGTTGATAAAAGAAATAACCTTCTTTAGAAGCGTCGGTCCAGACTTTCAAATCCTGATTGCCATCTATAATGGTCAACACAGGAGCAGTGATCAACCTCCTTTTTAGATATTGGAAAGCTACCTCACATTCGGGTGTCCAAACGAATTTTGTATGCTTCTTGGTCAGCTTTGTCAATGGACAAGCTATCATCAAAAAATCCTTAACGAATTTTCGATAATAGCCAGCCAGTCCTAAGAAACTTCTGACTTCTGTGGGAGTTCGAGGCTGCTTCCAATCTTGGATGGCTGAGATCTTCCCTGGATCTACTGAGATGCCTTCTTTTGGTACGACATGGCCGAGGAATTTCACCTCTTCTTGCCAGAATATTCATTTGGAGAATTTGGCTTTCAACACATTTCTTTGCAAAATCTCCAAGACTTCTCTTAGATGTTGTTCGTGCTCAGCAGTGGATTTAGAAAAGATGAGGATGTCATCGATGAATACCAGCACGAATTTATTCAGAACATCTCGGAATACTCTATTCATCAAATCAACAAAATATGCTGGAGCATTACATAACCCGAAGGGCATTACTAGCCATTCATAGAATGTGTCTGTTCCTCTGAAAGCAGTCAAAGGAACACACTCTTCTGCGATGCGCAGTTGATCGAAACCTGTGGCTAGATCCATCCTAGAGAATACTCGTGCTCCATGTAAGCGGTCCAGTAAATCATCAATACGAGGCAGTAGATATTTGTTTTTCAGCGTTTTCTTATTGAGGTCGCGGTAGTCCACACATAGCCTGAGGGTACCGTTTGACTTTGGGACAAATACCACTGCTGCGCCCCATTCTGAGAAGCTAGGCCTGATCAGCCCTTTCCACAAAAGCTACTTGGTTTGATTTCTCAGCTCCTCCCTTTCTTTTGGTGACATTCTTCGAATAGGATGTACGACAGGCCTTGCATTCGGAGCTACGTCAATTCTGAAGTTGATTTCTCTACGCGGAGGTAGGCCATCAACTTCTTTGAATACATCAGCGTAATCTTTGACGACAGGGATATCCTCAATAGAAGTAGGGGTGACCTCTAGAGAAGACCAAAATTCCTTTCTGTCGGTGGCTGAGCCGTGGCATGGGATAGTAATATTCCCAAGCTTAGTTTTAACTTTGATGATTCTCTCCGCACATACTAACTCAGCCTCATACATTGTTAGCCAATCGATCCCTAGTATGACATCATAACCGGAGAAATTCATGACGATCAAATTAAAGGGAAACTGGTAACATGAATAAGAAATAGGCACTCTACAAAACTGGTCAAGAATAAGAGAACCTCCTATTGGCTATGGGTTCTAACCAACTCTTTAAGTTTCTTTGGTTTCAGATTTAACTTTTTAATTGCATCATTGGAGATAAAACTTTGTTTTGCACCAGTGTCAAACAATGTAGTAATAGGAATGTTCTTAATTAAGAGTACCTCCTAAGACATTGGGTTTACTTGACCCCTCGGTAGAAGCTGGTGCATCCGCTCCCTCGTAAACATGTGCTACTTCAGTTTTCTTCAGTAGGGGACAATTTCTGGCAAAGTGCCCTAGCTTATGGCAGTTATAGCAATCTTGAGTGTTCTGGGGGTTCTGGCCACGATTATGAGAACTCTGGCTACGATTCCGGCTAGGTCCAGATTCATTCCTCTTGGCTCTTTTCAGAGCTCTGCACTCAGATTCAAAATGCCCAGTCTTGCCACAATTATAGTATGTCACCTTGGTCCTATCCCTCCTTTTCTTTTGGGGCTTGGCAGCAGAAGAATTGCTTGCCTCAGGTTTCCTGTCCACCTGCTCCTTCTTGTTGTTGTTCTAATTTTTCATCCTATCTTGCTGTGCAGCCTCGTCATTCTCTTCGTAGCGGCAAGCCATCTGATTACTTCATTGAATGAGAGCTTGATATGAGCGGTGACTCTGTCCAAGTATTTCTTTAAAAGGCCCTTGATGAATCTTTTATTCTTCTCGACTGGATCTTGAATCAATCCAGGAGCATAACGTGAGAGCTCATCAAACTTTCTCACATAATCAGAAACAGACATACTCTCTTGTTGTAAGTTGAAAAACTGCTTGCGAAGGCGCTCTCTTGCTTGTGGAGGAACATACTTGTCATTGAAGAGTTCTTTAAATCTGGCCCAAGACATGTTGGCCACATCATTGCAAATCTTGACCGTGTCCCACCAAAGTTCCGCTTCGTCTTTCAATTGCCATACTGTCAGAAAACGCTTGCGCTGGTCCTCTAATTCTAAGCCTTCGAAGATCTTTTCACAGTTCTTTAGCCATGACTTTGCTTCAACCGCAGTCTCTCGCCCAGTGAAGAGTACCCCTCCTAAATTTCTGAATTTCTTTGACATCCTTTCCAAGTCGAAGGGTTGTGGAGGTAGAGGTGGTGGTGTTACGACCTCAGAAGTAGGTTGTTCCTGAGTAATGGGGGTCTCGTCTCTGGCTGGCCCTCTAGCTCCACCTCAGGCTCCGCCTCGAGCTCCACCTCGGGCTCCACCTCGAGCTGTTCTTTCTCAAGTGTCCATTTTAAATCAGTCTGTACCATCAAGGAAAGAGTCAGACCAACAAAATGATAATTTTTAAAGGAAAGACAAGGTCGGAACAAATAGGAAGAGGTTGATGTAATAACTGATTAATATGTGCTATTCTGCTGTCCTGATTCTAGGACATTACTAGTCCTATCTCCAATAAGCGACTCGCCTTAGAATAATGTGGATTCTATCTAGACGAATTGTTCTAAATATGTTATACTCCGAAGCTAAGGTTAACCTCGCTCTGATACCAACTGTGATGACCCCAAACTTCTGCGGTGCGAAAGTAAGGATAATCATTTGGAATACAACATTTTTATAACAATAACAAATCTCAGATAATATCATAACACATAAACATTGCAGCGGAAAGATAAATGTCATAAACATCATAGCAACTGAACATCAGAGTACGCAGTTACAGGATCCACTTAGCAAAACAAAAAGTCTGAATGAAAAGGAAATAAGTCTCAACTCCATAACGTACGTCAAATACCAAGAACGGAATAAAGTCTCAGAACAGAATAAAAGATGAAAGAGAGGTCCTCGTCTCTTCCTTCAGTAGTCTTCAATCCAGCACACGTCTCAATATGACCTAAACCTATTACTTGGCTGCCAGTGTAAAAAAGAGGGCACCCGAGTTTGCAAAGTGAAACAAACTTCGAGTCAATCATGGGACTGGTATGAGAAATCTTTCTACATTATCTAATAATATGGCGAATCACAAGACCACGCCGCTAACGCGGAACGGGTTTACTCCATTGGATTGCCAGTGCATGATTAAATAAATTTAATACAAAATAACGTAATGACTTTTGAAAAATGAAATCATTATAAGACTCAAGTCCCATCACACAATGCAACTCAAACCGGAGGATAGAGTTTTACCTTATAATGATCAAACATGTGTGATACGTGTAAAATAATATTCTAATATTATTATTAGTGTCTAAGCAGTATTAAAATACTTCAAAGTAAATGTATTAATCCTAGACAACATAGCTACCATATACTATGTCGCCACATATAAGTTTACAATCAAGACCGTAATGTCGTATTTGAAATTGGTTTTTCATCATGAAATCGAGGCTAGGGATCATCCTCTTCGATTCGAGACACTCTAGCAAATGTCTCAGGATCACACCTATGGGCAACCCTTGGATCTTCAGGGCCGGTCCACACCTATGTTAGTGGATTAGTTATGCCTGAACACACGTTTCCCGGTTCCTTTGAACCTCCATATAGCCACTAACAACCTATAAATCCGAGGTGCCTCATAATCCATCATCCACATAAGTAAAAATATCAGGGCTGGTAGGTCACTGACATCACTTTAGCTAGAAAAAAACATGTGCACTCCCTGCAGTCCTAATCCCGTTTTTGACTCATACCAGGGTGTGAGGCTCGCGAAATCACGCTATACTCAAAGCTACGCCTAAACGGGATATGCTTTGATCTTCAACCACAAGGCCCTGCTTTTCAACAAAAGCCTTGATCATCTGCATCTTGGTGTGCCACATTGACAATTCACGCCATGCTATCGATAACTACTAATATATACCAAGGTGTTAAGTAGAAAATAAATTCTCCACCACCAAACAGACATACATTAATAAAAATCGATTTAATTACGTGAAATGAATTCCAACGTCAAACCCGCATCCATTTACAAGTCCGTTCGGGGTCTGAACGCAACTGGAGACACCTGAGAGGTTCTCGCTTATCCGGACAATCAACACATACGTCCGGACAACTACTTCTTCAACCCCTTCCTGGGAGCAAGTCAGTCCAAGACATCAGTAGCCGTCGTCCATTCGATGTGAAGATCGCCTGAAGCGACCCAAACTTCCCCGGTCTCCGAAGAGATGAGAAAGAACGAATTACTGTGAGGACAAGACAAATCAGAACACAAACAGAAGAACATTTCATTGTTATTACAACAATTCCATCAGATACAAGAATATACAGAGTATAATTGAATAAATTACATTCGATAAATATCAGAGATTACAATAAATTACATAGCAGCGGAAAAATATACAAAACACAACTGAAAGTAATACACGGATACAGAGCTTTCCGAGCATCGTTCCAGCTGTAAATCAGGATCCTGTGAATATAAATCTGCAAAACCAAAACCACTAGCTGCCCGTGCGGAAAATGAGGGCACCCAGAGTTTAGGTTAAAACAATAAACTCCAGGTCAGTCATGTGACTGGTGTGAGAACTAAAACAGTTATTTAAAGCTTTACTTTAAAAGAGAGTAATTCAAGGGACCACGCCGTATAACACGGAACGGGTTTCCTCCCAAGAATACCAGTGCATAGAATAAACAACGCAATGCTTTTTCGAAAAATGAAGCTATTATAAGACCCAGGTCCCATCACACAATGCAACGCAAGCCGGAGGATAGGGTTTTACCTTATAACAGCCAAACATGCTTGATACGTTTAAAACAAATCATTTGATACTATAATATGTGTATAGTGTCAAAACAATTTCAATCACAAATATAAATCATAGACGGCATGAGTGCCCCATCCCACTATGTCGCCATACTAGGCTCTACAAATAAAACCGAAATATACGTATTGGAAATTGGATATCCGTCATGAGTCGAGGCAAGGGGCAAGCTCCTCTCCGCTTCGAGACACTCTAGCAAATGCCTCGGGACTACACACTCTGGGAAACCCCGGATGCGACTGGGCCGGTCCTCACTTACGTTAGAGGATTGGCAATTCCTGAACACACGTTTCCCGGTCCTTACAGACCTATAATCGAGGCGCCTCATTCCAACAACCACAAAGGTGAAAAGTATATAAATGTCAGGGCTGGTAAGTCACTGACACCAACAAAGCTAGAAAGAAACGTCGTGCTCTCCCAGCGGTTCGTATCCCGTTTTTAACTCATACCGAGGTGTGAGGCTCGCGAATTCACGTTATACACAAAGCTGCCACGTAGGCCGTGCTTTGATCATCAACCACAAGATTTTGCTTTTCAACAGAAGCCTTGATCCATGCAACTCAGCGTGCCACAGTGGCAATTCATGCCATGCGATTGATATCTATCGATATATAACCTCTGAGCTCGTACGTCTCAGAGAAGGGCGTTAAGCAAGAGAATAAATTCTCCGCCGCCAAGCAGATATATATTTAACAGAAATCAATCAATACAGAATAAAATCCAGTGTCAGACACACAATCCATTTACACGTTCGTTCTGGGTCTGAACGAAACCGGAGGCACTTTCCTCGCATATCCATCCATCTCCAAGTACGTCTGGATGACAACCAACTATTTCCATCCTCTTGGGTGTACAGCCCAATCAAGATCGTCAGTAATTATCCAAACGATGTGAAGACTTCCGGTCTTCAACCACCGTCTTCATCTTCGACTTATCGTCGAATCGGTTATTCAGAATGGGTATAAACCCGGCCTTTCCGAACAACCCGCGTATATTAAAACAAATGTTACACAAACACAACATACGCCTCATTCCAATTCAGAATGTTCTTTTATTCACAAAATCACATTTTTAGGGAAAGGTTCCCATTAATTTTATCCAAGATAAATTCTTTAAAATTTATCCTTTAATCTTCCTTTGGATGTCGTTCCAAACCAAATTATGGTTTTCTGAACTAGTCGAGATTAGCGAACCACACCGAAGTAATTATTTATTTTATTTCCCAATCCCAACCTATTCATCCCATGAAGCAAAACTGGTAATACTCCATATCTAACACCATGGTGTTATCGGTAAAGTTAATTACCATTTCACGTTCAAATCTAATTAAAGATTCAACTATCGTTTTGGAGCAAAACTGGTGATACTCCATTCTCGCTTATTTTCTAAGTTGATAATTTAAATTATCAATTCACATTTCAATCTAATTGCAGATTCGTTAAAACTCCTTTTACTGGGTTAAAGAACTAGGTGTTATTTAAAACACAGTTCACGACAAACCCAAATCACATTCTATTTGTTATCGGGTTAAAGAACTAGTGTTGTTTAAAACACAGTTCACGATAAACCCACAAATCAATTATAGTTCAATTCAAATCAAATATATTAGGAATTCCGATTATTTAAAACCCCTATTTAAATCTAATTTATTTATTTAAAAATAAAAACCCGGGTTTTAAATTTAGTTCAATCTAGTTCATTTCGATAAAAATCTATTTTTCTCTTTTCAAATATGGAGTTTTTCATCCCAAATTTTCCCAAATCATTTCTTCTGATTTTACACAAATTATTACTATTTTTAATAATTTTATCAAGGCCCGTACAGTCGATTTACATCAACGACCAACGAACTGCACTTACAGCGACCTTTTTCAAATTTGATTTGGACGTATCTCCAAATCCAACCGTTAGATTTCAAATTTCTAATATTCGTTAGAAAGATCTTTTCGATACGAACCCAACGGTTCCGGTTTTAGGAGAATCCAACGGTCGGGTCTCCCGTAATGTTCGTTTGAAATAAATGGTCGAAAATTTACGAACTGCCGCGGCGCGGCGCGTTCTATTCAGGCCATTATATTATATATATAATATATATAATATATATTTCGTCGATTTCTATTTAAAACGAATTATATAAATAGTTTTAAATTCGTTTCAAAAACAATTTCAACTTCCATTTCAATCCAAAGCAAAATTGAATTCTTCTTTATAAATTCGTTTTAAAATTCATTTCTATTCAATTCAAATTTCAATTCAATTTGAATTCATTTCAATTCGCTTTCAATTCAATTTGAATTCGTTTTCAATTCAATTCAATTTCAAAGTCGTTTTCTATTCGATTCAATTCAAACTGGTTTTCTATTCGATTCAATTCAAATTGGTTTTCTATTCGACTTAAATCAAATTCGTTTTCTAATCAATTTAAATCAAATTCGTTTTCTAATCAATTTAAATCAAATTCGTTTTATATTCAATTCATTTCGAAATCGTTTTCAATTCAATTCAATTCAAATTGAATAAAATCGATATAAATATCGTTCACGTCAAAATGGCGTTAATCTAATCAACATGGCTTAATGTATTTCTATTTTCAAATATCCTATTTCAAATATTATCTATTATCAAAATATTTGTTATTATCAAAATATTTCGTTCAACACATGACTAATCTCAACGAATGAGTACGGTCAACACATGAACCTTTATTTTATATTGATAAAGATGTAAATTTTATTATTAAAATATTTCGTTCAACACATGACTAATCTCAACGGATGAGTACAGTCAACACATGAACCTTTATTTTATATTGATAAAGATGTAAATTTTATTATTAAAATATTTCGTTCAACACATGACTAATCTCAACGGATGAGTACTGTCAACACATGAACCTTTACTTTATATTGATAAAGATGTAAATTTTATTGTCAAAATATTTCGTTCAACACATGACTAATCTCAACAGATGAGTACTGTCAACACATGAACCTTTACTTTATAATATTCTTTATCTTCTAAATTGGAATGAGGCCCAATCAATCACCATATAAAATTAATTATATGGATTTTCATACAACACATGTATATAATAGCATTGAAAAATAATCAACCATCAACCAAAGTGCACTACACTGTATAAGCATCAAATATAGATATCTAACGCTTATAACAGCCTGTCAATCTATCGATCGACATATTTAATAAATCAGGATGAGTGAACTTCATATTTCATCCCAACGCCCGTGTGGGGTTTCAAACAATCAAACGCATATTTTATTTGTGCAGTTGGGCGATGTGTAAAATTTATCGACCCAATCAATGTCAGTCAAATCAGTGTACATAAACAAACCGTCCGGTTTGTAAATGAATATTTTATTTATCCACATTCACATATTTTTTTTTTATCTTTAACGATAAAACATTTTATTCAGCCTATGAAAATATTCTATTTAGTTCATTTATTAAATAAAATGATATCTTTATTTTTCTAACTTATTTTAGAAAATTTGGGCGGCATAACGGCACGATACTAGAAACGGGACAAGGCCTAGCCTTATCCCCGGTCTAGTGAAGGCCCACGCCATTCACACATCAATCAAATCCATTCAATCCACCAAACAATTAAATTTCAATCAAATAATCTAACCAATTCTTGCAATCAAACAAACATGTCCATGGTCTGTGGACGATTGTGTCGGGTGCTACTAAACACCGTCTGCATCCTAGTATATATATATAACTAGAAAAAAGAAATTGAAAGGTGAGAAATTCTCACAAATAGCTATCCAATCATCTTGACTCTTCTTTGATAGAAATCTTCATCGTTATCGCATTTTTGTCATCTTCGTTGCTGTAGCCACTACATATGTAAAAATCGAATTTTTACTTCGCTATTCAATATATAAAAATCGAATTTTTATCTTGTTATTCAATATATAAAAATCGAATTTTTATTATACTATTCAATATATAAAAATCTCGCCCTTTCAATTTTTAAAGATTTCGCCTTTGCTACACATACAAAGATGATACTTCTAATATTACTATCATGTAAAAAATTATACTTTTAATTCTCTACATGAACAAAAATCATATTTTTACATCTTCCATATAGTAAAGATTATATTTTTAATACTTTAAAAATATAAAAATCATATTTTTAATTCTTCCTATATACTAAAAATCATATTTTTAATACTTCCTATATACTAAAAATCATATTTTTAATACTTCCTATATACTAAAAATCATATTTTTAATACTTCACTACTCATCTCAAAATATCGTCTCTTCACTTTTAAAAATCTCGTCTTTTGCATTTAAAAAAAATATGTTCTTTACCATTTTAAAAATTCAGTTTTTTTTCTATTATTTTCATTTCTAAATTCTTTATCTAAATCTAAAACTGATCTAAGTTATATAAATAAAAATAAAATCAGATTAGAAAATAAAGTCAGAAAACTCACGGTTTTAAATCGAAGAGGAGGAATGGGGGTCGGAGGTTGGTGGCGCAGCGTTCGATTGGGGGGGGGGGGGGTCTTCAGTGTCGCGGCAAGGAGGGGGGGGGGTATCGTGGCGCGGTGGCGCGCCGCCTGGGGAGGGGCTCTTCGCGTCGGTCGATGAAGACAGGGGGGGGCGGCTTCGTCGAAGTGGCGGCGACATGGAGGAGGCCGCTCGCGCCCCTCTCCGATTCCTTTTTTTTTTCTTTTTTTTTCTTTTTTATTCTGATTCGAAATGAGTCGGGGGGGCCTGGAGGAGTTTAAGGGGAGAAAGGGTTTTTAATTTTTTTTTTATTATTTAATTATTTTATTTCAAAAAGTTGACCTTTACATACGACCTCTAAACGAGGCCCACCGCCTGTCGTCCCTAGCGTATTACCCCCATTTCGAACACAATGGTATATGTATCGTAAGCTGGTTTGATCGTCTCGATCAGTTTTCGTCAAAATCAACATATAACTCTATATATTGAATTTAAACGCGCATTTCAATTTACTGGGGTCACATACGAACTCTATAAATTCCAGAAAAATATTTTCTAGCTTCGTATTGACGATACGGTCCTAACAAAACTAGTTTCGTCGAATTCTGAGACCGTTAGAAAAATGGCCATTTTCCAGTCGATTAAAATCAACTGAAACTGGTCAAACTTGTTTTCCTTTGCCACGCTCACATATTGAATCGAAAAATTATAAAACTTGAAACCTAGCAATAATTTAACATCACGGACCCAACAAAAGTGGTTTCGTCGAAATCCGAGGTTGTTTGCAAAATGTCTATTTTTAAGGGCCTAAATTCCATAGCGACTATTCAGAATTTTCAACTGGACATATCTTTTGATTCCCGCTATGAAATCTTGATTTGTCGGATTCGTTGGAAAGATATTATCAATTAGATCCTAATGTTTTTGGTTTCACTAAAATCCGGATTGTTTTGCACCCGGTACATTCAATTGAAGTTTGAAATCGAATTATCGAACTACCGCGCCATTTTCAATTCTATTTATAATTATATATAAATATTTATATTCTAACGACGACGCGTATAAATATATACGTTCAAATCATATTCAAAATAAAATTCTTGTCGATATTATTTAAAATAATTCATTTTAAATATTCAAAATTCGCTAAAATCGCCAAAATAAAAATTTTAAACTGGCTCGCATTTCCGGGTTATTACAATCTCCCCCACTTAAAACTTTTCGTCCCCGAAAAGGAACAAAGTGGAAAGTGGTTTGATTAATCAACTCTACGTTCGATTTGGCTTCCATTCTCCAACTTTTCAGTTTCTGAGAATTTTCAAATTTTCAAAAATTTGGCTAACACCCTAAATTTTCGAAAAATTTCGCCATAACCTCCCCTGCACCGGGAGCCACGGGAAAATCCCAAAATTGCCATATAGGCCTTCTGATCTCAAAAAGAAAAAGAAAAAGCCAAGCGGCTAGCCAATAGGCTCATAAAATCATCATCACCCAAACAAAACAGTAAATTATGTAGTAAACATGTACCTATTTGTCGGGCAAACAAATTTTATTCTCTGCTCTAGCCTCCTTGCTATGACCTGTTCAATGTAAGTATATTTATATGCAAGCAAATGCGACCAATTTTCAATATAGTTCAATATTTGATGCAATTAGGCATAATGGTTCAAAAATTATCAAACAAATAAACAAACAACACAAACATCAATCAATTAGTGAATTTATCGTTTCAAATTCATAAATTGATATATATACAAAAATCATGTTTTTGATGCCAATTCACAACAATGTGTTCCAACTATATATAAGTTTTGGTTCTCACATCAGTCTAATGGAAACATATAGAAAGCACACCTTCGAAACACGAAACTAATTGCTAATGATGACGCGTCAATCATCAGAATCAGGTCCGGGCGACTAGAGTGTGATTCTATATCTATCCAGTATATTAAAACTTCGAATATACGTTCATGACGCGTATATACAAAACCTTTATATATTGGATTGTCCACATTCAATATAAATAAATAACCAAATACGTTTAAAATGGTTTAAATTTTCAAAACAAAATTGTTTTAATTTGAAAAATATACTCTTCACACTCGTTCTAGGATACTACTGATCCTATCTCTAACGAGTCATTCTAATTGGATATTACTAATCCAATATCTGATGAATTCTTTCGTAAGGTTCTAATGTGTCTTGTTCTCGAGCTCTGTAAACCAAAGCTCTGATACCAAATGAAGCGACCCGAACTTCCCCGGTCTCCGAAGAGATGAGAAAGAACGAATTACTGTGAGGACAAGACAAATCAGAACACAAACAGAAGAACATTTCATTGTTATTACAACAATTCCATCAGATACAAGAATATACAGAGTATAATTGAATAAATTACATTCGATAAATATCAGAGATTACAATAAATTACATAGCAGCGGAAAAATATACAAAACACAACTGAAAGTAATACACGGTTACAGAGCTTTCCGAGCATCGTTCCAGCTGTAAATCAGGATCCTATGAATATAAATCTGCAAAACCAAAACTACTAGCTGCCCGTGCGGAAAATGAGGGCACCCAGAGTTTAGGTTAAAACAATAAACTCCAGGTCAGTCATGTGACTGGTATGAGAACTAAAACAGTTATTTAAAGCTTTACATTAAAAGAGAGTAATTCAAGGGACCATGCCGTATAACACGGAACGGGTTTCCTCCCAAGAATACCAGTGCATAGAATAAACAACGCAATGCTTTTTCGAAAAATGAAGCTATTATAAGACCCAGGTCCCATCACACAATGCAACGCAAGCCGGAGGATAGGGTTTTACCTTATAACAGCCAAACATGCTTGATACGTTTAAAACAAATCATTTGATACTATAATATGTGTATAGTGTCAAAACAATTTCAATCATAAATATAAATCATAGACGGCATGAGTGCCCCATCCCACTATGTCGCCATACTAGGCTCTACAAATAAAACCGAAATACACGTATTGGAAATTGGATTTCCGTCATGAGTCGAGGCAAGGGGCAAGCTCCTCTCCGCTTCGAGACACTCTAGCAAATGCCTCGGGACTACACACTCTGGGCAACCCCGGATGCGGCTGGGCCGGTCCTCACTTACGTTAGAGGATTGGCAATTCCTGAACACACGTTTCCCGGTCCTTACAGACCTATAATCGAGGCGCCTCATTCCAACAACCACAAAGGTGAAAAGTATATAAATGTCAGGGCTGGTAAGTCACTGACACCAACAAAGCTAGAAAGAAACGTCGTGCTCTCCCAGCGGTCCGTATCCCGTTTTTAACTCATACCGAGGTGTGAGGCTCGCGAATTCACGTTATACACAAAGCTGCCACGTAGGCCGTGCTTTGATCATCAACCACAAGACTTTGCTTTTCAACAGAAGCCTTGATCCATGCAACTCAGCGTGCCACAGTGGCAATTCATGCCATGCGATTGATATCTATCGATATATAACCTCTGAGCTCGTACGTCTCAGAGAAGGGCGTTAAGCAAGAGAATAAATTCTCCGCCGCCAAGTAGATATATATTTAACAGAAATCAATCAACACAGAATAAAATCCAGTGTCAGACACACAATCCATTTACAAGTTCGTTCTGGGTCTGAACGAAACCGGAGGCACTTTCCTCGCATATCCATCCATCTCCAAGTACGTCTGGATGACAACCAACTATTTCCATCCTCTTGGGTGTACAGCCCAATCAGGATCGTCAGTAATTATCCAAACGATGTGAATACTTCCGGTCTTCAACCACCGTCTTCATCTTCGACTTATCGTCGAATCGGTTATTCAGAATGGGTATAAACCCGGCCTTTCCGAACAACCCGCGTATATTAAAACAAATGTTACACAAACACAACATACGCCTCATTCCAATTCAGAATGTTCTTTTATTCACAAAATCACATTTTTAGGGAAAGGTTCCCATTAATTTTATCCAAGATAAATTCTTTAAAATTTATCCTTTAATCTTCCTTTGGATGTCGTTCCAAACCAAATTATGGTTTTCTGAACTAGTCGAGATTAGCGAACCACACCGAAGTAATTATTTATTTTATTTCCCAATCCCAACCTATTCATCCCATGAAGCAAAACTGGTGATACTCCATATTTAACACCATGGTGTTATCGGTAAAGTTAATTACCATTTCACGTTCAAATCTAATTAAAGATTTAACTATCGTTTTGGAGCAAAACTGGTGATACTCCATTCTCGCTTATTTTCTAAGTTGATAATTTAAATTATCAATTCACATTTCAATCTAATTGCAGATTCGTTAAAACTCCTTTTACTGGGTTAAAGAACTAGGTGTTATTTAAAACACAGTTCACGACAAACCCAAATCACATTCTATTTGTTATCGGGTTAAAGAACTAGTGTTGTTTAAAACACAGTTCACGATAAACCCACAAATCAATTCTAGTTCAATTCAAATCAAATATATTAGGAATTCCGATTATTTAAAACCCCTTTTTAAATCTAATTTATTTATTTAAAAATAAAAACCCGGGTTTTAAATTTAGTTCAATCTAGTTCATTTCGATAAAAAACTATTTTTCTCTTTTCAAATATGGAGTTTTTCATCCCAAATTTTCCCAAATCATTTCTTCTGATTTTACACAAATTATTACTATTTTTAATAATTTTATCAAGGCCCGTACAGTCGATTTCCATCAATGGCCAACGAACTACACTTACAGCGACCTTTTTCAAATTTGATTTGGACGTATCTCCAAATCCAACCGTTAGATTTCAAATTTCTAATATTCGTTAGAAAGCACTTTTCGATACGAACCCAACGGTTCCGGTTTTAGGAGAATCCGATGGTCGGGTCTCCCGTAATGTTCGTTTGAAATAAATGGTCGAAAATTTACGAACTGCCGCGGCGCGGCGCGTTCTATTCAGGCCATTATATTATATATATAATATATACAATATATATTTCGTCGATTTCTATTTTAAACGAATTATATAAATTGTTTTAAATTCGTTTCAAAAACAATTTCAACTTCCATTTCAATCCAAAGCAAAATTGAATTCTTCTTTATAAATTCGTTTTAAAATTCATTTCTATTCAATTCAAATTTCAATTCAATTTGAATTCATTTCAATTCGCTTTCAATTCAATTTGAATTCGTTTTCAATTCAATTCAATTTCAAAGTCGTTTTCTATTCGATTCAATTCAAATTGATTTTCTATTCGATTCAATTCAAATTGGTTTTCTATTCGACTTAAATCAAATTCGTTTTCTAATCAATTTAAATCAAATTCGTTTTCTAATCAATTTAAATCAAATTCGTTTTATATTCAATTCATTTCGAAATCGTTTTCAATTCAATTCAATTCAAATTGAATAAAATCGATATAAATATCGTTCACGTCAAAATGGCGTCAATCTAATCAACACGGCTTAATGTATTTCTATTTTCAAATATCCTATTTCAAATATTATCTATTATCGAAATATTTGTTATTATCAAAATTTTCGTTCAACACATGACTAATCTCAACGAATGAGTACGGTCAACACATGAACCTTTATTTTATATTGATAAAGATGTAAATTTTATTATTAAAATATTTCGTTCAACACATGACTAATCTCAACGGATGAGTACAGTCAACACATGAACCTTTATTTTATATTGATAAAGATGTAAATTTTATTATTAAAATATTTCGTTCAACACATGACTAATCTCAACGGATGAGTACTGTCAACACATGAACCTTTACTTTATATTGATAAAGATGTAAATTTTATTGTCAAAATATTTCGTTCAACACATGACTAATCTCAACGGATGAGTACTGTCAACACATGAACCTTTACTTTATAATATTCTTTATCTTCTAAATTGGAATGAGGCCCAATCAATCACCATATAAAATTAATTATATGGATTTTCATACAACACATGTATATAATAGCATTGAAAAATAATCAACCATCAACCAAAGTGCACTACACTGTATAAGCATCAAATATAGATATCTAACGCTTATAACAGCCTGTCAATCTATCGATCGACATATTTAATAAATCAGGATGAGTGAACTTCATATTTCATCCCAACACCCGTGTGGGGTTTCAAACAATCAAACGCATATTTTATTTGTGCAGTTGGGCGATGTGTAAAATTTATCGACCCAATCAATGTCAGTCAAATCAGTGTACATAAACAAACCGTCCGGTTTGTAAATGAATATTTTATTTATCCACATTCACATAATTTTTTTTATCTTTAACGATAAAACATTTTATTCAGCCTATGAAAATATTCTATTCAGTTCATTTATTAAATAAAATGATATCTTTATTTTTCTAACTTATTTTAGAAAATTTCGGCGGCATAACGGCACGATACTAGAAACGGGACAAGGCCTAGCCTTATCCCCGGTCTAGTGAAGGCCCACGCCATTCACACATCAATCAAATCCATTCAATCCACCAAACAATTAAATTTCAATCAAATAATCTAACCAATTCTTGCAATCAAACAAACAAGTCCATGGTCTGTGGACGATTGTGTCGGGTGCTACTAAACACCGTCTGCATCCTAGTATATATATATAACTAGAAAAAAGAAATTGAAAGGTGAGAAATTCTCACAAATAGCTATCCAATCATCTTGACTCTTCTTTGATAGAAATCTTCATCGTTATCGCATTTTTGTCATCTTCGTTGCTGTAGCCACTACATATGTAAAAATCGAATTTTTACTTCGCTATTCAATATATAAAAATCGAATTTTTATCTTGTTATTCAATATATAAAAATCGAATTTTTATTATACTATTCAATATATAAAAATCTCGCCCTTTCAATTTTTAAAGATTTCGCCTTTGCTACACATACAAAGATGATACTTCTAATATTACTATCATGTAAAAAATTATACTTTTAATTCTCTACATGAACAAAAATCATATTTTTACATCTTCCATATAGTAAAGATTATATTTTTAATACTTTAAAAATATAAAAATCATATTTTTAATTCTTCCTATATACTAAAAATCATATTTTTAATACTTCCTATATACTAAAAATCATATTTTTAATACTTCCTATATACTAAAAATCATATTTTTAATACTTCACTACTCATCTCAAAATATCGTCTCTTCACTTTTAAAAATCTCGTCTTTTGCATTTAAAAAAAAATCTGTTCTTTACCATTTTAAAAATTCAGTTTTTTTTCTATTATTTTCATTTCTAAATCCTTTATCTAAATCTAAAACTGATATAAGTTATATAAATAAAAATAAAATCAGATTAGAAAATAAAGTCAGAAAACTCACGGTTTTAAATCGAAGAGGAGGAATGGGGGTCGGAGGTTGGTGGCGCAGCGTTCGATTGGGGGGGGGGGTCTTCAGTGTCGCGGCAAGGAGGGGGGGTTATCGTGGCACGGTGGCGCGCCGCCTGGGGAGGGGCTCTTCGCGTCGGTCGATGAAGACAGGGGGGGCGACTTCGTCGAAGTGGCGGCGGCATGGAGGAGGCCGCTCGCGCCCCTCTCCGATTCCTTTTTTTTTCTTTTTTTTTCTTTTTTATTCTGATTCGAAATGAGTCGGGGGGGGGGGGGGCCTGGAGGAGTTTAAGGGGAGAAAGGTTTTTTTTTTATTATTATTATTATTTAATTATTTTATTTCAAAAAGTTGACCTTTACATACGACCTCTAAACGAGGCCCACCGCCTGTCGTCCCTAGCGTATTACCCCCATTTCGAACACAATGGGATATTTATCGTAAGCTGGTTTGATCGTCTCGATCAGTTTTCGTCAAAATCAACATATAACTCTATATATTGAATTTAAACGCGCATTTCAATTTACTGGGGTCACATACGAACTCTATAAATTCCAGAAAAATATTTTCTATCTTCGTATTGACGATACGGTCCTAACAAAACTAGTTTCGTCGAATTCTGAGACCGTTAGAAAAATGGCCATTTTCCAGTCGATTAAAATCAACTGAAACTGGTCAAACGCGTTTTCCTTTGCCACGCTCACATATTGAATCGAAAAATTATGAAATTTGAAACCTAGCAATAATTTAACATCATGGACCCAACAAAAGTGGTTTCGTCGAAATCCGAGGTCGTTTGCAAAATGTCTATTTTTAAGGGCTTGAATTCCATAGCGACTATTCAGAATTTTCAACTGGACATATCTTTTGATTCCCGCTATGAAATCTTGATTTGTCGGATTCGTTGGAAAGATATTATCAATTAGATCCTAATGTTTTTGGTTTCACTAAAATCCGGATTGTTTTGCACCCGGTACATTCAATTGAAGTTTGAAATCGAATTATCGAACTACCGCGCCATTTTCAATTCTATTTATAATTATATATAAATATTTATATTCTAACGACGACGCGTATAAATATATACGTTCGAATCATATTCAAAATAAAATTCTCGTCGATATTATTTAAAATAATTCATTTTAAATATTCAAAATTCGCTAAAATCGCCAAAATAAAAATTTTAAACTGGCTCGCATTTCCGGGTTATTACATCACCGGTCTTCAATCACCGTCTTCTACATCTTTTATTTAATCGTCGTGTAATTATTTGAAATGAGTTGAACTCGGTCTTTTCAAATAATTCTCGCATAATTTTTTTTAAAAATCATTTCATACCGTTAGTATTCATTTATAACGATTTACCGCTATTTATCTATTTATAAATAGCCCAAAATAATAGAACGACGCTTCGGGTTAGTGGGCAGCCCTGGCGCTGTTTTTACAAAATTTTGATTTACACATATCTTGAAATCTAACCGTCGGATTTTGACGAACTTTATATCGTTGGAAAGATCTTCCCAAAGCGGTCCTAACGGTTCTGGTTTTTGGGAAAATCCAATGGTCAGATCTTTCAGTATGATACTTTAAAGTTACGATTACCGATACGCGAACTACCGCGCGTGTTTCGTTTTAAATTTTAATTTTAATTTATATATATATATGAATATAAATCGTTTGGCGATTTCAATTATTATAATCTATTCTTTTTATCGCATCTAAAATGACGATAAAATATCACTTTTATTTTCACTCTTTTTATCGCATCTAAAATGGCGATAAAAATATCACTTTTAATATCTCTGTTTTTGCGTACATCTAAATTATAAATAAAATTCACCTTTTTAAAATTCACGTTTTTATTCACATCTAAAATGTGAATAAAATACGCCTTTTAATTTCATGTTTTTATTCACATCTAAAATGTGAATAAAATATACCGTTTTAAATTCATATTTTTCATTTGTAACTAATTCGTAATTAAAAAGGTGTAATTCCTTTCTGTGTTTTGTTTGCACTAAAAATGCAAACAAAAATATGTAATTCTTTTTTTATGTTTTGTTTGCATCTAAAAATGCAAACAAAAATATGTAATTCTTTATGTTATGTTTTATTCACACTAAATGTAAATAAAATGTCCTTTTTATCCCCAAAAAAGAATAACGCTAAAATTGTTCTTTTTAATCTTAAAAGGATATTACATTAAAAATGTCCTTTTTATGTCATCTTAATTTCCTAGTTTCTATTTACACTAAATGTAAATAAGAAATGTCGTCTTTATTTGGTCTTTTTATTCACATTATGTAAATAAAGGTGTTCACATATTTTGGTTCTTTTTATTTACATAAGAAAATGTAAATAAAGGTGTTCACATATTTTGGTTCTTTTTATTTACATAAGAAAATGTAAATAAAGATGTTCACATATTTTGGGTTCTTTTTATTTACATAAGAGAAATGTAAATAAAGGTGTTCACACATTTGGGTTCTTTTTATTTACATAAGAGAAATGTAAATAAAGGTGTTTACACATTTGGGTTCTTTTTATTTACATAAGAAAATGTAAATAAAGGTGTTTACATATTTTGGTTCTTTTTATTTACATAAGAGAATTGTAAATAAAGGTGTTCACACATTTGGGTTCTTTTTATTTACATAAGAGAAATGTAAATAAAGGTGTTCACATATTTTGGGTTCTTTTTATTTACATAAGAGAAATGTAAATAAAGGTGTTCACATATTTTGGGTTCTTTTTATTTACATAAGAGAAATGTAAATAAAGGTGTTCACACATTTGGGTTCTTTTTATTTACATAAGAGAAATGTAAATAAAGGTGTTCACATATTTTGGGTTCTTTTTATTTACATAAGAGAAATGTAAATAAAGGTGTTCACATATTTTGGGTTCTTTTTATTTACAAAAGAGAAATGTAAATAAAGGTGTTCACACATTTGGGTTCTTTTTATTTACATAAGAGAAATGTAAATAAAGGTGTTCACATATTTTGGTTCTTTTTATTTACATAGGAGAAATGTAAATAAAGGTGTTCACATATTTTGGGTTCTTTTTATTTACATAAGAGAAATGTAAAATGTAAATAAAGGTGTTCATATATTTTGGGTTCTTTTTATTTACATAAGAGAAATGTAAATAAAGGTGTTCACATATTTTGGGTTCTTTTTATTTACATAAGAGAAAAGTAAATAAAGGTGTTCACAAATTTTGGGTCTTTTTATTTACATAAGAGAAATGTAAATAAAGTGTGTCCCTTTCTAACAAGTTTTCATAATCATTTTTTTTACAATAGATTGTAAATAAAAGAAATGCCCTGTTTCTATGTCATGTTTTCATACATAACTATAAGGTGAATGAAAAATCCACTTTTTTAAAACACATGTCCTTATTCACATCTAATATGTGAATAAAAATATAATTTTGTTTCATCACTCGATTTGAAATAAAACATAAATTCAGATCTGAATTCTAACGATGACTAGAAATTAACAACCATGTAAATCTACACATCAGAATATCACACAACAATAAATAAACTCTAAATTACCACATCACAGATCTATATTATTTACGTACATATAATGATTCAAACAATCGAGAAAAATAATTAAATTATTTAATTATTTTAAATTTTTTTAGAAATCTCACCTCAATTCAAATTCAGATCAAAATTTCAAAAGGTCCAGAAGCAGTCCTAGCCAGTTCTGAAGCGTAGTATTCGTTGTCACAGTCTCAATGTTTCTGAAATCGTTCAGAACGGTGTACGTATGAGTAAGATATCATCTTTATAATTCAAAATATTAATTTATAACGCTTATTAGTGTTGTAATCCCTTTAAATATAATACCTTCAATGTACAGCCGATAGGTTTCCACTTAGTTCAAAACTAGGTTTTCAAAATTCAAGCGATTGGTGCAGCGATTCAGCGATCATATGCTGCAGCAACAGAGACCCTCGGAAGGCGCACCCGCGGACCCCCCTGACGGCGAACTCGATCATCGGATTCTGGTGCTGCGGCGGTCAAGGCGGCGCCGGTTTTAGGCCCTGGAACGATCGGATTTGGTGGCGGTTTGGGGTGTAATCCGTATGGATGTGAAGGTGGTGAAAAGAGCTTCGATATTTGCTAGAAGAAGGAGTGGGATTTATGAAGGGATCGACGGAATTTAAAGGGGAAAGGGAGGAGCGACGTCAGCCATTCTTTTTGGTACGGTGGCGGCTATAGAGATGAATAGTAAATTAGGGTTTAATTTTCTCTATTATTTATAATATTAAATTGCTATTTTACAAATAAATCCGTAACTTTTCAACCATTCCAGTTCCAGTTCAGCAGAAGGTGTCCCTAGCCAATTCAAAATTCAAGCGATTGGTGCAGCGATTCAGCGATCATATGCTGCAGCGACAGAGCCCCTCGGAAGGCGCACCCGCGGATCCCTCTGACGGCGAACTCGATCGCCAGATTCTAGTGCTGCGGCGGTCAAGGCGGCGCCGGTTTTAGGCCCTGGAAGATCAGTTTTGGTGGCGGTTCGGGGTGTAATCCATATGGATGTGAAGGTGGTGAAAAGGGCTTCGATATTTGCTAGAAGAAGGAGTGGGATTTATGAAGGGATCGACGGAATTTAAAGGGGAAAGGGAGGAGCGACGTCAGCCATTCTTTTTGGTACGGTGGCGGCTATAGAGATGAATAGTAAATTAGGGTTTAATTTTCTCTATTATTTATAATATTAAATTGCTATTTTACAAATAAATCCGTAACTTTTCAACCATTCCAATTCCAGTTCAGCAGAAGGTGTCCCTAGCCAATAACCCCTGTCCTAGATCCAACGGGCCAGGTCCCGTCAGCCCAAACGACTGTCTGTGGCCTTAAGTATTTAATTTAATAATTAAATCCTTTATTAAATTAATTCGTTCGTATAAATAAATTCACCGAGGCCATATACGGACTCAAAAAAATAAAAAAAAATATTTGGCTTTGTTATGACGATACAGTTATAACAAAATTAATTTCGTCGAATTCTGAGACCGTTTGAAAAATGGCTATTTTTCAGTCGATTAAATTTGACTGAATTGAACCAAACACATTTTCTTTCGCCACGCTTACATATTAATTCGAAAAATTCTAAAAATTGAAACCTAGCAAAAATTTGACATTCCGGTCCCAACAAAAGTGGTTTCGTCGAAAACAGAGGTCGTTTGAAAAATTGACCATTTTCACTGGCATCAATATTATTTAAAAATGAAAATTTTAATTTCTAGCACATTCTCTAACCAAATTATTTAAAATAAATTTTTTAAATTGGTTCGGTTTCTCCGCGTTGTTACATATACTCTGCCGATTTCAACAAAATTTATATCATTCTTCTTCTCATTCTCTATCGACTAATCTTTGTTTGAAGTGCTATCGAGGAGTTATAGGGCTATTGTAATCATTTGGGAATTGTTTGGGACAGAGTGTGTTCCTTTTATCCCTGAAATCTAGGAAACGGAGTGGTGTTAAGATCGTACCCATGGAATCATGGGTGGTGTAGTCGGTGTTAACCTTGTAGCCGTGAAATCAAGGGTGTTGTACTTGGATATTGATAATAATAAAACTCTATGCAATCCAGCGTTGCATGGGACTGGACGTAGAAGTAATCCGAACCAGTATAAAATCTAGTGTGTTCTTTCTTTTTTTGCATTTTTATTTACTTATTTCTGTGGCTGTGATTGTTTCTATGTTTGTGATCATTTCTCGTGTGATAATCATTGTGTGATTCATATAGTAATTCAAGTTAGTTTAAGATTTCTATAAATTCCCCATAAACACTGTTCACCCCCCTCTAGTGTTAATTCTACCTTAAGATCTGCATTCCGCATGCTTAACAAAATAGATAGCTTGATTTATGTTAATGAATTACCATAGTTTAAGCTTAATTAAAATGAAATCATAAATGAATCACTCTAGGGTTGAATTAAAAGCAATTTTATTATTAACTTTTATTTTCGATTAGTGTTAATGAATTTCCATGACTTCGGTAGTATAAAAGGAAGTTCAGTTCATGTTTCTTTCAAATTAAATGGAATGGAAAATAAAGATCGATCTCACATAAAAAGCAGTAAGTAGTCAACATAAAATTAATTGCGCACGATGGTGACTAGTCCACGAATGAACTAAGGAAAATTTATTGGAAATTACGATAGTGTAAGATGTTGGCGCGTTAGAATGTAATCGAGATGGAAACCCAAAGGGCAAAACGAAATTTTCGCACTTGAAAAGAGCATTCTCTCAACTTACGCCGCTTACATCTCTTCTCGACCATTATTTTCTATCTGTGTCCTTATCCAAACATCACAGGGAAAAAATAATAGAAATCAAGGGACAATTTTGTCGAGAAGAAGTTCAGATTCATGCAGATCTAATCTGATAAACGATTGAAGGTAATATCTTTCGTTAGTTTTCTACATTAATGCCTACTTTCAATATTCTATTTTGTTTCATTGTATACATGATTACTAAATAATTATGAAATATTTCGATTAAAGGTAATATCTTTTGTTAGTTTTCCACATTAATGCCTACTTTCAATCTTCTGTTTTTTTTTCATTGTATACATAATGATAAATTAGTAATTTGTTATTTCAAATTAGTGGTATACATAATTAGAGATATGATTTTGTGCATTTCCAATAATATCGTTTTCATGTACAGTATTTGTCATTTTAATCGTTTCTGTTATTAATTAACAATTTTATTGTGCGACATAGTTTTGGGTATTCCATTTTATTTTGGTTGGATTTGTCTATTTGTATATCACCATTGTTTACTATATCATCATTGTTTACTGACCATAATATATTTTGAAATTTTGGTTAAAACAGAATTATTTTTGCTCTTCATTTATATATAGTTTATCTTCCTAATATGAATTGTCAAAGGAAGGTCAAGGATTCAAATATACAACTTAAACATAATTTTTTTTACCTGTTATTTCAATTTTTCTTTTACTATATAATTAGATATCTCTTAACAATTTGTTTTATTGTTTAATTTCTTCGTTTAGATAGCTCTTCTTCTTCTTCTTGAATAGCGATTAGATTATTGGATTTTATCTGCTCACTATTGTTGTTACTTGACCTTAAGTAAAATTACTTTTTATTTTCGAAGACATGATATAAGACCTTTATATTATGCATACTTAGATTTATTTTATGAATAAAAGCTGAAAATTTTACTTCAAACTATAAATTATCATTCTTATTACTTCGGTCAATTAGATATGTCATATCTTCTTTTATTTTTTAATAGTTTGATTTACATCCAAATATATAATATTGAACTTATTTAACTCTCTAATTTCACAAGGATTTCTTAAAAAACAACTATTTGTGCTTAGTTATTTTTTTTAACTTTTATCTTTATTTTTTAGCCGTAGTTTTATTTTTATATAATATGCAATTTTTTTAATAAAAAAAACAGAAGTTAAGAAGTCATTTCAAATCATATAAACATGATACATCATTATTATACCATATTTCTACACATTTCATGAAAAGCTAGAATACAAAAACTTGAAAATATGTAGGAAAAGATTTTTATTTCATTTTTGTTTTGTAAACTTTATAATTCGAATTGTGAATCCAATTTATTATATTACGTACGATTGTTTGAGCTGAATGTTTTTATTGCAGTTACAACTAAATTTGAATTAAAATAGAGTAATAAATGATGGGATCTGATTTGAATCATAAGATTTTAAGTTTCTTGACAACAACAGATATTGGTATTCTGTGTTTGTTTTTAACTATATGTTATAGTAAATTTTTTCCTTGTTCAAAATAGTCCATATTTTATGTATAATTAGGCACCGATAATTTGATGTGTTATGTATTCGTAGATCATTTTTCCTGCATGCATGGAGCGTGTGCCACTTATACTAATTATTTTTCTTTACAACGTGTTTTAAAACTTGATAATATGGTTTAATTTACAACATGTTTCAATTGGTACATTAAATTTTAATTTCTTTTCTAAACTAATTTTTTTGATATTTTTTGTGATATTTTTTAACTACCAAACATGAAAAACAAATACTTGGACTGTGCATGTCCTCTGTCATTATATTACAAATAGAAACTACTCGATATTTTGTGATGCTACAACTAGTTTTGTTTATTTTTTAGCTCAGTGAGTATTGTTACAATATTCAACATTATTTAGATTTAATGAATGTATTCTTTATGTGTATTTTTAGTTGATTTTAGTTCTTTTTGTGAATTTTTTTCCTTTTTCATATTGAATTCTCTAAAAGTAGTTAATAAAATAGCTTTTAAAAAATATATATTTTAATAACTTAACATTTCTTCATTTTTCAAAATTATTCAATAGATTTTCACAAATAGAAATAATAAAAAAAGGCAAGAAGCTTACATTTCTTTTTCATTTTTTTGAAATGCACGTTTTTCAAAATGTGATTCAAATTGTAAATAGTAAAGTTCTAACTTTAAATCAAAATGAAATGTAAATCATAAATCACAGATCCAAAAGATCCATATTGAAGATTTGTGCATGCATTAAAATTGATTTTAATGTTGAACTTCTATAACTGAACTTAAAAGTTAAGACTCAATTTTCTTTGTTATATTACATTTTTGTTTTGTTTTGAAAACATTATAATTGGAATTTATAAACCAATTAGTTATATTACGTACGATTGTATGTGTTGAATGTTTTTATTGGAGTTATAGCTAGTTTTGAATCAATATGTAGTCATAAATTATGGGTTTTGATTTGAATCGTAAGATTTTAAGTTTACTAACAACAATGGGTATTGGTATTCCATGTTTGTTTTTAACTATATGTTATAGTAATTTTTTCCCTTGTTCAAAATAGTCCATATTTATATGTAAAATTTTGCATTGACCATTTGAGTTTGTTATGTTTTCATAAATCATTTGTCCTACAAGCATGGAGTGTATGCCACTTATACTAATTATTTTTCTTTGCACGCATGTTGCACATCCATTTAGAGCGTGTCATTTCTCTTTGTTACTTTAGATGTTAAAACGAATAGCATATCAGAAAAAACATTAAGCACCCATGAGTAATTTACTGACTTGACTAAAATTTTCACTCCTCGTCAGATTCAGGGTGCATGACTACCCCCTTGGTTAGCAAGTAACATAAGTCAATTCCAGGTAAAATAATACATGTTGTTTTAGACTCATTCCATGTTATACAACATATAGCTCAAATGTTCAATTATTACTTCCAGGAACCTGCATTAGCTAAACGGAATGAGCATGGAAACCTGCCTTAAATGTAATCGTGCCAAAGGTAATAATCATTCCTTTTGCTCATTTTTCATCTTTTTGTAGAAGTACTAATTATAATGTTATGCTTTAGTCTCACAATTTTATAAATGTTCATATTTGGAACTTTAAAACACTTATAGGCATCCGAGAAATCTACACATGCAAAGAAATGCATCGAGCCTCATATTGAGTCGTTCAAACTGTGAGATTGTTAATCACCCAATTTTTTTGTTATATATACATATAAACACATACATGTATATATGTACGTATATATTTGTTTTCTTGCATATGTGACTTAGTGGATTGTTACCCCCACATGATGTAATGAGAGTCTGACATGCTCACTACATTTGATTTGCTTCTGCTTCTTATTTCACATTTACTTTGTTTTCTTTAAGAATTATAATTTTTCCTTTCATCTTTCTTAGTATAATTAGTGCAGATACGATATAGGCCCTTAATGTTTTGTTTATAGCTCAGTTTTTTACATCAGATTTCTTTTCAATTTTGTTTTCTAGATTTTCTGCATGTGGTTCACAATTAAATTTGTGCAATCAACCTATTTGTAACAATGTCAAGTATCTCTCAGTCTTAGTTCATGATATTCTGATACATTGCTTAGGTATCCTATATATCTGATGTTCGTAGTATTTAAATTAGGGATTTTTTTTTGGCAAAGCCTATGGGGTTGAATGGGCCCTACCACTTTATTAATAACCAAAGGAGGAGTACATAGTCACAAAAGAGGAAAAAATTAAAAGAAATACAGAGAAACATGGGCTATCAATCACAAAGAAGACACACAAAAACATATTTTTTGTAGCAGCCTTTACCTTCAAATACCAGGATCAAAGGTGAAAGACATGAGTTTAATCCCTTCCCTTATCTTCATAAGCGCTTGCTACTTCATTTGTATGTTGGATGTAGCTCTTCCAGATTTGAAGATTCTCTCGTTCCTTATCTTCCATTTGATTTGAATAAACATTTTCAACACAAAACAGATGAGCTTGGCACGCTCATCACCTCTTAAAATTACTTCATGCAAATTGTCCCATTCTTGAATATTATCATGTGCAACATCATTTCTTCCCAATTTGACCATTAAAAGCTTCCATATTTCTTGAATGTACTTGCACTCAAAGTACAGATGACCAGTGCTTTCGAGCTCCTCATCACAAAACTCACAGTATGTAGGAATGATTTGTCTACATGCAACTAGCTTCAGTTTAGTAAATATGGCATTATGAATCACTTTCCAGAGAAATAAGCATTCCTTGGCTTAATTGACACCTCTCCATATGATTGTATGCCACCTACATTTTCTTAATGCTTTAACCCTATTCATATGATTGTACATTTGTTTAATCTTGAAACTCTCACATGTTTAATGCCAAGCAAGTCTTTCAGAATTTGGTGTCATTGGTGCCTTGTTATTGATCCTCCTCCATAGAGAAACACAATTCTGATTAGCAGTCCTATGCAGGACCACCTTATTGTTGACAATCAGACTGCCCGCTGTAGCATTATAATGCACTCTATAGTGCTGTTTTTCCCGATGTGTGATTGTATTGCCAAGGATGACTCCATAATCCACTCATGGGTCATGCTAAAATTTTATTGAATTGTATGCAGATGCATTATACTTGACAAGGGGTAAGATATCATTCCTAAGTATAAAGATGCCTATCCATGTCCAACTTAAGTTGGGGGAGAGGAGTGTCATGGTCCAAAAGTTATATTGACCCAATATATTATTCAATTACCATGAACCCCAAATGTTATTTCTTTTGTTCAAGAGATTGTTAATATGTTTAACAAAAGCAGATTTATTCCAGGTAAAGGTGTTCGTACTGCTTAAACTACCCTTATCAATTGGTAAAGCAATCTTATTATTAAATGATATAGGATTAGAAAATTTAATATGTAATTTACCTTTCCAAAAAATTTCATGAAGGCACTTTGAATCGTTTTCAGTAGCTTTTGAGGGAGGATGAAGGTCCTGTACCAATATACATGCATAACAATGATGATTGATTTAATCAGTGTGAGCTACGTGCTTGATTTAACATTTTGGATGACCAACACTCCGTTCTGCTAGTGATCTTATGGAAAAGAGGTAAGCATTGTGTGGTTGTAATTCTGGATGAAGTAAGTGGCAATCCAAGATATGCCACAGTGTTATCATTTAAGCATAATCCAGTAATGCTGTGTAGCTCATTTGCTATGGTTGGTGAGACTCCAACCAAATTCTACTCTGACTTTACAAGATTGGTACGAAGACCAGTTATCTTGTTGAATTTATCTGAAGTACTCATGATTTTAATCATGGTAGAGTGGTTAGGCTTACAAAATACAATCAAATCATCAACATACAATAGTAATATGATTCTGGGATCAGTACATTTGGGATGTAGTTGGAAAGAGTTAGTATCCACTAGTTTATCAAATAATTTGGTTAGGAGTTCTATGGCAAGGATAAAAATGTATGCAGACATTGGATCTCCTTGTCGAATACCAATTTTGCTTTTAAAGTATCCAACAGAATT
Organism: Allium sativum; assembly: GCA_030737875.1. Lineage (NCBI taxonomy): Eukaryota > Viridiplantae > Streptophyta > Magnoliopsida > Asparagales > Amaryllidaceae > Allium > Allium sativum. The sequence continues at coordinate 296,431,575 of CM060911.1, read as the reverse complement.
GCTATTCACATTAATTAAAAAATGCACAATGGATAAATAAGAACATATCCAAGTGATAATGTTAGGAGGAAAGTTCATGCAACTAAGAATCCTAACAATCAAAATCCCAATGCAGAGAATCAAAGGCCTTTATGATATCAATTTAAGCATGGCTCTAGGGGAGATATTTTTTATTGTTGTATCCTTTGAGAAGTTCATGAGCCATAAGCACATTGTCAAAAATATTACGGCTGGGTAAGAAGGCAGATTGCTTAGGTGATATAATGCTAGGCAGTACACTCTTTAACCTATTTGCAATAATTTTAGAAACACATTTGTAGATTGTATTACAACATGCAATGGGTCTATATTCAGTCATATGATTAACATTATTTGTTTTAGGGATAGTGCTATGGTTGTGTTATTAAAAGAGTCCATCATTTTAGCATTTCTAAAAAATGAAGAGATAGCTTTACACACATCCCTACCCACTATGTGCCAATAAACAGTGAAAAAATGGCATTGTAACCATCAGGTCCTCCACAAGATGTTTTGTTCAAAGAAAACATAGCATCTTTGATCTCTAAATCAGTGACAGTGGTACTTGGCATTTCATATTGATCAGGATTAACTTTTGGGAGTATAGAGGGGTTAATTTCATGTAAGTTAGGTGTGAAATTATCAACATTACCAAAGAGTGAAGAGAAATACCTCATGAAGGCTTGCTAGACACCATCTTGAGTATCATGCAATTTGTCGTCCATGTCAAGAATGCTGAATATATTTTCTTTGTTGTGCTTAGGTTTGAGTGTAAAGTGGAAAAACGGTGTATTACGATCACCTTTATGTATCCTTTTTATTCTGGATTTCTTCTTATTTATTTGACCTTCCGTATACAAGGCTTCCTTAAGCTTTTGAGTGCAGTGATATTCAAGAGAGGCAAGTGATGTATTGCTGACATCATTGGGCATTTGAAGTTGAATCTTTTCCAATTGTTTAAACAACATATCAGATAATTTTGTACCTTTCCCAGATATGTCCCTTGCCCAGGTCTTAAGTACATGCTTAAGGATTTTAAGTTTGTTGTGCAGTACTAACAAGTTAAGTTTTGAAGGTTGCATTAAGCATGTTCAATTCTAGAAAATGTCCTAGGAACATCCCTTTTCTGTTATTCCATATTACCTAAATACCAATGCCATGAATTTCAATTAAATCAGAGTTACAAACTGCCAGATTAATTGGTTTAATTTCATTATGTGTCATAATACTTCCACCAATTCGGTCATAAAGTTTGAGCAGGGAATTGAAATCACCACACACAATCCATGGATGTATATGCTGCCTAAAGTTGGGTAATAGATTAAACATATTGGCCCTAGCATTAATTGAGTTGCATGGATAAATAAATGTAATATAATACGAAGTATTAGATGGTATATGCACATTGTGGCAGTACACCACTTGATCAGTGGATAGAATTTTGGAAAAATTGTAGTGGATCAAAGAGAATGCAGATTTTGCCATATGTTGCTTTTCCAAGGTTATGAAAATATGACCATGATTGTTTAATGTTCCTTACCGCTCTTTAATTCAAGTGAAAATTGAGTTTAGTTTCAAGCATTGCCAAAATGCTCAGATTGTGCTTCAAGATTAAACCTTTACATGCATCCAATTTGAAATGTTGATGCACTCCCCTAACATTCAAGATACTTAAAGTTTGCAACATTGATCAAACTTTAGTCCTTCTGCTTGCTTTTCGTTTTTCCTAGTCATGGGGTCGGAACTGGGAGGATTTGGGACTGGTTTCTTTTAAATTTCATTCTTATTGTTGGAAGCATTTTCAGTTGTTTCATTGTGAAACTGTGTTGCTTCTGCAACCCCATGTGCATCCAAATATGCTGCTGGAGGTGCAAGATTATTATAAGGACACTTTGATGCAACATTGGCTTGTGACAAGGAGGTACATACCTCAAGCACAGAGTTAACATTATTGACAGTTTTCTTCATTATACTGTTTTGGTTGACTTCCTCAGTTGTGTGAACATCTTTATTTTCTCCAGTAGTAGTCACTGAGTCCTTCTTTTCATGAGTTTGTGGTGACTTTTGCACATTAAAATTAATGACACTAGTATTATTGGAACTATCCATAGAGTCGTGATCTCCTACAAATTGCTTTTGGATTTGAATGTCATCATCACTGTCAATCACTAAATAAGTTTCAGTGTTATATGTTACCACAACAGTACTTGTTGCATTAGCATCAACTTCATTATTTAATATTCTTATTCATTTGCTTTCCTAATCTCCCCTGTTGTTTTTTCATTATTCACTTGAGTTGTTTGTTGATCCTTAGTCAAGTTAGTGGAAATATCAATTACATCGTCTATTTGTGCTTCTTTTTCTAATCCCATTGCTTTGTTATCCTTATCAATGTATTCAAAAATGTCATCCATTCCTTGCTGCAACATATTTCCATATCAATTTCCCCTTCCTCTAAATCTGGGTTGGGGTCACTGGAGGATGTAACCCTAATATTATAATTTTTGTAAACTCTTTTGCAGGTGGTAGGTGTTGGAAATGAATAAGCAAGAGAAAGAGGAATTTTGGAAGAAGAGATAAAAACAAACAAAAGTCCCACAGTTGAAACATGATTACCCACTTCTCTATAAGCTTATATAAATAAAGGAGAAGAGGGCTTGTAAACTTAGTATGGTTAAGCCAAGACACAATATTATATTAGTGCCAAAAAGTGGGCTAAGGGCCTTGGGACTCTTGGGGCCCACGACACAATATTATATAAGAGTCAAGATTTAGGCTTTGCACCTTGGGACTCTTGGAGTTCATGACACAATATTATATCCATGTTAGAAATTGGGCTTTATGCCTTGGGACTCTTGGGGTCTCATGGTTAAATAGGTCGCTGATTGCAGCTTGGACTTGTTGCGCTAAAACAAGTTATTTTGACCATTTTTGATTAGTCATGTCCGTTTAATTGAATGGACACAACCGTTTCTTTTCAAATTCATACGCACATTCATGCATCGCTTGGTTAAAGGGTCGCAACCTTTTCAAGGGTCATTAATGTTTAGATAGGCACGTCCTCCAGCCTATAAATACATGGCCTAAAAACGAGATAGAATACACATCAGTTATTCTTCTCAATCTGCTACTTCTTCTTCATAGTACACCTCTGTTCTAGTTTCTATACTCTACTTCAGTTAGTTAGAGCTCCATTTGCTAGCACTACACTACAGGGCTGGGCTGTTTTGTCTTGGGAAACAAACTACAATTACATCAGTTAGTGCATACGATGACAATATTGTTTCAAGGAAATAGATCTTTATATTCTAGACTCAGAAACAATTGAAAGGATCTCCTTTCTTATTTGCTGGTTATAGTCTTTGTACCGTTCCTTTTATTGCACGTTCGGTTGTGATTTCTGTCGTTGTTATAAACGTAGTTTGACGTGACAATCACTGCATATTTGAGTTACACTGATTGTTGATTGACAAAAGATTTAACATTGTAATACAATCATGTATTGACAAATGATCTAACATTGTAATACAATCGTGTATCGACAATATTTCTAACAATCTTGAAACAATATTTATTGTTGTAGACGACAACAAAGATGTCACAAAATAGTAACAATAATTTTGCATCGACACAGACGGTGACCAATGCTCTGCTTTTGCCAGTGCTTCCAACAATGGCTCTGTCTCATGGAGAAAATCCAAAGAAGTTCAATGGCATTGATTTTAAGCGTTGCCAATAGAGAATGTTGCTTTATCTAACAACATTGGAACTCGCTAAATTACTGACTAAAAATGTTCTTAAAAGATCAAAAGAAAATTTGGCTGAAATTTCAAAAAAGGCATTGCTGATATAGATTTATGTGCAGTAATATCATAATGCAACCTTGTCTAAAGAATGATTTGTAAATACAGGAGCCACTCAACACATATGTGCCAATAAGTGGATGTTTACAGCCTATGAAACAACAACTGATGATAAACAACTTTTCATGGGCAGTTCATCTGCATCAAAGATCGGAGGCAAAGGAAAAGTTGAGTTGAAACTAACTTCTGGAAAGGAACTGTAATAAACCAAATTCCAACAAACCATTTTTTTTAAATTCTAATCTATCAAAACTCATGTTGGTTTGCTCTAGTATCCTGCAAAAAGAACAGAGATATAAAATATTTCAGAGCTCAGAAAAACATCTCATAGTGGAATGGATAAAATATAATGTAATCAAAATATAACATTACTGTAGTGATAATACTGCCTAACCAGTATCCAAAGCTATCATATCTCTGCCACATGTAACACCCCATAATTTTAAAACATGACATAAGGGATAATTAAAGAATACTTAAATTTTATAAGAAGAATTAAGGGAAACGGGTTGCGCCATTGCGTTCGTCTTGGAATTCTTCTTAGGATAGAGTCCGAGTTTGCATAAAACGGATACAATATGAAGAAGTTATGAAGCTTAGAAGAATTCAAGAATTAGCAGAATTTAATAATAATTCAATAACAAATAAAAATGAATTTAAAATTCAAAATCAGCCGAATCTGGGTGAGCGGGAAACCTCCCGCTCTAGGGTGTCGACCCCCTAGGGGAGTCGACATAGGTGTCGACCCCCCTATAGGGGTGTCGACAGGGGTGTCCACCCCCTTATAGGGGTGTCGACCCCCCATTTGTCTAGATCTGGACGACATATTTTGATGGTCTAGGGCTGATGTGTCCTTCTGGGATTGGCTGGATGACGTGTTTTTCTAGTTTGGATGGTTCAGATGGATCTTAATCTAATCTAAGGGTCCTAATTCACCTAGAGCATCTATAAAATACCCCTAGACCTAAACCTAATCTCATTGTTATTTATCCATGGCGCCTCTAGCCTTTCTTCTCCAACCAAAATCAAAGTAGAGATTTAGATACAGTTCTTCTTCAACAATAAGATTAGAAGATCAGATCTACAACAATCTAGTAGAGATTATTCAAGATCCAAATTTCTACAACAATGCCTAATTTTCTAAGAATCCTATCGCTGTGAGTCCACGTTACTTTCACACATAATTAAATTAAAAGTGATTGTGATAAGATTGTAAATTGGATTTTATGAACATGCCTGTAAGATGAATCATATCAAGTTGTGTAATTTCTTATCTTTCAGATTCATACCCAAAATTCTGTTATCGTATGCCTATTGGATCTATTTCATTGTTCTATGCCAGTTCATATTCCATACGCCTATTGGATCTATTTTGTTATTCTATGTCAGTTCATATTTCATATGACTTTCTGATCCAGTTTATCGTTATATGCCTGTTTATGTTTCATATGCCGTTCGTATGTTTACGCCAATTTTGATATTGACTCTCTTCTCCTCTTCTGTTCCTTTTTTATGAGAATAGGATAACTTCGAGCCTAACATATTGCGTTGAGATTTGCGTATGAATAACGTTTGAACGATTGGGAGAAGTTTGGGAAATATGTAATAAAATGAGATTATTGGCATAAATCAATTTGGGCATAATTGTGTATAAATTGTATACATGAGAATTGGCATAAGTTGGATTGGGTATAATTGGATATAATTTGTATACACGAGGTTTGGCATAAATTGTTAATAACAATGAACACAAATTTATTTTGGAGTAATTTGGCATAACATGTATACATAAGATTATAGGCATAATTTGGCATAACATGTATACATGAGATTATAGGCCTAATTTGGATTAAAATTATAAACATTGGAAGTTATGGCTAATTTGAATATATTTTAATCCAAGATTTAAAATTGGGGCTTGAATCAAGAAAGTGATAATGAATGCCTAAGGCACGAGGTTAGATTCGAATTGCGGTATAAGACTACCCGGAACCGCCCGGCACATCCAGCAACCGCAATTTGGTAATCTAATGTGAGAGGTTAAAGGCAGAAATTAGATGCGTAATAATGCAAAGACACGAGGTTAGATTCGGTTTGCGGTATAAGCCTGCTCGAAATCGCCCGGCATATCCAACAACCGCAAAACAACAATCTAATGTGAGGGGCCTTGCAAGATTACGATTATAATAAATTAATGAACACTTAACCAAGATAAGACATGTAGGAAGACATGGGAACAGTAAAAGGTTAAGTGGGTGACATGGGAAGCATGTATAACATAAATAATAAGCACTTAACCAAGATATGACATGTGGTAAGACATAAAGGGTTAAGTGGGTAACATGGGTAGCATGTGAACATAATAAAAGCACTTAACCAAGATGAGACATGTGATTAGGCATGGGGATAAAGAGGGGTTAAGTGGGAATTCCTAGTGGGGACCAAGCTTAGGAGGGAAGCTTGTGTCAAGTTGGTGGACCCTTTTCAACCTGTAACCCATTTAGTATCTATGTGAGCTCGAACTAGCTCGAGGACGGGACACGCTTACTAGTTTGATTGTAAGAGGTCAAAAGAGTAAAGAGCGGTGGAAACGCAAGTCCAACAGAGTCATGTGTGTGCGTGGGTCCGGGCTGGTAGGTAAGACGTTGTTGCATCGTGTAGATATAAGCCGTGCATTTTAGTTGTATCGGGTTGCCACTTTAGGGAGTGATACACCCTACTATGGGACCAACACGGGTATCTACGAGTTAGGGAGCCGATTGAATGGGGAAGGTAGTGGGTACAACTAGTGGAGATAGAAGCAGGTGGCACCTATGGCAGCAGCTAGGAGTACACGAAACTACCATCATCATTATTATTACTATTATGTTTAGTAAGAGGGTACAATTAGTGGAGATAGGAGCAGGCGACACCTATGACAGCAACTAGGAGTACACAAAACTACTATCATCATCATTATTATTATTTTAGTAAGAGGGTACAACTAGTGGTGGTAGGAGCAAGTGGGGCACCTATGAGAACAGCTAGGAGTACATAATCGAACAAGGAGGATAGGGGCTACATCTAGTGGTAATAGGTGCACAAAGGTTACCTATGATGGCAGCTAGAAGTACATGAAACTATCATTATTCTATTTAGCCAAGAGGGATCATCTTTTAGTATGAAACTAGTATTGGTGCGGTGCAGAGAATATCTTATAGTGGTTAGAAGCGCAGTCAATGTTACATGCTGTCTGGTTTGTTACCTTTCCATATCTGCTTATGTTGGAGTCATCTCTTGTATCCAGTTTATGTTCTTTTCATGTTGCTTTACTAATTATATTGTTAAAGTCACCGGACTCGCCAGACTTTATGTCTGACCCTTTTTGTTTCTCCTCTTTTCTTCCCTTCCCCCCGGTTCTCAGGGTAGGCACGTTGAAGCTTGATTCGGACTTTCCTACTTGAAGTGTTGAAAGTAATGCTTAGCTTTGTTTCTCTTAAGTATGGCATTTTGGATTGGGGATTATGGTTTTAAAAATTATGTACTCTGATAGCTTTTGTATAAGACTGATATTATGTACTTGGTTTTTATGCAATAGGTTTAAAGATGTAACCAGACTTAATTCTGTTTCCGCTGCAATAAAGTTATGAATTTTACAAGTACTATTTTATGTATATGTCTTGTAATATTCTGTTCTGCTTACTTATTACGCTCCACGAAACTTAATGCATTCCCTTTGTGAGTGACATTAACAGACGTGGGATGTTACACGTGGTATCAGAGCTGAAGGTTACCAGATCAGGTAAAAGATTTTGAAAGCTGTTTTAAAAGAAGTATTTTCAAAAGAAAAGTTTGTTTTGAAAGATATATTCCCCAAAGCCATATGCACTATCTCTTATTTTTCTGTTCGAATCCTTGTTTCCTTCTTTTCTGAGTCTCCGTGGCTCCTAGCTTTCTGGAAGGTAACCTCATCGCGACATGGTTCCGTAGACATGACGAGACTACAACGCTTGTCGAAGGGCAAAGAACTAACCTCCGTCTATAGCCGCAGTAGTTTCACCTGTGACTAATCTTCTTTCAAGCTTCGTTAGGTTTTCCATGCGATGGAGGCAGCTTTCGAGAAACTTGTTAACATGTTACATAAGGATGGTAAAAATGAGAATGAGGGAGTTTAGGCTAAGGAGCACAACCCAAGGATGAGAAACTTGTTGATATGGTTTTAATCCATGAAGAAGGTAAAGGTGAAAAGAAAGTGTAAGAATCACAGAACAAGAAAGTAGAACCTAAGAAGGGTGGAAAGAATAATAAACCCCGTGACAAGAAGAAGTTTCTTTATTGTGGTATAACAGGCCATGTAATTAAGGACTGTTGGAAGAAGAAGAAGCATGGTCGTTTTCATTACGATGAGGCATGACATCTGATTAAAAACTGCCCGAGGAGGAAAGGACAAGGGCAGAGGACAGGGCGTACTTTTGGAGGGTAGGTTTGTGCTATCATGGCACCAGGACAAGAGAGAGGTAGACACATTTTTGTCGAAAATTTGTTTTTTCTTCATCCTGTTTGAACTTTGTTTGATTCTGGTGCTTCGCATTCATTTATATCTGCTTCATTAGCTGAAACACTACACCTGAATACTAGTTTAGTTATGGAACCCATTGTATTCTCAAATCCTATTGGTGGTTTGGCTCATTTATTTCTGATTTGTCAGGATTTGAGAATGTCTATCTTGGGCGTTAAGTTTGAATGCAACACCTATGCTCTTGGTTTCATTGGCTATGGTTTGATTCTAGGGATAGATTGGCTAGCCAGATATGGTGCCATCCAAGACTGTGAAAGTAGGGCAGTTAGACTGTTGACTCTTTGTGGAAAGACCCTTGATATTTCATGTGACCCTAGGGGTTCGATGATGCTTAGCTACCTAGAATCACTTGACGCATCCATAGATGATTTGTAATATGTTCTAGTAGTCTTTGAGTATGATGATGTCTTTGAGGAGGTTAGGGGCTTACCTCCAAAATGCGAGATAGATTTCCGTATATACTTGGTGGACAATGCAAAGCCAGTTACATTGCCTATGTGCCACATGGCTCCAAGAGAAAGGAGGGAGCTTAGTAAACAAGTGAAAGAGTTTCTTTAGAAAGGGTTAATAAGAAGAAGTATCTCGGAGTGGGGTGCTCCAGCTTTTTTTGCCACAAAGGTTGATGGTTCGCTTAGATTGTGTGCAGACTATAGGGAGCTGAATAAGCTCACAAAGAAGAATATACACCCATTGCTGAGGATAAATGATTGGTTCGATCAGTTGGTTGGCACTTTGGTTTTCTCGCAGTTGGAATTAGTTATAGGATTTCATCAGTTGAGGGTAGCTGAGGATAATATAGATAAGACTGTTTTTAGGTCTCCCGACAGTTTCTTCGAGTGGCTTGTCATTGCCTTTTTGTTTGACGAATGCACCCGCATATTTTGTAGGTTTGATGAGTAGGGTGTTTAGGGAGTTTCTAAAAAAGTTCGTGGTAGTCCTTGTGGATGATATCTTGATATTCTCTAGAAGTGAGGAAGAGTATGCCCTATATCTTAGGGAGGTCTTAGAAACCCTTCGAGCACATCAACTCAAGGCTAAGTTCTCCAAATGCCATTTTTGGAGGAAGGAAGTAAGGATTCTTAGGGCACGTGGTCCCTATGGAGAAGATAGCAGTGGGTCCCTCGAAGGTGGTGGCAAACCAAGATTGGAAGATCCCAAAAGAATGCAACAAAAGTAAGAAGTTTTCTTATGGGCCGAAATGAAGAAGGATGTGGCAGAGTTCGTTTTTAGATGCTTAGTGTGCCAGCAAGTCAAGGCCGTGCAAAAGAAGCCTGGTGGTTTTCTTCACCCTTTAGAGGTTCCATAGTGGAAATGGGAAAGTGTTTCCATGGATTTCGTTAACGGGTTGCCGAGGTCAAGGAAGGGTAATACGGGGATTTGGGTAGTAGTAGATATACTTACCAAGAGCACCCATTTCATTCCAGTTAAGAGTAAAAGAAAAACGACATGGTTAACATATGTTTATCTCTGAGAGATAGTTCGTCTACATGGCATACCTTCTAGTATTGTGAGCGACAGAGATCCCATTTTTACTAGTGAGTTTTGGAAGAGCTTGCAAGAGGCGGTAGGAATGCAATTGTGTTTGAGCAACGCTTATCACCCTCAGATGGATGGCCAAACAAAAAGAGTGAATTGGATTCCAGAAGATCTTTTGAGTTTATGTATCTTGGACTTTGGAGGGACATGAGAGGAACATCTTCCATTAGTAGAGTTTGCCTACAACAACAGCTATCAGACTAGTATTGGCATGGCATCTTTTGAGGCTCTATATATACAACCTTGCCAATCACCGACTTGTTAGTAGGAGTATACGAATAAGATTTTGCTTGGGCCCGAGATGATTAAGGAAACTTCAGAGAAGGTAGAATTGATTCAAAGATGCATGAAGACGACACAGGACCAGCAAAAGTCATATGCTGATAAGAGAAGGACCGATCTTGAGTTCAGTGTTGGAGACATGGTCTTTATTAAAGTATCACCGTTGAGGAATGTAGTACATTTTGGGTCTGTAGGGAAATTGGCACCAAGGTTCGTAGGTCCATTCCCCGTTACAAAGCGAATTGGACAGATGGCCTACAGAGTGAAGCTGCCCGAGGAGCTTAGTGGTGTTCATGACGTATTTCATGTGTCGCATTTGAGGAAGTGTTTACACGATACCGCGGAAGTAGTAGAGCCGAGCATGCTTAGAGAAGTTGAAGTAGAGTGAGGTGCCATGGTTAGACGAGTTCCTACATGCATCCTTGGATCGGAGGTCAAGAAGTTATGCAACTGAGAGGCCAAGTTGGTTAAAGTCCAACGGGGAGACGATCAAGGAGACACGACTTGGAAGACTGAAGACATGATACGCACGTCGTACCCTTTCCTTTTTGAGGGTATGTTCTTAACTTCTCCTTTTTCTACCTCTTTGTTTATACTTATTCTATCGTTTAGTGTATCCTCTCGATTATATCTTCGACCCTTAGGTAGAAAATCCTATGGTTATAAACCATTTTTTTGAGACATGTTAAGTTTGGTGGATGCAAGTGGATGTAAGTGTTTGCTAGTGGTTGCTCGTGGATGCATTTACACACACATTAGGCACTAGATCGGCTCAATCACCTTCATATTGCATATGAATGAGTGTGCATATTTAAGTTAATGGATGTATATTGAATGTGTTATCATATGGATGCTGCATTTGAATGAATGGTTGTGCACTCATATAGAAATGATATGTATCATTAGATTCTTTTGCATACATAATGGATGCATGGCACTATCATGTTTTGCATTAAGGAGGTCAACTGAATGAGTAGACTGCTTGATCTTTGCATTAAATAAGGAACATATACACACACTTTTGCATATGTCCATATAGCATTAGAAATCTTTTAAGGACAATGGATGCTTGTGAATGATGGATGAGTAGATGGATGATTAGATGGTAGGATACATTCTTCTTAACTCGAAGATTTTGGGGACGAAATCCTTTAAGGATGGGAGAATGTAACACCCCGTAATTGTAAAACATGACATAAAGGATAATTAAAGAATACTTAAATTTTATAAGAAGAATTAAGGGAAACGGGTTGCGCCATTGCATTCGTCTCGGAATTCTGCTTGGGATAGAGTCCGAGCTTGCTTAAACCGGATACAGTATGAAGAAGTTATGAAGCTTAGAATAATTCAAGAATAAGCAGAATTTAATAATAATTAAATAACAAATCAAAAATGAATTTAAAAATCAAAATCATCCGAATCTAGGTGAGCGGGAAATCTCCCGCTCTAGGGTGTCGATCCCCTTAGGGGAGTCGACATAGGTGTCGACCCCCCTATAGGGGTGTCGACAGCGGTGTCGACCCCCTTATAGGGGTGTCGGCCCCCATTTGTCCAGACCTGGACAACATATTTTGATGGTCTAGGGCTGATGTGTCCTTCTGGGATTGGCTGGATGCCGTGTTTTTCTGGTTTGGATGGTTCAGATGGATCCTAATATAATCTAAGGGTCCTAATTCACCTAGAGCTTCTATAAAATACCCCTAAACCTAACCCTAATCTCATTGTTATTCATCCATGGCGCCTCCATGCTGCTCTAATCTAAATTAACCTAGCCTTTCTTCTCCAACCAAAATCAAAGTAGAGATTTAGAGATAGTTCTTCTTTAACAATCAAATTAGAAGATCAGATCTACATCAATCTAGTAGAGATTATTCAAGATCCAAATTTCTAGAACAACGCCTAATTTTCTAAGAATCCTATCGTTGTGAGTCCACATTACTTTCACATACAATTAAATTAAAAGTGATTGTGATAAGATTTTACCCGTTAGAGAGAAGTTGTCTTATCGTTTTATGTCTACGACGAATATGCCTAGATTTACCATTGTATAGTGTACTATTAGCTCTTCCAATAGCTGATTGACTATCGCAATGTATACATACTAGAGGCATAAGTTTGCTCCAATTAGGAATGTCTTTCAAGAAGCTTTGTATTCATTTTGCTTCTTCTGCAGTCTTATCTAGTGCAATAAACTCTGATTCCTTTGTAGATCTAGTGATACAAGTCTGTTTGGACGATTTCCATGAAATTGCTCCATTTCCTAATATGAACACATATCCACTTGTAGACTATGTATCATGTGATTCAATGATCCAATTTGCATCACTGTATCCTTCCACTATCAAATAATAATTTGTATAGTATAGACCATAGCTCTGCGTATACTTTAGATATCCTAGAACTCTGATTATCGATTTCCAATGATGTTTACCAGGATTACTGGTACTTCTACTTAATTAGCTTATAGCATATGCGATATCATGCCTAGTACAATTCATAACATACATGATACTTCCTTGTATACGAGAGTATTCTAACTGGCAGATACCATCACCAATGTTCTTTACAAAAAAATTTCATATCTACTGGTCACTTAGTGATAGTTACATTATATTACTTGAAAATTTTCAAGTATTTTGGTGATGTAATGCGATTGGAATAATGCATATCCCTGTGGTGTTTTCAGAATTTTTACACCCAATATTACATCATCCAGTTCTATGCCTTTCATATCAAATCTAGAGGATAACTTATCCTTTGTAGATCTTATTATAGTCTTGATATTGCCTAGGATCAACAGGTCATCAACATAGAGACCAACAATGACATATCCAATATGTTTGTGTTTTATGTACACACATTTATCTGATTCATTTATCGTGAATCATTTGATAACATAGTTTAATCAAACTTCTCATGCCGCTGTTTTGGAGCTTGCTTAAGGACATAAAGAGATTTTACCAGTTTGCTAACTTTAATCTCATTTTATGAGCTTATAAATCCTTCAGCTTGTTTCGTATAGATTTCTACCTCTAGTTCACCATTTAAGAATGCAGTATTAACATCCATCTGATGTATTTCTAAGTCATGTATGGATGCAATAATCATTCTTATTGACATTATCCATGTTACTGGTGAATATGTATCAAAACAGTCCAGGTCTTCCTTTTATCTAAATACTTGGACTACCAGACGAGCTTTGTACTTGTTTATTGAACCATCAGGTTTCAATTTCTTTTTAAATATCCATTTATTACCTAAGGTCTTACATCCTTGAGGTAAATCAACCAATTCCCATGTATGATTGGACACAATGTATTCAATCTTATTGTTAATTGCCTCTTTTCAATAAGGGGCATCGCTGGAAGACTTAGCTTGTATGTATGTCAATGGATCATCTTCTAACATAAAGGTATAGAAGTCTGGTCCAAAGGTCTTTAAGGTCGTTGGCATTTTACTTTTTCATTGGTTCTTCCACTTGCTGCTCAGCACTACATTCCTGAGTGTTAATTTGTTCGCCATTCTCAAGAGAATTAGGAACGTAATCTTCCCTTGGTCTTGTAGGTGTATGATTTTCAGTACCCTGTTTCAAGGGGAATATATGTTCGAAAAATCTAGTACTTATTGATTCAATGATGGTATTTTCATGAATATCATCAATTTCAGATTTGTGCGCTAAAAATCGATATGCAGCATTGTTTTGTGCATATCCAACTAATACACAATCAACTGTTTTTGGTCCAATATTGGCCTTCTTTGGTTTTGGTACCTCTACCTTGGCAAGACACCCCACACTTTTAAGTATTTATAGGATGTTAGTTTGTTTTTCCAAAGTTCATGAGGAGATTTAGAAGTTTCCTTTTGGGGTATTCTATTTGAAATATGATTTCCTGAAAGAATAGCTTCTCTCCAAAAGTTATCTGGTAAGCCAGAATAAAGCATTCATTATTTCTTTAAGAGTTCTATTTTTCCGTCCGGCTATACCGTTGGATTGAGGTGAATATGGTGTTGTAGTTTGGTGTAAAATATCATGTTCAGTGCAAAATTCTTCAAAAGGGAATACATATTCTCCTCCTATATCACTTCTTAAAGCTTTGATTTTCTTATTGAGTTGACACTCAACTTCCGCACACATCAAATCACATACATCTGTACGTATTATATCTAGCGGTTATGTTTCTCATTCAACATGATGAAACGAGGTTCTTGTCAATTTTGTTTTTGCACAAATTTGACATTTATAATTGGTGTCTAAGTTATACTTAGGTATAAATTCTAAAGTAATCAATTTCTACAAAGTATCAAAGTTAACATGCCCTACTAGAATGCCACTATTTGGAAGAGTCAACAATATAAATAGAAGATTCACTTTTATTCATATCAGCGTGTGGTGCAATAGTAGTTACATTTTCTTTAAACGAACCATCACACACATTTCCTCTTCCTACATACACTCCATTCTCGTCTTCAAGGATTAATTTGAATCCATGTTTGCTGAGAAATGATCCTGAAATTAGTTTCTTACGAATTTCTGGAATATAGAGAATGTCATTTAAAGTTAGTTCCTGTAACACCCCGCATTTTATAACAATTAATTAATTAAATAGTGCATATATATGTGTGTGTGTATATATATGCACAAACATAAATATTTAAAAGAAAAATAAAATAATGATAATATATGATTGCATGTAATAAAAAGAAGAAAAAGATTAATGTTAATAACACAATGCATGCATTAAAAGAATGAAGAAATCAGTTGTATGCGTGTAATATGTTGCATGCAATGATTTACAAATATTATAAATAAAAGAAAAATGAAAGAAAAAGATGCATGCAAATTGATAAGGTTACATGCAAAGGTTTAAATGAAATATTGTAACAAACATGAAAAGGACGAATAAGAAAAGAACAATGACAACCATTGTTCTATGCCTTGTTAACAAAAGTCTAAGTAGTCTAGTTGGTTAGAGCATGTGACTTTCAAGTGAGAGGTGCAAGGTTCGATCCCCGCCAGCACCATATTTTTGTTTTAAGGCAAATGACTAAAATAACACATGTTCTAAATAGAAAATATGTATAAACGCACATATAAGGAAAAATATACATATAAGGAAGTATAGAAAAATATATGTATATATGTATATGAGAATATATATGTATATATGTGCAAAATTATATATATACAAGAGAAAAGTTCAAAATAAGGCTGTAGTCATAGAAATATGGTAAGAATTAAATAATGGTATAACATCGTTTGAGTTTTGAAAATGAAATAAAAGTTGTGCATATATATATATGTATGTATATACGTGTAAAATGGTCATTAGAGGTTTTGTATACATATAAGGACCTTATATATGAATATAATTCAAATCAATTCAAACTGAACACTGTACGCAAAAGAAAAGAAAAAAAGTGGGACCTAGTGGGGTCGACCCTGGGGTCGACACAACTATAGGGGGTCGACCCCACCCCAGACCCGAGCAGATTCATCAATGAATCTAGACTATTTTCTTACCCATGTTCATTGTTGACTCACTGCTGCATGTACGATAAGATCATGAACACCTACAAATAGGCTAGTAGAGCCTAGCCTAAATCTCATATTTTATGAGATGACATCTATACTCTGCTATTCTTCTTCCTCCTCAAATCTCTTCAGAAAAATAGAATAATTAGTTTAGGAAAATTCTAATTCAAGATCTGGAGGAAAAGATGAATATTAATAAAGAAGGAGTTCAGAATTCTTTTCGAAGTAAGGTAATTTCTTGGATCTGGTCTATTTGAATTTCTCCTCTTTCTTTCCTTCTTCTTTTAGTTAAGAATAATGGATCCATGGTAATTTAGGGTCTAAATCCAGTTAGGAGAACCATGTAATGCTAGATCTGGACCAGATTCAGGATTTGGAAAGCAATTAGGTGGATTTAAAATATACCTTTTTGATAATGGTATATTTATCATTTGACATTCCCCGTTAATATGCAATGTATATCTGTTAGAATGATTAATATGTGGAAATTTTAATTTGACATGTTTAAACGTTAATGTATTGAAATGCTAATATATTGAAATGGTAATATGCTGAAATATTAATAGGTTGAAATGTTAGTATGTTGAAATCTACAAACCTGTTTAAATATGTGCAACGATTACTGTTGTATATATACATGTTCTAATTACATGTTAACCTATGACATATTATGTACTTGAACCCTTAACTGTAGAAATTGGGATAATTACATGTTAAATTGTTAGATTAGAATAATTACATGATTGATAGTTATATGTTATTATTTTAGAACGGAGTTAACTACATGTTAGGAAGAACATGCGACATGATTATAAGTTAAAATGGAATTAACATGATATTATGTGTGACATGTAAAAATATAATTACAGTAAAAATTTGGAAGAATGGACACACCTAAATTATATGGAAAATTTACAGTAAATAGAAAACTGTAACTGCACTTGGACATGAGGTTAAATTCAACTTGTGGTAGAAGTCTGCCCGGAACTGCCCAACAAATCCAACATCCATAATTTGTTAATTTATGAGGGGTCTAGTGCATAAATAAGCATGTAACGATGTTAAGACAAGAGGTTAAATTCAACTTGTGGTATAAGTTTGCCCAAAACCGCCCGACAAATCCAACATCCACAAGTTGTAAATTTAGTGTGAGAGTTATAGTGCATAAACATATATAATATATGTATATAAACAGATAGAAATAAATGGCACTAATTGCGATTAATGGAAATGAATGGAAATGATTAGGAAATGAATAAAAGTTACAACAACAAAAGAAGTGGAATGAACGAGGAATGATAATAACCTATTATAATTAATTACATTAATGATAATGTTATATAATAGGTAGGCTTGTCGTAGGGACAAGTGGAAATTATAACTTAGGTTATAATAAACGATAACTAAAATTGAATAGCTTATGTAATGAGATAAGTTGCAGTTTATTGTAAATTAAGTTATCTGTAAGAATGAGAATCTGAAGTCTACCGATAAGGACAACATAAGTTATATTAATGGAAAGGAAACTTATTAGTAAACCTTAGTTAAGAGAACTAAGTTAATAGGTAAACAACGACAAGTTGTAGTGACACTGTAAGATGGAATTATGATTAAATAAGAAAGTATATGGTAAACTTATGGAATGAAATAAGTAATATTTAATCATAAATAATAAGTGACGTGTTAAATATAAAATATGTGAATTGAGATATATTTAATTACATATTAAGTAGAACATGTTATTGTAACTATGGAATTGAACAATGAATAATATAAAGAGATTGTAGGTTATAAACCTTGGATTACAATCTAGGGAATAACATGTTACGGGCTTATTAAGTAACGTAAAAGGGTTAAGTTTTTAACCAAAATTAATAAGCAAGAGGGGTCCATTCCTTAGAGATATAAGGGGCTCGGAAAGAGCTTGGCAACTTGAATAATAAGCCAATATAGTTGGAAATAACCAAGTTAACTGGAAACATGATGAGGTAGAGCAAGCACACAATTAAATGTTTAGACATAGGGTCTAATAACACATTAAAATGAGGCACTTGGTCTAGTTCATACGTTTGAGGGTGAATAAACCAACGGGGTAGAACATTGTAGTGTCATGGGGCACGAGGGGAGTGCACGTCCATCTGATTATTCTGCATGTTCTGCTTGTTGATATTCTGCTGGCTCCGAAAGACTGAAAGGGGAAGCACGCGTCTTTTTGGGACATGGAGGGTAATCCTGGTAGTCCGCTGTGCTGTGACAGTGTTCTACTGTGCTCACAGAGGTTAGGTCTGCGCGTTTCTACCCGGTGAGTATGCCTTGATTGTCATGACAGTGGGCTGTCAAATGACTGTAGGGTGGTATAGGTGATTCGACAATCCCGTTGCTTGACTTGGCAAGGATACGACCACTCTTGAATACTGACAGGTATAACCATTAGATAGCAAAGTCGTCAGGTACCTACCATCAACAATTAGCTTGATACGTGATGCGTGATGCGGAAAAGCGGAGAGCTAAACCAACAGACCATTAGCTATCTAGGCTATGGTTGAAGGACATGCCAATTAGGATTTGTTGTTTGTTGTTTGCTCTTGGGCCAAGTCACTAGTTCTCAATCTTATTCGTCTTTCATTAGTTGAAGAAGGGGTCAGATGGGACCATAGACACTGAAAATGCAAATCTTAGCATCTGTGTAAACATATATATGAAAAGCTCCTGATCGAGTTCCGTGTTTCCTGTACAGCCCTGCTACGGGACTCGGTGCACAATAGAGGATATGCGCAGTCAAGGCATCGAGTACGATTGATGATACATATGTGGGAAAGTCAAGATATATGCATGTATGCTCTGGGTGGTGTATCATAGACTCTAGGGCATTACTCTGGGATCTGATTCGATCAAAGGTGGCAGTCCGTACGCTTAGGCAGCATGGTGATGGTGGTTCTATGCGGAACATAGCGTTGTTATGTAGAGGTTCGTACGTCACTCCGGCGTACAATGAGGGACTACATATATTTCTGTGGCGCTACAGCAGAGACCGTGCGAGTGGGATACCATGGGGTGTACCATAATTTGGGTTAGCTACATATATACTGTATTAGGTTAATCCATCAGGAAGTAGATGGGTGCGACGTGTGTATAAGCCTGGAGTGTTGTTAAGCCATGTAACCTAATAAACATGAAAATGTAACTGAACGGTATATGTAGGGTTATCCAAAACGTGTTGTTTAAATCCAGTCGGCAGAACTTGTGTTCTGACCCCCTCCTCATAACATACTCGCAGGTTAGATTTGGGGTGCAATACCCCTACGTCCGTTAATGTCACTTACAAAAGGAATGCATTAAGTTTCATGGAGCGTTATAAGTAAACAGAATAGAATATTACAAGACAGATACATAAAATAGTACTCGAAAAATTTATAACTTTATTGCAACGGAAACAGAAATAAGTCTGGTTACATCTTTAAACCCATTGCATCAAAACCAAATACATAATATCAGTCTTATACAAAAGCCATCAGAGTACATAATTTTTAAAACCATAATTATCAATCCAAAATGTCATATGAAAGAGAAACAAAGCTAAGCATTACTTTCAGCACTTCAAGCAGGAAAGTCCGTATCAAGCTACAACGTGCCTACCCTGAGAACCTGGAGGGCGGGGAAAGGGAAGAAGAGAGGCAAAAAAAGGGTCAGACATAAAGTCTGGCGATCCAGTAATTTTAACAATATAATTAGTATAGCAACATGATAAGAACATAAACTGGATACAAGAGATGACTGCAACATAAGCAGATATGGAAAGGTAACAAACCGAACAACATGTAACATTGACTGTGCTTCTAACCACTATAAGATATTCTCTGCACCGCACCAATACTAGTTTCATACTAAAAGATGATCCCTCTTGGATAAATAGAATGATGATAGTTTCATGTACTTCTAGCTGCCATCATTGGTAACCTTTGTGCACCTATCACCACTAGATGTACCCCCTATCCTCCTTGTTCGATTATGTACTCCTAGCTGCTCTCGTAGGTGCCCCACTTGCTCCTACCACCACTAGTTATACCCTCTTACTAATAATAATAATGATGATGGTAGTTTTGTGTAATCCTAGCTGCTGTCATAGGTTTCGCCTGCTCCTATCTCCACTAGTTGTACCCTCTTACTAAACATAATAATAATAATAATAATGGTAGATTCGTGTACTCCTAGTTGTTGTCATTAGTGCCTCCTGCTCCTATCTCCACTAGTTGTACCCACTACCTTCCTTACTCGATCGGCTCCCTAACTCGTAGATACCCGTGCTGGTCCCATAATAGGGTGTATCACTCCCTAAAGTGGCAACCCGATACTACTAAAATGCGCGGCTTATATCTACACGATGCAACAACGTCTTACCTACCAGCCCG
The DNA here is from genome assembly GCA_030737875.1 of Allium sativum. Classification (NCBI taxonomy): domain Eukaryota; kingdom Viridiplantae; phylum Streptophyta; class Magnoliopsida; order Asparagales; family Amaryllidaceae; genus Allium; species Allium sativum. The sequence goes on along the minus strand of CM060911.1, from coordinate 296,411,376 downwards.
GACCCACACACACATGTGACTCGCTCGTTACTCTTTTGACCTCTTACAATCAAACCTGTAAGCATGTCCCGTCCTCGACCTAGTTCGAGCTCACATAGATACTAAAAGGGTTATTGGTTGAAAAGGGTTCACCCACTTGACACAAGCTTCCCTCCTAAGCTTGGTCCCTACTAGGAATTCCTACTTAACCCCTCTTTATCTCCATGTCTAATCACATGTCTCATCTTGGTTAAGTGCTTTTATTATGTTTCATATGCTACCCATGTTACCCACTTAACCCTTTATGTCTTACCACATGTCTTACCTTGGTTAAGTGCTTATTATTTATGTTATACATGCTACCCATGCAATACATGCTTCCCATGTCACCCACTTAACCCTTTTACTGTTCCCATGTCTTCCCATATGTCTTATCTTGGTTAATTGTTCATTAATTTATTATAACCGTAATCTTGCAAGACCCCTCACATTAGATTGTCGTTTTGCGGGTGCTGGATATGCCCGGCGGTTCCGGGCAGGCTTATACCGAAAACCGAATCTAACCTCATGTTTGCGTTATTACGCATCTAATTTCTGCCTTTAACCTCTCACATTAGATTACCAAATTGCAGTTTCTGGATGTGCGGGGCGGTTCCGGGCAGTCTTATACCGCAATTCGAATGTAACCTTGAAACGACCCGAACTTCCCCGTGAAGGAAAGCCCGGATTGAGTTGAGAACAACACACATCGGAACATAAACAGAAGAAAATTTCATTGATTATTACAACAATTTCATCAGAGTACAAGAATATACAGAGTATGAACAAATGTTGTACATTAGAAAAATATCAGAGATCTAAATTACATTTAAATACATAGCAGCGGAAAAATAATACAAAACAGAACTGAAAGTAATACACGGATACAGAGATTTCCGAATATCGCTTCAGCTGCAAATCAGGATCCCGTGAATATAATATCTGCAAAACCCAGATACTAGCTGCCCGTGCGGAAATAAGGGCATCCGGAGTTTAAGTTAAAACAATAAACTCTAGATTAGACATGTGACTGGTGTGAGAACTAAAACAGTTATTGATTTGCTTTTAAAGTTAGGTAAATCAAGTGACTACACCATATAACACGGAACGGGTTTCCTCCCAAGAATACCAGCGCATAAAACAAACAGCACAATGCTAAATAAAGAACAATGAAGATATTATAAGACCTAGGTCCCATCACACAATGCAACACAAGCCGGAGGATAGGATTTTACCTTATAATAGCCAAATAATGCTTGATACACGAAATTTAATCTTTTATTATTACTATAAGTGAGGAATACAACTTCAAATATAAATGTATCAATCATAGGCGGCATGGGTACCATATATCATATCGCCAATACTAGGCTCTACAATTAAAACCGCAAAATCATGTATGGGAAGTTGGATTTCCGTTTGTGAACCTAAGCAAGGGATCGTCCTAGCCCGCTTCGAGACTCTCTAGCACGAGTCTCATGTAAGTGCACAGGCAAGCCTTGGATCGTCAGGGCCGGTCCACACGGAGTGGATTAAAATGCCTGAACATGCATTTCCCCGCCCTATGGGACGTAAACTGGTTATATCCCGACCAAACCATCGACCTCGGAACGACCGATATAACCGAGGCGCCTCCTACCCATCATCCACACAAATAAAACGTCAAGGCTTGTAAAACGCTGAACCATTCCTAGCTAGAAGGAAACGCATGTCCTCCCCGATGTCCTCTCCCGTTTCTGATTCACACAGGGGTGTGAGGCTCGCGAATTAACGCCATACACAAAGTTATGCTATATTAAAGTCGTGCTTTGATCATCAACCACAAGACTCTGCTTTTCAACAGAAACCCTGATCATTTGCATCTCAGCATGCCACACTGGCAATTCATGCCATGCAACGGATAGCAATCAATCACACAGAATAAAATCCAATGTCAGACACACGGTCCATTTACATGTTCGTTCTGGGTCTGAACGAAGCCGGAGGCACCTTATTCCTCTCACATATGTCCAATACAGGAGAGAGGCCCTCGCATATCCGTTGATCTCCAAGTACGTCTAGACGATCACCACTTATTACCTCGTCTTGGGTGTACAACCCAATCAAGACATCGGTATTCATCCAAACGATGTGAAGACCTCCGGTCTTCAACCCCCGTCTTCATCTTCGACTTATCGTCGATCCAGTTATTCAGAATGGGATAAACTCGGTCTTTCTGAATAACTCGCATATATAATAAACAAGTGTTGCACAAACACAACATACGCCTCATTCCAATCCAGAATATTCTTTTATTCAAATATTCTTTTCACAATTTAAACCATATTAAAGTTTTCCAAACTAGTCTGGATTAGCGATCCTTACCGTAGTAATCATTCGTTTAATTTCCCTATCCCAACCTATTCATCCCATGAAGCAAAACTGGTAGTACTTCATATCTAACACCACGGTGTTATCGGTAAAATTAATTATGATTTCACGTTCAAATCTAATTAAAGATTTAACTATCGCTTAGAGCAAAAATGGTGATACTCCATTCTCGATCATCTCTTGAATTTGATAATTTTAGTTATCAAATTTACCTTTCAATCTATTTAAAGATTCATTAAAACACTAATTCAGTTTTAATTTCCAAAAATCATTACTTAATGACTTTTCATAGTTAAGAAATTAATATTATCTTTAACTGGGTTAAAGAACTAATGTCATTTAAAACACAGCTCAAGATAAACCCAAAATCACATTCCATTAACAATGGAAACTTCGCGGAATACAGATCAATATGTATAATCGATATGAACTTCCATATCCAATCGATAATATAAATGGAATAATGGCCAAGCCTTTTAAATTCCGTATATATTAACATTCTTCCTCTATAGAAGCTCACTTCTATTACTCCCAAATCGAATTCCATTCAATTCCAATTTAATAGGTTAAATTGGAAAAATTTACTTTGGAAAATCTCCTTAAAATCTTAACAAAAGATTTATAAATTCCAAATCACACTTCACTGTAAATTGGGTTAAAGAACAAATGTCGCTAAAAAAACAGTTCTTGATAAATCCAATTCACATTCCATTTTATTCCAATTATTAAATATAATTGGAAACTCTAACAATCTTAATTAAAAGATTTATCTCTTCACATAGGGTTCAAAAACAGTGTTACTGAAGACACCGTTCACGACAAACCCCAAATCCCATTTGATATTAAATTCAAGGCTCTGAATAGAAAACATGTTGGCTTATATTCAATATCAAATACTACATCCAACAAATATCGTATTGGAAATAACGATATAAATATATCTTTCAAATTTCGATAACAATATCTGTATAATCACGAAATCCAACATCGAAATATTCCGAAGACAATTTCGATTCAAATCCATTCTAAATTATTTATTGGAAACCCGGGTTATTTTTAAAACCATTTCAAATCCAATTTATTTATTTAAAAATATTGGATTATAATTCTAGTTCATAACTGGTTCATTTCGATAAAAATATATTTTTATCTTTTCAAATATGGATTTTTTCATTCTAATTCTTTCCAAATCATTTCTTATTATTTTACACTAATTATTGATATTTTAAAAAAAATTATCAAGGCCCGTACAGTCAATTTCCATGAACGGCCATCGAACTGCACTTACAGCGACCTTTTCCAAATTTTATTTGGACATAATTCCAAATCCAACCGTTAGATTTCAAATCTCTAGAAATCCCTTTTCGATATGAACCCAATGGTTCCAGTTTTAGGAGAATCCGACGGTCGGATCTCCCGTAATGTCCATTCGAAGTCAATGGTCGAAATTCGCGAACTGCCGCAGCGCGGTGCGTTCTATTCAGGCCATTATATTATATATATAATATATATTTTGTCGATTTCCTTTCAAAACGTATTTTATAAATGTTTTAAATTCGTTTTCATAACGGTTTCAACTTCATATTCAATTCCAAATCAAAATTGAATATTCCATATCATTAATATATGAATGATAATATTTTCAAAACATTAGATTTTGAAATCAATTCCTTTTCGATATTCATTATAAAAATGAATAAAATCGATATAAATATCGTTCACGTCAAAATGGCGTTAATCTAATCAACACGGCTTTGTATATTTATATATATTCGTGTCCATCCTAAATTGGACATCAAAATCATATTTTGATCTTTTACTGAATATTCTTTTTAATTATTCGTTATTCTAAAATAATCGTTATTTTAAAATATTCATTCTTTCTGAACTGGAATCAGACACAGTCAATTAATGTTATTTATATGGATTTCATACAACACATGTACACAACAACAACCAGACACATTCAACCATCATCCAGAGTGCATTCTACACTGCATAAACATTAAATATAAATACTCAACACTTACATAGCCTGTCAACCAATCGATTGGCATACCACTAAACAGTTGGGATTAGTGTACGTCAAACATCATCCCAACACCCGTGTGGGGTTTTCAAACAACAAACACAGATTTATTTGTGTAGTTGGGAAATGTGTAAAATTTGTCGTCCCAATCAATATCAGTCAAACATGTGTACATAAACAAATCGTCCGATTTATAAATGAATATTTATTTTATTCATATCAACGTTAAAAAATAATATGTTTAACGATAAGATATTTTATTCAACATATGAAAATTCTATTCAGTTCATTTATACAATAAAAATGATATTTTTATTGTTCTAACATATTTTAGAAAATTTTGGCGGCATAACGGCGCGATATCAAAATAAGGTAATGTCTAGCATTACCCCTCTCCTGATATTGGCTCGCTCCATACACACATAACAATTCTAATCCATTCATTTCACCCAAACAACCAAATTCAACCAAATAATCTGATCAACCAAACCAAACAATCAAACAAGTCGTCCATGGTCTGTGGACGACGGTGGAACAGTTCTTATATGCAGTTATAAAAATAAATAACTGTATAAAAAAATATGGTGAGGAGTTCTCACCTTTGGGATCCACTCCGCCATTCTTTAACGGACGATGGTTTGGATTCTGTTCAAAATTCCAACGCAACCTTCTTAACGCTGTTCATAGTAAAAATCACATTTTTATTTCAATTCTAAAAATTATATTTTTACTTCGCTAAAAATTATATTTTTACTTCAAACTATATGTGTAAAAATCACATCCTTAACACGATGTTTACATTATAAGGATAATATTTTTATTTCGATGTTCATACAATAAAAATCATATTTTTATTATCTCTACAATATAAAAATCATATGTTTCTCTACATAAATTAAAATCATATTTTTATTACTTTACATGAATAAAAATCATATTTTTATGTTAAATAAAAATCAAACCTTTATGTTAAATACTTAAAATAAAACCTATACTTTATATATAAACTAGATTTTAAATTATTCTTTGATACATATATATATAAAAAAGAAAGAAAATAAAGTAAATAAAATAAATAATCTTACCATTTATCGTTGAACTGAGAGGAAGGAGGAATGGCGCGTCGGAGGTCATCAGGGGGGTGACAGTCAGAGCAGGGGCAGCGACATACCAGGTTTGGTCGGAGTCGGGGTGTGGATGGTTCATGGCTTGACTGCGTCGAGATGGGGGTTTGGGCTCGCGAATCGGAGGGGAAAGGAGGAGAGGAGGGTGCGGCCGTCGGAGGTGGGGCGGAGCGCCAGCAAGCGGCGGTGCTGACGTTGGTGGCGGAGGGGGGCGACGAGGTCTGCATTGGTTTTTTTGTTTCTTTTTTTATTTTAAAATCGATTTTGATTGAAGAGAAGGTGGAGGGGGTAAGAGGTTAAGTAAAAATAGTTATTTATATTATTTTATTTTATTCTCTAAAAGGTTACTTTAAAAATCCGAACTCAAAATTGAACCCACCGACTGTTGTCCCTGGCACATTACCCCCATTCCGAACACAATGGGATATGTCTCGTAAGTCAATTCGGCTGTTTCAATCAGTTTCCATCAAAATCGAAATATAAATCTATATATTGAATTTGAACGCACATTTCAATTTATCAGAGTCGCATACTGATTTGAAAAATTCTAGAAAAATTATTCCTAGCTTCGTATTGACAATACAGTCCTAATAAAACTAATTTTGTCAAATTTGAAGATCGTTTGAAAAATGGCCATTTTCTGGTCGATCCAAATTGACTGAAACCGTCAAAACACAATTTCTTTCGCCACTCCCACATATTAATCCCAAAAATTATGAATTTTGGAATCAAGCAATAATCTGACATCCCGGATCCAACAAAAGTGGTTTCGTCGAAAACGGAGGTCGTTTGCAAAATTTCCATTTTTAAGGGCTAAAATTCCATAGCGACTATTCTGAATTTTCAATTGGGCATAACTTTTTTTCCCTCTATGAAATTTCAATTTTTCGGATTTGTTGGAAAGATATTTTCAAAAAGATTCTAATATTTTTTCTTTCGCTAGAATCCAGTTTATTTTGAATCCTGTACATTCATTTGAAATTTGTAATCGAAATTCCAAACTACCGCGCCATTTTCAATTCCTTTTATAATTAAAAATAAATATTTATATTCTAACATCGATTCTAATAAATATATACGTTCTAATTCTGTTCAAAATAGATTTCTCGTTGTTATATTTTAAAATAAATCATTTTAAATATTCCAAATTCATCAAAATTGCCAAAATAAAATTTTTTAAATTGGTTCTGATTTTCCGGGTTGTTACAATCTCCCTTACTTAAAATCTTTTCGTCCTCGAAAAGGAACGAAGGTGAAAGTTATATAACTAATTAACTCAACTTTCATTATTTTAATTATGGCTTAAGTTCTTCAACTTTTCGGTTTCTAAAAACTTTTCAATTTTTTCAAAAATTTGGCTAACGCCCTAAATTATTGAAAAATTTCTCCATAACCTCCTTTGTACGGGAGCACCGGGAAAATCCCCAAACTGCCACACAGGCCTCTCCAATCAAAAAGAAAAAGTAACAGCCAAGCGGCTCATAAAATCATCAAAAACCCCAAGAAATACAATAAAAATGTACCTATTTGTCAGGCAAACAATTTTATTCCTCTACTTAGCTTCCCTGCTATGACCTGTTCAATGTATATACATGTATATGCATGTAAATGCGATAAATTTTCAATACAGTTCAATACTTGGTACAGTTTGGCTAATGGTTCCAAATTTTAGTTAGTCAACCAATAATCAAACAACACAACCAACAATCAATTAGTTGATTATCTTTTCAAACACATAACTTTAATACATAGTCAAAAATCATATTTTTGATGCCACTTCACAACAATAAACCCTATCTAGTTTTGGTTCTCACACCAGTCTAATGGAAATATATAGATATCCCACTTTTCAAAACTCGAACATAAATATTAGTAATGTGATCACAATTACTAGTATCATCCCCGGGCGACTAGAGTGTGATTCTATATCTATCCAGTATATTTAAGACATCATATACACGTGGATCATACGTATATGCAAAATCTTTGAATATACTTGATTGTCCAAGTCTGTATAAAATAAATATTCAAATACATATAATACGATTTAAATTTTCAAAACAAAAGTGGTTTTCATTTTTAGTTTTTAAAAATACCCTCTTCACACTCAATCTAGGATACTACTGATCCTATCTCTAACGAGTCATTCCTATTGGATATTACTAATCCAATCTCTAATGAATTCTTACGTTTTGTTCTAATGTGTCTTGTTCTCGAGCTTTGTAAACCAAAGCTCTGATACCAAAATGAAACGACCCAAACTTCTCCATGAAGGAAAGCCCAGATTGAGTTGATAACAACACACATCGGAACACAAACAGAAGAACATTTCATTGCTTATTACAACAATTCCATCAGAGTACAAGAATATACAGAGTATGAACAAATGTTATACATCAAAAAATTATCAGAGATCTAAATTACATTTAAATACGTAGCAGCGGAAAAATAATATAAAACACAACTGAAAGTAATATACGGATACTGAGCTTTCAGAATATCGCTTCAGCTGCAAATCAAGATCCTGTGAATATAATATCTGTAAAACCCAACTACTAACTGCCCGTGCGGAAATAATGGCACCCAGAGTTTAGGTTAAAACAATAAACTCCAGGTCAGTCATGTGACTGGTGTGAGAACTAAAACAGTTATTGATTTGCTTTTAAAGTTAGGTAAATTAAGGGACCACGCCGTATAACATGGAGCGAGTTTCCTCCCAAGAATACTAGTTCATAAAACATACAGCGCAATACTAAATAAAGAACAATGAAGTTATTATAAGACCGAGGTCCCATCACACAATGCAACACAAGCCAGAGGATAGGGTTTTACCTTATAATAGCCAAATAATGCTTGATACGCGAAATTTAATCTTTTATTATTACTATAAATGAAGGAAACAACTTCAAAAATAAATGTATCAATCATAGGCGGCATGGGTACCATATATCATGTCACCAATACTAGGATCTACAATCAAAACCGCAAAGTTACGTATTAGAAGTTGGATTTCCATCTGTGAACCTAGGCAAGGGATCGTCCTAGCCCGCTTCGAGACTCTGTAGCCCGAGCCGCAGGCAAGCCTTGGATCGTCAGGGCTGGTCCACACGGAGTGGATTAAAATGCCTGAACATGCGTTTCCCCGCCCTATGGGGGCGTAAACTGGTCATATCCCGACCAAACCATCGGCCCCGGAACGACCGATATAACCAAGGCACCTCCTATCCATCATCCACATAAGTAAAACGTCAGGGCTTGCAAAACGCTGACACCACTCCTAGCTAGAAGGAAACACATGTCCTCCCTGATGTCCTCTCCCGTTTCTGATTCACACCGGGGCGTGAGGCTCGCGAATTAATGCCATATACAAAGCTATGCTATATTAAAGTCGTGCTTTGATCATCAACCACAAGACTCTTCTTTTCAACAGAAACTTTGATCATTTGCATCTCAGCATGCCACACAGGCAATTCACGCCATGCAATTGATAGCTATCAATCACACAGAATGAAATCCAATGTCAGACACACAGTCCATTTACAATTTCATTCTGGGTCTGAACGAAACCGGAGGCAACTTATTCCCCTCACATATGTCCAATAAAGGATAGAGGCCCTCGCATATCCTTTGATCTCCAAGTACGTCTAGACGATCACTACTTATTACCTCGTCTTGGGTGTACAACCCAATCAAGATATCAGTAATCGTCCAAACGATGTGAAGACCCCCGGTCTTCAACCCCCGTCTTCATCTTCGACTTATCGTCGATCCAGTTATTCAGAATGGGTAAACCCGGTCTTTCTGAATAACTCGCGTATATAATAAACAAGTGTTACACAAACACAACATACGCCTCATTCCAATTCTTTTATTCAAATATTCTTTTCACAATTTAAACCATATTAAAGTTTTCCAAACTAGCCGGGATTAGCGATCCTTACCGAAGTAATCATTCGTTTAATTTCCCTATCCCAACCTATTCATCCCATGAAGCAAAACTGATAGTATTTCATATCTAACACCATGGTGTTATCGGTAAAATTAATTACCATTTCACGTTCAAATTTAATTAAAGATTTAACTATCGCTTGGAGCAAAACTGGTGATACTCCATTCTCAATCATCTCTTGAATTTGATATTTTTAGTTATCAAATTTACCTTTCAATCTATTTAAAGATTCATTAAAACTCTAATTCAATTTATATTTCCAAAAATCATTACTTAATGATTTTTCAAAGTTAAGAAATTAATTTTATCTTTAACTGGGTTAAAGAACTAATGTCATTTAAAACAGAGCTTACGATAAACCCAAAGTCACATTCCATTAACAATGGAAACTTCACGGAATACAGATCAATATATATAATCGATATGAACTTCCATATCCAACCGATAATATAAAAGGGATAACGGCCAAGCCTTTTAAATTCCGTATATATTAACAGTCTTCCTTTACAAACGCTCACTTCGATTATTACCAAATCGAATTCCATTCAATTCCAATTTAATAGGTTAAATTTGAAAACTTTACTTTGGAAAATTTCCTTTAAATCCTAACAAAAGATTGATAAATTCCAAATCACACTTCACTGTAAATTGGGTTAAAGAACGACTGTCGCTAAAAAACACAGTTCATGATAAACCCAATTCACATTCCATTTTATTTCAATTATTAAATATAATTGGAAACTCTAATAATCTTAATTAAAAGATTTATTCTCTTCACATGGGTTTCAAGAACAGTGTTACTGAAGACACCGTTTACGACAAACCCCAAATCCCATTTGATATTAAATAGAAGGCTCTGAATAGAAAACATATCGGCTTATATTCAATATCAAATACTACAACCAACAAATATCGTATTGGAAATAATGATATAAATATATCTTTCAAATTTCAATAATAGTATATGTATAATCATGAAATCCAACATCGAAATATTCCGAAGACAATTTCGATTCAAATCCATCTCAATTTATATATTGGAAATCCTGGTTATTTTTGAAACCATTTCAAATCCAGTTTATTTATTTAAAAATATTGGATTATAATTCTAGTTCATAACTAGTTCATTTCGATAAAAATATATTTTTATCTTTTCAAATATGTAGTTTTTCATCCCAATTCTTTCCAATTCATTTCTTATGATTTTACACTAATTATTGATATTTTTAATAATTTTATCAAGGCCCGTATAGTCGATTTCCATAAACAACCATCGAACTGCACTTACAGCGACCTTTTCCAAATTTTATTTGGACATAATTCCAAATCCAACCATTAGATTTCAAATCTCTAATATTCATTAGAAAGCTCTTTTTGATACGAACCCAATGGTTTCGGTTTTAGGAGAATACGATGGTCCGATCTCGCGTTATGTTCATTCGAAGTCAATGGTCGAAATTCGTGAATTGCCGTAGCGCGGCGCGTTCTATTCAGGCCACTATATATTATATATATATATATATTATATTTCGTCGATTTCCTTTCAAAACGTATTTTATAAATCGTTTTAAATTCATTTTCAAAACGGTTTCAACTTCATATTCAATTTCAAATCAAAATTGAATATTCCATATCATTAAAATATAAATGATAATATTTTCAAAACATTAGATTTTGAAATAAATTCCTTTTCGATATTCATTATAAAAATGAATAAAATCGATATAAATATCGTTCACGTCAAAATGGCGTTAATCTAATTAACACGGCTTTATATATTTATATATATTCGTGTCCATCCTAAATTGGACATCAAAAATCATATTTTGATCTTTTACTGAATATTCTTTTAAAATATTCGTTATTTTAAAATAATCGTTATTTTAAAATATTCATTCTTTCTAAACTGGAATCAGACACAGTCAATTACCATATAATGTTATTTATATGGATTTCATACAACACATGTACACAACAACAACCAGACACATTCAACCATCATCCAGAGTGCATTTTACACTGCATAAGCATTAAATATAAATATGTCAACCAATCGATTGACATACCACTAAACAGTTGGGGTTAGTGTACGTCAAACATCATCCCAACACCCGTGTGGGGTTTTCAAACAACAAACACAGATTTATTTATGCAGTTGGGCGATGTGTAAAATTTATCGTCCCAAATATCAGTCAAATGTGTGTTCACAAACAAATCGTCCGATTTGTAAATGAATATTTATTTTATTCATATCAACATTAAAAATTATATTTTTAACGATAAAATATTTTATTCAACATATGAATATTCTATTCAGTTCAGTTATATAATAAAAATGATATTTTTATTATTCTAACATATTTTAGAAAATTTTGGCGGCATAACGGCGCGATATCAAAATCAGGTAATGTTTAGCATTACCCCTCTCCTGGTATTGGCTCGCGCCATACACACATAACTATTCTAACCCATTCATTTCACCAAAACACCCAAATTCAACCAAATAATCTGATCAACCAAACCAAACAATCAAACAAGTCGTCCATGGTCTGTGGACAACGGGGGAACAGTTATTATATGTTGTTATAAAAATAAATAACTGTATAAAAAAAATATGGTGAGGAGTTCTCACCTTTGGGATCCACTCCGCCATTCTTTAACGGATGATGGTTTGGATTATGTTCAAAATTCCAATGTAATCTTCTTCATGTTGTTCATAGTAAAAAAAATCACATTTTTACATCAATTCTAAAAATTATATTTTTTGCGTTGCTAAAAATTGTACTTTTACTTTGCCAAAAATTATATTTTTACTTCAAAACTATATGTGTAAAAATCACATCCTTAACACGATGTTTACATTATAAGGATAATATTTTTATTTCGATGTTCATACAATAAAAATCATATTTTTATTATCTTTACAATATAAAATTCATATTTCTATTACTCTACATAAATAAAAATCATATTTTTATTACTCTACATAAATAAAAATCATAATTTTATGTTAAATAAAAATCAAACCTTTATGTTAAATACTGAAAATAAAACCTATACTTTATATATAAACCAGATTTTTAACAATTCTTTGATATATATATATATATAAAAGAAAGAAAATAAAGTAAATAAAATAAATAATCTTACCGGTTATCGTTGAACTGAGAGGAAGGGGGAGGAATGGCGCGTCGGAGGTCGTCAGGGGGGTGACAGTCGGAGCAGGGGCAACAGCAGGCCAGGTTTAGTCGGAGTCGGGGTGTAGATGGTTCGTGGCTTGCCTGCATCGAGGGGGGGGGGGGGCTTGGGCTCGCGAATTGGAGGGGAAAGGAGGAGAGGAGGGTGCGACCATCGGAGGTGGGGCGGAGCGCCAGCAAGCGGCGGCGCTGACGTTGACGTTGGAGAGGGGGCGACGAGGTCTGCATCGGTTTTTCTTTTTCTTTTTTTTCTTTTAAAATCGATTTTGACTGAAAAGAAGGTGGAGGGGGTAAGAGGTTAAGTAAAAATAATTATTTATATTATTTTATTTTATTCTCTAAAAGGTTACTTTAAAATTTTGAACTCAGAGTTGATCCCACCGACTGTCGTCCCTAGCACATTACCCCCATTCCGAATACAATGGGATATGTCTCGTAAGTCAATTCGGCTATTTCGATCAGTTTCCATCAAAATCGAAATATAAATCTATATATTGAATTTGAACGCGCATTTCAATTTACCAGAGTCACATACTGATTCGAAAAATTCAAAAAAAAATATTTCATGTTTCGTATTGACAATACGGTCCTAACAAAACTAATTTCGTTAAATTTGAAGATCGCTGAAAAATGGCTATTTTCTGGTCGATCCAAATTGACTGAAACTGTCAAAACACGTTTTCTTTCGCCACGCCCACATATTAATCCCAGAAATTATGAATTTAGGAATTTACCAATAATTTGACATCCCGTATCCAACAAAAGTGGTTTCGTCGAAAACGGAGGTCATTTGCAAATTTCCATTTTTAAGGGCTAAAAATTCCATAGCGACTATTCTGAATTTTCAATTGGGCATAACTTTTTATTCCCGCTATGAAATTTCAGTTTTTCGAATTCGTTGGAAAGATATTTTCAAATAAACTCTAATATTTTTGGTTTCTCTAAAATCCGGTTTATTTTGAATCCTGTACATTCATTTGAAATTTGAAATTTGAAATCGAAATTCCAAACTACCGCTCCATTTTCAATTCCTTTTATAATTAAAAATAAATATTTATATTCTATCATCGATTCAAATAAACATATACATTCTAATTCTATTCAAAATAAATTTCTCATCGGTCTTATTTAAAATAAATCATTTTAAATATTCAAAATTCACCAAAATTGCCAAAATAAAAATTTTAAATTGGTTCCGATTTTCCGGGTTGTTACAAACCTTGTGTCTTAGGCGTTCATTTCACTTTCTTGATTCAAGTCCCAATTTTAAATCTTGGATTAAAATATATTCCAATTGCCATAACTTCCCATGTTTATAATTTTAATCCAAATTAGGCCTATAATCTCATGTATACATTTTATGCCAAATTATGCCTATAATCTTATGTATACATGTTATGCCAAATTACTTCCAAATAAATTTGTGTTCATTCTTATTGAAAATTAATGCCAAACCTCATGTATACAAGTTATACCCAATTATGCCCAATCCAACTTATGCCAAATCTCATGTATACAATTTATACACAATTATGCCCAAATTGATTTATGCCAATAATCTCATTTTATTACATATTTCCCCAACTTTTCCCAATCGTTCAAACGTTATTCGTACGCAAATCTAAACAAAATATGTTATGCTCGAAGTTAGCCTAATCTCATAAAAAAAGGAAAAGAAGAGGAGAAGAGAATCAATATCAAAATTGGCGTAAATATACGAACGACATATGAAACATAAACATGCATATAACAATAAACTGGATCAGAAAGGCATATGAAATATGAACTGGCATAGAACAATAAAATAGATCCAATAGGCATTTGGAATATGAACTGGCATAGAACAATGAAATAGATCCAATAGGCATATGATAACAGAACTTTGGGTATGAATCTGAAAGATAAGAATTTAAGCAAGGCTTGCCAAGGGGGAGAGAGAGTTCAAACCTTATCGATAGGAATGGGGATAAGGCCTATGGACTAAAGGTTTTTCTAAAATGGAAATCTCGCCTAGTTGATTGGGGATCCCAACATTTAGGTTCAAAAGGACAACGAAGTTTAAGAGAAACTTGATGGCACTGTTATACACAAACCATTCCTATGATAAGTTAGTGCATTATGGGTTGAAAAGGATAAGTATTAATACTTTTAATGATGTCTGTATTTGAGGAACTAGAGAATACTCTTTACAGAATCACCTATGTAAGTGTGAAGGTGGTGCTTCAAAGAGAATTGTAAAGCCAAATTCTCTAAGAACTTATGAGACCAGGCAGGTGTTCAAGGCAAAACGAACACATGCAGAGAACGAAAGATTGTAAGAAACATTTATCTTGTGTAATCTACTTTGGAATTACACAAAAGGCCAACAGTTCAAGGACAGTTTATGTCAACTGATTCGCCTGTGATTCAAATAGGTAATTACTAGGAAAGTTCAAGGCCCATGTGCTACTTTAATCGATGTGATAAATGATTCGTGAAACTAAGAACGACTGCTCATTCATGTGTAGGATTGTTGGAAATGAATGAGCAAGAGAAAGAGGAATTTTGGAAGAAGAGAGGAAAGAAAAAAAAGTCCCACATTATAAAATATGAGTACCCACTTCTCTATAAGCTTATATAAATAAAGGATAAGATGGCTTGTAAACATAGTGTGGCTAAGCCAAGACACAATATTATATTAGTGTCAAAAAGTGGGCTTAGTGCCTTGAGACTCTTGGGGTCCATGACACAATATTATATTAGTGTCAAGAATTGGGTTGTGCGCCTTGGGACCCTTGGAGTTCATGACACAATATTATATCCATATCAAAAATTGGGCTTTGTGCCTTGGGACTCTTGGGATCTCATGGTTAAATAGGCCGCTGATTGCAGCTTGGGCTTGATGCGCTAAAACAAGTTATTTTTATCATTTTTGATCAGTCATGTCTGTTCATTTGAATGGATACAACCGTTTCTTTTCAAATGCGTACGCACATTCATGCACCGCTTGGTTAAAGGGTCGCAACCTTTTCAAGGGTCATTAATGTTCAAATAGGCACGTCCATCAGCCTATAAATACATGGCCCAAAAACGAGATAGAATACACATCAGTTATCCTTCTCAATCTGCTACTTCTTCTTCAGAGTACACCTATGTTCTAGTTTCTATAATCTACTTCAGTTCGTTAGAGCTCTGTTTGCCAGCACTACACTACGGGGCTGGGCTGTTTTATCTTCGGAAACAAATTACAATCACGTCAGTCAGTGCATACAGCGACAATATTGTTTAAAGGAAACAAATCTTTATATTTTGGACTCGGGAAAAATTGAAAGAATCTCCTTTCCTATTTGCTGGTTACGGTCTTTGTACCATTCCTTTTATTGCACGTTCAGTTGCTCTTTCTGTCATTGCTATAAACGCAGTTTGACGTTACAATCGCTGCATATCTGAGTAACACTGATTGCCGATTGACAAAAGATATAACATTGTAATACAATCATGTATTGACAAACGATTTAACTTTGTAATACAATCGTGTATTGATAATAGTTCTAACAGCAGGTAACTTGCTTGCCTTTGTAAGTATTTCCGTTATTTCCCTGTAATTCCTTGTCCTTCTCCACCTTTTCTTCCGCCTTTTCCTTATCTGTTTTCTTTTCACATTTGAAGTTAGATGACCAAAAACTTAGCAGAAAGTACGTACCTCTGGTTTCCATAGATAAATAACTTTTATATTTTTAGTTCCACCATCTGGTGTCTCTTCTAGAAATTCCTCAATTAGTTCTTGGTCAGGGTTAACATCAATTAGGCATTTTGCAAATTCAATTTGCTCTATTTTTCCAGTCATCTCCTCTATACATATTAATCTACCTAATCTTTTTGCCAACCAGTTGATGCCTGCGTGCAACCATGCAAAGATAGGAATATTATAAAATTGCACACAAACTGGCGCATATCTAATCATAGTACAAACATTACCGATCTTAGATTCGTAAGGTTTTATTATAAATAATTTACTCTTCATCAATATGAAATCTACAGTGAGAATCTTATTTCTGTCTTCTTCATTCGACAATTGGAAAAGGAAGATCTTTCCATATGATTTGATCTTGATCGACCATTTTAGGCGCCAAATTGACTTTTTGCATCACCTTCATGTATGATAAAGGTCGATCAAGGAAAAAACCAACCAGAATATTAATCCAAACTTGTTCACTAGCCTTTACAATTTCATCAAAGTATTTCATTACGTTGCTAGAGAACGTCTGTAACAACCCGGATTCCGATGGACCGAATTTTTTCAAAAATCCCAATCCATCGAAACCTGAGTTGGTTTGCTCTGGTATCCTGCAGAAAAGACAAAGACATGAAACATGTCAGAGTTCGGAAAACATCTCACAGCGAAAGGAATAAAATATAATGTAGTTAAAATATAGTTTTACCTTAATAATAATACTGCTAAAATAGTATCCAAAGCTATACAGTCTCTGTCATGAACCTAACTTGCGAATGTTATGAGGAGGGGGTCAGAAGACAAGTTATGGTGACTGGATTTAAACTATACACTTTGGATAATCTTACATATACCGTTCAATCATATTTTCTTATTTATTAGGTAACTTGGGTTAACAGCACTTAAGGCTTACACACACATCGTACCCATTTACTTCTCAGTGAATTAACCTAATATAGTAAATGTAGTTATCTCTCAATATTGAGATACACCCCATGGTACCCCACACGCACGGTCTCCACCGTAATGAACGCAGTCCCTCATCCTATGCCCGAATGTCGTACGGATTTCTGTATATATGTCAACACTACGTCGGCAAAGAACCACTTCTTCTATATTATGTTAGCATTCGGAATGCTATCTTTGAACCATTCGATCGAATTAGGTTCCATCCTCGAATAATGCCCTCTAGTCTTATGATACACCACCCAGAGTGACATGGGTGTACCTAGACTTTCCCATGCACATATCGTCAATCGTTCTAGATGTCTATTGCACATGTTCTCTATAGTGCGTTCGAGTCCCGTGGCAGGGCTAATCAAGAAACACGGAACTCAGTCGGGAGGTTTCAGATATCTGCCGATTGCAGATGCTAAGGTCTGCTTTTACAGTGGCTATGGTCCCACTAGACCCCTCCCTCAACTAATGAAAGGCACCCAAGAATATCAAGAATGAGAACTTAACCCCGACCCCCTATGCCCTTCAAACCTATTGGCCCACCTCACCCATAACTAGATAGCAAAGTAAATGGTCTTTTGGAGCTTTCCACCTTTCCGCTTTATGTACTGACTGAAGATGGTAGGTGGACGACGAGTTGCGATCACAGGGCACTAACTGGTCTCGCCGAATCACGCTGGCCCATCTTAGTCTTTTGATTGCCCGTTATTATTGCAATCAATGCATACTCATTGGTTCACCCACGCAGACCTAACCTCTGTGAGCACAGGCGGATCATCTGCCACTCACAGAGGAATACCAAGAGTACCCTATGTCCCCGGAAGCCGCGTGCTTGTTAACCCAATCCATTGGAGCCTACAAGAATATCTATATGGACATGCGCTCCTCTTTGTGTCTTTTGACATCCCGATAATCTACCACTTAGGGTTATTCATCCTCTAACGTATGGACTGGTCCAAGCGCCTCAGTTTTATATGTCATTAGACGCTACGTCTAACCATTAATTACGCGCTTGCGCCACCTCGTGAGTTTTCTTAATTAACTTAGTTATTCTCCTTCACATTGACTTCCTTTTCAAGTTTACCAAGTTACCCTTGCCTATTAATTAATTTTATAACTTAACCCATTTAAGTTTATTAATAAGCTTACAACATGTTATTCTCTAGATTGTGGCCCAAGATCTATGATCCACAATCCCTTTTATATTCTTGTTTGATTTCAATAACATGTTTTACTTAATATGTAATAAAGTATATCCAATTCACATGTTTCCAATTAACATGTCACTTACCATTTATGATTAAATATAACTTATTTCATTTCATAAGTTTTCCTTATCCTTTCTCATTTAATCATAACCCCACTTTACGTCGTCAATATGACTTACCGTTGTTTACTTATTAACTTAGTTCTATTAACTAAGGCGCATTAATAAGTTTTCCAACCCATTTATTATAACCTATGTTATAATTTCCCCTTGCCCCTAGGACACGTCTAAACATGTTATTCTTACCAACGGGTTTAAGACTCCCAGACTACTTGATTTATAATTAAGTACAATATATTTTTCCCCTTTTTTCTTAACAGGTTTCAGGTTTAACCTTTTCTGATTACTTAATTTACAATTAAGTGTCACTTAACTTAATTCACCAATTATCCCATTCTCTTACTAGTTTATTACAACCTAAGTAATAATATTCACTTGTCCCTAGGACAAGTCTATTTATTATACAACATTTTCATTAATGTTATTTATTTATAATAGGTCATTATCATTCCTCTTTTAAACCATTCACTGTTGTAAACCATTATTCTTCATTCATTGTAATATATGTTCCTTACTATATTAAGGAAAACACTTCGTGCACCTTATCAGTTTGGTAAAAGGAATCAATGATTTATTTTCATAACGTTTTCCCATCTAAATCCATAGTAGCAAGTAATTTCTTTACTTTTCTTTATTTATTGTGGCTTACTTGCAACAACGTTCTCAGAAATAAGTCATTTAGGGAAATACATCACTTTTCCCTCTTATAACACTAACTCAGTTCATTACATCCCTTCCTTTCTTATTTTCTAAGTTAGACATAATTACCATCCTTGCCATTTATTCATATCTTGTTATATACATAGATACTTATATATATATATATATAAGCACTAGACCTCTCACATTAAGCCTATACTTGTGGACGCTGGATTTGCCAGGTGGGTCAAGGCAGACTTCTACCACAAGCTGACTTAACCTCATGTCTTAGCACATGTTGTTAATTCTTTCACTTAGGCCTCTCACATTAGGTTTAACATTAGTGGCTGCTGGATATGCCGGTCGGGTCCGGGCAGACTTCCGCCACTAATGCAACCTCACCTCATGCCATAAGTGTAGTTACAATTTCTAATTGTAATCCTAGGCATATTCATTTTCATTCAATCACTTATGTTCATATCAAATTGCGCTTCCAAATTAAAATCTCAAAACATAATATATGTTGTGTTCATTACATGAAAATTTTAGACATATTATCCTTTTTACTGTAATATAGTTCACAGTAATCTAATTTACACGTCGTCCAATTTTTCCCTATATTTTGTCGCATGTTATTTTCAACATATGTTTAATTCTACTAGGACATGTGAACATTCAATCCGGTAATTATTTTAACATGTCGTTCAATCAATAATATGTCCCAAGTAAAGCATGTAATTACAATCACTGAATTGGCTATTCATATTCTAACAAGTTTATTTTCTCAAACATGTAAACATTCTATAACTTAGCCAATTCAACATAGGAATTTCTTGACATATTCATATCAACATTTCAATTCGTTACAACAGCAATTTATAATTAAACTGGCCATTTCAAAATTTATTAAAAAGGGGAATGTTAAATGATAGTCATAACATTATCTAAAGCTATAGCTTAAACCTACTCACTTTTAAGCTTTCCCCAAATTTTGGATCTGATCCGTTCTATCATCCATGGTTTTCATTTTCCCTTTAATTTGATTCACGACCTAATGACCATGGATTTATTATTTCATGAAAAGAGAAGGGAAAGAGAAATAATTTAAATAGATTGGTTCTTAGAGGTTTACCTTGCTTTTATGATTCAATAATCTTTTTTATTAACATTTATTCCCTGTTCCAGATCTGAATTCATAATCCTCCTAGGCTAACATTTTAATTCCAGAATAGATTTGAGAAGAAGAGAGAGAGGGAGCCATGGCAGAGCTCCAGCGTAGCAGCTGAATTATGATGCTTAGGGTTAGGTCCAGGGTTTTATTTATAGGTGCTCAAGACCTTATCGTACACGCAGCGCTGAGTTAGCATTGATCCCAGCTAAGAAAATAGTCCTGGTTCGCAGATGAATCTAGCCAAATCTTATCGTACGCGCAGTGCTCAGTCAGCATTGGGTCCCACAAGCTGTTTTGGCGTAGAAATTTGAATTTCGAATGTTTGAATTGTTTTGGCGTAGAAATTTGATTTTTGAACTTTTGATTTTCGAGAATTTATTTAACTGTTTTATTCACATGAAATATTCTTATATGTATACAATTCCTCTAACGACCATTTTACGCGTATATATATGCACAACTTTCGTTTTATTTTCAAAATTCAAGCGATGTTGCACCATTATTTGATTCTTGCCATATTTCATTGACTGTAGCCTTATCTTGAATTTTATCTTTCGTATACATATATTTTTGCATATATATATATGTATGTATATATATATATATATATTCTCATATATATACAAATATTTTCTTTATTTCCTTATATGTACATTTTTATCCTTTCAAAATTTGAATTTGTATACGTACATATATTTGCATGTTCAGTTGGCCCTCTCTAAAACAAAGATAAAAGTTATGCCGCCGCCGGGGTTCAAACCCCCGACCTCCATGTTACCAATCCAATGCCTTAACCAACTCAGCTATGAAGTCTTTTATTAATAAGTCTTAGAACAATGATAATTATTGTTCTCTCCTTATTTCTCTTTTTCATGTTAGTTACAATACTTAAATTAAACCATTGCATGAATCTTTTTCTTTTATTTTTCTTTTAATGTTAATGCATTATGTTTGCAAAACAGTGCATGCAACATATTTACATTGCATGCAACCAATCCTTTCTTTCTTTCAATGCATGCATTACATTTTTTTCAATGTATGTATTTATTACTTGCAATCCTTATTTTATTCTTTATTTTATGTTTTAATTTGTTTTCCTATATATATATATATGCATATTTCTCTTGTGCGTATACAAACTTCTAGGCATAATAACTTCTTCATATGATGTCCGTTTTACGCAAACCAGGTGTCTATCTTGACCAGAATTCCGAGACAGACGGAATGGCGCAATTCGTTTTACTTAATTCTCATTATTTAATTAAGTTATTCTTATTTTATTATCTTAAAAATACGGGGTGTTACATTCTTCCACCTTTAGGAAATTTCGTCCCCGAAATTTAATAAGGGTAAAATCAATTAACCCCTCGCATAATATACATCCATTATGTGTGCATCCAATTTTAGCAAACATTGTGCACTTGTGCAAAGTGAAATATAACATAATAATGCATGTATGCCTAAGCGGTACCTCCTATGTGTATGCAAATATCTCAAAAATCCTTTTTAAAATATGATGCTTACATCCTAGATATACTGGCAGTTCTACATGAATGCAATATTTTGAAATCCAAAATGCTTTTTCATCCAAATTTTGCCGAACTCTTACTGAGTAAGAGCATAGTTCATCCAATTGTTGCATCCATAATCCTACCAGCTAACTTTATTTTTCGAATTTCAGAAAAAGCTAATTTTCTAAATTCGATTTCTTATGTTACAAAAAGGTGGAAAATGGAAAATTTCACACCTTCCGTTTTTCTTTTATATACATTTTTCCAACCGTACTTGGATTTTATGAAACAATGTATAAAGATTTCCTATTTTCCTATCCAAGCACATCCCACATAAGAAAATTTCCTTTGTTGTAGCTTTTTTTCCTCTTATCTTGCAAAAAAAAAAATTCAATTTGCAAAACTGGAGTAAATACAGACAACTATTTTCCTCAATCGGGTTTATGATTTGTTCTTACCTATAAGGTCAGTTCAATCTCCTACTACAAGGTGCCAACATCCACTCTATTCTCATTTTCTACAACTTATTTTGTCCACCCAACAAAATTCTCTTTTAAATAATTTATCAAAAATAATTGTCAAAAGAATTTTTTTTCCCAAAACTTTTATAATCTCAAGTTCTTAAAAGTTAATAATGGGGTTAGACTCAAAGTGGGTTTCCAACTTTTCTAGGTTCTCCTAGACACTCCCCAAGGTCAATTCTCTCAACTATATATATTCCTAATCCATTTTTCTCTGTTCTACCTTTTCAAATTTTTAGGGTTTTACTGCTAAACCCACTAACCTAAAATACTAATCATATGGGATTTACTTTCTTTTCGTACAAAGTATATTGTACACTTACCAACCAAACTTCCTAAGGGTCTCAAATTTCCTTATTCATTGCTTTAGTGTACAAAATAAACATCCCATTTCATACCATATTATACATTTTCTATTTAGTAGGTTCCTCTATGGATCTAGGTATATATATAATATATTTATATTTTTAAAATTACAAGTACGTTCACTCACTATTTACATAGGAATCCTAAACCTAAGCTCTAATACCAGATGTAACAACCTGGATTCCAATGGATCGAATTTTTTCAAAAATCCCAATCCATCGAAACCCGAGTTGGTTTGCTCTGGTATACTGCAGAAAAGACAGAGACATGAAACATGTCAGTGTTCGGAAAACATCTCACAGTGAAATATATAAAATATAATGTGATTAAAACATAGTTTTACCTTAATAATAATACTGCTAAACTAGTATCCAAAGCTATACAGTCTCTGTCATGAACCTAACCTGCGAATGTTATGAGGAGGGGGTCATAAAACAAGTTCTGGTGACTGGATTTGAACTATACACTTTGTATAATCTTACATATACCGTTCAATCATATTTTCTTATTTATTAGGTTAGTTGGGTTAATAGCACTTAAGGCTTACACACACGTCGTACCCATTTACTTCCCAGTGAATTAACCAAATACAGTATATGTAGCTATCTCTCAATATTGAGATACACCCCATGGTACCCCACTCGCACGGTCTCCATCGTAATGAACACAATCCCTCATCCTATGCCCGAATGTCGTACGGATTTCTGTATATATGTTAAAGCTACGTCCGCAAAGAACCACTACTTCTATATTACGTAAGCATTCAGACTGTGATCTTTGAACCATTCGATCCAATTAGGTTCCATCCTCGAATAATGCCCTCTAGTCTTATGATATACCACCCAGAGCGACATAAGTGTACCTAGACTTTCCCACGTATGTATCATCAATCGTTCTCGATGTCTATTGCACATGTTCTCTATATGTGCGCCCGAGTCCCGTGGCAGGGCTAATCAAGGAACACGAAACTCAGTCGGTAGCTTTCAGATATCTGCCAATTGCAGATGCTAAGGTCCGCTTTTACAGTGGCTATGGTCCCACTATACCCCTCCCTCAATTAATGAAAGGCACCCAAGAATATCAAGAATGACAACTTAACCCCGACCCCCTATGCCCTTCAAACCTATTGGCCAACTCACCCATAACTAGATAGCAAAGTATGTGGTCTTTAGGAGTTCTCCACCTTTCCGCTTTACGTACTGACTGAAGATGGTAGGTAGACGACGAGTTGCTATCACAGGGCACTAACTGGTCTCGCCGAATCACGTTGGTCCATCTTAGTCTTTTGATTGCCCCTTATTATTGCAATCAAGGCATACTCATTGGTTCATCCACGCAGACCTAACCTCTGTGAGCACAAGCGGATCATCTGCCACTCATAGAGGAATACCAAGAGTACCCTACGTCCTCAGAAGCCACGTGCTTCTTAACCCAGTCTGTTGGAGCCTACAAGAATATCTAGATGGACATGCGCTCCTCTTTGTGTCTTTTGGCATCCCAATGATCTACCCCTTAGGGTTATTCATCCTCTAACGTATGGACTAGTCCAAGCGCCTCAGTTTTATATGTCATTAGACCCTACATCTAACCATTAATTACGCGCTTGCGCCACCTCGTGAGTTTTCTCAATTAAAATGGTTATTCTCCTTAACATTGACTTCCTTTTCAAGTTTACCAAGTTACCCTTTCTTATTAATTCAATTTATAACTTAACCCATTTAAGTTTATTAATAAGCTTACAACATGTTATTCTCTAGATTGTGGCCCAAGGTCTGTGATCCACAATCCCTTTTACATTCTTGTTTGATTTCAATTACATGTTTTACTTAATATGTAATCAGGTATATCTAATTCACATGTTTCCAATTAACATGTCACTTACCATTTAAGATTAAATATAACTTATTTCATTTCATAAGTTTTCCTCATCCTTTCTCATTTAATCATAACCCCACTTTACGCCATCAGTACGACTTACCGTTGTTTACTTATTAACTTAGTTCTATTAACTAAGGCCCATTAATAAGTTTCTCTACCAATTTATTATAACCTATGTTATAATTTCCCCTTATCCTTAGGACAAGTCTAAACATGTTATTCTTACCAACGGGTTTCAGACTCCCAGACTACTTAATTTATAAGTAAGTACAACATATTTTTCCCCTTTTTTCTTAACTGGTTTCAGGTTTTCCCCTTTTCTTATTACTTAATTTACAATTAAGTGTCACTTAACTTAATTCACCAGTTATCCCATTCTCTTAATAGT